>VONZ01000006.1:430000-1645000 GCA_012976165.1 Labeo catla | reverse complement strand
TAGGATTTATTTGTAATATAGTGAATAAACTTAGACATCCCACTGAGAGGCTGGTTGACAGTTAAAAAGTTACAAGAATCTGTAAATCATTGGTGATACTTTAAATTTGGTTTAATTTATTAATATCAGTTCACATATCAGATATCACAGTCTAACAATGAACAGTTTTTAAACAGCATTTTATTTTACAGAAGAATTGAACCTTTTATTAAATTGTTACCAAATTGTTTTCAAACTGGTTAATTTATAACAAGCTGATTCACCACAATGAATTCCATACTTCTAAATTTGACACATTAAGGGGACAACGGATGCCCATTTTCCACAAGTTGGTATGATTCTTTAGAGTCTTCATGAAAAGTCTGTAACATACTTTAGTTAAAAATTCCTCAATGGTTGTGTAAAACAACACCTTTTTAGCTTGTCAAAAACGGCTCTGTTTACAGCACCCCCTTTTTGATGCATGTCTCTTTAAATGATAATGAGCTACTGCTCACCCCAACCCTCTCATCCTCAGTGGCTCTGATGTCGGGAGAAACTAAAGACTCGTATGTTCACTTTTACATTTAACTACAAAACACCTGCATTGCTTACGAGATGAAGGTGGAAATATGCTAATATGTGACAGTCCATCAGCCATTGTGGGTGGGGCCTGAACAGTATGACATACTGCTCATCAAATCAAAAGTGTTTGATAATTGAGACCGTTTAGATGTTTTGGGGATTAAAAAAAGGCGAGAATGTATTTTCATCATTATAGGGTGGTTGTGTCCACACACTGCTAAAACACATTTATATGCAAACACCATGTAAAAGTGAATTTTGCATCTGATGTCCCCTTTAAAGGAAGAGAAGATGTTCTTGGAGAGTGAGTTTGATAATTGCCTTAGTTATTCAGAGCAATGTGGCATTAAACAAAAAAAGATAACGATTCATCTTGGTATGCCACAACACACCAGAAAAGTTGCTGAAAAAGCTACACTGCATTGAAAAGATCTGAGCTACTGGTCACACTACTAAACAATGCAGTTAAGGTAGAAGCGCCCTACTTTTAGTTAGTCACTCCCAAACACTGAATATGAAGTAATGAAATATGAAGAATAAATGAAGAGTGAAAAAATCGACGTGAGTGTTTCAAGCATAATGTATACACAATTGCATTCATATTTCATACGATGGCCGTCTGAGCAAGGGTATCTGTCAATCACAAGGGATCCGGAACTCTCTGGTGACATTCAATGCCCTTTTCACATTTCCTCTGGGGACAGAAGAGAATAAATCATACGAGTGCAGCGACCCAAAACTCATAACATGAAAAACAAAGAACAGGCCAATGAGGAAGCAGAGTCTTATTTCTATGGAAATGGATTACACACTAAACCTCATCCTACTACAATAAATCAGTCCATCTATACATACATCCGTCCATTCATTTATCTACAGAAATGACACACTTCAGCTTTAAAGGGATAGTTCACCCAAAAAGGAAAATTCTTTTATTAATTACTCACCATTGTGTTGTTCCAAACCTGTAAGACCTTTGGTCATTTTCAGAACACAAGGTACGATCTTTGATGAAAGCTTTCTGATCCTGCTTAGACAGCAACGCAACTATCACGTTCAAGGCAAAGAAAAGTAGTACGGACATCGTTAAAATAGTTCATTTGACGTCAGTGGTTCAACATAATGTTATGAAGCTACAAAAGTAATTTGTGCACAAAGAAAACAAAAAGAACTTTTTTCAACTATTTTTTCTCTTCCATGTCAGTTTTCAACACACGTCCAAATCAATACCATGACGCATATGTTTGGAGCCGGCGTTCTGACATAGAACCCGAATGCAATCCTTGTTTACAAGTAGAAGATGCACACTGTACATTAAAACAGTCTTTGTAAACATGTCTGAAAATTTCAACAGAAGCATGACTTTTGCCCAGCCTTACTTATTTGAACCAGAACATACAGAAAATGAACTAAGAGAGATGGACTTTCTGTGTGAACGTGTCAACGGGTCAGAAAGCTCTCGGATTTCATCAACAATATCATAATTTGTGTTCCGAAGATGAACGAAGGTCTTACGGGTTTGGAACGACATGAGGGTGAATAATTAATGTCAGAATTTTTATTTCTGGGTGAACTATCCCTTTAAGAATAGTCAGTTTATCCAGCTGGGCATGGAAAACTGACGCCATGATAAAACAGGACTAGATTCTAACTATTTGTGTTCATTGAGTGCATAATCCCTGACTACAGACTTAAGCAACTCTTACTTCTTCTCAAAGGGCACAGATTCACAGGTGATTGATTATGTGCCGCCCTGAGTTGAACCCAATCCACAAAGGCTGAAAGATCATAGCTGAAAATCGTTCATAAGATCACATCTGAGAACCAATCTTTCTTCAAAGGAAATAGAGAACTGCTCATTCCCTAACCAGTAACCAGGCCATTTTATCAATGATTCAAACTGATTTTGGCCGAGATGGTCAGCTACTCTCAGAGCACCTGGCCTGAACCGCACGTAGTCAGAGCTGTCAGATACGGTGCCCGATGTGAGGTAGTGGAAAGGCCTGTTCCGGCTCGCAAAATGATTAGAGAGGCTGGAGCTGGAACGGGGCGGACAGCAGAGTGGACTTCTGGGGGAAGAGCTGACACGAGCGCACAACAGAAGATGAACTGGTGTAATGAACCCAGCGGCTCCCCGCAGCCCAATCCTAACACCCTTCCAATTGCTCATCACATACTGATCATTCCAATCCATGGCCTAATAGTCCCGCAAGGTTCTGGTCTGCTTATGTTCAGTCAATCCACTCAGCCTCCTGGCAGCTAATGAATTTGGCATGAAGGCCTCAGAACGGGTCTTGCTCATTTTCAGTTATGAAGGTTCACCAGTTCGCATGGATCATAATAGAAAACTGGACCAGTTTCACAAATAGATTGACTAATTTCTAGATTAGAAAAGCTCTGTTTCAATATGGTAAAAAAATGTCCAGTTTCAGAGGCCAACAAATGGACAAATATGAACAGGCCAAATTGAATGCAATAAAAACGTGATTTTCTTTTGTACTGCACGTTTATTTCATATACGGCACACCAGCAGAGCATTGAGAAATAATTTGAGGAACATATGAGGCTGATTAGATATTTGTGGCACCGAAAAACAGTCAACGTTAGTGTACAATGAGGACCGGGTCCAAACCACTGGTTTGTAAATACACCGACTCCCTTCACAGAACAGCTGTGAAATTTTTTATAGAATCAAAGCGAAACATTTGAGTTGTATGTTATGATAGGAAACAGCATGCACAGCATTAATATCCAAAATGTCAGTGCGGTTTTAATGTCATGCTGTACAAGCATGTCTTTTATTAAAATGCCACAACACAGATCCTGCATTAGGATGACGTGACGAATTTAAATGAGTCTGAAACAGTCGAGGTCACAGTCGTGATTATATACAAGATGATTTTTATTTGCAGGAATATACAATATAAATAATAGAACAAATTAAATAACACTGCGCGAGGGCTGGGTATCAAACAGAATGGAAGAACACGTGCCAGTCGTCATTTGTTAACCGCTATAAAGCATTACATGCTTGGGATCACATCATAAATTTGCTCATCAATTTAAAAGGACTCGGCCATCTCTAGATGCACTGTTTAAAGACCTCTTTGAATCGAAAACCTCCTCTGAGAATTTTATCATAGCTGATGCGTTCTCTTCTTGCCAAAGCCATGAATGCACAACTCAATTTAATTGACTAAGTACAATAAATTGAGCTTTTGAAGGCATTGATATGCATGGATAATGAGATGCCTTTGATGTGAATGAACATCCATTTTGGAATTAGCAGCAGTCACAGGTGTTTTGCTGTGAAAAGTGTAATCAGATCCTTTGAAGTTTTATATTACATTACCAAATTGAACATGAAAAGCCCATTCATTTGCATAATTTAATCTGTAAAGGAGACAATTTCTGAAACCTCTTCTTTTGCTTTCTGCCAGCCTGCTGCAAACATATGTTCTTTGGCTGGCAATACAATACAGAGTGAATGTCTGACAATTTCGGAATTTGAATAATCTTTGCATGAATAGATATTATGAATTTAACGATTTAAAGAACCAGGGATGGAGCAGACTCAACTTCAAATCAGCCTTTGTGAGAAGATTAATTAAACTGCAGAAAGTGGGGAAAAGGAACACTGTCGAACATTCAAAGCCCTGAAGAGCAATAATTTATGGAACATAATGTTACTCTGCAGTGAGTAGGTGAGTCAGTACGGAAAGATCCCACCCACTGAATATTTGCTGAACACATCTACTAGGCAAATACAGATTTTTAACAGTCTATAACTGCTCAGAAATTGAAATAAATGTGCTAGATTTGCTTTCGAGCATTAAATGTCTTCGCCTCTACTTCAGGAGACAAATTACTCCACTTTCTCCATTTGATTTTATTAAACAAAAATTTTAATAAAATATTGTACATGGCAAAATGATATCTGGAAAGATGAACCAAGAAAAAGTTAAGCCTGCTTGCATGAGTCTCACTGAAATTACATATATAATGTTAATGTAACTCCCAACTTACATTTGCTGTTCTCTGGAATCATAGCTTTTCTGTTTTTCAGAGCCACATTCGGGGAAAGGCTCATTTGAGCTGAACTCTGGGTTTATTGATTTTTGGCGGAACAGATTAACTGCCCTCATCCTGACTGGACAGCTGAAAATAAACAGAGCTGCTGTCCGCTGTTATCTTTGCATGCAGCCTTCATTTGCTTGAGTTTGCTGTTTGCATTGCTTCCTTCACATTGAGCGCACCCCTCATATACTGGTGTATTGATGTGGCCTTCCATACAATTCACATTTCAACTGTGTTATTTGGCAAATTACTCACTCTTTTTTTATCTGGTGGCTGCTAGAGCAAGGACTCTGCAAGGAATCACATCTAACCATGAAATTAAATGACATATTCTAGCCCCTAATCAGGCATAAAATTTTAAACAGTGTTAGAAAATGCCACGCTGCTAAAGAATGGACGCCATGGGCTAGTAACCAGGTAGGGCATTGTCCGCAGGGTGAACACTGTCAAGCCCTTGAGCGAGACGCTCATCCTCTTACAGTCTATAACCCGGTACTGCAGCGACTTTAGTTTGATTTATGTTTACAAATTTTTAATAGATGCTGGAGATTCTGACCCCATAACACTGGACACTGGACAGACGATCATGTCATATCATATAAATACTTAAACCTGGCTCAGCCTATTTATATAATGCTAATTCACACCAAGGCTTAACACTTGTGCTGTGCTGAAAATCCTTTAAAGGGATAGTTCACCCAAAAATTACATTTCTCATGACTCAAGAATTGCCCTGTCATGTCTTTCCAAACCTGTAAGACCTTTGTTCATCTTTGCAACACAAATTAAGACATTTTTGATGAAATCTGAGAGCTTTCTGGCCCTGCATAGACAGCAGTGCAACTGACATGTTCAAGGCCCAGAAAGGTAGTAAGGATATTGTTGAAACAGTCCATGTGACATCAGTGGTTTAACTGTAATTTTATGAAGCTATCTATAGGACTATCTAATCAATGTCCTTACTACCTTTCTGGGCCTTGCACGTGGTACACTGTAAAAAACAACAAAACACACACAATTTGTTGAATCAACTTAAAATAATTTGTTACCCTGCTGCCTTAAAATTTTAGGTTCAGTCAACTCAAACAAGTTTAGTCAACTTGAAATGTTAAATTGTACTAAGTGACAACATAGATATTTGAGCTGACTTAAAAAATTGGTTTAAGTTACCCAGCTGCCTTAAAATTTTAAGTTGAATCAACTCAAATATCTCAGTTGTCACTTAGTACAACTTTTCAAGTTGACTAAACTTTTTTGACTTGACTTGACTGAACTTAACACTAAAATCTAAAATAAATATAAGATAAAGCCTAAAACTACAGAAGTTATTGATTTCCTCTTTTTTAATTTTGTTCTTTGATTAACAGACATCACAGCAGCTGGTTATTAGGATATTTTTGCTGTTGTTACTTTAAAAGCTGTCGCTGCTGAATTTGAAACGGATCTGTCACTGCTTTAAATGTGACTCTTAAATAATAAACACTTATAAGTTTTGAGACAGCTTTAGTCAGCTTTTTTTAGTCAGCAATTTCATTGCTTAACTGACAACATAACTACGACTAACTACACACTCATAGTTTCATTTGGGTTTGAATATGATACAGCACTTTAATAGGCTATAGCCTAATACAGTGTGCACCAGCATATTTTTGCGTGCACTTGAAAAGCACGCGCTACGAGCACAGTATTAACGGCTGACAGTACAGGAAGATTCATTTTTACTGACATATGACCAGTCAAGATCTCATTTGACCGCAGTTCACCGATGTTCTAATAAAGCTCCGATCATCACCGGTACCATTTCCTGTTGCTGAGGTGACGTTGGAGCGCGCGCCTGAAAAGTCTCCCGTTTGATGTGCTCGTTATTACGTTCTGCATCTAAATAAACGCAATTCTTTAGTGTTGTGGGTGGGGTGGCCAAACCTAGCACCGCCCCTGCGTTAAATACTTTTAACTCGTTAAAATGAAAAAAATTAATCGCCTGCGTGGACGCACTAATTTTGACACCACTAGAAATAACCCTTTAATTTGGTGCTCCCGGTAAAAATTGGCCTTTTGAAAATTGCTTGTAAATCTCTCATTCTACCTGTATATTATCACAAATTGGATTCAAGATTAAATCATTGGATTTTAGCTTCTGCACCTCAGCTTTTATGTGGAAAAATAAATAAATAAATAAATAAATAAATAGTGGATGATTCAGGCAGTGTTTGTAAGTTATAAGTTGATGTCTTTGAGGCCTATGATCAATCAGTTCCAAAAGGAAAACTAGCATTTTCAACAAAAAGAAATTCCTCTTTGACTGTAGCACAACTTGAAGGTTAAAGTGTGTGTGTTTGCTATGTGTGGAATTTATTTGTATTATCAATCTTTTTATAAGTAATTGTAATGAATAATATAATTAATTATCAGTAATTACCTATCTTTGTCTCAGTTTACTTATTTAATCGCAATCCAGACCTATACGAGTTCAAACTTGAGAACAGTGATGTCAGCCAAAAGCTAATTGAAACAAGCCATGTGTAATTAGGGGCCAGTTTGTACATCACCCTGAAGCTAGGAGACAATCACCAACACCCGCATTTTACCTAAAGGTTAAAAAATTCCCATGGAAAAAGGAGAGAAATAGTATTTTTTGAAGCAGTTGGCCATTACCTATCATTAAACACATTTCTTTTGTCTCCTGGGTCTTCTACTTTTATAATTAGAAAATAAATATATAATACATCCACAAAGAAGGATTTCTAGGGTGAGTTATAATAGCACATACCCTGGCTTTTCTCTAGATCCCTCTCAGATGAATCTGCAGGGGAGAGGCTCTTAGATTTATGGAGCACTTAATTCAGCAGCCGGAGAATCGATAAACAAGACGTAGGGGCCAGCCCTAAGTTGATAACTCCGAAACGCTGATATATCATAACACACCTTGTGGAGGCAGGATGAGTTCATTTTTAGACACGTAGCCTTGATACTGGAATGCCAATGTTTCTCAAATCCTATTCAGATGGTCAGTAGGATTAGGAGATCAAGTGGATGATTTACCAAATAAACATCCACTATAAATACTAACCTGGCATGATAAGAGTTTAAACTACGACATCTTTAAAAATACTGCAGTGTACATTATGCAACTTCAGCCGAACACATCTGTGCCTTAAGACATCTTATACCCTATATCCCATCTGAACAATAGCTCCATTTCAAGTAGAAGATTGTACTACGTCTTTCCGTGGCCTAAGCGCAGTGGAGTAATGGGGTACAGACCACTGCTGGAGAAGGTTCTGCTCTGACGACTGAAATTGATTTGTTGCAAATGGCGAGAAATGGATGGAAGTGTCTCGCCAGAGTAAATGGCAGGTGACTGCCAGCTCAGAGCTTAGATTAACCCATATCCCTCCTCCATTGTTAGACTGTCCTCGTATTCACAGTCCATTAAAGTCAGCAGCTCCACAGGTTCGTCATGCCTATGGAGAATACAGACATTATATGGGCTTTGCACTCAGAGCATTTTATACATAATGCACAGGAGCCTGAGAAACTAGAAGTGGACAAAGTACGACTGGACCTTCAGAACTTGTAAAAAGTAGACTGAAAAAAAAAAAAAAAAAATCACAAAATAAGATGAAACCTATATATATATATATATATATATATATTTAATGTTTTTTGAAAGAAGTACAATTTAAAATAACTATTTTTATTTGTTCTTTCTTCGATAAGATTTTTTTTTTTTTTGAGGAAAACAAAAAAGGTAAAACAGTGATATAGGACGATTTTTAAGTTGGAGAAGAAAATGAGATGGGAGTTTTTCGACATACTACGCATGCGCATCGCAGAAAATAGACAAGATGAGCACTTGAGGTTAAAAAGTATATAAATCATCAATTTGTTTAGAAAATTGTTTCGCTAGATAAGACCGTTCTTTCTCGGCTGGGATAATTTAGAGCTCTTTGAAGCTGCATTTAAACTGCATTTTGGAAGTTCAAACTTGGGGGCACCATTGAAGTCCACTATATGGAGAAAAATCCTGAAATGTTTTCCTCAAGAAACATAATTTCTTTATGACTGAAGAAAGAAAGACATGAACATCTTGGATGACAAGGGAG
Source organism: Labeo catla (assembly GCA_012976165.1). Lineage (NCBI taxonomy): Eukaryota > Metazoa > Chordata > Actinopteri > Cypriniformes > Cyprinidae > Labeo > Labeo catla. The sequence goes on along the minus strand of VONZ01000006.1, from coordinate 1,636,253 downwards.
TGAGTAAATTATCTGTAAAGAAGTCCACTTCCAGAACAAAAATGTACAGATAATGTACTCATTCCTTGTCATCCAAGATGTTCATGTCTTTTTTTTCTTCAGCCGTAAAGAAATTATGTTTTTTGAGTTTTTTACATTTCAAGATATTTCTCTATATAATGGTCTGATATGGTGCCCCGATTTTGAACTTCCAAAATGCAGTTTAAATGCGGCTTCAAGCAATCCCAAATGCAGTTGTAAACGATCCCAGCCGAGGAAGAAGGGTCTTATTTAGTGAAACAATCTGTTGTTTTCATTAAAAAAAAAATACAATTTAAATACTTTTTAATCTCAAACGCTCCTCTTGTCTTGCTCTGCCTGAACTCTGTGTATTCTGCCTCAAGACAGTTAGGGTATGTCGAAAAACTCGTATTTTCGTAGTGCAGAAGTACCGATTCAGTCTATGCAAAGTGAACATGCAAAGAAGATCAAACACCCTCAAAAAAGGTAAAACAGCGATATAAGACGAATTTGAAGTTGAGGGAGAACATGAGATGGGAGTTTTTCGATATACCCTAACTGTCATGAACCTGAAAAAATCAGTTCAGGCGGAGTGAGACAAGACGAGCGTTTAACATTAAAAAGTATATAAACTATATTATTTTTATGAAAATAACTGATCGTTTCACTAGATAAGACCCTTCTTCCTTGGCTGGGATCATTTACAACTGCATTTGGAATTGTTTGAAGCCACATTTAAACTGCATTTTGGAAGTTCAAAATCAGGGCACCATACCAGTCCATTATATGGAGAAAAATCCTGAAATGTTTCCCTCAAAAAACAATTTCTTTATGGCTGAAGAAAGAAAGACATGAACATCTTGTTTGGGTACGGAGTTAAATTAGTAAATTATTGAGTGAAATCCGTGCTGAAAAACTCCTTCAGTGACTGTGGCGTCATGACAAGCCTCGGCATGTTTACATCCTGCCAGGATGGCATCTAGCGATTCTTCTCTCTGCTGTTTGTAAGCTCTTTCAGTAGCTGTGGTCTACTAAAAGCCTCAAAGGCATCAGGGCTAAAGTGGAGAGAACAACAACGCAGGTCTTTGTGAAGTTTTATTCATCCACAGGCATCTTTCCTTTCTTTTCTCCTCTTCATAACACTAGGAAAACAGTGAAGACTTACACTGCTTGTTTTGTTGCCCTTTGACTAAAAATCACAACCAAAAGCCACACAATGTGGCGTCATATCAGTATTTATTTTCCAAGTTGTGTTGTGGTAAACATAGAAACAGGTAGTGCCAGTAACTCAATGAGTGCAACCATTTGACGTTATCGAAATAATAGCGCCCCCCATAGTCCAAAAATATGTATAAAAAGTGTCGATTTTTAAATGATGTAAATCTTTCACTAGTTTTCTACAGCATATTTCAGTAAGAAACAGCATTTACATTATATTAAGCCATACAAGTCTTAATACCTGGGATTCCCTTTAAATATATATATTAACAAACTGTATTCTTGTGATGGCAATGCTGAATTTTCATCAGCCATTCTAATATGCTGATTTGGTGCTCAGGAGTGTTCACATACTTTTTGGCAATGTAGTGTATGTAGATGTGTTCTATACTAGTCTGGCGTCAAAACAAATTAAGCTGTATAAAGATAATTATCGTGAGACTTTGCAGCTCAATTGATGTGATGGTACATAATGCACCAAGGATGCCAGCTAACGATCGCTGTCCTAACACAAGGGATGGACCTTGTCTTTAGACAATGTGATGCAGTAAAGCCTTGACAATGCATTTGCACTCAACTCACAGTAAACCTTATCAAACAACTTGACTGTCTGCATTCAGATATGTTGTGTCTGGCTGAGGCCAAATTGAGCTGGGCTATCAAGACTTCAGTCTCATTTAAATGCTGAGTCTCGACAGTGTGGTCACTTACCTTAGAGAAGTGGCATCAAATTCTGAAGCACCCTCTTATCCTCGAGTGCCTCCTGGGCTGTTTCTCTTAATGGGGATCATCGCACTACAGAGTTGCATGAAGACCTCTACAGACGAGTGCAGCAAACTCTCCAAATGAACCAAAAAGAGATTTAGAGAAATAGTCTCCTTGTATTCCACGGGGACTCGGTACGAATCATTGATGCTTGTCTGTGCTCTTGTCAAGGGACTTGGAGATGCAGTTCTACCTGCAGCAAGTGAAATACAATCACAAGGGCAGCGCGGCAGACAGAATACAGATGCGTGTGCTGAGGGCCCACATAATTTAGCTAAGAAACCATGATGCCTTTGGAACAGGGTTGAGAGGTATCTTGTGCTGTCTTGAGTGTGTTGTTAAGACTAATGAAATGATTCAAATCACTACTGATAATTCACTACTGATAAATCACAATACTGATAATTAATGGCCCAAATAGTTATTTTATCTGTCCCTCAAGATATACTTCACAGGAAACAATATGCAATCAGCAAGATTACAATATCTACTGGCTCTTGTGTTTTTAAAGATATGCAAAGAAATAATGTACAGCAAACTTGTTATTTTATGTTCAATAATAGCACAATTCCTTACAACAATATAAGTATGTTCGGCATAATTAAATGCATCAATGTATCAATTGTAAACTTTTTATGGTTAATCTCAATGACGTTACTGAATTTAATAGTTAAACTGACATACCTAATAATATTGTATATAATAAGAAAAGGCATTTACAAATTTGCAAGTAAAAAATAAGTCAAAACATTTTAAAAAACCCATATATGTAAATGTGTTTATTAGTGCTGTCAAATCGAATAATCACGATTGATCACATCCAAAATAAAAGTTTGTGTATAAAAATCACGTGATCAAACCTACATTTTCAGCATCATTATTCCAGTCTTCAGTGTTACATGATCCTTCAGAAATCATTAGAATATGCTGATTTGCTGTACAAGAAACATTTTATTATTATTATTATTATTATTATCAATATTTAAAACAGTTGAGTACATTTTTTCAGGATTCTTTGATGAATAGAAAGATCCAAAGATCAGCATTTATCTGAAATAAAAAGCTTTTGTAACATTATACACTATACCATTCAAAAGCTTGGAGTCAGTATAATTTTTATTTGTTTATATATTTATTTATTTATTGGAAAGAAATTATTACTATTTCTTCTGAACCTGAAATAATACTCAGCTGGTTTCATGTTAATAATAATAATAATAATAATAATAATAAATGATTTTTGAGCAGAATATTAGAACGATTTCTGAAGAATCACATGACTGGAGTAATGATGCTAAAATTTCAGCTTTAAAATCACAGGAATAAATTACATATTAAAATATATTCATATAGAAAACATTTACTATTTAAATAGTAAATATATTTCAAAATTGGGATCAAATAAAGGCTTAGTGAGCAGAAGTGACTTCTTTAAAAACAAAAACATTAAAAATCTTACTGTTTACAAACTTTTGACTGATAGTGTATTATGTAAACACAAACTTTTAATTTATTTGAAAGTGATTAATCACAATTAGTCACAATTAATCAATTTGACAGCATTACTCTCTCTCCTTCTCTCTCTACACACACACACTCATGCACATTTAGACTTAAACATTTATATATAAATACATATTATATATATTTATGTATTTAAATACAGCATATATATGTATGTTTTTATATTTGTTTATGTGTAGACTTTTCACTAACATATATATTTTACTTATATACTCATGCAATACTTTTATATTGCAGATATATTTCAAAAACATGGAAACATACATTTCTGCGACCATTATACAAAACTATGTGACAAATTAGTGAAGCAATTGACCAATCAGAATTAGGTATTCAAGAAAACCAAGTAATGAGTTTAAGATATGCAGACGAGCATTTAAATTAGAGTTTGCAAAGACATATTTGGTTTTGACCTCTATGGAGCAAATCTCTCACCTTTCTTTTCCCAGCACACATTATGCTAAGAATAAACCTGCTCTATTGAATTCTTTAAATTACATTCAGTGATGAAAACAAATATAAATAATTTCATATGTAAAATGTGCACGCAGTTATGCATTACATTATGATTTCATAGGCAATGGCCTTGTCCAGTGGATGTGATCTCTTTATATTATGATAAATTAAAGCCCAGCTGCAGCCAGGAGATTTAATTAAGATTCAGCATTCACCTTCGGCAAAGGTAGCTTTGTTACTTAGTTCCAATTAAACTGGTTGGTTGGTGCAAACCTTGCATTGCTGCTTATTCAGATATCCTTTGTTCGCCTTCAGCGGGCAAACATACCAGAAACAAGTCACAAGCTTCCATATTCAGATCTTTTGGGAATAACAAGGCATTCTGGGAAAGGTAGAGGCAGGCATGATGCCAAAAAAAAAAAGAAAAACAACAACTATTGATATTCAAATAGCTACAATTTGAATTCTGAAACCAAGCTCTAAAGTTAAAAATGTTCAATATCTGGTGGTGCATGACAAATTTTGAGTATGGATCTGATAAGTTATTATTTTGTAACAGGAAAAGATTTTTTAGTTTTTTCTTTCTTTAACATTCACAAAGTAAGACAAGATGTAGGTCTAACTTTTTTTTTTTTCTTTTTTTTTTTTTCAAAAAACGTTGTTTACAACTCTTTTTGTGATGGTAATCTAATAAGTAATAATGAATTTGGCATATTTTTTATTATACCCGATAATTCAAAGCGCTCTAAACTCACCGCAGCGGAAAAGGTTCTCTAGGGTTGGATCCGTCTGTTCTTCGCCAGCACACCCCACTCACTCTCTGCTAAGGGAAACACAAAGCAGAAAGATGCAGATTTTTCCTTTTCTGAATTAACCATTAGCAGGGGAAATTATGAAAGCTTGTTTTTCTGAATTTCTTGCAGAAGTCTGTTGACCAGATCATGGAAACATGTCAGTCCAATAACATTATAACTGCAACACAATGAGAAACGATGCCCTCAGACACCCAATTAAAAGTGTGCAGACGCCACAAACACCTGGCAGGTGAAAACATCTTCAGATGTCATCCAGAATCTGAAATAAACCACCTTTGCAAAGACCCTCTGCCAGTTAAAAAGAAGTATGATTCTTAAACAATTAAACATTTTAATGGATTCTATCACATTAAATCACAATTAATTGCATACAGGGCTTAAATGAACACTCATCAAGCAGCAAATACCAGTAAAAATCAGTGTTGGTGAATATATGAAACTTGCCAGTTGGAAGGTAACTTTTTTTTATTTAACTCTTTTATTCTAACAATGTCTAAGAATGCAATATAGTTCAGCCTGATTATTGAAAGACTGCCTATTAATCATATAAATATGTAATCTAATGCACTTGAAGCACATCGAGGTGTCGGTCAAAATAAAAGCTTTATGGTTTAATATTTAAAAGGAAATAATAATAAAAAAAAATAGTTTCACAACTGTACTGTTGTTATATAAAATAGTAATAAGAAGAATCAATACTATTAATACAATATACAGTAAATTAAATTAATTAATAAAGTCTGTTTTTAATGAAATAATGCACATATTTATGGTTGGTAAATTTTTATTAAATTTAGATGTGGCAGATGTGGCAAGAAAATCCCGATTACAGATAATTCAAAGACATACACAGATTTTTTATGTTTTTTTTTTTTTTTAATTAATTCTCTTTTATTTGATCAAAGATACAGCAAAATCAGTAATATTTTTACTATTTAAAATAACTGTTTTCTATTTGAATATATTTTAAAATGTAATTTATTCCTGAGATCAAAGCTAAATTTCTAGCATCATTACTCAGTGTTCAGTGTCACACAATCCTTCAGAAATCATTCTAATATGCTGATTTGCTGTTCAAGAAACATTTTTTATTATTGTTACTATTAGCAATATGTAAAACAATTGAGTACGTTTTTTTTTAGGATTCTTTGATAAATAGAAAGATCCAAAGATCAGCATTTGTTTGAAACAAAAAGCTTTTCAAATGCGTGGAGTCTGTTTTTTTTTTTTTTTTTGCAAAAGAAATTATAATACTTTAAAATTAATACTTTTATTTAGCAAGGATGCTTTAAATTGATCAGAAGTGATAAAAAAGACATGTATAGTGTTACAAAAGATTTCTGTTTCAGATTAATGCTGTTCTGAACTTTCTATTCATCAAAAAAACCTGAAAGAAACTACTCCGCTGTTTTCAACATAACAACAATAATAATGTTGTTTTGAGTAGCAAATCAGAATATTAGAATGATTTCTGAAGGATCATGTGACTGGAGTAACGATGCTAAATATCTTTAAAATCACAGAAATAAATTACATTTTAAAATATATTCAAATAGAGATCAGTTATTTTAAATAATAAAAATATTTCAAAATTGTATTTTTTTTTTCTGTATTTCGGATCAAATAAATGCAGGCTTGATGAGCAGAAGAGACTTCTTTAAAAAACATCAAAAATCGTACTGTTAAAAACTTTTGACTTGAAGACACTAAATTATTAAATATTAAATGCGTGCAGCCCCACTAAAACATGCTACACTTAAACATAATTAACATAAATAAATAATACATTTAAATTTAATTATTTAAAACTAAAAGGGCAGAAAAACCTAATAAGCTGCAAGACTATTGTTTGGAATTGTTTGGAAGCAATTGGGATTAAAACCGAAGACTGAGGGGCGAATTGAGTGATGCGCAGGGCTTTCATTTCCACCCTGTTCTACATACCCCATGCGGCAAAAACATCAAAGCGTAACACAGAGCACAGTGGTGCTGGCTCCCCAGTAAAGACATCCAATAAGGATGCTTCATTGGCAAGACTTTAAAGTTTTCTGAAACGTGATCTCAGAGATGTCTGAGACTGAATCTGAATACAGTTCTGCGCTTGAAATTCAAATTGATCTGCCGGCACACTCGCACATTGTTTGTTCAGAAAGAGGGAATTATAAAGTATGTTCGGATTAGATCAAAGCACATATGAGGTCTTCTGACAACAATGCTATACATAAAGTTATGAAGTCAGGTAACACCTTTATTTTGTGATTACCTTCACAGTAGAACCCACGCTGAAAGGGCAAGAGTGCAGAAGCACATGAGACCTCCTGTGGAGTTCGTGTCTGTTTGAGTGAGTGTGCTGTGAGTTTGGCCTCTGATGGCCGTGACCTGCCATGACCAACAGGTGTTTCTTTCAGTTCTTCAGCCAATTAGTGCTCATGGGTATGCAAGGCAGGATCTGCTCATTAGGGTTTCCATGAGAGAAAAATGCAGAGATACGCTGAAGGTTTTTCTTTCGGAAAAAACAATTTCTCTTTAGTGTCCAAGCTAGTTTTAATCAAAGGCTTAATTGGGTTGTTTTGACCACCAGAGATGATGTACTCCCAACATGAAAGGACATCTTGTCTCATTTAGACAGAATCAAAGTGGTAAGGGCTCCTTCTATTGCAGTGAAGACACTGCGTTACTTTTTTCATGATGGGGTTCTGCTGGAATTTCAGAGAGAATGTTCTGGATTCAATCCAAGGAAATGTTATTTGAGATAATAATATAATTTTTAATAAATTTTTAGAATTTGAAACTTTAGTGTTTTTGTTGTTTTATTAGTTTTTGTGTCTAATTTCAGTTCATTTATTTTAGTACTGTACATCATTAAATTAAATGAAAAGAAGAAATTATTTTTCTTTTGCAGATGAAAGATGAAATAAAACTTGTTTAAAGGGACACTACGCCCAAAAATGAAAATTCCCCCATTCACCCTCAAGCCATCCTAGGTGCATATGACTTTCTTCTTTCAGACAAATATGATCGGAGTTAAATAAAAGTGTCCTGTCTCTTCCAAGTTTTATAATGACAGTGAATGGGTGTTGAGATTTTGAAGCAAAATTAAGTGCATCCATCCATCATAAAGAATATTCCACATTGGGGGGGGGGGCTAATAAAGGCTTTCTGAAGTGAAGTGATGCATTTGTATAAGAGAAATATCCATATTTACAGCTTTTTAAACCACAATCTCTAGCTTCCACTAACTGTCGTACGTGTGTTCACTAGAGACTGGTGTATGACGTAAGCTCTGGTAAAAATATGCTACTCTTGTGTGAACCAAGTTTTGTTTACAGCACAGGAAAATCAGTCTCCTCTTGGTTTTCATCAAAATCCTTTGACATTTATCTTTACAAATCCTTGTTTTGTACTTCGACTTCATGATTGGTGTATTATTTTGCTCTCTCCTCTGCGTTTCCGCATTCATCACCACATTTGCGTACGAGAGAGAGAAGTAAATATTGTGGATGCAGTAAAGCTTTTTTAATAGTAAATGGCTAAAGAGTCCATAGGGTTTAAAGACAGAAATGTGAAACCTAAAGCAATTAGCAGTTAACACCAATTAAAAAACAGTTTTTTTCTTTTTGGTTTTTGGTATTTTAATGTCCACTGCCTGGTCTGTTTACTACAAACTACATTTACTACAAACGAAGCCTTGCATAACTACTAGGGACGTAATGATATTATCAAAATCATGGTATTGGGATAGGAAAACTGTCTATGAAACGATAGGTCTTTCAGGCAAACTTCTTAAGATGTGTTCACACCAGACGCGAAAGAAGCATTAAGCGCGAGTGATTTACATGTTAAGTCAATGCAAAGACGTGACAGACATTCTACGGCGCGAATTGAGCGTTTCGGGCATTTGACGTGCGTAACGTGTGATTCGCACAAGTTGGAAAAACTGAACTTTGGCTAATATTCGCCCCACGTTAACCAATCAGGAGCTTGCTCTAGTAGTGACATTATTACAGGTAGCGAGCGGAGGCAGAAATCCGAAACAACAATGGAGGACAAAATCATGGTCGCTGTGGATACCCGGAGCTGTATGATACATCTTCGTAATTTTACAGAAACAGGAATAAAAAGCATCTTGCTTAGAAGAAAGTGAGTGAGGAGGTCGGACAATCTGGTAAATTGTAAAAAACGCTCTTTACTCAATTTGAGCTAACATTATATATATATATATATACATATTGAGACTACAAGCTAGCTAAAGCCGGCAAATTAAGCTTATTCGCCGTATTTTACAACTACTGACAAAATCCATGTCAGTCATTTCGCAACGAGACTGGAGCCGCCTGGCAGAAGCCCCTCCGATGACACGAATTCGCGTCTGTTGTGAAGTGAATTTCACAAGCAAATGAAGCGAGTAAACTCAAAATGTTCAAGCGTCCAAGTACGCGTGAATAGCGCAATTTATTCACGCAATTTGCGTCTGGTGTGAACGCACCATTATTCTAACAAAAAAGGTCTTTAAAGTTGTGTTTTGGGCCACTATGCTTTGGGACAGTATCTGTCAAACGAATTAAAACCAAAAGCACAATATGGCTTAATCCTTTCATGTTTTTGTTGAGCGTTTCAAAGGCGTTCAGCTCGTGATCTGGTGCTTTCCGCACCTGAGAATGAATCAGTTCACTGTGAATGAATGTAGTGAACTCGTTTATTACATGTAATGTGAGTTTAGATGGAGTTTTCCGTCAAAATTAAAGCTCTACTGTAGTGTCCGTCAAAATAAAAGCTTAAAAGTGCAGTGTGAGTTGCTGACAGGGAGCGGTTTAACAGCAGTTCAAATTCAAAATATCTCTTTCGAGTATAGAAATTACAAAACAAGTATTATAATTTTTCCACTGTAAGACAAAAATAATATACCTATAAAACATTATTTTTAATTTATTTTAAAGTGCAGTTGTTTTACAATATATGGTTATTACTCTTACGGTTGTTGTTATTATTATTATATTCTAATTTGTTTGGCTTCCTAAGACACGAGTGTGAATGTAATTTAGACCGATCACAACTAAAAAGGGGGTTAAGTCCACATTAAAGTTCAGATACAAGTGAATTCACTGACTTTTTCTGACTTCAAGAAATCTTAGTTAAGAATATGGGTTGGAGCTCATATTTTGAACTCTCAAAGTGTATTAGATAGAATAATTTAACTTTAAAATGCACACAGTTTTCCCATTTTTTTTCCCTAAGAGAACATTTTTTTCCCAGTTCTTCATTTGTCTTTTTTTTTTTTTTTTTAAATACCGCAATAAATATTGTAGCGTGGACTTTATATCGCAATATTATCGCGTTGTGAGATTTTAATTTTGTTACATCCCCTTTAATACAGGAAGATATTAAAACAGGAAGATATTGCAAATGATATCCTTCAGGCTATTTCCAAGTCATACACTACAAAGTCTGTTTCACACTGTGAACATGACCAGCACATAAGTCAAGCAGCAGCATAACTATGACTTCTTAACACAAGCTAGAGTGATTTCTGGGTTACTACAATGAGAATTCCTTTTAATAACATCCATAAATTATAAAATGTGATTGGGAATTGGCGACTGAGAACTTAATTGTTGTGAAATCTAATTTACGTGAGTGGGTGGACCACATTTACATCCAAAATGATAATTAAGTCCAAATGGAACGGAACCCAAATCCCAAATTGTCCTAAAGATCTTACATGGAATAACAAGGAATCAGTCAAATTTACTGAATAGCTTACATAAAGCCAATAAACATATGTTTAAAAAGACTGTACTGCTATTAAGTTTCATAGTGATTTACAAACATATCAGCATGCTGTACGCAACAAAAATAAACTCAGTTCCAAAGTTTCATCTTTTGATATACTGTTAAAGTCAAAAGTTGATCCCTACATACACCTTGCAGATTTTGCAAAATGTTAATTATTTTACCAAAATAAGAGGGATCATACAAAATGCATATTATTTTTTATTTAGTACTGACCTGAATAAGATATTTCACATAAAAGATGTTTACATATAGTCCATAAGAGAAATTCATAGTGTTTTTTGTTTAGTGATAGCTGTTCATGAGACCCTTGTTTGTCCTGAACAGTTAAACTGCCCGCTGTTCTTCAGAAAAATACTTCAGGTCCCACAATTTCTTTGGTTTTTCAGTATATTTGTGTATTTGAACCCTTTCTAACAATGACTGTATGATTCTGAGATCCATTTAGGACAACTGAGGGACTCACATGCAACTATTACAGAAGGTTCAAACATTTACTGATGCTTCAGAGAGGAAAAAACAATGCATTAAGATCTGGGGGTGAAAACTTTTTGAATTTGAAGATCAGGGTAAATTTAACTTATTTTGTCTTCTGGGGAGCATGTAAATCTTCTGTAGCTTCTGAAGGGCAGTACTAAATGAAAAAAACGATATTCAGGCAAAATAAGAAAAATTTACACATCTCTTAATGCATCGGTTTTCCTTCTGAAGCATCAGTGAGCCTTTTGTAATAGTTGCAAATGAGTCTCTCAGTTGTCCTCAGTGTGAAAAGATGGATGACAATATCATACGGTCATTGTTGGAAAGGGTTCAAATGTACAAAAATGCTGAAACACCAAAGAATTTGTGGGACTTAAAGGATTTTTCTGAAGAACAGCAGTATTAAGAATCAAGTGTGTGTAAACTTTTGAATGGGGTTCTCTTGTGGACTATATGTAAACATCTTTTATGTAAAAGGGGTCATCGGATGCCCATTTTTCACAAGTTGATATTATTCCTTAGGGTCTTAATGAAAATCAAGACCCTATAATATATTTACAATATAATATACTTTGGTTAAAAATTCTCAATGGTAGTGTAAAACAACACCATTTGTTACTTTGTCAAAATGAGCTCTGCAAAAATCAACCCATTCTGATGGATTGCTCCTTTAAATGCAAATGAGCTCTGCTCTCCCCGCCCCTCTCTTCTCTCTGTGGAGTGACGAGCCTATTTACTTTAGCCATGAAACTTGCTAACTAGCACGTTATTAGGAAAGGTGATTGCAGAGATTCATGAAAAACCCTTATACTCACTTCTGCTGTAGGTGAAGCTGGATCACAAATGATTTGCACAAACATAGATGCATTTATGTAGATCAGGAGGCACATTCCCTTCAGAAACATACATAATCCACTGCATCTTCAGCGGCTCAGATGTCGGGAGTAAATGACGACCACTATGTTCATTATTACATCCAGCAACACAACACCTTAATCGCTCAATCAGAGGTATTCTTGTCTAACTTACATCCCTGCTTCGGCATCGAAACAATGGAGGTCGGACTGTTACAGCTGATGTAAGGCGGGTCTGAGGTAAGACGCTCATGTCAATCAACTATCATAGGAGCGGCCTCTGTCGGTGTGATGCCACACTGACAGGCATCTGAGAATGGCTCGATTTGAAAAAGGGAATATTATTTTTACAGACTGCTTAAAAACCACTGCATGGATTTTTATCATTATAGGGTAAATGTGTACATACACTGCCAACACACATTAATGTTCAAACAACATGTAAAAGTGAACTTTGCATCCGATGACCCCTTTAAAAATCATATTCAGGTCAGTACTAAACAAAAAATAACATGCATTTTGTATAATCCCTCTTATTTTGGTAAAATAACATTTTGCAGATTCTGCAAGGTGAATGTAAACTTTTGACTTCAACTGTATATGCTGCTTATGTGGGAACTGTGAATACTGTAACTTGATAATAGAGGCCCAGAAATAAATACACACTGGATACATGCTATAAGACATTAATATAAGTATGGATTAATACATCAGAGAGTGTTCTTATGTAAGACGCTCTTGGGTAACAATTCAGTAACTGAATAAAGACACAATTAAAGATTTTAATGTCCATTTTGAGCCACACAAATCATTTTAATCAATAAAACAGGAAGTGTGTGAAACAAGGCCGATCTCTGATCACCAGAGCACTCAATCTCTCCCTCTCCTATTACGCCTGTGTACAGCCAGTCGTTGAAATTTTCTGATGAGCCTATGCTGTCATGAAAATCTGTTAACCAATTGACGGCACACGGCGTCCTACATAAATCAATTCCGGCCTGGAGCTTAAAGAAGCATTAATGCAGCTGTAATCTTTTGTGTTTGAGGCTGAGGCAGGTTCTTGAATGAGACTTTGTAATGTTTAGGCCTTGGGAGATTATTCACAGTGCCACACATGACAGAAACAAAGCTTGTGCTCTGCTGATGGGTGTCTTCGTCAGCTCAATGGTGGCCAAATCTTGTATTGCCAGGATTAGATGCAAATTGCTAGCTGGCTAGAATGATAGAACAATAGATAGATACTGCTGTTTTATACAGGTATGTGTGAAGCAGGTCCTATTTCATTTTTAATCACCTTGGCACTGGTGTTCACATCAAAGCGCTTGTGACCTTTTTCACAAAAGGGAGGAAGCATCTGCTCCCCCGTCCTAAAGGTCAGCAGCACTGTGTCATCACAAGCATCATTAAGTGCCACCAGCTTCTGCTCTTTTGGAAATAAAGAGAATAGCGATGAACACCATTAATGTTCATAAATGCAAGAACTTGACAACTAGATATAAAGTCTATCTATCTATCTGTACAAAAGTCTTGAAAAGAACATTTATAATTTTAATGAACGTTTCCCTTCACTTAAAAGAGACATTGGATGCCTGTTTTCCACAAATTGCCATGATTCTTTAGAGTCCTAATGAAATGTCTACAATATACTTTGGTTAAAATTCCTCATTGGTTGTGCAAAACAACACACTTTTTACCTTGTCAAAAACAGCTCTGTTCACAGCGATGCATGTCTCTTTAAATGATAATGAGATACTGCTCACCACTCTCTTCTGTTTTTAGTCTGTTCAGTTGTGCATTACCATCAAAAACAAAACTAATTCACTGCATCCTCAGTAGTGTTAATTTCATTGACAAAATATTTTCATCATCAACATTCTCAAAAACGAGGTGATAACGAAATAAAACTCACTTTGAATGACAAAAGCTATGACGAAAATCTATTGACATTCTCGTCAACGAATTAAAACAAGAAGAAAATGTTAGGGAGGGACGATTTGGAAAGAGATTCATTCAGAACGAATCTGCTGCATGGTTAGGAGGTTAGATTTCTACATTTGAACTGTAACATAGCCTATTGATCTATCTGGTGGGACATAAGCTAGCATACATTTGCTGCATGTCTCATAAAATGTTAAAAAATGTCAATATCTGGGAGTAGGAGAAGATCAGATATATGGATATATTTGATGACGCAAAAGAGAATTTAATTCGGTCCGGTTTTCTGAGTGCACACACCGAAGCAGCACCTCTCACACAGTGTACGAGTACCTACTCTTACACATTGCACAAACAGAAATACACACAAAATTATGTAGAACTGTGCATTTTTGACTAGTATTCATCTAAACACACTTGGTTACGTCTGTAAACAGTTGGGAGAATATCGGACATGTATCAGTACATTGCATCCGTGCATTCGGATTTAAAGGGGCAGCAGCCTAATTTAGTTGCTATTGTTGTGGGATTGATGTTAAAGGAAAAGTCCACTTCCAAAACAAAGATTCACATATAATGTACTCACCCCCTTGTCATCCAAGATGTTCATGTCTTTCTTTCTTCAGTCGTAAAGAAATTATGTTTTTTGAGGGAAACATTTCAGCATTTTTCTCCATATAATGGACTGGTATGGTGCCCCAATTTTGAACTTTCAAAATGCAGTTTAAATGCAGCTTCAAACGATCCCAAATGCGGTTGTAAACGATCCCAGGCGAGGAAGAAGGGTCTTATCTAGCGAAACGATCGCTTATTTTCATTTTAAAAAATACAATTTAATACTTTTTAATCTCCCGAATTCATCAAAAATATCTTAATTTGTGTTCCGAAGATGAACAAAGCTTTTACGGGTTTGGAACAACATGGGGGTAAGTGATTAATGACAAAATTTTCATTTTGGGGTGCAATAACCCTTTCATTTTAAAATAATGACGTTGCGTGTCACAGCAGTTAAATCTGTGTCTATCATAATAAAACCTTAATATCAAACCTATATAATGAGTTTGGAAATTTCAGACACATGCTTAATATATCCATTACACTGTAACTAAACCCATTGGATAATATCTGACTAAATCTACTGCAGATTTAGTCAACTAAATTTTGTGATATTAAAACTACACTAAAACTAAAACAATTCAGATGACTAAAATATGACTAAAACTAAATGCCATTTTAGTCAAAAGACTATGACTAAGACTAATAACACTGATCCTCAGTGGGTCTGATGTTGGGAAAAAATGATGACTCATGTTCACTTTTACATTAAGTTACAAAACATCTGTATTGCTTACGAGACATTGTCGTCGCTACAGCTGCTTGAGCATGGAGAAAATGGCAGACAGCATACAACTGGCTGAGGGCGGAAATATGCTAATATGGGACAGCCAGTCAGCGGTCGTGGGCGGGGCCCTTAACCGTTTCATAACTAAGGGTGTGTTTTCACTTGTCATGTTTGGTTTGATAACTCGGCCATTGCTCGGGTGTGGTTCAAATGAAACAAGAATGCAACACGGACCAAATACTTCTAAATGAACCAAAAACAGGAGGTAATGACAAGATGCGAAGCTATTCGACATGATTTCACAAAGGGATCAAGCGGTGTATCCAAAACAAAATAAGCAGAAGGCAAACGTGAAGCAGCCAGGAGGTAAAGTGCCTTTTAGGTGCTCTTTGTGAGCTTGCAGGTGGTGAAAATAAAATCATATACATGCAACAAGCGCGCTTAGTCCCGCATTAGGTGTATTCAACTTAAAGTGGTGGTCAGCAAACCGATCAATGAATAGGTACTTTGATGTCACTCGCCCGTAGCGCCACTTCAATTCGAATGCACCTTTTCCTTTTGTTTGGAGTGTTCGTTGAGTTCCGTCACAAAATATACGTTATTCAACCCGACTAATCAGGTTGTGAATGTATCACTATGCCTTTAGTTTCGGTATCTTTAGGTTCACTGTCAAAAGCAGACCAGGACCAAATGCATTGTTTTCCTTTTTGGTCCGGACCAAATGAACCAAACGAACTGAACTACAAGTGTCAACACACCCTGAGACTGTTTAGGTTTGCAGAGTGATTGCGCACTGCTAAAACACATTTGCAAACACCATGTAAAAGTGAATTTTGCATCCGATGTTCCCTTTAAACCTGACGATCAATGAACAAATAATAAAAAAAAAAAAACCCTGACTGACCTTAATGTCTTATAGTAATATGCTTACCTTTGTACTAAATAGCTTTTGCTACTTTGTAAATGCAAAAAAGAAAAAAGAAAAAAAAAAAAAAAGAGAGAGAGATGAAACAAAGCCACCATGCAGTGCCCAAATAGAAAAACAAAGCATTGTGGGATTTATTGTTTTCAACGCTCCGGAAGATAATTATCATTCATTTGTCTCCTATTTTGTGGCTCAGTGGACCCATATATTAGCAACTGAGCTCAGCAGCATTTAAAAGTCTGGCTCATCAATGTCAAAGGAATTAATCAAGTTTTCCCAATTATCCCAAAGCACGCAGATTTATACAATAACATTTATATTATGATTCAAAGTAGCATTCGGCCGTTCATTGAGGGAATGAAAATCCAGCGAATGCCCAAGCCACACAGATCAGAGATTAGAATGCAATTTACAGCATCACTGATCCGGATGCAGTCGACGCATTTAAAGTCCTCAAACATGGGGTGAAACGCATTTCCTACTTTGTTGTGATGGAGCGATATCAATACATCAGAAGGCCCTCGTTCTCTTCAGAACGCCCTAAAACAACGATTATCCCCGTGATCTCCACCCCGCACACTAGCAGAGCAGCGGCGATAGACTCCCACTTAGAGTGCGAATGATCTCATTTTCAGATCTGCCTGAAGATGGATGAGGAGTCATTATTACACAACGACTATCTCTCCACCTACCTTTCCATCCCCTTCCTGGAGTAAATTAAGGTAGCCCACACTGTACTGTCGAAGCCTGCTCGCCATACATTTCATAAAAGCCTCATCATTATACGCCATGACCAGCTCCCACACTAATGCCTCTTGACATTTGCCGTGAGGGTGTTTAATGACGACTAGATGTGATGCCTTAAATCACCGTCCATCTTTAGCCCCCACCAGATGGCTCTCTTTCATATGCGTCCTTTCTGACATGTTGAAAAATGCTGATTAATGTAATGGGGCTCTGCACCTCTCGTAGCAGCTTGGCCATTGTTAATTACTTCC
Organism: Labeo catla; assembly: GCA_012976165.1. Taxonomy (NCBI): domain Eukaryota; kingdom Metazoa; phylum Chordata; class Actinopteri; order Cypriniformes; family Cyprinidae; genus Labeo; species Labeo catla. The sequence continues at coordinate 1,619,151 of VONZ01000006.1, read as the reverse complement.
ATCCACGGTTTCAAAAAAATGAAAAGAGGGAAGAAAGATTCCCTTTGTGAGTTTTCAGGGCAGTGAATTTAATTTAAAAGTGATAAAAGTGATAAGTGTACTCCAGGTTGAATATGCAAAGACAACTTAGAATGCCATTCCTATGATTATTCTGGTGACAATGTGACTTTCTGGCGTTATGAAAACATTGCTGCATTTGAACATCACGACCAAGGAGGTCTGTAATACCTGGAGGAAATGATCCATTAGAATTCCTATTCATCTCAATGGCAATTGGCATCAAAAGAATGCTAATAATTTTGAGCAACTACCTTGAGTTATGATCTAAAAGGCAGCAGTAGCAGAAAAAAAATTCAGTTTGACTGAAATGAAATTTTAAAGCAAAGAAAAAAAAACTACTATAATATAACGAAATACCTCAAATTCATGTTGCTTGCAAAACTTGTATCTTGCATCAACATAAAGGGTTTTATTTATCTATTATTTTTAATGAAAATGATCAGCTATATACACATACACACTATCAGTCTTTGTTTTTGAACAGTAAGATTTTTAATGTTTTTTAAAGAATTCTCTGCTCACCAAGCCTGAATTTATTTGATCCTAAATACATCAAAACCAGTAACATTTTGACTCTTCAAAATAACTGCTGTCTATTTGATCATTTTATATTTTAAATATTTTAAAATGTAATTTATTGTATCAAAACATTTATTATATTGTATCACCTGTGATCAAAGCTAAATGTTCAGCACCATTACTCCAGTCTTCAGTGTAATTTTTTTTTGGGAAAGAAATGATAGAAATTAATACTTTTATTAAGCAAGGATGCTTTAAATTGATCAAAAGTGATGATATAGACATTTATAATGTTACAAAACATTTCTATTTTAGATAAATTCTGAACTTTCTATTCATCAAAGAAACCTGAAAAAAATGTACTCAGCTGTTTTCAATATAATAATAATAATAATTGTTTTTTGAGTAGCAAATCATAATATTAAAATAATTTCTGAAAGATCATGTGACTGGAGTAATCATGCTAAAAAAACAGCTTTGAAATCATAAGAATTAATTACATTTTAAAATATATTCAAATAGAAAGCAGTTATTTTAAATAGTAAAAAAAAAAAATAAAATACTAAATTTTACTGTTTTGCTGTATTTTGGATCAAATCCAGGCTTGGTGAGCAGAAGAGACTTCTTTACAACAAGAAAAATCTTACTGTTCAAAAACTTTTGACTAGTAGTGTCTAAAATAATATAAACAAAGTTTTTATTATTAGCTGATTGTACATTATCTCATTATTTGAGTATTTAAAAAATACTGCTATATATATATATATATATATACATATATATTATTACAATTAACTAAATTAAAATATTCTTGTAATAGCAAAGCTGAATTTTCTGCATCATTACTCCAGTCTTTAGGGTCACATGATCCTTCAGAAGTCATTCAAATATGCTGATTTGCTGTTCAACAAACATTTCTTATCATTGTTTTCATTATTTTTTTGAGAAATAAAAAGTTAAACATTTATTAAACATGATTATTTTTTATTTCTAATTATAATTAATGAGATATAAAAACAATTATTTGGCTTAACAATGGTTTACACACACACACGCACACACACACACACATGTTGTGTTTACATGTTTTATGGGGACATTCCATAGGCGTAATGGTTTTTATACTGTACAAACCGTATTTTCTATCGCCCTACACCTACCCTACACCTAAACCTACCCATCACAGGAAACTTCCGGCATTTTTACTTACTCAAAAAACTCATTCTGTATGATTTATAAGCTTTTGTAACCATGGGGACCTCAATTTAGGTCCGCACCGTGACACAAGTCCCCATGAGTCTGTGTGTATTCAGGTTTAAGTCCCCACCAGGATACATAAACCAAATGCACAAACATAAAGATAACCAACAAATAGTTAACATTATCATAAAAAGGTTACACGAAAATCTTTAAAGGAATGCTCTTAATGTGAATGAGACTCTGAGATGAGTATGTACACTCTTTAGTGCCCACATGCCAATTTCAAGCTGATAACAGACTACAAAGCTATAAACACAAACACAAAAATGGTGTAATTTGGGAATGTGAGCCACCAGCAAGCTGCTTATTGCATCTTATTCTGATTAGACGACGACATTTTACTGGACTCTCATCACACCACCTTCAAGAGAAGCTAATGGTGCCCTTTTGAGCTCAGATTGGAGAAAAGCTTTCACACATCTAAGGCTGATGAAGGGAGGGGGACCTTACGACTTGCAAAGTTGAAAAAAGAAGATGAGCTTTCTTCCAGCGGGGAGAAAGACAAAGAGCTGTGTTATAAACACAGAGGGCTCAAGTTCCTCTCTCACTCTTACCAGAGGAAACAAATGCAGATCTCTTATGTCAGACTGAGCCTTAACCAATGTCTGTCACTGTCCTCACCTCTCAATGTCTTTTCATACTTCTTTAGACAACAGACGGAGTGACAGGCAGCAGTAAACAGCACATCTTTGATGGCTGCCAACAATAAGTGAACACGATTCAATTATAGCAGCAATGCAATCTTTGTATTTGAGAAACCAGCTTATATAATGTCAACACATCACAAACCAAACCTACAGATACATACAGCAAATATTTGATTTTTACATCAGGTGGAAGCTACTTGAGAATACTGTATGAGGGCAATGTGATTTTCTGATTTTTTTTTTTTTTAATCAATGAAAATGATAAAACAAACTAGATATTAATATGTTAAATATAGGCAGTGGACAAGAATTACTTCTGCTATGTGACTTTGTACTCCAAGCTGTTATAATTTGTTTTTATCATTTTTTATAATTGTTATGCATGTAGATTTTATGAGCTCAGATTAATTAGAGAGACAGCATGGAATACTTGTAGTTAATTTAAATAAATAAATACACAAATAAATAAATAAAAATAACACCTGACCATTTAAAATGAACTAATTAAGTGTTTAAAGGTTGAGAAAAATTAAAAGAGATCACCAGTCACAGAACAGATACACACTTCAGTTTAGAAGTATTAATTTGAATCTAAAAACACTTGATGTTGATGAAAAAGAAAAGTGCGTGGACATTTTATGCATCAACAACCCATTAATTTGAATCTAAAAATCTTGATGTTGATGAAAACCTGTCCATGAACATGCATATATAAGTGCTATACAACATACTGTTATAAAATCAAAACAAAGCAATGAAAACACACATTTAACCAAATGACACAGCACGCAGGAACTTTCATTTAGAAAATGTGAAAAACTTTTGTAAAACCCATTCACCCTCGCATAAGAGGGATTATTGTGCTGTGTCTGTACAAAAGTGTTAAGCAGAAATGGGTAAAAATATTCAGAAATGTGTTTATGAATTTTCATTATATAACAGCAATTCTTTTAGAATCCATTGTAAATGGGTTGCATTTGTAGTAGCATTAAGTGTTGCAAGAAAATGAAATCTTGGTGTGTCAGACCTATGAGTCACATCTCTAAAAGATCTGATAAATGGAAAAGAAAGACTATTAGGCGGATTTAACGCTTGCAGGAGAATGTCACATCAGTACAGAGCACATGCAGCAAGAACTGGCAACACCAGGCAGGTGTGGTACATTTTAGGTGTCTGTAAACCACAAGTTTAGTTGCTTTTATGCTTTAGGATACAATGTAGATGTAAGATGAACTGTCTCATGCAGGTTATTGCAGAAGAGCTTTATAGGGATGTTGTTTCAAATTTGTATGACTTCTTCTGTAGAACACAAAGTAAGAAAAACACAAAATGCAATAAAAGTCAAGGTTTGGAATAACAAGAAGATGAAAAGATAATGATGTACTTCATTGTACCATGATGTGCTGCTCGCTTTCAGGGTAAAGTGTGCATATCACAAATTGTTCCATTGAGATGTACAGGGGCATTAAAGGATTAGTTCACTTCCAGAATAAAAATTTCCTGATAATGTACTCATTCTTTCTTCAGTTGAGAAGAGAGTAAGGTTTTTGAGGAAAACATTCCAGGATTTTTCTCCAAATTGCAGGAGCCAACCGGTTGAAGGTCCAAACTGCAGTTCCAATGCAGCTTCAAATGGTTCTACATGATCCAAGCCGAGGAATAAGGGTGTTGTCTACTGAAACAATCGCTCTTTTTCTAAAAATAAATAAATAAATAAATTTAAGCAAAAATTTGCACTAGCTTGACCTCACGCATTATGTAGTCACAAATGCAGAGGCGTAACTTTGTTTTAACAAAAGTAGGCTGTTTTGGATTCTAATCCGCCCACGTCTAATTTTCTTTCCCCTTATTAAAATCAGAGATGCTAATAAGTAATCGTATATGAAGAGCAGGGACACAGTTTGTGTTTTGTTTTGTGATTTAACCGAAATTAATAGATAGTCTCCGCAACATTTAAGCGATAGATTGAAGCGCTGGTGTGTGAGACTGCGACTGCACGAGCCACTAGAGAATGTTTTGTCACTAAAAAACATCACAGCGAACATTCAGCATGATTTTAAAAATAACAGAATCCAGCACCGGATCACAGCTTATTACTATTTATATGTACCATAGAATGCATTGATACAATATTTTAAACTGTTCTCTGATGTCTACATATAAGGTATGTGGCTTAGGTAAGGGCAAAAATTCTCCAGAAAGGGTTTTACATGTCCATTTACATCCCTAGGATTTGTCCCTAGAATGAAATGGTCCGTTACTACCTTATTTGGAAGGGTCATGAATAATAATGATGAGCTCTGCTCTGATTGGCTGTTTAACAGTGCGGCTCATTTCAGTAGCTCACACAGCAGGAAGGAAACACAGGGAGGAAAATATATATTTAATCATGGAGCCACTATTAATATGCAGGGCACTGAAACTACTTTTAAACGCACAATCACTTTTTACTTTCACTTTCGAGATTTGCGATCACACATGCTCTGTGTATACTAGCGTGGCAGTACTTACCACACATTTTACAAGATCAGATGCTTGTCAGTGGTGCTCAGGATCTGTAAATCATTCGCAATCATCCTCAGTCATCTCTCCTTACTCTGGTAAGTGAAATGTTTTGTACTGTAATGTAACAGGCTACCGCTAGCAAGCTGCTAACCATGTAGCTTTAGTGGCTTGCATCATTTTATTAGAACGCGTTATTTGTTTTCCGTGCCTTTCTGAATACAGACACCCACCCATCTCCGCACATCACATCCCCTGCACAGCCTGGAACATAACATTTATTTCCATGATCTGCCATTTTCACTATTGTACTCGCTTGTTTCTATGCAAATCATCTATTAGATGATCCCAACTATAACATCACAGTCAGTGTTATGTTGGGATTTATCTCTTTTTCAGTTGTCTTTTGCACGCACAAGATTTACATAAGGAGGAGGAAACACTGTATGTCATTTCCATGTACAGAACTGTTATTATTCAGCTATGCCAAGGTAAATACCGTTTTCCATTCTATGGCACCTTTAACAGAAACGAATGTCATATATTTAATCTGCATCAGGTACATCCTTGCCGTGAGATTTTCCAAAGAGTGATGGAGACAATATCAACCTTGGCAAAAAGTGGTGGGGACATGTCCCACTCGTAAATTACACATATGCACGGATGCATTAAACAAGCAGAAGTACCAACCTAGTATTTAAAAAGCCAACAAGCAAAGAAAGTTTAAGTCAAGCTCCCTTTACAAAAAAGGTAACGCAATGATGTTGGATGTTTTTCACCCTAATCTACCTTTTCGAACCGAAATACACAGATGGAGAACTATCCACATATGAACTTTCTAGCTAGTACACGATGAGCATTTGTGGTTAAAAAGTATATAAATATTTATTTTTTTTTTAGAAAATGACAGATCGTTTTGCTAGGATTCGCTGGGGTCGTATAGAGCCCTTTGAAGCTGCATTGAAACTGCAATTTGGACCTTTAACCCGTTGGCTCCCAGTGAAGTCCACTATATGGAGAAAAATCCTGGAATGTTTTCCTCAAAAACCTTAATTTTTAACCTTAACTGAAGAAAGAAAGACATGGACATCTTGGATGACATATGAGTAAATTATCATGAAATTTTCATTCTGGAAGTTAGCTAATCCTTTAGTTTTTGGGTGAATTTTCTCTTGTAGTCCCTTCTTCAGCACTGTTTTTTCTTTAAGCATGACTGCAATAACTTAATAATTAGCACACATTTTACAGCTGTTACATAAATGTAACCTAAATTCAATTCTTAATGTAAAATTCATCATGCATATTGATTTTTTCTTTCTCCGTAATGAGCAAAATCCATCTTCTGATATCAGTTTTTCTCCTCAAAACTGACCACAGCACTGGTCTGGAAACCTTATAATGAAATCTTCCTCATAACAGCCCAGAAAGAGGGCTTAGATTTTTTCCTTTTCCTATTTGTACAGAGACGATCTGTGGGTTTAAGCACTGGCTGCAGATGTTTGAGTAGACTTGTTTTCCTCCCTATCAGCGGATCTTTATTTGAGTAATCATGTTTTCCCTCCCGTCGACTTGCACTCAGGCCTGCAACAGCCGGGAAAGGCAGCCGAGCACCTGCTCTGGTCTTCACTCCCACACGGCGGGGGAAGACATATGGTCATGGCTTTTTGCTGCTGGTTGCATGATCAACCACTGGAACTGCATAGACTCGCTCTTAGTGTAGCCTGCTCAGATAAATTAAAGTCCAAACTATGGCGCTCAGGGCTGAGCAAAATTACTCCACGACATCGGGTCATTTACCAAAAACAGGCCAGTGTCTATAAATTCACTGGGTGGAAAGAGAACAAAAGGTGAATGGGAGAACTTGCCGGTGTGTGGATCGTTCAATAAAATGGATCATTAACAAACCAGTTTCCCCCTTCAGCAAACAGGACTTGTATGTGTTTACAATGTCCACAACATACAGTATCTTTCTGTATGTTAGCTACATGTAAGTAAGCCAAAATGAAAGTTTATGACTGATAATCAATAAAAGAAAAATTGCAATCAACTGTGTGAAATGGGTTTTGAAACATACCCGTTCTTCAAGCCTTCTCATAGATAAATCTATAATTAGTGGTGCCTGCTATGATATAGCTTTTCACTATCTGACAAAAAACAGATTGGAGTGTTGACCACCAGACCTGATATATTCTATAATAATAGGGGTAATATTATAGAACATAATATTTTTATACTTAAATGTTAATATTTAAACATTTTAAACACATTTCTATATTATTTTATAATTACTACTTAATTATTAAAATTGATTAGCCCTAGAAAACCTACTATGCTTTTCTTTTAAATGATTGCCATTTGTGTTGATATATTTTACATTTATTGTTCATAAATAAGCAGTTTCTCTTACTTACAGTTTGGCATTTTTCAAAAACTGGAAAAACTGAAAGAATGCTATAGCTAGGGCTGGGCGATATGGGCAAAAAAAATTATCACGATAATTATCACGATAATTTTTTTCATAATCAGTCGATATTGATAATTATCACGATAAATGTCAAATCTTTATTTATTTCAAGTTTAAAGTCAGATTTTTGCTCCAATGTGAAAGTTGTAGAAACCAGACCATTAATGTTCCGTAACAAAATAAATATCTAAATAAAAAAATAATTTCTGCATGTTCTAATGAGTTATATTGTTTAAAAACAAGAAACAGGTTTGGGTTGTCTGATAATGATAATGATAATAATAATAATAATATCACTTTTTTGTCTCTTAGAAATGCACATTTGATAGTAGCTTGAGGATGCAGAGGTAAATTTTTGTTCATTATCAATCTCTAAGTAACATCTGTAAAACTTGTAGCAACCTCAGTTTTATATGGTTACATTTATTCTGACGCATTTTTTTTAATGAAGCATTGGTCTCCCATAGTAGCAAACTTACATTTTAAATCATGATAAATACAGTTAAAACCACACATACATAAAAATATAACTACATGGTTTTATAGGTAGCCTATTTGTATGAAAAACGGTAGTCTAAAAACATTCAGTATAAATGCACACATGCTATAGCTTAATCACAAATACATACTATAATTATATACCATTACTCCTGTAATAAAATTCATTGTGAACATCCTACATTGCTGCCACAATACCATGGTGCAGTATAACGGAAGCAACACGGTCACGACGCGCTTGGTTTTTCCAGGCGCATCCGCGCCGTGTCGAGAAAATAAATGCATCTTCTCTAGTGAGCTTGCGCAGCGCGGCAGTTTGAACTTTGATCCGAGCGGATAAACGGTCCATGTGGCACGATTTAAATGAGTCGCGCTGTTTCGTTTGGCTTTTGGCATAAAAAAATTTTTTATGCTTTTTGGCATAAAAAAATATATCGAACATTTATCTAACTCTTTATATCATTTTATCGAGAAAAAATTATATTGCGATAATTATCGTTATCGAATTATCGCCCAGCCCTAGCTATAGCCATTTAGCAATGCAATTAAAACCTTTAGAACAGTTCAGAAAATGCAAAGCAACAATCTAGAAACTTCCCCACAACACCCTAGTATCCACCTAGTATCAACCACACAAAACAACCACGTCCTACCAACCAATCAGAAATTCCAAATCATAAGCCACCACCTATATTGTCATCTCTAAAGCACCACTGCAGAAAACATGTTTGAAGATGCACTGAATGGTGACATCTTGAGGTTAACTTTTCATGGTACAGTCATAGCTTGCAACATGGCAACAAATGTGTTTGGAATCCATCCAAAGAAATAACACTGAATAGTGGTGTGCAGGCTGCCATTTAGATGTGCAAGCTGCGTAAAGAGGGCAGATGTTTAGAAGACTGTCAATGGCTAACCATCCCACATTCGCTATTAAAAACGGAAGACTCCCTTCTCAGAAATGCTTTGCCATGTTATCAGAATGACATTATTCAAATCTGCTAGTTTTTACTTAACAGGATTTGCTAAATCATTTAGACATAAAAACGGATATTCATGAGAATACAAAAGCATGCCCTTGATGTTGATCTATGATCATCACGCTCTATTTGTCTGCCTGGAAACATTCTGACTGTCAGCTGTGATTTGTGTCAGGATTTAAGGTGTTTTCCAAACTCAGACTCTGAGATTGTCACATCAGATTATTATCATTAACAAAGAGGGTGTGTAAGTAAAAACGCAACATCACTCCTATTGCGGTGATCTGTCAAGCCGTAGAGTATTAGTTACGTATGCGCTTGCCATTATTCACTTTCGAAGTTTCTGTCAACGTCAGCCCTCAATATCACTTTGCAGCACTCCTTGACAACTTTGTTTATTTTTACATTCTTGTCACACAAGCGCCAACAAAGAAGGGGCAGACAGACAAAGAGTTACAGCCAAATAACCACCAGGTGCTTCTGTATGATTGGAGTGGCACAAGCAGCTCTGCACCTACTCTACGCCAGAACTCTGCGGCTCAACCTACAAAAACCCTCTGCCGTAATCTCTCTGTTCTCCGTCACTCCTCCAAACAAGGTGGAATTTAGAGATTTGACGGTTAAACAAAACGAGGCGTGAACAAACCCCACAATCACTGGAAAACTTGGAAGTCATTAAAAAGAACAAGAGTTGCTTGTGGAGAAGATTGGTCATGATGTAAGGCGTGAAAACAAAAGTAAACCCCTTCGTCCCAGTTCAACTTCTGGCACAATTAGCCCTGGGTACTGGATTTACACCACCGCAGTCCCACATCACTGAACTGAAAAGCTATCCCAGAATTATCAAGAACACCAAAAGCTGCACATATTAACAAATTAATTAAATTAAATAATTTGTTAACGTAATGCAGTAATACCTTTCAGAGTTAGTATGTGGCTTAAATTCATGCTGTGGTTTAAAGGGAGAGATCACACATTTACTCACCTTCATGTCAAAAGTTTTTAGTCAAAAGCCTTATTAAAGTAGTCCAAATGACTCTTTAAGTGTGAAACCCACTTAAACTGAAAAAGTTATTACCTGAACATCTTCCATTGAGAATTCTGATTCAGTTCTTGAGTGATTCATTTCTCCTGTATTCTATAGGAGGGAAAAAAAAACAGTTTATGGGTTTGTAACAATATTGGGGTGATAACAAATTCAATTTTGGTTTACCTAAACCTTTAAATAGCATTCAGCTGTATTTTAACCTACAAACATATAGTTCATGCTTTGCCACAAAGTATTATACGTTTTCTGACCCTTTTAACAATCTACTTTCCCATTTCTCAATAACAAAATCCATTCAATGAAAGCTTTTTTCACTTGGCCATTGAAACATAATGTATCAAAACTCTCTCCCTCGAGATCTTAATGCTGTCTCACTTAAACCATTAGTGTATTTTGTGGTGATTTCCTGAATTTATATGTTTATAAAGCAAATGGATAAAGTTGACAGATGTGACTCGCTGTCCATAATTAAAAGCCCTGAACCTGAGGTGAATTTCAAAGTTCCTACAAATCAGTGATTAAAGATGGAAAACTGTAGTGGAGGTGGGATGAAGAATAATCCATTTTATAATAATTTTATAATTTAAGTGAAGTAAGCGGCTTACTTTTCATTGAAGCAACTTTAATAACATATGGCCTTGAGCATCTCTGTACCTACCAACAGAATGAGAGCCAAACTCAATGGATTTGTTTAGATTCTTCTTAATTAGTGTTTATTGTCATTGTTATTTTCATTTATATGGTTACTACTAGCAACAGCATGCCTACTCACACCTCTCACTGAGGGTAAATGATTCAGGCTATGGTTCACAAACACTTCCTATGACAAGGTATATTCTATGATGGTGGACAAATGATAAACTGAAGTTTCAATTAAAATGAGCACAATAAATGTGAAGAGCTCAGATGCAAAACCAGCTAAAAGCCATCTCGGTCAAAAATGAGATAATGATACTGAGTAAATGCTTTCGACCCATAATATACGTCCCTCAAATACTTTTTCTTCAAACTCGCTAAAATCCCAGCCTCAGCCCAATCAGAAGTACCGGTACTTACATAGAAACCTATACATCTGAGCCTGATAAAAATGCATTTTTTAAAGAAAGACATCAGATGGATTTAGCTGGTTTTGCATCTGAACTCTTCATGTTGCTCTAGTAAACAACACTGAGATGAACTAATTTTAATATTACCAAACAACCAGACTTTCACCTTTGATCACTTAGTTGATTAAAAGTGACAGTAAACACATAATAATTCTAAAATAATTCTATTTTAAATAAGTCATTCTTATTTACAATCATAACCCCAAACATTTTATTGGTATGTGTATTTCAGGGCTGATGCTGACACCGATTATTACAGATCAAGTAGACCACTATTACAGTATGTCTGGTGTAAAAATGAAAATGAATGTCAAAATTAAGAATCAAGACAAAAACTTTCTTTAAATGTTTTTAAATGATCTGCAAATTGGTTTTGTAAATGACCCATACCGATAATCATAAAAATGCTTAAACGCGGTTTACCCCTACCAAGCATGTAGTCAAAATAAAATAAAATAATTGAGGTACATACATATGGTATATGCAATACCAGTCAAAAGTTTTTGAACAGTAACATTTTTATGTTTTTTAAAAAATACTCTTTTGCTCACCAAGCCTGCATTTATTTGATCCAAAATACAGCAGCAAAAGCAGTAATAATGTGAAATGTTTTTACTATTTACAATAACTGTTTTCTATTTGAACATATTGTAAAATGTAATTTATTCCTTTGATCAAAGCTAAATTTTCAACATCATTGCTCCACTCTTCAGTGTCACATGATCCTTCAGAAATCATTCTAATATGCTGGTTTGCTGTTCAAGAAATATTTATTATTATTATTATTATTATTATTATTATTTTATATTTATTATTATCATCATCAATATTTAAAAGTTATTTAAATATTTAAAAAATATAGAAATTAATACTTTTATTCAGCAAGGATGCTTTAAATTGATCAAGAGTGTTGATAAAGACATTTGTTACAAAAGATTTTTATTTCAGATAAATGCTGTTCTTCTTATCAGTCGGTGTGTTAAAAAAAATATCAGTGCATTAGACAGCCCAAGTAAATCCCAAGAAACATTTATGAATTAATTTTACCTCACAGTTGGAGATAATTACTGGAGTATTACAATTCACAAATGAATACAACAAACAAGGCCTCAGGAAAGAGAAAGCTATTCATCCAATAGTACATAACCATGACAAATACATGGCTTAACAGCAAATTACACTTGAAAATAACTAAAATGACGTTGTAATCACATGTAGAATTTCAAAAAACATAACTTTTTTCTGAAAATAATACACGTTTTATGTATTTTATAACAGATTCACTAAGTTCTGTTGTGCTGAAGAAGCCTTTTGTACGTTATATGAAATATCGCTCATCTGATCAAGACTCGAGTTGACCTGATTTCATTGTCAGCCATGAAAGAATAATCATTCCTTGTCTTTTTAGCAGAATGTCGCAATCAATGAGTCTAGAACTAATAGCCAAAAGCTTTGCCATGAGTTAATTACAAGGGGAATGAGATTACAACAACCTTGAAGCTAATGGTTATCCAAACTGTAATTTGTCACCGCAGTTTCGCCTCAAGCAAAATGCTATTTGGTTACAAAGTCCAAACATGAATATTGTCCTGGCCCCTTTACCTCAATGACAGCCGCTCAACAACATACTTCAGAGCGACTATAGCGTGTGCGACTGTGAGTTCCACACTTCATCACTTGCATGACAGAGAGAGGCACTCTAAATGTCTTTCCACACACATGCACGCACACTCACACACTGCTGTAATGCTCCTGGTGGCTCACTTCTCATTTTGACAAGATGCTAGACAGCATACTCTATATCGCCTCTCAGTAGGATTAGCAGCAGCTGTAATACCATGGATGACACAAGTGAGAGAATTTTTCAACTTCAGAATTAGGCCCTTAGCATCTATACTCAACTCGGTGACAATTTAAAAATAAAAATGACCTGGATACATTTTTATTTCTCTCAACTCTAATGCTCTTCAGGTTAAAGGTAAAAGGTTATTTGAAAGCTGTAAACTGTTGCATCAAACTGTGGTTGTATCCAAAAAAGCTAGCAGACTGTGAAGTTTATATAGTGTGTTGGCTCTTCCTAAAAGCAATATATGTGGTCCCGACATGCCTGAGTGGACCCATAAGATGATCTATAATATATATGCAACTCATAACTTCAGACTCTTTGACATTTCTCATTCAATCTGTAGTGGAAACGGGCAGCGAAATGCAGTTAATATAGATCAGTCCCATATTATTTAATGAATATGGGTCCACTTCATTGTACCATTATGTGCTGCTCGCTTTCAGGATAAAGCAAGCATATCACAACTTGTTTCATTCAGACGTACAAGGGCATTAAAGGATTAGTTAACTTTTTCTCCCATGTCTTTTTTCAGTTGAAAATATTTTTTTTGGAGGAAAACATTCAATTTCTCCATATAGTGGTATCCTCCAACTTCAAAATTGCTCAATATTTGGACCTTCAACACATCAAAAACCTTCTTTTTTCGATTGAAGAAAGAAAGATACGAACATCTTGGATGACAATAAATTATCAGGAAATTTTTATTCTGGAAATTAACTAATCCTTTAGCATTTAACACACAAACCAGACTACCAAAAAATGTGTATATGATGAATAAGCATACTGTTATACAGATATAACAACAGCATAAGAAAAGCACTATTTTGCATTAGACCTAAACATTGCAAGTCTACCTTATAATCTGCCAACATGAACTCATATTTGTCTCTCTTTGGAAAAGTATAAAAAACCCAACGCGCAGACGCAAGCCCCCCACTATTTGTCAAAATTTATGCTGTTACATCAAGAGCACTGCACTGTTTTTTTCTTTTTCATTGCAAATTACTGTGTTAAACTGTTAGCTGTAGTAATTTTTTATCTACTGCAATATGTTTAACATCACATTGCGGTGTCCTTCTTTTGCCCAGAGGTGCTTTTAAACCACCATGTGGCTAAATGTTGCTTTTATCATGTGCAGCTTTGTTGTGATTGACAGGTATATGTGAATGTGCATCTGCTAGAGTTTGGGAATACAGCCTAGGCCAGATGTGACCTGCTGTTTGGTGCACAGAAAGCAAGCACAGCAAACACCATCAACCATCTGCTGGTGCAAAATATCACCAGTCTGAACGTATGTCTTTGCCATTTTTGTCCCCCATAGAGACAAGATGTTACAACGTTCAGTAATAGATTGTTTCCACATTAAACCTGGAACAACAGTCTGGCTCACTTCCAGAAAATATACATGTATTATGTAAGTAAGTAAATTATATTGTAAAATTAACTGACCACAAACTTCTAGTATAATATTAGACTGAACCGTATTTTTTATAGTACAGGACTAAATAAATTTACAAATTCCTATGTGACCCCAGACCGCAAAACCAGTGATAAGGGTAATTTTTTTTTTAATTGAGATTTATAGAGCATCTGAAATTGAATAAATAAGCTTTCCACTGATAAGTATTGTTTGTTTAGATACAACAATATTTGGCTGAGATACAACTATTTGAAAATCTGGAATCTGAGGGTGCAAAAAAATCTAAATAATGAGAAAATCGCCTTTAAAGTTTTCCAAATGAAGTTTTGGCAATGCATATTACTAATCAAAAATTAAGTTTTGATATATTCATGGTAGGAAATTTACAAAATATCTTCATGGAGCATGATCTTAATATACTAATAATTTTTGGCATAAAAGAAAAATCAATCATTTTGACCCATACAATGTATTTTTTGGCTATTGCCACAAATATACTTCTGCTGCTTATGACTGGTTTCGTGGTCCAGAGTCACATATAGAGATTCATGTGCCATAGGGGAGAAAGATCTTTACAGGACCTTGGACTTTGAGGGACCAAAAGCTATCCATGAATGCATTCAGGTAATGACAAGTTATACCTGGCTACTAGCAGGTCTCAAGGAAAATTAGTGACCTCTCAGATTGAGTTTATGGGCTCTGAGCGAGTGCGTCTTGAAGTTTTTTCCATCATGCTCTTATGTTACTCTTGAAAAGCACCAGCTTGCCCCTAGTGAATAAACCTCCATCTGCTGAAGGCCGTGGCAGTGCTTAAAAAGTGAACCTCACCTGCCTGCCCTCTGATGGAGTCTTATTACCGCCTCAATTATTCAAATCCTCCAGCTGTGCAAAAATGTCATGCGCATTATTTTCAGTTAATTTCATGTCAGAGTTCCATTATGGATGGATCCCGCTGTTTTCCAGCACGTGTGTGAGAAGTCGAGGTGAAGCAGAACTCATTGCTGTCCACTCCTGCAATGCCAAATAGATGCAGACATGCTTTTACGTTATTGCAAATAGTAAAGACGTAGCATGTTAAATCTCCATGCTCTAATATTAAAATTGCAAAAAATATAGGTTAGAATTCATAATACATATGTGTGTAAAACTTGTTGGTTATGTATATTTATTAATTATATTTATTATATTAGTTTGTTTATTTTTATTAATTTGACTTATTTATTTAATGCAACCTTGCTGAATAAAATTATTAATTTCTTTTAAGCTTATAAAACGTATTGTTTATATAAATCACCTTTAAAGTTTTTCAAATGAATTTCTAAGCAATGCATATTACTGATCAAAAATTACATTTTGATATATTTACAAAATTTGATAAATTTACAAAATATCTTCATGGAACATGATTATATATATGTAAAAATATGGTCTAAAAATTAAAAATGTCAAAATTAAGAATAACAACGGCTCTGACAAAAACTCTCTCTAAATGCTTTTAAATTATTTTATCGGCAAATTTTGAAAATGACTGATACTGATAACCGTAAAATTACTTAATATCGGTACTAAAAACTGGCCAGGCAGATAATCCATCAACTCCTAGGTTATAAACATTTTTTTTTAATTAATTTTACATAATTTTTTAATTTCTTGGTCCAAAAAACAGTTACATCCTAAAACTTTCTATTTATTTCCAGGTATAAAATTGTGTTTGACTTCTTTATTTTTTCATGTTGAAAAAAAAAAAAATTCTCTACATATTTTCTACATTCAATTTTTTTATATTTTAGTTGTATTTGTATTTAAGTTATATTTTTATGGCCACATATGTTTCTAATTTCATCAGATGGCAAACATCTTTACATGCAATTATGTTTATTAGCTTTGTCTCCTTTTTAAACTATAGGAAAACTTTAGTTGAAAAGAAGCACCAAAAGTGGCACATCTTACCCCGCTCTCCCCTGACACAGAACTACTGCTGTTCACATAAGTCACTCTGTGCTGTGAGAAACTTTAAAACCCACTGGCTCTGTGGCACAAAATCTCTGCCTCCTACTTCCAATAGCACAGTGTTCCTTCAGACCAATTATTTGACCTCCTCAAGAGGGAGAGCAAATCTAAGCACTGCAGCTGAGCCGAAACCACCCAGCCTGCAGGGCAAGGAGACTACGCCCTGCAGACAGAAGACGTCTTGCTGATCACACTTGTTTTAGCGTCATGCGGTTGGGCGCACACTTCCGCCAGAGACACGACAGAGATAGATCCATCCATCAGAGCAGCCACAGCCCACACCCTTGCCCCGTTATTGCCGCACAACAGAGGCGGGTGAAACATGATAAACCATGATCTGCTGTGAACTGTTTCAGACATTTTGCACCCACACCCAGTCTAGAAAGACCAACAGATTAAATTGCAACCTACACATACAGTATGTAAAGCTGTGGTGGAGATAAAACTTAAATATGCTGAGACTGGAGGGAAAAAAATAGTTATCAGGGCTATGACTGCGACTAAATGGTTGCATTTGCGAACTTTTTTCCTACTGGTGCGACTAAGTTTTGTTATACACTGGCGCCACCGCCAATTTGACGAACTGATAAGCGCTGCCATTTCTGTTGCGTATAAGAAACATTAAATGGCACATGGGCCAAAAGCAGAATGGAGTAGCACTACTTGTTTGAACCGCACAACACGGACCAATTATCAGCTTGGTCCAAGAGCAAATGTACGATGTCGGTGCACAAATTTTGTTGTGGCCACAACATAGCAATTAGTGGATATGTCACAACATATTAACTTATGGGAATGTGATAAGATAATACAGAACACTAATTAGACTGAGCAGATTTTTGTAAAAAAAATGTAAAATAGTAGCTGCTTTTTAAAAAGTAAAAAAAGTTTAACTTAAGCAGAGATACGTTAAGAAAAGGTTGCTGGTGTGGCTGGCAAACCTACTATTTATTAAGCTGTCTTGTTTACAACACTGTCCAAACGAATGCTATGTTTATTTTTAATACAAGATACTCATATCTGCAGTGAATATTCCGACACCATCTTAGTGTATCTGAAATATACATGGATTCTGGGTTGGCTACATCTCTAGCTCACCTCCCTGTAGACGCAAGTTTAAAGTGTCTAAAATCAAGTGTAGCTGTTTAATGGATTCTCACACATCACATCTTCATGAGATGAATAAGGGTTGAGGGTAGAGAACGAGGGCCCTCACATTCATGTAGTAGGTTATAATGCGATCAGCCACTGTCACTCTGAATAAATCTGAGAAACAATCTTTTAAAACACAGTTTCATACTTTGCACTTGCGGCGCAGTGAACTTACCAGCACTGTAGTCAATAAGGAAGATTGTAGTGGATGAAAACATTAAATATTCATGAACTGCAAATAAGCAGAGGTTTGATTTTATCAGAACAGTCATACACAATAAAGAGACTATCAGTTGAAATTACTAATAATTCAAGTGTCAGTAAACAAGTAAAAACTAATAAAAATACAGCACACGGTGTTTAAGTTGTATTATATTATACTGATCCTTCCGACCACAAGATGGCTACAAGGTACACCGTGTTGACAAGTTTCGAGTAATGAACCGAGTTGAGAGAAAGGCAAGGCTCTCAGTGCTTCACAAAGCTGCAATTTCGCTTGACATCAAACCATGATACTAGTTTTGTCACTTGTAGTATCAAACCGCTACGACAGCTGAGAAAATTTTATAATTTTACTATTCACATTTACCTACCCCATACAGACATCTCCCCTTCAAGCATTTTATAAAAATAGATCAACAGCTCGCCATTTACAGTCAGGTATAAGCTAAATATAATTTTAATGGCCAATAAATAGACATTAGTATTCTTACTTTTTGCGCCGTCAGTCAATTCCTAAACACACTCGAACTCTGCTACGGATTTTGCGTCATGATGAGTCATGACCAATGTTAACTAGAGACTCGGAGCAACCAATTCATTGAATCACTGAATTGTGTTGAAAAAGCGAATCCATCTAAGCCCAAGATTCTTTAGAGCGGATTCTCTTTGGTGAATCACTTGGATCGGTTTATGATTCACATTGTTCACATTGAACAATTCATTCGAATCTGAACAATTCATTTTGTTTCACTGAAAATAATCAATTTAAAAGTATCATTCGTTAACGAAACTGACTCGGACCAACCACCTCATTGAATCAATGAGTTGTTAACTGTAGAACAGTTGCAAACAGATCAATCCAAGCCTAAGATTCTTTTAAGTTGATTCTCTTCATATCGTTTCACTGAAAAGAATCGATTCAAAATAATCATACGTTAAAGAACCTGACTTCGCAATGCGGGTGATTAGGGTATTTCTTCAATTCTAGAAAACGAGGAACTTGGATCAGTTTTAGATTCACAATGTTCACATTGAACAATTCATTTGAATCTGACCAATTCATTTTGTTTTACTTAAAAGGGTCAATTTAAAAGAATCATATGTTAACGAAACTGACTCGGACCAAACACTTCATTGAATCAATAAGTTGTTAACTCTAGAACAGCTGCAAACAGATCAATCTAAGCCGAAGATTCTTTTGAGCAGATTCTCTTCATATCGTTTCACTGAAAAGAATCGATTAAAAAGAATCATACGTTAACGAATCTGACGTCGCAATGCGGGTGATTAGGCAAATTCTTCCCTTTTTGAGTGAACTACAAGCATATATTCTGTCCTGGTAAAAGTCTCTAGAGTGTTGTGTAACTGTAATTCAGTAAGTGTTGCAATTCACTCACGGTGTTCCAATGGAGACACAGCGATGTCAAGTTTCCAGTGGTTTCCGTCTGGCTGTTTATTGAATAAATTAGGAAATTACAATGCAGTATCTGTCCAGTTGTACATGTTACTTCTGTGGGCCCACATAGCAGACATAGCAGCAATTGACAGAAAGTAGGCACTAGCCCCGTTGACTCAGGGACTGCCAGCCAGCATTAATTACAGCAGAACTCAGTCAGTCACAGGCTAAAACAGCAAGTTCAGGGGGTCACATAACAAAAATGTCACTATTTGCAAATTATATTGCTAATGATCAATCAAGAGATGTTTTAGATGCTAAAAGGCGATTATTTATGCTGGACTATTTTAATTAAATCATCTAGAACATGAGAGATCTAAACATAGAATTTCATTAGCATTAATGATCACTGACCCTCCAAACGGCCTGGCTTTAAACATAGGAAATGTGCATCATTAGAATTCTCAGTCCATTCTATTGACCCCACTTCAAGGGATCCATTCTTACAAGCATAAAAGCATCAATCTAACAATTTCCAGTGTGAATCAGGGACTAATCAATGCCGGTCATTTGTAGTTGGTCAACCTTACGGAGTGATAAAAGAGCTTTGAGGGCATTAAAGGCCTCTAAAGAAGAAATATAGATCAGAGACTCGCTGAGGGTCTCATTTCCTTGCAATGCCGGACTTTAAGCAGCTCGGCGCGTTTATCAGTCTGACAGACGTGGCATTATAGCTCAAAGACGGCTGTTCTCCCTGCAAAGTCAACAGTGTGAGTAAAGCCATGCACAGCGGGGAGGGAAATTAGAGGAAGGCTACATCCGTAAAGAAAGCAAAAATTAACATTTACTCAAACAAACAAGTCCTGATCTACAGTGTAGTTCAGAGAACAGCGTGTGACTGGGAAAATATTTGTCATGTGCTCGCTCTGACCACGGTCGGCCATCTCTCGCCCTTCTCACGGTGGGATACATGTGTATTTAATGTGCGAGTATGAGGGCATGGATGTTATGTTGGATTTAAGGAATTTGGCTCAGGCTTTTAAAGTGCATTGGCTTTATCTGATTGGCAGCAGAGAGCTCGATGTGAGCAGTCAAGAGAAATGCTTCAATACTGTCTTCAAGAAATTAAATTTAATGAAAGCCATGTAAGAAGATGTTCAAGTAACAAATCTTATTACGAATATGTTCAAGGACTAATGCTTTTTAATTATAGCCATACTTTGTTGAGCTATAAGTTTAATGCAATTTGCAGTGTTTACATATGACATCATCAAGCCAAGATCCAAGAAAAATCCAAGAAGTCCAAGAAAAAGACAACCAGTTGGTACACACGATTCTCACCCTCAGCCTGAACTTCAAAAGTGACATGAGTTTAAATAATGTCTCAGAAAATTCAGTCGTCTTCAGATTTAAAACAGATCATGACTTTAAACTCTGACTGACAATTTCTTATAAATTAAATAAAAAAGACATTTTTTAAATAAAAATGTTCATTTCAATAAACGCAAGCATTTTTAAATATTTTTTACAACCTGTGAATGAAATTAATACTGAGTAATAAATAAATAATTAAACACAATTTGAGTATTTGAGTAAAAGCATTTGCGTTTCAGGCCTGTGTTTGAAAAAAGTGGTAAAGAACAGACCACTGTATCTTGATAGTTTGATGGATGATTGGACAAAAGGAAGGAAGGAAGAAAAAAAGAAAGAAAGAAAGAAAGAAAGAAGTCCTATTCAGTCTATTATAAATAGTTTGATGGATGATTGGACAAAAAGAAGGAAGGAAGAAAAGAAAGAAAGAAAGCAAGCAAGAAAGAAAGAAAGAAAGAAAGAAAAGAATTCCTATCCAGTCTATTATAAATAGTTTGATGGATTGATTGGACAAAATGAAGGAAGTAAGAAAAGAAAAGAAAGAAAGAAAGAATTCCTATCAAATTATTATAATAGTTTGATGGATGATTGGACAAAGAAGGAAGGAAGAAAAGAAAGAAAAGAAAAGCAAGCAAGAAAGAAAGAAAGAAAGAAAGAAAGAAAGAAAGAGAATTCCTATCCAGTCTATTATAAATAGTTTGATGGATAATTGGACAAAAGGAAGGAAGGAAGGGGAAGGAAGAAAGAAAGAAAGAAAGAATGAAAGAAAGAAAGAACGAAAGAAAGAAAGAAAGAAAGAAAGAAAGAAAGAATTCCTATCCAGTCTATTATAAATAGTTTGATGGATGATTGGAAAAAAGGAAGGAAGGAAGAAAAGAAAGAACGAAAGAAAGAAAGAAAGAAAGAAAGAAAGAAAGAATTCCTATCCAGTCTATTATAAATAGTTTGATGGATGACTGGACAAAAGGAAGGAAGGAAGAAAAGAAAGAAAGAAAGAAAGAAAGAAAGAAAAAAAGAAAAAGAATTCCTTTCCTATAATAAATAACTAATATTGCAAATGGGCCTAGGCAGTTAGTAAAATCTGTGTCCTTAAGTTAAACCAGTTGAGAATCACTGGTGCAGGATATACTTTTTGATTTAAATCATTTTATGCGAGTGTGACTTTTTGATTTGCGTTGCTCATTGGTTCAGAGAGCTGCAGAAGTAGAAGACAGCAATTCCTGCTTCATTGAAGTCGCACTGCTTTCCCAATCTTGATCTTACTCTGACATTACTGCTCTGTCTCAAAAATGTCATCTCCTCTCTGTCATTCCAGAAATGTTAAAGCGAAGAAGATTATACAAGATAGATCACAAAAAATATCTAGGTCACGCTTACATAGCTTCATGAGTTTAAAAAGTTTAACCACAAAGTTTTCAATCAAACTTTCAAAGTAAGATCTGGAAGGTCTTCAGATCTGGAAATGAAGATGAGCAGGATATAACATTAAAAATGCCACTGGAAAGTTTGTATTTCAGGAAATAGAGTGGATTTGGACTTAAACTCTATATATGCTCAGCCAAGTTTTAAAGCCAATGAATTTGACAGTGAACTAAATGTATTTATAAAACGGCAAATGCTTTATTCTTCAAAAGTCCAATTTATGTAAATTTCCAGCAAAACACTGCAAAGAAACTATTAATCATTTTTTTTTTTTAAATGTAAAAATGTGTAAAAAATGCCCGTAAGAACAATTAAGTAATTCAAGAAATATTAAGTGAAAACAATCCTTATTACACGTTTTCTTTCTATATGAAACAGGACAACAAAACTAACTGAGTAAATAAGCCTTCCATTGATGTATGGTTTGTTATGATAGGACAATATTTGGCCGAGATACAAATATTTGAAAATCTGGAAACTGAGGGTGCAAAAAAATCTAAATATTGAGGAAATCGCCTTTAAAGTTATCCAAATTAAGTTCTTAGCAATACTACTAAAAAAATAAATAAAAATATTGAGAAAATCACTTTTAAAGTTGTCCAAATGAATTTTTTAGCAATGCATACTAATTAAAAATTAAGTTTTGATATATTTGAGGTAGGAAATTTACAAAAAATCTTCATGGAACATGATCTTTACTTAATTTCCTAATTATCTTTGGCATAAAAGAAAAACTGATCACAGAAATGTGTTTGGTTATGCACATTTTATTTAAAAACCTTTACTCATATGTCCTTTGGTAGCTGGAGAAAGTCTATTAAAACTACAAGACCAAATGTGAGTCTGGCACTTCTGATAACCGTTATCTGCAATATTGCAAAAGGATGACACTGATATGTTAGACAGATAAAGGGTATGAAAATACCATGTCTTCCATCCTTATAACCCATAATCAGAATAAAGGCATCCCAGAAATTGGCTTGCAGACATCTCAGATGGAGGTTCTGGAATATGCATGGGCAAAACTGGTAGCCGATATCACTTCTTAAAATTTTAAGTGTTCCTCACTGTGGATGCAGATTAGAGAGTTTTTTGCGAGGGTGCTGCCAGCTTTTCTTAACAGCTGCAAGGCAGATGTTTTGGCATATGCCTAGATACACATTAAAAGATCGGCATAGCTTTTTGGATAGTGTATGAATCAAATTCTCAAACCCCACTCCTAGTCAAGCATATTAGCAAGCCAGCGTTATCTCCTAGGACGCAGGAGATGCATCCATTGATCTCTCTGTCCTCCTCATGCACTTAACTAAGGCTGTTGGCCCAAGGTGAAGACATCCCGGCCAGCTCTATAACCACATGTGCCGAAATCCCTGTCGTTCAGCCAGTCAGTAAGACACACACATCCTAAAATGTTATTAACATCTGAGGCAGGAGCCTTTCATCAGTTGCGCTACGTTTCACAGAAGAGCCTCCATGGCACCAGGACGGAGAGTTAGCGCAATACCCTCATGACTTACGACAAATAAACACATCATATTGCAAGATCCAAGTGCTGGCAAGCAGAGCTTTCTGAAATATTTATTCATATTCTACTTGAACACTCCTGAGCTAGTCTTCTTAAGTAGAATAGACCATATATTAATGCAAGAACATTTCTTTTAAAAATATCTGTATATATTTCTATCTATCTATCTATCTATCTATCTATCTATCATCTTTGTTTGTCTTAAACTGTGTGAGTAAAATGTATGAATAAGTACTGAATATCTGCCTGAAATGCAATGTTTTGAAAAGAGAGACTAAACTGAATACAGTCAATAATTTACCAAGAAAGGAATGTAAACACACACACACACACATTTTGGCTTATTAAACTGAAATATAACTGAAGACATATTTGATGTTTATTGTTTCTATTGATCTGCTGGATCCCAAACAATACATCTGAGACAACTAAGACAGGCTAGGAAGAACTAGTTTAAAAAATAACAATTTCAAGATCAGCAACACACGTCCTGCCAGTCATCAACTATACCCCAGGAGGAATATGAAACCGTCAACAATCAAACCCAGCAACAATGCATCAAGCCTTCAAATCACAGTCCAGAACAAAACATAAATATATCAGACACATGGCTGTCCATAAGACAGGAAAGGGGAAGAGGTCAAGATTGGACTAGTTAGACATTGCTGTTACATTTTTTTTCTTTTGATGGCCATTTGAATATTATGGAAGCCCATTTCCACCACTGAATAAAAAAAAGGTAATTGCGACTTTTTATCTCACAATTCTGACTTTTTTTTTTCTTCTTGGAATTAAGTAATACAAAAAAGTTCTGACTTTTTTTCTCAGAATTGCGTGATATAAAATCACAGTTACAAGTTATAAAGTTAATATTGCAGTTAGTATTAAGTTAATATTGATATATTTATATAGATATATCTCACAATTCTGAGTAAAAAAGTCAAGATTATTCCAAATTGCGATTTTTTTTTTTTTGACTTTATAAATCGCAATTGTGAGTTTACGTCACGCAAATCACACAAAAAAAAACAACAACCCAGCAGTCTTGCAGTCTCACAATTCTGAGTTAAAAAACTTGCAATTGGAAGTTTATATCTCACAATTCTGAGAAAAAGTCTGAATTACGAGTTTGTATTATGCAATTCTGAGAAAAAAAAGTCTGAATTGTAAGATCTAAAACTCACAGTTGTGAGGAAAAAGTGAGAAATAAAAAGTCACAATTACCTTTTTTTATTTTTTATTCAATAGTAGAAACTGGTTTCTTTAAAATAAAAAATAAAAAAAAGCCATGTGTCCTTTAAAAAATATTTAAATAAAATAAAATTAAAAAAATAGATGAACAATATGAAGGACAAACTGAAATGCAAGACATTATTGCAACAACCTCGTTCCTTTGAGCCTGACAGCCACTGGTCGCTATGAACATTTGTTTTTATGGCAAGATCTGTGAATTACAACATATACGTTTGGAACAACATGAGGGTGAGTACATAATTTTTTATTTTTATATACGTACAGTACTATGCAAAGTCTTAGGCCACTAGTATTTTCACCAGCTAAAAAATGGTTTAAAGTAAGTTATTTCTATCTTTTGCTGTAGTGCGTCAGTAGGAAACATCAGTTTACATTTCCAAACATTCTGTTTGCCATTAATTGTAATAATCTAGTGAGATTTTTGTTTGCACAGGCAGTCTGACAACAGCCAGTGCTCCACACAGACATCTGATCTCACCATCATCCAGTCTGTCTCTGGAATGACATGAAAAAACAGAATAACTGAAACAGACTAAATCCAGAAGAACTGTTTCAACATCTCCAAGATGTTTCAAGTTATCTACCTGCAAAGCTACCTGAAAAACTATGCACAAGTGCACCTAGGGCAAAAGCTACTTTAAATGCAAAGGATGGTCACATCAAATGCTTATTTATTTTAGTTAATAGAAGTTCATTGATAAAGAGAATCTATTTATGACATTGTTTTTGACAGCATCCTCATTTTATGTGCCTAACCGCCTAAAAATTTTAACAGTACTGTAGCTTTGTAGGCATAGGTCTCTTAAAGCATCTTGGAGATGTTGCCACAGTTCTTCTGGATTTAGTCTGTCTCAGTTTTTTCTGTTTCTTAAGACAGACTGGATTGAATGATGGAGAGATCAGATCTCTGTTAGCACAAGGAGTCTGACAACAGCCTGTGCTCCATACAAAAATCTCACTGGATTATTACAATTAATGGCAAAATGAATGTTTAGAAATGTAAACTGATATTTCCTACTGATACACTACAGCAAAATACTGACTTTAACTGACTTTAAACCATTATATATATATATATATATATATATATATATATATATAATACTACAGTGACAAACAACTAATGCTTTCAGCGCACTCTAACTTGCACTTCTGAGAAAGCTTACAACTGTGTGGCCATAAGGATTTTGCTGCAATGGAAGGAGGTGAATTTATCAAACTGTTTGGACATCCACAACAAATACTCACTCATTGCTTGTAATGTTTTCCTCCTCTACTGGTTTGTTTACCTCCTTAACATGTACTCACGTTTTACCCCTTGCCAGAAGCAAGAGATATTTTATTGCACATCTGTTCGTCTTTAAACACCCTGAGGATGCAGTGGATTGAAGATGAGGATCAAAGAGAGGTGAGTCTATCACAGCCAATCTAGTTCACCAGTGCAGCAACACATGCTCAACGAGTAACACTGGCGTTCAGAAGATAACCAAAGACGATTGCTATCTGAAAGAATTATTCACGTCAGCAGCTATTTGATAGCATGCAAGGGGTCTTTCATCATATCACTTGGGCTGTGGATGAACATTCAAGTTTGGCCCTGTCCCAAAAGCTGCCCTAAGCCCTTTTGGTCCACACTTTGGTGATGTAATGCCACACAGACTGTTGGGTTGTATATGTATAAAAGGGCTTATAAAGGCCTTGTAAAACAAAATCTGACATCATACATCTTTTAAAAATCATTGCAACATCATTCAATTAGAAGTCGTATTAAAGTTTGACTTAAAGGAACATTTGATCCAACGCTTAAAATTTGCTCACCCTCAGGCCATTTAAGATGTAGATGAGATGTTTCTTCAATGGAACAGATTTGGAGAAATTTAGCAATACATCACTTGCTCAACTAACGGATCCTCTGCAGTGAATGGGTGCCGTCAGAATGCAAGTCCAAAACCCAAAGTTCAAAGTCACAAGCAATCCACATGAATCCAGTCCATAAATTAATGTCTTGTGAAGTGAAAAGCTGTGAGAAACAAAACCAACATTAAGGCATTTTAACTTTAAACCATAGCTCCCAGACAAAATACAAGTCCATGATCTAAAATATTGCTTCATCCACTGAAAAAGTCCATCCTCTGTGGTCCTCTCACATCAAAATCCACCAATGTGTTTGTTTAGAACTGTTTTTGCTTGTAAACAATGCTTGATCTGTACACATTTTTCTCCTGATTCAGACAACCTTTTTTACTGGAGAAAGCAAAATTATAGAGGAAAACAACAAAACTTCAGTCAACGGTTGCAAATATCCTAATGATGGATTTATATTTTCCAAACAAACAGATTTTCATTGCACAAATCATGAAAGTGTGGATTATTGTGATGTTTTGGACTCTTTCTGACGGCACCCATTCACTTCACAACACCCATTGGTGAGCAAGCAATGTAATACTAAATTTCTTAAAATCTGTACTGTTGAAGAAACAAACTCATCTACATCTTCGATGGCCTGAGGGTAAATCATCAAATTTTAATTTTCAAGTGAATACCTTTAAAGGGATAAAAGAAAGAAATCATACATCATTTTCATTTATGGGTAAACTATCCCTTTAAGGGACCACATATTGTATCATGCCATCTTGCATCTGCTCTTTATGTGTTATTTGCACATCAATACATCCTTATCACACTCTCTGGCTATGACATAACCATAATGCATTAAGATAAATTATTAAAGCAGGTTTATTATTGTATCAATGTTCCTGATCATATAGTGGAAAATCAATTTAACAGTTTGGATTCTGCAGTGCTGCAGCATGAATTCCTAATGAGTCGTGTAACCTTGGTAACATTAAAATCTGTTCAATCAGTTACACCTGAGATGGGGTGAATAATGCATTTACAGCGCATCAAGACAAACACTAACAAAAAGCTTCTTTGCATGCATTAGTTGTTGAGATGAGACGGAGGTCATGACCTTCCTCTCATTGGACCCCGCTGAGGGGAGACGAATTCGTTACAGATCTTGCTTTGGCATCTGTACAGAACTCTAGAGAGTAATCAAAACCAATGTTTTCAGACTCGGTCCTGCATTAAGTGAATAACCGAATGCCTTTTTAGTCCTCATGGGGGAGGAATTTTAATCAACGACCTGGATCTTGGAGGTCTGTATCGCTATGAATTTTATACAAAACAACGAAGAGCATTCTAGGTCGCTAGAGCAGCCCATCTGTGATCATTCGAGCCTAGAGGCTGATCAGACCTTGTAAAGTATTGAATCGGTAGATTCCCCACTTCTTTTGGAGCATCTGTTATATCAGATGGATTAGTGAAGGCAGATACCCTTGAAGGGCTGTATGATGTTTATTTAAGCTAGCGTGCATGTGTGTTTGCATACATAAAAACCCCAAACTGATGGATTTCTATTTGAGGCTATTTGTAAATCATGTTTGTAATATTAATGGCCTTTGTGCTCTCTGCTCATTGATGATAGACTGACGAGGCAAAGCAGAGTGTTTTGTAATCAAAAAAGACCATATTTCCCTGCTACAGTGATGAATTATTTATTAGGTAGACACAACTGCTGACTCAAAACTTCAAAGAGCATGTTTTTGGTGAGAGAAAGAGTGCTAATATCTAACTAATTAATTCTCTTCTAACGGTACCACATGGAAGAAGAGAAGAACCCTGGTTCTCACATATTAATAAGCTAATTTCAGTGGTTCTCAACCAATGGTTCCAATTAAATACTTGTTTACTAACAATTTCTAGTTATAATACATTTTAAATGTATGTATATATGTATGCTCATTATAAAAAAAATGCCCACAGAGATGTAATTAATTTACATGTTTTTTCGTAAGCCTAGAAATCAAAAAATGAAAGAAGTTCACTTCCAGAACAAAAATGTACAGATAATTTACTAACCTCCTTGTCCAAGATGTTCTTGTCTTTCTTTCTTCAGTCGTAAAGAAATTGTTTTTTGAGGAAAACATTTAAGGATTTTTCTCTGTACAGTTGACTTCAATGGTGTCCGCGAGTTTGAATTTCCAAAATGCAGTTTAAAAGGGCTAAACGATCCCAGCCGAGGAGTAAGGGTCTTATCTAGCAAAATGGTTGGTTATTTTCTACAAAATCTATAATTTATATACTTTTTAACCTTAAATGTTCGTCTTGTCTAGCTCTGTGTGAACTCCGGGTCAATACAGTTAGGGTATGTCGAAAAAATCCTATCTCATTTTCTTCTCCAACTTCAAAATCGTCCTACATCGCTGCAGAAGTACTGAGCTAGTGTTTACAAAGTAAACGCACAAGGACGGGTCAAACACCCTTTACAAAAAAAAAGGTAAAACAACGATGTAGGATGATTTTGAAGTTGGAGGAGAAAATGAGATGGGAGTTTTTTTACATACCCTAACTGTCTTGAACCCGAATATACAGAGTTCACGCAGAGTTAGACAAGTTGAGCATTTGAGGTTAAAAAGTATATAAATTGCAAAAATTAACCAATCATTTCGCTAGATAAGACCCTCCTTCCTTGGCTGAGACCGTTTAGAGCCTTTTAAAGCTGTATTTAAGCTGCATTTTGGAAGTTTAAAGTCACAGACACCATAGAAGTTCATTATACGGAGAAAAATCCTGAAATGTTTTCCTCAAAAAACAATTTGTTTACGACTGAAGAAAGACATGAACATCTTGGATGACAAGGGGGTGAGTACATTATCTGTTAATTTTTGTTCTGGAAGTGAACTTTTCCTTTAAGCTACCTCATCTAAAACCCCTGGATTTTCAAAAAAAAAACATTGTTTAGGCGATTGATATTAATCTTGATATTTAATTGTTTTAATTATACTTGTTTTGTCTTATTTTACATCATTTCTGAAGCTCCTAGAGGGCCTCGGACCTTGGTTGAGAATAACTGGTCTATGTGATGATAATGTACAAAAAACAGAACTTTTATATCAAAAAAGTTGCCGTTATTTTAGAAGTTATTTAGTGAAATATGCAAAAATATGCACATTATTCTCTTCCCAATTTTACAAATGACTCTGAGAAGCCATAAATTCATCCGCATGTTTCTAATGATGGTTTAATTAAAACTCTGTGCTTAATTTTTGCTTGGGAACTGGTGGAAAACCCATTTATTTACTTTGTATTATTACACTTCAGGCAGCTTACTATAGCAGCTCTTTCTTTTGAATTAACGAGTTGCAATGACAACACCCATGGTAAGAAAAGTACGTTCAGTTAACATTTAGTCATTATTATATGGAAAATAAAAATCTTTTTATTATTAATGATTATTGTAATTTCTAGTATTTTAAAAGGATAGTTCAACCAAATATTAAAATTACCCCATGATTTACTCACCCTCAAGCCATCATAGGTGTATATGATTTTATTCTTTCAGACAAATACAGCTGAAGTTATATTAAAAATCTTCTGACTCTTCCAAGCTTTATAATGGCAGTGAATAGGGGGTCGCCTGCTTTCAACATCAATCTGCGTATGACGTTTAGCAGAAACTACGGCTTATAAAATTTTTAATATAGATATTTTTCTTACAAAACGCATTGATTTGCTTCAGGAGGCTTTTATTAACCCCCCCAAAACCATGTGGAGTACTTTTTATGATGGATGAATACACTTTTTTGGGCTTCAAAATTTCAACAGCCATTCACTGCCATTATAAAGCTTGGAAGAGCCAGGCCATTTTTTTATATAACTCAGATTGTATTCATCTGAAAGAAGAAAGTCATATATACCGCGAATGAGTTGAGGGTAAGTAAATCATGTGGTAATTTTCATATTTGGGTGAACTATCCCTTTAATAGGAAGCTCTATTTCTCATATAATCCATACAAGTGATTTTTTCCTTGTTTATTCACTTAGGCAAGCTTTTTAATTAATCTCTTTCACCATCTACAATTATTCAGAGCAAGTCATTAGTTTAAACATGCATGAGAATATGTTGGCCATGTCAGAACAAACGAGTCTGCAGACATGAGGTTCATTAGGACTGTGAGCTCAATACAGTCCCATAGTTGCATAGAGGGAATACTAAAAGGAAAACACTTACATATGCAGACCTTCACTGTAGAATGAAAGGACTTCAGAGAAACTAGTCTTAAAAAGCCAAGAAACTCTGATAGCCCCCCTGGGCGGTACAAAGGGTGTCATACAGGTCAGATCTGTACCTTACATGGTAAAGAAAACCCAGACTCCTGTGGCTACCGGATCCGCTGTAACTCAACAGAAATGCTGTATCAACATAATTATGTATTCAGAGGTTCCACAATTATGTTCGCAGCATTTTTAAACTAGCCCTGGATGTGTGATTTCATGTAAAGGAGTCGCTGAATATGTTAAGCAGGAAAGCATAACCAAAAAATCAGATTGCATCAGAAAGCGCCAACCAAATGTACCTGACGCTGACTGAAATCTTTTTTTGAAGCAGAAACTTTTGTTTAATCGGATGTGGAAACACTATGAAAATCCTCTTCTGTGGTAGAGTTAAAAAAAACACTGTAATAACGATGTAGTGTTATAATCTAAAAAGGAAGCATTAGGGTCAACATTACTGTCCACCAATCACAGCATTTGAAAATGATCAAACATTAGTGTATTTGCTCAAAAGTGCTTTTAAACCCACACAAGGACTGTTGAGAAACCCAGAGCTCCCAGTGAGTGGAGGAACACTAAAGCCATTTTCAATCTCATAACAGGACTGAGTGATCGGTTAGTGCACTCCACCCACTTTTACCGTACGTTATATACAAAATAATTCACGCCAACTTGACTGAGAATTGAACTGACGCTTTTAAAAAGAGTTACAATGGGATTATGCAACCTTCTTACCCAAGATGTTAAAAATGCAAATAATATCTGTCTATCTATCCATCTATCTATCTATCTATCTACAGTGTAAACATATAGGCCTGAAAGCCACCTGTTCAAATGCAATGAACTCAGTGAAAATATTTAAGGATGAGCATATGTTCATGCTAAGAGAGAGAATGAGAGAGATCAAGTCATACTTTATAGATGTATACAGTTTCTTCAGTCAGGAAATTTACGACATAGCATTTGAACTTTTGACTTTTGATTTACAAGACTTGTCAGGTTATCAGGGAACAGAGGAAATGATTGAATTAAAGGAGAGGAATGGATAAAAGGCTGTATAGTTAAGCCGTGCTCCTTCTCTTGGTCAAAGGTGAGTTATTACGGTGGGCCTGCTGAGCCGTGCTTGTCTTGGCTTACATGTATCACTGGCATTTCCCTATGTATATTCTTTTTTTTTGGTCAAACAGATCTCAACTCATTTTTCAACTTTTGTAGAAACTACAAAGGCTCTGAAAGTAAGTACAAGTCATGTTCTTTGGAAAGCCTGGTAATTTTGTTTTCTTGGTAGTCTTGTTGGCTATGAAGTTGTTGTACCTGTTGTCAAGTCAAGTCATATTTATTTATACAGCACTATACGCTGTTTCAAAGCAGCTTCACAGTATAAAATAAGCTGTTCTGCTCTAAAAAACAAAACAAAACAAAACAAAACAAAAACAATAGTGTCATTATTCAGTTCAAAAGTTGGCATACACCTTGCACCTTGTTATTTTACCAAAATAAGAGGGATCATACAAAATGCATGGTATTTTTTTAGTACTGACCTGAATAAGACATTTCACATAAAATACGTGTACATATAGTCCACAAGAGAAAATAATAGCTGAATTTCTAAAAATGACCCCGTTCAAAAGTTTTCATATCTTGATTCTTAATACTTTTTTTTTTAAGTGATAGTCATTCATGATTCCCTTGTTTGTCCTGAACAGTTAAACTGCCCGCTGTTCTTCATTAAAAAATGTTCAGATCCCACAAATTCTTTGGTTTTTCAGCATTTTTGTGTATTTGAACCCTTTCCAACAATGACTAATAATTTTGAGATCCATCTTTTCACACTGAGGACAACTGAGGGACTCATATGCAACTATTACAGAAGGTACAAACGCTCACTAATGCTTCATAAGGAAACATGATGCATTAAGCCGGGGGTGAAAACTTTTGGAATTCTGTCTTCTGGGAAACATGTAAGTATCTTCTGAAGCTTTTGAAGGACAGTACTAAATGAACAAAAAATTGTATTTAGGCAAAATAAGAAAAATGTACACATTTTCATTCTGCTCAAAAGTTTTCACCCCAGGCTCTTAATGCATCATGTTTCCTTCTGAGGCATCAGTTAGCATTTGAATCTTCTTTGAACATTGTCCAAATATATGTCTAAACATACTTGTAAACTGCTATATTTTGTTTATATTAAATATTTCATCCTTTTGATTTGTTGTCAAATCTGCCACAAAATATTCTGATACAATGTTGTCATAAATTTAATGAGACTGTGTCAAAGCAAAGTGGACATTAAATAACAATTCAGTTCACAGTTGATCCCCAACTCTCTTTATAAACTCCTGACAGCTAATAACAAGCTGTTCATGACTATCAACAACAGCAGTTTTAATCCCTGCCACAAATTGATGAGTTTATTTTTTAAACCACTTCAGATTGTCAGTTGATGTTGCATTAAGAGGCAAAGAGATGTTGAGCTTGTAACACTCTCAGCCAAATGAGTTTGACTGTCTGGAAGGTTAATGTCTAATAATCGTACTATCGGGGACTGTAGATCAGACATCCTGTGCGGGCTCTTTCTGCTCCAGAGGCCTGATTACGACATATCAACGTTTGCATTTGGAAGGAGCTTGCGCTTGTGTAGTCAAGCTCAAGGGCTAGAAGCTGAGATAAGACCAGTGCTTAACATTTGCCAGTCTCTCAGTGAAACTGCAACAGAGAGACGTACTTAATAAGTAAACATTCCATTAAATTTGTTGCAGGGGAAGTGGCCACTCACAAGGCCAGTGGATGATGTTAATCGATTTCAACTGGTGGCAGAACATGCCGATAAGCTTTTGCTTCAAAAGTGTGTTTCCAAACAGTCATTTGCACATGGTACGCATAAACTCTTGGTTTCCAACAATGACTGTATGATTTTGAGATCCATCTTTTCACACTGAAGAAACTGAGGGACTCATATGCAGCTATTACAGAAGGTTCAAACACTGATGTTTCGGAAGGAAACACAATGCATTAGAGCCAGGGGTGAAAACTTTTGAACAAAATAAAGATGTGTAAATTTTTCTTATTTTGCCTAAATATCTTTTTTTTTTTTCATTTAGTGCTGCCCTTCAGAAGCAACAGAAGATCCTGTGTGATTCCTGTAGCACAAAATAAGTTAAATTTACCCTGATCTTCAAATTCCAAAAGTTTTCACCCCCCGGCTCTTGATGCATCATGTTTCCTTCTGAAGCATCAGTGAGCGTGAGTCCTTCAGTGAGTTCTTCAGTTGTCCTTAGGGCGAATAGATGGATCTCAAAATCATACAGTCATTGTTGGAAAGTGTTCAAATACACAAAAAGGCTGAAAAACCAAAGAATTTGTGGGACCTGAAGGATTTTTCTGAAGAACAGCGGGCAGTTTAACTTTTCAGGACAAACAAGGGACTCATGAATAACCATCACTAAACAAATTAACACAGCTGTGGATCAATTAGGTAACAACACACTATTAAGAATCAAGTGAATGTAAACAGGGCCATTTTGATAAATTCAACTATTATTTTCTCTTGTGGACTATATGGAAACACCTCTTAAGTGAAACATCTTATTCAGGTCAGTACTAAATAAAAAAATAACATGAATTTTGTATGATCCCTCTTATTTTGGTAAAATAATTAACATTTTACAGATTCTGTGAGGTGTATGTAAACTTCTGACTTCAACTGTATCTATCTTTTGAATGACCTACAGATATTGCAATATTTGATCAAATTTTCAGTTTATTTTTTCCCAGAAAGTGGTCTCAACCTGCGATGCTGGGATTGTATTAGAGCAAAAAAAAATGATCATGTCATCGTCATATAGCTGGAACAAAACAAGAACGAGGGTACAGTAATGAGAATGTTTCATAACACCAACAAGAGGACACAAGATCAGAGATCCATGGTTAATTAATTATTAATAGAAACAATCTTGGAGGCAGTGACTTATTCCTCACCTTACCTCTGGGCCGATGGATTATGTAACATGCTTGGAATTCTTAATTAAAGTCACATTCAAATGTGCCTGGGAGCTTAATCTATGAACAATAATCCATATGGTCTCTGTCCCACAGAGTGATGTGCACTCCAGCAAACACAATGGTTTATTTGAGAATTCTAAGAGAAATAGGTATGACTCATTTGCCTGTTGTCATCAACAAACACACCACTCTAAATATATCCAACACACTCGCATAAAGAAATTCTGTACCATTAAAATGTCACTTTTGTACCACATTCAAATGACATTCAGATTTCACCATCTGGTGCTGTGTTGGAGGATTCCATTAGGATTCAGCAAGGATGCAATAAATTGATCAAAAGTGACAGTTAAGACATTTCTAATGTTTCAAAAGAATTCTATTTGCTATTTGCTGAACATACTGTTGTTTTGAACTTTTTATTCATCAAAGAATCCTGAAAAATAGATATATTATAGTTTTAAATGCTTCCTGAGCAATAAATCATTATATTAAAATGACTGAAGGATCATGTGGTGTTAAAGACTGGAGTAATGGCTGCTGAAATCACAGGAATAATTATATTTTTAAAAAATATTAAAATCCAAAACAGCTATTTTAAATTACAATATTATTTCAGAATATTAATATTTTTTTTTACTGTACTTGTAAGCTGTTTTTTACTCAGAGAAATGCTTGTTTTAACAATAATTCTATAAATAATAAAACACACTGTGGTTGAAAACAGTTCTTCAAATGAAGTCGAGAATGTCACGGGAATGACATTTCGATTGTGCGGGATGAAAGACGCAGTGACGTTTACCTCAAGAGACTGTCCTGTTTATTGACTACAGGAATCCTTTCATCCTTTGTCATATGTGTTTGTCTGACTTTACTGTGCCATGATAAATATCATTTGAATAATTCATTCTTTGTTGTCATTTTGGCTCTTGCCATGAGATAATGTTTTCAGAGAAAGTTTGATTCCTACGGCTTGACTTGAATTGCACTCACTGTGAAGAGTTAAGTGCTGGTGTTTTGAAGAGCTGCATGCTAATGTTAGGATCTACATTTGCATCCAGGCTTTGCCTCTTGACATTTAAGATGATTAAGAAATTGTCCCGGACCTAACCTTTGCATCCTGAGAACCTTCATGTCACCGCATTAGCACTTCCATTATCATTCAGTCTGATCTAATGAAAACTCTTTAATTGTGGCACATATATTAAGCGTCTTAATATATGTACAACATAATTGAGGCAAGCTCAGAAAATCCCCAGTGTGAAATGAAGCATTTAGCCAAGACTGAACTTAATCACTGTAATAGCATAACGAATTTAATGTGCTTCTAACTGTTGTGAGAGAAAGGGCAGAAATGCAATCACAAAAGAGTGATTCTTCAACTATGGTACTTTTAGAAAGTAAACTCTAAAAAAAAAACACACTTTTACAATTTGCTTCATCTTTCTGAAATAATCACAATGATGTATTGTGTTTAACAGAATGACATGATCGACATGAGTTTTAAACATTTCTGGAATTAAATTAAAGATAGATTTCTTTGTCTTATAAAGCTCATTTCATATCTAGCATTTTATGTATACATTTTTTTTCCATAATTACACAAAATTATCTGGAAATGACACAATAAACATGTTCACTTGTATTGATTACGCCTCATATTTCATCTTGAATATGCTATTTAATGACAGTTGTCTTCTTAGACAAATGTATTTATTTTAAATCTAATTTTATATGTGGCAAAATTGTTGATCATGATGAAAATGTTACCAGAACTGAGAGCCTGTCATAATTTGTGTAAGAATTGATAAAAATCAACTATACACGCTGACAGTTTATGATTAATTAGCACTTTAAGTACTTTTAATAGTTAATATTTGAGTTTGATTTTTAATTTTTTAACTTTTTAACTATGTTGAAGGCCTGGGACAAGGCCAAAACATTAAAATCTATGCCAAAAAAGGCATTTAAAAAGCCATTTAGAAAAAAAGTTTCATATACAGTTGACCTTCATATAAAAAAAAAAAAAAACAAGAATTCATTAATAATAATAATCAACCTCTAAAACATTCAAGTGCCCACGTTCAAGAAAACAAACCAATAACCAGCACTTCTGTCTTTATTCATACTTCTATAGTGCAAGTCTCTATAAAGACAAAGAATTACCTGTCAACACATATGCAATATGGAAATCAAATCCTTGAAGCTGTGAAATAGTGTGTGCTTTTGTACACTCGCAGTCTTCTACTGTTTTTTCACACACAGTGTGTGCACGGAAGGAAAACTCAAAAGCAAAGAACAGCAGCTCAAGGGCTTTATTATGAGTGCTGAAAGAAAGGTGGAGATTGAACCCTGCTGCTGGGAAATGAACCCATTGTCAGGTTTTCCATTTTGATGCATTGGCCCTCCCTACTACAGACAGACTGTTAAAGCATAGGCTTTCTCAGACGGCTTTGCTGTCCACTCTGTATCATAGTTCTACAATGCTAGGACTGTATGTATTTCATAGACAGGCAACTGTTCGCCCTTGAATGCACTCTTCTTTTGAATTTGACTCTAATTCAGTTGGAAGAGTGTGAGAGTCCATTTAGACAATACTGACAATAAATGTCAGAGAACTGTTCTATTAACCAGCAGCCTCTGTCGACATTAGTATAATTGATCACATTTTATAAGTTAAATGATAAAATGTTCCATTAAGATATGCAGTAATTTTGTTCCCTAATTAACCCTGAGTGTGATTTTACTTTCATTCAGTAATATTTCCATTTATCAGTCTGAGCTGAATCGGTAACGAGATGACCTGACAAAAATGTTCTAGTCATTACTGGCATAACATTTGTAGAATTTCCATGCACTGCCTTGCTTCAGCATTTGAGACAGAATAGTAATCTGTGAATATATTATGCAGCCATAATCCCTCATGATGGACTTTCCTCTCTCGTCTGTGACCTGACTTGAAAAGTGGATGATTTCGTAAAATATCTAGGTCATAATGTTAAATCTCCTCTCTTAAGATGCGTCATGGGCTTTGTAATGATTCAAGTGTCTGAATCTTAAACAGGTGAAGAGTTTAATGATTTTTGCTGCTTCCGTACTAGCGCAATGCAGTTCTTGAACAACAACAATGAAAGAAATAAACTAGCATACAATAAAAAGCCACAAATTAATTTTAGTTTCAGTTTAATAAATTTCAATACGTTTCTGGGCCTTAAACATGGTAGTTGCATTGCTGTCTATGCGGGATGAGAAAGCTCTCAGATTTCATCAAAAATGTCTTAATTTGTGTTCTGAAGATGAAACAAGGTTTTAAAGGAGAGGTTCACTTCCAGAACTATAAAATACAGATAATTTACTCACCCCCTTGTCATCCAAAATGTTTGCGTCTTTCTTTCTTCACTCGTAAAGAAATTATGTTTCTTGAGGAAACATTCCAGAATTTTTCTCACGAGTTTGATCTTCCAGTTTAAATGCCACTTCAAAGGGCTCTAAACGATCCATGTCGAGGTAGAAGGCTCTTATCTAGCAAAATAATTGGTTATTATCTAAAAAAATCTACGATTTATATACTTTTTAACCTCAAACGCTCGTCTAGCTCTGTGTGAACTCTGTGTATTCTGTTCAAGACAGTTAGGGTATGTTGAAAAACTCTCATCTCATTTTCTCCTCCAACTTCAAAATCATCCTAAATTTCTGCAGAAGTACCGACCCAGTGTTTACAAAATGAACATGCAAAGAAGATCAAATGCCCTTTACAAAAAAAAGGTAAAACAACGATGTAGGATGATTTTGAAGTTGGAGAAGAAAATGAGATGGGAGTTTTTCGACCTACCCTAACTGTCTTGAACCGGAATACACAGAGTTCACGCAGAGATAGACGAGATGAGCATTTGAGGTTTAAAAATATATAAATTGTAAATATTTTTAGAAAATAACCAATCGTTTTGTTAGATTAAACCCTTCTTCCTCAGCTGGGATTGTTTAGAGCTCTTTGAAGCTGCACTGAAACGGCATTTCGGAAGTTCAAACTTGCGGGCACCATAGAAGTCCAGTACACTTTAATGGGCATCAATGGTTCTATGAAGAACCTTAAACATCCATGGAACCTTTCAAATGGAGAAAAGGTTCTTTGTTGTCAAAAAAGGTTCTTTAGATTTTTAAAATGATTTTCAAAATGGTTCTTTTAGGAGCTGTTCACTGGAAGGTTCTTTGGGGAACCAAAAATGGTTCTTCTATGGCATCACTGCAAAAACACCCTTTTGGAAACTTTATTTTCTAAGAGTATATATGGAGAGAATTTTTTCTTCAAAAAAGTATTTTGAATTTCTTTACGACTAAAGAAAGAAAGACATGAACATCTTGGATGACAAGGGGGTGAGTATATTATCTGTAAATTTTTGTTCTGGAAGTGAACTTCTCCTTTAAGCCCAAAGTATATTTCATTTTTGTACGTGTACAGTAGCATATGCGTACAGTCGAACACGTAGCCTTTTAAAGTATAGTATTTGATGCTGTGCGTAAACGTGGATAGTGGACACATGCGCTCTAGAAAGCTTCATCCATGTCCAGTGTCTGCTCTATACTTTCCTGCAAGTTGAATGATAACAAATATTTTGAACTCTTTTAAACCAAAGGTGAGCTGTTTCATACTCTCTCGCTCACAAGCGCTTGTCAGTGTAAGTGTCTGTTGTTTTTGCAGTTTCTGCTATTTTGTTATTGTTCCCTCTCTTTAGTTTAGATTTCTACTGTGAATCAATGGCTCGGGACAGTGTTGCCACCCTGTGGAACAACTAATTACTGCAAAATAACTTCAATGCGCATGTACGACCTAAAATCGGGTGGTGCGCGCAATATTCTAATGACGAAATTTGTGTCACGCACACTATACGTTTTTGCCCCTTGTATACGTGTAAAAAGTATACTTTGGGCTTTACAGGTTTGGAATGAAATGAGGGTGAATAATTAACGTCAGAATTTTCATTTTTCAGTGAGCTATCTGAAGTTTACATAATGGTGCAAATCAAGATTTGACTGTTGGTATACATGCCGAAACATCATGAACGGCACTCAAAAGATGTCTCAGCACTCAGATATCTAAAAAGAGCAAATTAATAATTCAAGGTGATCTTGGCAGGTCACAAGGTTGAAAGGCTCAAATGATTTTCCAGTCAAAAAAAATCTTTCCAAGTGAAAGACAAACAACTCACAGAGAAAATCAGCTCTAGTAGTCTTACTCTTTTGATCGCAGCCGTCCTTGGAGAATAAACGTGTCAGAAAAATGGGATTCACAGATTAATTCATAAACGATTGTGAACAGAAAGCTCCTAATTGCACTCAACTTTGATTTTTAAGTCAGGTTCGAGTCAAAACCAGGATTTTCCTGTAAATATTTTACCAATAACATAATCAAGACAATTTTTCTTGGTGTATAAATGTCTTTCATACCAAGGTTATGGTTGAAAACTCATGGTTAAAAGACCTAGACCCATAAATATGCTTATCGGCATTAAAACAGAGGAGAAAACACTTTCGTTGTGGGTCGTTTTTGGTGCAGATCCATCTCTTGAAAGAAGTGAATCGAATTTGGTAGATGTCAACAGGTTGGAAAGCATGACATTCCTCAAAAACTTACAATAAATGCAGACTCACTTTCAACAACATGTTTTTTTGTCAACATTTGCATTTCGTGTGGTGGATTATTGTCCGCCGAAAGCATGAAACCATCAAAATTAACGAGACAGCTAAAATCCAAACACTCAAGCTATAAAAACAAGCCTTTTGGGGATCTGAACATATCACATCAAATTAACTCGAAATATAGTTCACTTCAAAACCAAAGCATTTGAATGTTTTTTCGCTCTTGGAAAAGTTTTAGGTTAGATGGGATGTTCAATGCGAAATCATAATTACAGTATAGACAAAACACTATAGAAACATTATCTTGCAGAATACTTGCTAAATTGGGTCCTGAACTGAATAGCAAAGGCATAACCTGTGGATCAAACGGGTAAGAAAAATCCTCAGCGGGGTCACCAACTAACGGAGGATATTATTGATTGCTTCCTCCATTTTCACACCGGTCTTTCAACTCTGCTCTCAGCTCAAGGCTTAGCAAGGTACGCTAGATTCTCTCTCAAGTCGGGATCCAAAGCCCTACAGTATCTTTCACATTGTGGGAATGAGATAAAAGTGAGGAATTAAATATTAATGCGAATCAAGCCGGCCAACTGCCATAATTCTTCTCATGCTCATCCAGGCCAGGTCCAGGAATAAAGCTGTTAAAACAGCCCACGGATCTTTCAACCTCATATTTATTGAGCTGATGAAAGGGTTAAGGACCCTTGCCCTCTTGCCCACAAAGCCCAACCAAGCTGTGATGTCGTGCAAATAGGGGGAACACAGTCTGAGTGTTTTACCCCTCTCATGCATTTTACAGCATCTTTAGCACTCTAAATGCACAGCACACATCCGTCTGACCGCCGACTTCAGACTCCAGCCTTCGGCTGTGCTGGCAAAGAAAGACTCTTGGTTTCATACCTGGCTTCTGTCACAGCCTCCCTCCATTTTTCTTTTCTTTTTTTGCCTTTTGCCTCCCAGAA
This sequence comes from Labeo catla, assembly GCA_012976165.1. Classification (NCBI taxonomy): domain Eukaryota; kingdom Metazoa; phylum Chordata; class Actinopteri; order Cypriniformes; family Cyprinidae; genus Labeo; species Labeo catla. The sequence goes on along the minus strand of VONZ01000006.1, from coordinate 1,577,731 downwards.
TAAACTTGTGAGCCTCACAGCGCTCGTGAGCCTGTGATTACGCATGGCACATTTATCTGTTTCCAAGGGTATCATTATCCCTCTAGGAAGTTTTGCATTCAGTGAGCTGTGACAGGTGCGGGGCAATTTTGAGATTATTTATAATGACGGCTCCGACTCCGAGTCGAGCATCATCCACAGCTGTCCTGGGGAATTTACCCTGATACACTCAAGTTTTATGGATAATGGCCGCACTCTTACAACCTTCCTGGAAAAATAAATAAGTAAAAGTGGCACAAAGTCAGTACGGCTTACACGAGTAAGTCAAGAAGGGGAACTAATTTAAAGAATATATGCAGGTACAGCAAACGCCTGAGAAACCTGGTGGATACAGTGCGTGCACAAGAAAAACGACAGGTAATGAGTGTAGAAATGATGACCTTGTGTAGAGAAGAGCGGCTCTATGAGTATCTGAAAGCGTGGAATATATGTAACTCATCTTAAACCAACCCATCTATAAGAGAACAAGAATAAAATGGATGAACTCTATTACAGGCGGTGAGATGCATGATTCAGTATATATAAAAGGCGCCGAGTTCAGACAGAAAACGACATTGATTTTAAAACATTAAGAGCGTCTATGAGCAAATAAAGCCAAACTGCTAAAAGACGAGTGTTGTTTTACTGGCTTGGGTGTTCTGTTCATCATCGCTAATAGGCACACACAAAAACAAGAGCAGTCAGATGGATGGGCCTATTAAACGGAGAGCAGCTTTTTTCTTTCTAGGGGTTTCATTATCACACATTTGATGTCCGTCCTCCGGTAGACGGTCAACAAAAAATTGAATTTTCAAGTTGCTCCTGTGGCATCACACCCAGTTCATCGGAAGTCCAAAGGGAATATGTTTCTCCTTCAAACAGCCTTTCAAAGATACCAACGGCACTATATGAATAATGAACCGTGCTATAGTTCAACCGCCAATTATAACATTCATCTAGAGAGCTGACGACGACTGTATAAAAAGGAACATGGAATAAACCTTTTTCACCATGAAAACTTGGTCAAAAATCATTTAGATCTTTTAAGTGGAACGGTCGGACAATGAGACGGATGTTATCATTCCTGTACCTGTTGCCTCGGCCCAAAGGGGCAGCGGAGAGACTCCAGGGGATCTTGGCGACATGGACCCCATTTCGTCCTCTGTCAGAGGGGGTGATGGATGACTTTACTTTACATCAAAACAAACAAGAAGGTTCTCTTGACTCCTGAGCTTTCAACTCTGCATCAAATCAACGTACCTGCATGTGGACACTAAACAAATTGACTACTGTCATGTGGGGCAAGTGCATCAAGATTGAACCCGCTATTGTCTTGTTTGATTATTTTGGTCATATGTACTCACTTGCAAAGCAGAAAAACACAAACACAACCTTTATAATGGCCAAAATTTAATCTACTCGCGGCTGCTGGCATATATACGTTTCAGTTTAATATGTTCACCTATTAAATCAATTTATGTAAACACTATAAATGTTTTACAAATATTAAGCTATCAATCACAAATGAATCACGACATTTGCAGCAAAAAGCTCCCAAGATAATTCAAACACATTGTGTCAGATGAGTAAATAATAGAATAGAAACCACACCACATTAGGGAAATCATGCAATGCTCTCTAATTACGTTTATATCGCTGAGGCTATTCTGCTCTACTTAAAAAAGCTAATTGCTACATTGAAACAGCTTTTGCTGTTTTGGTTGTGTCAGATTAAATGTAATGTATTAATCAATAACTTAATTTAGTCATTTATGTTGGAAAATCTGCTTAGGAATTATGATATGCTTTAAAGGTCCACTGAAGTGATTTGAAACATGTAATTTCATAATTTCAACTGAAACAAGAAGACGGGGCGAGACATAGAGATAGAGCGACATGCGTCATATTCTAAAAACCATGCCCACCGGGGGGGAAAACAATCCAACGCTCTCTATTGACTTTGTATTTCGGGAAGCTGCCTCCTTGTCATTTCTGACTTATAACAAAAAACAGAACAATGTCTAAAAGCTGCTATGTGACAAGGTGTACAGTAAACAAGCTAAAAAAAAGGCAGAACTGCATTTTTATAAGCTGTCGACGCCAAAAACGAGCATTTAAGGACAAAAGTAGAGTTCAACATTCAACTTACAACTAACAACTGTAAACAAGTGAACTCATGCTGACAACTTTATAAATTTCTGTTTACAATGCTTTGTTTACAACAGTTTTTTAAATTTATGCACTGTAAATACCCATACATCAAATTAAATAATTTTTTTTTAAAAAAACCTGATGCTACTATAGTACATAGGGCTTTGTATTAGCAAGAATCTGGCGATACGATATATGTTCCCTCATACGTTGCGATACACTGCGATACTGTAAACAAGGCAGTATATTTGGATATTTCTTATTTGAAGAACAGGATATATTTTAAGGACAGCTGTACACACCACCATATGCAAGCCTTAGCAAAAAGTTCAGTTCAAAAAGTTCAAAAGATCTGTCCCTGTAACATTCTTATTGAATTACTTTTTGTGCAGTACGAGTAAAGGGGGGAAATAAAATGCCTGCAGGATTCTTTAGTTATTAAGTGTATAAAATGTAAGCTTTTATAAACAGAGCATATATATTTTTAGACCCTGCTTTAAATGTTCACAGTTTAAGTTTACAATTGTAACATACACAGGCATTGGCATGTTTTAAGATCAATCAGTGCAAGTTTCTTTCAGTTGAAACTGCTCAGACTCACATGTTAGTCTGGGACTATAAAGCCTGGTCTGTGAAACCAGGGAACAATGTCATTTTGATCTGAACTTAAGAATTACATCTGCTTAATATCAATGAGACATAAAGTGCTTGCAGGAATCCTAAAGAAAAGTAAATAATTGTAAAACAATAAAATAAATACATGTATTGAATATTCTTAGAACATTTCTGTTCTGAGAATTTCACAAGTTTTGGATTTCACCAGATTTCATTTTGTATGTATGTTCTGTGTGGAATTGCCACCACGAGAGAAAGCGGCGAAAGCGAGAAAAATCTACCACACCGCTCGCCGCGAAGACCCTTTCACACGGGATGCGGCAAGCAGCGGAAGCGCTGCGGTCCCGGGGCGGACGTTACCACAAAAGCCAAAATGACGCCACGCTTCAACTTTGTACACCAAGGCGGGAGCAGGAACTATTCTTTCATCCTCCATTACTAGCAGCGAGCTATATTAACGCTAACATTAGTGGCGTGCCTTTATGTAAATATTTCCTGTCGCTGTTTAAGTTCAGAGATAAGAAGACTGCCATCTAGCGGTCGAGATATAAACTCACAACGAAGCATCTGCCATGAATCTTGTATGATTTTTATTTTTTTTTTATATCGACATTCCGTTTTTGAGAATCGATAGAGTACACCAAACAATATATCGCGATACTCACATGTATCGATATTTTCTTACACCTCTAATAGTACGTTTCTACCAGTGAATACATTGCAAAAAAAATAGTATGTAATAGTATATAGTAAAAAAAAAGAAGAAGAAGAAGAGAACAAAACAATCACACAATCTCCTGACGAATCTGTGTTTTAGGAGTAACCAGAGCCTTGGGTTGAAAGTGATTTACTAGGAGCTTTTGACCTGATTAATGTGTCCATACTTGGCTCCCTGAGCTAATATGACAGGTCACATATCAAACTGAGGACTGCTTATTCTACCATGACACAGAGGACTCAGATGTATTTCACAGTTTCTTTTAAAGAAAATGTTTACAAATGTATTATTTTCTTGGACAGTTTTTGAACAATCCAACCAATTTGCATGGATTTGCCACTCTGCCGTACATCTCACATGATGTATCGACAGCCAGCGGCAATGAATGCAGTCGTTAAATCCTCCAAGCTGTTCTAAATTCATATAAAAGGATTATAAGGTGATCACAACTACTTGAAAACAGGCTGCTCGCCCAGATGATTCTTTCATAGATTAAACCATCCCCAACTCTTTTCAGCTGATTAGGGAGATAAGGTTGTATAATCCTCTGAAGAGATCTCATCTTGTGTTTCAATGCCCTGTACAGACACAATTTCAATCTTATGAGAAGAAAAGTGTAGGAATTAAAACCATGACAGATGTCTCCAACACGTTGTAAACACTTACCAATCGTGTGTTCCCTCAAGTGATGTCTGGTTATGAGTATGGCACCTATATATTCATAATCTATTTCTTAGGTAGATATACAGTACAAACACATAGCTTGAATGCAACCTTTGTCCTTTGAGATTGCTAGTACAATAAGTGTTATATTACAATACAACACTTAAATATTGTACATCCTGTTCGCTACTTAGGGAATTAAAGAAGCATAATGCAGAATTGTACTTTGAAGTAGAATTCAAGGATTTTATATGAATTTATATGACTGCTGTATCTATACACTGTAAATAAAACAGATTATTGAAGTACATTTTAAAAGAAAATACTATGGGTTTTTTTTAGCTGCAAATTATTTTTTGCATTGAAAAGATAAATCATAGTGAGATGATTGCACTTGACTCTGCTGTAAACATTTGCTCTCTGATCAGTTCTACAATCTATTCACTGAGGTAAAGTCTCCTAACGTTCAATATCTCCTAAAAAAAGACATCCAAAATCAAATTCAGCCACAGATCTTGTTCTGCAGATGAGTTCTTTACTAAAATTATAATATTATGCAGCATTTCCCCTTGCATAGTGCCAGTATGTAGCCTTCTGTGTGCAACATTCTGACCTTGAGAACATCTGGATGGGTGGCTTGATTAATGTTGCTGTTGTTTCATAGTCGGCCCTTAAATACAGATCACAGATTGATGTCGACCGATTCTGCCTCATTTCTTCTCCCTCCTGAATTTATTCAAATGTTAGCATGAGACCCAACAAACCGTTTACTTTTAGGTCGCTGTTTACATGCTCACCAGTGAAAAATAGTTAATTATTTGACAGCATCGGCGGTAAAAGCACCACTCTGGATGCTTGTTGCTATTTAATTATTAAATACAATGAGAAACAACTATTGTACCAACTATGTGCATTTCTCTAAGGGCGGAAAGCAATCTGCGTACGTATGAATACATTTTTTTTCAATTAGCATTGATTAAATCCCACAAATCTTAAATAGCAAAAGTGGGACATAAAAACATTATGGAAGCAATAAACAAACTGAGGTACAATAATGCATTAGCTTAAACAATAAAACCTGTGGGTAGAGACAATACAAGTGTTAATTTACCTAATTTTTGACATTTAGAGGAAGTTATGGATTTTATCTTTAACGCTTGAAAAGGATTTTTGCTCTTCTATGCTGCTCATACTTCCCACTTTCTAAATTTGGATTGAAAAATTTTAGTCGAACAGCTTGAAGTATTCCGATAATGAATGCATATTTCATTTCCATGGCACTTTTATAAAACAAACTACATTAGCAACTTTCCGATTCCTGCTTTGCAAACAGATCATTAACCCGACAGTAATATTTCCTGCGTCTGTTAACTTCATTCTTTTCCGTTGCTGCCTAATGATTTGCTTCATAATGTCCCTCAAACAATGCATTTCCTCTAAGTGGTGATTCATGAAGTTTCTATGTAATCATAATTCATAGCCTGACATTATTAAGAGGGTTAAATTGGACTGAAAATTTGCAATTACAAATATGCAATACATATGAATGATGCTAATGGCTAATAGCACATATATAAATTCAAAGCCTATGCCACAATGAGAAAATAGCTCCGGTTTTCCATAATGCCTACCATTATGCCTTAAATGTTACCTGAAGCCAGGGAAAAAGCTACCAGCATGCTGCAGGCACATTATGTGTTGCCAGATACCACGGAGTAAGTTGCTCCATTGGGTGCCGACTGCTTTGACCTTCAGTGATCTCGCGGGAGCGTGAACAACACATTAGACTACACTGGAGAAGTGACCCTCTGCCAGCCGATGGCCAGAAACTTCATCAAATCCTTCTACGAGAATGGCACAACATCCCAAAATCGCAGATTTATGGCTCGCTGGCTCTCAGGTGTTTACAGGGACTTTTGTTGTTGTACTGCTCTGATTTATGTGGAAGCTTTTTTCCACCATGGTATAAAAATATAATACAGAATTTTTAACTCACTTTTTTTTCTCAGAATTCTCAGCTTAAAATTTATGCTTTTGATTTTTTAGTTCAAGAATTGTGAAATTAAATCTCACATTATATCTTACATTTATGAATTGCTAGATAAAAACTTACCTTTTTATTTTAAAAATAAAATAAGCTTCCATGGATTAAACTACTCTGAACTAATAAATAGTTTATAGTAATCTAGGTCCTGTCAAATGCAATAAATCTGAGTAAATTAATTACATAATATGCTGATTAATCAATATCTCGTCTCTGCGATGCGAAAAACTCCCATCTCGTTTTCTTCCCCAACTTCAAAATTGTCCTACATCGCTGAAGAAGCACCGACCCAGTGTTTACAAAATTAATATGCAAAGAAGATCAAACAGCCTTTACAAAAAAAAAAGCAATGTAGGACGATTTTGAGCGACATGGAGTTTTTCGACATACCCTAACTGTATTTACCCGAATTACACAGACTGTGCATGCGCCTCGCAGGGACGAGACAAGACAAGCATTTGAGGTTTAAAAGTATCTAAATTGTCAATTTGTTCTGAAAATGACAGATCGTTCTGCTAGATAAGACCCTTCTTCCTCGGCTGGGATCATTTAGAGCCCTTTAAAGCTGCATTTACACTGCATTTTGGAGTTCAAACTTGGGGGCACCATTGAAGTCCACTATATGGAGATAATTCCTGAAATGTTTTCCTTAAGACACAATTTCTTTACGACTGAAGAAAGAAAGACATGAACATCTTGGATAACAAAGGGGTGAGTAAATTATAATTAATTTTTGATTAATTATTGTTATAATGCTACGCTGTGCATTCGTCCCCTGTCTAAAGTGCCTAACATATTAAAGTGTCTTTGGGGTTTCCAAGTTTTCTACAAAATAAAACTGGAAAATCAAGGGTGTATGACGTCATTGGCAAGCAACGCAAGGATACGGTCCATATACAGTCCTTTACACTAGTTAAAATTGCTTATTTCTCTGGATTTAAACATTCTTCTTAACATTTGGGATAATGCAAGTACACAAGTCAGCAAATTATATAACACTGTTCTAGTGGTTTTTGGATATTTTATGGTATATATTTATATACATATTGTGCCTTTAACATGAACTAAGAATGAACAATACTTCTACAGCATTTATTAGTCTCAGTTAATTTTAGCATTTACTAATGCATTATTAAAATCACAAGTTGTGTTTGTTAACATTAGTTAATGCACTGTGCATTAACATGAGCTAACAATGAACAACTGTATTTGTATTAACTAACATTTAACAAAGATGAATAAATAGTGTAAAAAATGTATTGTTCATTGTTCGTTCATGTTAGTTAATACATTCATTAACATTAACAAATGACACCTTATTGTAAAGTTTTACCAAAGTTAATTTAAGGAGATTTCTGTTAACTCTAAAACACAATGCAATGTAATACAAAATTCAAAATACAGATAAAACACTTGTTTAAAAAAAAAAAATCAATAAAGTATATTCCATCCTATTAATACAGTATATCGTGCCCTGTTTTTACCACAGCCTGGCCTATAGTTCACGGCAATCCATTGTGCAATATTTTTTCAGCTCCACACTTGATGAATGCTACCTTTTAAGACACCTTGTCAAGTTAAAAGTAGTAAAACTTTGAAAAGACATTTTGAGGCTTTCATACAAATGGTTATAGCTGTTCAATGGCGACTAAAATGCAGTTTTTTCCAGCCTTTGTAATTCGTTTGCTGTGATTCATAGAACAAATCCTTTAAAAAATAAGAATTCTTTATGATGACTGAGGCTGCAGTTCCTATAGCTCCAACGAGAAATGTGACTCAACTTATCAATTTTCTTCCAACTTGGCCACTCTCAGAGCTCGTCTCACCCTGCACACCAACACACGCAGGAACATGCATCAATATATCATTGCTCTCATCTCTCCTCTGAAGCCTTTCTGTGTCATCGTTGCAAAGTCAAGATATTGTTCACATCGATTCAATAACCTGGAGGCAAAGACCTCTGGGAAAACCTGTGGAGAGCATCTTACAAGAGCATGAAACATTCTCAAGTATATCAGAAGAAAGCTTAAAGGCATTGTTCACCCAAAATTGAAAATTATGTCATCATTTGCACACCCTCATGTTGTTCCAAACACTTACAGCTTGCTTTTGGGGAACACAAAAGGAAAAATTCAGATTAATACTGGCAATTTTTTTTTTTTTCAATGCAATTACATTGAATGGTAATTGAGGCTTTCAAGCTTTAAAAAAGAGAGCCAAAAGCACCATAAATGTATTATCATAAAAGCAGCGCAAATTCTTGTGTGCTATGTTCCAAGTCTTCAGACAATATGTGAAAGCCCTATGTGATTAAAAAAAATTGCTGCAAACTATTGAAACGGGATCACTGAATCAGTCTGATTTGCAAACAAATCATTCAGACTTGTTTTGTGAACTGGATCAGCTAAATCATTGAAAAGATCTAAATCAAACTAAAGACTTGTTCACAAATTGAAATAGCTATGCCTGGATGTATATTTTTGAATATCGACTTACATTTCAGTCTGCTCATCAACAGACCTGTATATAGTGCTCAAGTCACATGAATCACTTTTATGATACTTACACAGAGCTTTAGCATGCTTTTTTTTTAAAGGGGAAGTTCACTTCCAGAATGAGAATTTCTTGATAATTTACTCACCCCCATGGGATCCAAGAGTTCAGTCACAAAGAAATTAAGGTTTTTGAGGAAAACATTTCAGGATTTTTCTCCATAGTTTAACGGTAGCCATCAGGTTGAAGGTTTAAATTGCAGTTTTAATGCAGCTTGGTGCAAAAAGAGCATTTGTGGTTTAAAAAAAAGACAAAGATTTTTATTGTTCTAAGAAAATGACCAATTGTTTTGCTAGAGAAGACCCTTATTCCTTGGCTGGGATCGTGTAGAGCCCTTTAAAACAGCATTGGAACTGCAATTTGGATCTTCACCCTAGGGCTGGGCGATATGACAAAAAAATTTAAATCTCAATTTTTTTCAGAACGTTTTACCAATTTTCATTTTTTTACGATTTTTAACTAGTCAACTTGAAAATGTAACTACAACATCATTCCAGTAACTTTTCTTTAGTAACTCTCCATTTAAAGAACATTCTATTCCAAGTGCACCACAAATGAAGTTGTCAACATGAGGCAAATGTTAAACAAATCACTTGTTAAATACCTTTGCCGAAAAGATGGATGAACTACAACTACATCTTCTACAAACTTGTCTTACACATATTATATGTTCAGAAATAATAAAAGGAAAATACTTAAAAAAATAATAATAATAATCTCAAAAATCAAGGTAATTCAACTTCAAAATGACTGAAGGTATAACACCAGTAGACTATTTTTTTTTTTTAACTATAAATCTTCTGTAAAAACAATGAACAGCAGCTTTCAGCCTGTCACCATGATGCAAACATGAAATATCAGACATACAGTAGTAGTTCTTCACAGGTTTTTATTAGATTGTGCTGCTTTTCCATTGTTTTTTCTATGTAAACATGGACACGTTTGTGAAAGTGAAAGTGACAACGTATTGTCAACTATGGTGACCCATAGTCGAAATTGGTCCTCTGCATTTAACCCATCACGAGTGCACACACACAGCAGTGAGAAGTGAACACACACGCACACACACACACACACTGTGAACACACACCCGGAGCGCCCGGGGGAGCAATTGGGGGTTCAGTGCCTTGCTCAAGGGCACTTCGGTCATGGTATTGAAGGTGGAAAGAGCGAAAAAAAAAATAGTTTGACTGTTGCACTCGCGTCTCTTGCAGCATCTCAAAAAACATGCGTTCTAAAAACGCGGCGCTTAAGTTAAAAGAAGTTCGCTCCCATCTTTTTGCGTGTTTTTCCTATTTTACTGCCCACGTCGCATCTTTCTCAATGCAAAAACGTGTTCTGTGTAAATGGCGCCTAGTGATATGAGTGCGTCACACGTGAGCGGTTAATTGCGTGCACCGACATGTGGTTAGATCGTTCTTTTTACTTTACTGTTATCATTGGCATACTGTCAAAGTTTAGTAGTATTTCTATTCAAAATTACGAATCCTCGATTTCTAAAGAATAAAATAGTGGCAAAACATTAAATTCAACTTAATCGCTACAATCTAAAAAATGACCCAGGCCTACTTCAACCTCATGATCTCCATTGAAGTCCACTATATGGAGAAAAATCCTGAAATGTTTTCCTCAAAAACGGAAGACAGAAAGACATGAACATCTTGGATCACATGATGGTGAGTAAATTATCAGGAAATTGTTACTCTGGAAGTGAACTTCTTTGCATTAGTTGTTTTGCAATGTTCTCCTTTTGTAGTCTGCAAAGAAAATTCTTTAAACATGAGGTTGGGTAAACACTGAATGGTTTTAAAAGGAAAAGTTCACTTCTAGAACAAAAATGTAGAGATAATTTACTCACCCCTTTGTCATCCAAGATGTTCATGTCTTTCTTTCTTCAGTTGTAAAGAAATTATGTTATTTGAGGAAAACATTTCAGGATTTCTCTCCATATAGTGGACTTCTATTGTGCCCGCAAGTTTGAACTTCCAAAATGCAGTTTAAATGCAGCTTCAAAGGGCTCTAAACAATCCTAGCCAAGGAAGAAGGGTCTTATCTAACGAAACGGTCTCCTCCAACTTCAAAATCATTGCTGCAGAAGTACCGACCCAGAACGTGCAAAGATGATCAAGCGCCTTTCACAACAAAAGTTAAAACAGGATGATTTTGAAGTTGGAAAAGAAAATGAAAAAATAATTTTTTCGACCTACCCAACTGTCTTGTACCAGAAAACACAGAGTTCACGCAGAGCTAGACAAGACGAGCATTTGAGGTTAAAAAGTATATAAACTATAATTTTTTTTTTTTTTTTTTTTTTAAATAACCGATCGTTTTGCTAGATAAGACCCTTCTTCATTGGCTGGGATCATTTAGAGACATTTAAAGCTGCATTTTGGAAGTTCAAACTCACGGGCACCATTAAAGTCCACTAAATGGATAAATGGAGAGAAATCATGAAATGTTTTCCTCAAAAAAAAAAAAAAAATCTTTACGACTGAAGAAAGAACATCTTGGATGACAGGGGGGTGAGTAAATTATTTGTACATTTTTGTTCTAGAAGTGAACTATCTGATGCCTTCAGATGGGTGAGGCATAAACAAAGATTCAGTGAAACAGACCTTTGCTAAAATAATGTCTCGCTAAACTACAGTTCTCACATATTGAACGCAGGCCTCAGTCCAAGAAGAAACACCTCCTTTGCTATACAACAGATTGATGGCTTTCAACCACCCCTGGAGACTGTTCTCAGCAGACGCTCAGACTTTTCCATCGCTTCAAACTTTCCCAAACCTGGAAAATGTTGTGCAGTATACTTTACATGTATCCCCATATTTCCCAAAGTGCTAATTATGATAAAACCTATTTCCACATTCACAAAAACACCTGACAGGAAATGTTTCTGCTTTTCATATTCATAATAATTGCTCCAGTACTGATGATGAAAAATACAACTGACAGTAGTGTCTGCATATGAATGGAGAGCAAGAAAAGGCTACGGTGTTGCATGTTACACAGCTAAATAACATTGCCAACAGGCAAGCTGCAACAGTTTTACATTGAATTTCATGAGCTTGTGAGGTCGCGCGGTCAAGGTCACTGATAATTCAGAGTTAATTGCAGTTGAGACAAGATATTAACACGGTAAATTGCTTTTATTAATGATGTGGAAATCAAAATGTGAGATGTTTCTTTCCATTCACAGCTCTCTGCGCTACTAGGTCACAGATAAACATACACCGCATAGCCTTGTGTACGTGTAGCCTCTCTGTCACTGGCAAGGTGAAGTTTAGGTCCTGAGAAATATTATTGATGAGCTGCTAGTATCTTTTTTCACACGATAAAAAAACATAGGAAGGCATTCAACCACGGCTTTCGTTCTGTCTACACCGGATGCAGGCGGTGCAGCACAGCGTGACACGTCAAAACAAAACGATTCCAATTATATTCAATGAAGCTGTCAACTCTGGACTCACCAGTTACTTTACTTATTTATTTATTTATTTACATGGCCAGTCACTTTAATTTCTGTGCTCATGGGGAAAACATTATTATTGACAAATATTATGCATCAATTCATTTCAGACTTCAGACCATAACACCAAAGTTGGCTTGTGATTTTTCTGGTATCCATCTATTTTATGACATTTGATTACACTATTGTAGCAATGTAAACAATTTGAATAATTGTTATAATAAATAAAACTAAACTAAACTAAAAAATAATATAATGCTTTTAAATAAAGTCCCATTTGGAAACAAAAATGGTTTTACAGTCTATTTTTTAGTTCTACAAAGTATCATTATATAATGATACTGTAAAATCCCCCAAACCAATGCACTAATCTGAACCTGCTGTACTGTGTAGTGTAGTATAACATCAACAACTTCTCCAAGAAAACCACACAGCAACTCAAGAACCCTATACAGTGAAAATTTTTGATAGGAAGAGGTTTCTGAAGAGCTGCAAAGAGCCACTGAAGACAAATTATTTTTAAGAACATACAACGTTCAAGGTCTTTTAAACTGACTCATGAGACACCAAAAACAGAATGACAATATTTTCAAAGAAATTACACAATAGTTCAGACAAAAGTCCATGACTATGGGATAATTACATTTTGCAAGCTCCCATAAAATGTCAACTGTAAATGGCTTCTCTAAAAAGAATAAAACGCAATTTCAATCAGTGAAGTGAAAGGGCATCACCCAATGACCTGTTTAGAAGGTGCTAGATAATAACCAGGGTCATGTTCCATTCATGAATATTTTAGTAAATCTAATGGCCTCTCATATCACATATCTCATCAAGATCTGATCTTCACAGAGCCCTGGCTCAGGCACTTCTACAAACATCTATACATTACTTGTAGTTTAATCGCTGGATAATCTCAGTCGTTCTTTTATCTAGCAGCCAGTACGCCAGGTTTTAAAAGTAGATACAGCTATTAATTGGAAGTTTTGTGCATAATGATGCACATCAATTCATGCAGTGAAATAAATACCTGGAACAAAATCAGTGAGCTCACTAGATCCTTATCTGAACGCTTTCAAAAGGAAGTCAGATCTTTTTCAGTGAATGAGCCAGACCAAAGCCCATAAAACTTTAACGGCAAAATATTCAAGTCTTTTAACACCAGACAGAAGCGATCAGACGTGGAGTCTGAGATTGGAATGACAAGTGGAACCATTTAAGTAATAATTCAGATCATTTATTAGGCGATTACTCACAGATCCCAGCAATAACATGCAACAAACAATGTATTAAATGACATCAGATAGGGTAATGATTTTTTTTAACAGCTATGTTTGTGAAACTGTGTTTGTAATATATGCAAAGCACATGCAATAATAATATGTTGCACGCTTTTTTTCTTACAGCCCGCAATGCACCAACTTAGCAAAAGAGCACAGCCTGTTTTACAGCCTTCTGTTCCCCAGGTGCTGTATTTCACTGCACAGCCTTTGTATAATAAATGATCATCTTGTGCTTGTAAAGTTCGTTTTTATCAGAACCAAATGATCTAATTACCAACACACTCCAAATGTATAAATACCTTCATTTGAAAACAGTGAACAAGGAAGCCTGGAGCACGCAACAAAATCTCATAAACGAGCCACTTTATCAAAATGCTGCAAAAACTCGATGTATTTCATAAGGTATGAATTAAAACTAGCTTTACTTAAGTATTAAAACTTTTGCATCATTTATAGCCATGAAACTGCATGAGCATTTTACCATGAGAAAAAGCACAAACATTGCCTTTAACCTTCATGTTCTGTTGTGACTATTTTATGTAAAGGTCCCAGAGTTCTCAGTGATATATGTAGAAACATAATAAAAGTAATATATAAATTTGTTCCTCTAACCCAAACAAACCCCCGGAGACTGTATTACTGGATACTGTATTATTAAAGCTCTATTATTATCCCTCTGTTTTACAGCATGTGTACGGTACTTCATAAATGTAACTTTAAATGTGTCAATTTGGAAAAATACAATAAAATAATATAGCTGCATGCAGCAATTACCGGGGTTCAAGCGCTTTAAGGCATTTAAGCACATATGAAAAAAAAAAATAATTTAGCAAGCCTGTAACCACCTAATAAATGATTTTAAAAATCATGCTTTTTTCCATTTTTGGCAAATACAGGTAATTTACCATAGAAATATGAGTCTTTTAATGTTGACTGTTATAGCACCAGCTGTGGGTGATATCTCCTTAAAACTTTGCATGCTTGTTTAGAATCAACTGTCTCATGTTGATCACCAGGTTTCGTGAAGTTTTGAGTTTTCCTTTAGGCTTTATAGGATTTTGGGTAAATTTGGACAAATTTTTATAGCCTCCCAAAGGGTAAATATCAACCTTTTTTTGATAATTATTGACCTATAGAGTCCAGAGAATTGTACTGCAGTGTTCTTTTCTAAAACTTAGGACTAGTTCGCAAAAGTAGGTTTTTGACATCTTCTCAATCATTTAACAAACGATTTGATTGACAGCAGTGGTTCTGCCATATGATATGAATATTATGCATATGTGCAAAAACATGCGATGAACAATCGTTTGTGCCCTTGAAAAATGTGATACTGCCCCCCAAAAACTGCCATCAGTCGAACAGGTGCACCAAGTTTTTTGTCTAATAGGTGTTCAATTTCATCGGCCAGTGGCAGCCATATTTTCTGAGATTCGCACGTCTTTATAGACACTTTTGGCACTTTGGACCAAGACAATGCACACTGATTTTCA
Organism: Labeo catla; assembly: GCA_012976165.1. Lineage (NCBI taxonomy): Eukaryota > Metazoa > Chordata > Actinopteri > Cypriniformes > Cyprinidae > Labeo > Labeo catla. Next base: position 1,562,727 of record VONZ01000006.1, on the reverse strand, counting down.
TGTTGAAAGGACAAAAGTTGTGCAGTTATAGCGATTTTTATGTTTTATGTTTCCCTCTAAATAGGGCCACCAAATGGCAAAGCTCCACAATTTTTTTCCTGTGACCTCAGACTGAGCTCTTACATAAGTGGTCTGAGTTTGGCGAGGATATCTCATTTCATTCAGAGTTCTAGCCATTTTATTAAAAGCTGTTCTGCCCCTTTCTAACGGTTTGAAAAGTTCGAAAGTTCAACTTTTTTTGATAATGATTGATATTTACTCTCCAGAGAATCTGTACTGATTTGGTTCAGATCGGGTGAAAAACCTAGGACTAGCACGTAAATGTAGGTTTTTCAAAAAATGCAATAAAATTGTGCGTTTTGTCCACTGTGAGCCACTGTGAGCGATTTTGTACTTTTGTTCATTGTAGTGCCCCCGTCAGGCTGTTTGGGGCGAGCCTTGGTCATGTTGTAGACAGTGTGAATACTACCATCCCTCCAAGTTTCAAGTCTCTAAGACTTACGTTTTGGTCTTCGTGATCAGTTTTACGTGGAGATTGTTGATCCGTGACCATTCTAACAATTACAGTAGGGTTTCAGCGCTATGCACTTGAACTCAAAAAAAATCCTAATGTTCTTTAAACCCCAAACATACTGGAAGTTACATAACATTTTTTGTTTTTATTTAATTACTTCTTTATTTAAATGAAGGATGGTTTGAAGAGTGCATTCTAACTTATAATCATACATTTATAACTGGGAAAAGCAATTGAGTATTAACCTGACAACACAATGTTAAAGGGAACCCTGGGTATCCACATTGTTTTATACATATTTTGCGCTACCTGTTACTATTTTTAGCACAACACAACTTTGAATACACAACTTGGAAAATAAAATACTTATATTAACCACAGCTACTAAAAGAGCAGGTGGCGACGAATAAGCGTAGGCTTAAACCAAATGCCGTACCACTGATTTTTCCTCACAAGGAGTCTAAACACCCCTGGATATTGAGTGAAATCCACGCCGAGAAACTCCGTAAGTGCCTGCAGCGTCATGACAAGCATCGGCATGTTTACATCCTGCCAGGATGGCATCCAGCATTTCTTGTCTCTGCTGTTTGTAAGCTCTTTCAGTAGTTGTGGTTTACTAAAAGCCTCAAAAGCAGGTCTTTAGGAAGTTCTCTTCGTCCACAGGCATCTTCCTATTCTTTTTTTTCTCTTCTTATTACTAGGAAAGCAGTGAAGACTTAAATAGCTTTTCATGTTGTCCATCGACTAAAAATTACAATCATAAGCTACACAGTGTGGCATCATATCAGTATTTTATTTTACGAGTTGTGTTGTAAAAATAGCAACAGGTAGCACCAGTAGCTCACCGAGTGCAACCATTTCACATAATCAAAATAATGGCTCCCCCAAACTATGTAGATTTGTTTAAATAACACAAATCTTGCACTAAATATTTCAGTAAGAGACATCATTTACATTATAGTAAGCCACACAAGGGATTGCTTAAAGTTCATTCAACTTTGGTGTTAAGTTGTAAATTGAAGGGCAGACGGGGGGACAGATATGCAACCTTATATTCGAGCTTCCTTCCAATCAGCCATCATAAATCAGACGCGATGTCCTTGTTTGCCGGAAAGGAACCTCATTGACCTCAAACAGGGCAAACATTATTTAGAGTGTTGTGGAATAATGAAAATTTAATCGTTCATTATCCATTTGGCTAATGTCACGGAATGTGCACAAGGATATTTCTAATCCTCGCCCACTCATTTCATGACAAATGATCTGTGACAAAACAGACAGAATTTAGGGGGTCTATTATGGCTCGTGCTTATGAATAAAGCTGTCTTAACAGAGCTCAGACAGCTGCTTCGCCATTTGAATGAGACACGTTTTGCCTGAAACAAAAGAGGAATTTCAAGAGCGATTCTGGAACGGTTTCGAATGAACTCCCTGAGATATTAATCAGTGTGACAGAATCACCTTTGCACCATCCAAATCTACTTAATCAAGAGCAGGATTAATGATCATTACGGTTATCATTATCAGCATCATCATGTTTTGGGGGCCAATGTCAACATTTGAGAGCAGGGCCAACAATACGGCTTCTCGACGCAAGCTGTGTTTTATTTCTGAGCCAACAAAACCATAAAGGAGCTCATTTCCCATAATCCTCTGAACAAACATCATATTTCTGTCTGTGTGTAACCTGTGATCAGATGTCATATTTGGCAATGAGGGGGTCTTTGGAATGTTTGGATACGTGGTCTCGAATCCCAAGAGGAAATCATCACGGCGAACGTTACATTTTAGTTTTACCTTCCAGTCGTTCTGGAACGCTTTCAGATTTCCGACCGCAACAGAAGAACAAACGCAAAGGTTTGCTTGAGTAAAAATACTCAGTATAAATTAATCCACAAAGTTTTCACCCCTCTAAATTAACTTCACTTTTATGTACCAATCAATCCTAAATCATAACCTGCCGTGGGGTGCATTATATAAAATTTGGTGAGTAAAAGAGCGGGGGAAATATACAACGCTGCAGCCCAAAGCAGTCCGTGGGGACAAACAGGTTTGTATATCACTGATTCACAGCCACAGACATTTCAATAAGAGAGGAGAAATGGCTGCCTGTGTGGAGGTTATCAAAGTCCTTTCATGTGCCTGTTAAATAATGAATACATGCTGATACTTAATCTGTCACCTCTCAAAGATCCATTATTCATAAGTACAAACACTGTCTGAGAGAAATACCCACCTGCAAGGCTGGGATAAAACTGAGTGACAAATACTATTCCTCATTTTATGAGCGTTCGCACATAAAACCACATTCACGTATTTTGAGAAGGGCCGCATTGTCTAATTTTATTAGTATGGCATAATGGTATGCGGATAGATAAATATTATGACTTCCCTTCTCCTAAAGACCTAATTCTGATATGATTCACAGACATTACAAGAGCAAGGTTCTGTAAAAAGCATTTCTTCGACACGGACAAAGACATTGATTCTCAGCATAACGATCAAAACAGCCTTCACCTTTCACCATGGAAACGGAAATCTGCCAATCATGCACATAATAAATCTTACACAATACTGTATTTGCATAGGAGCAGGTTTGGAGAAAAGTGTCTGACCAGCTGGTCATCTCTTTGTTCTTCACGTGCCCCCAGAGGCTGAAATGTGATGCTACCTGAGGGTTGGTCTCCCAGGAGGAGTTTGAAAAGAGTTGATTGAGGAAGACGAGTGTTGGGCTGAACAAGCAGGGTAAGGGTTCTTTCATACAGGCGGAGTGAGGGAGAGAGAGAAAGCTGAGAACCTAGAAGTTTATCGAGAGAGTCTCTCAGCTCCTGCAAAGGGATTTGGATGTCTCAGTGCATAAACGAAGCTATTAGCTCTCTCATTCACAAAGGGTTTGTAAATGTTTGTGCCCTTTCTGCAAAATTTTTCGCCAGCTAGAATGTGGAGATTATAGCATTTCCTATAAATGTAATAGTCGTATGACATTGCACAACATATTAAAGGGATGGTTCAACCAAAAATGAAAATATTGTCGTTTTACTTGCTGTTCTAAACCTGTATGGACTTTCTGGTGTGGAATACAAAAGGAAGATATTTTGAAATATATTTTATATCACCAAATGCAAGCATACAATTTAAAAAATAAAGGTTCTTTATTGGCATCAATTGTTCTATGAAGAACATCCATGGAACCTTTCAAATGCACATTTGGGTACACATTTGTAAAATGTTCTTTAAAATAGTTCACTGATTTTGGTTCTTTGGGGAACCAAAAATGGTTCTTCTATGACATCACTGCAACCCTTTTTGGAACCTTTAATTTTACAAGGATACAGTCATGGCCAAAAATATCAGCACCCTTGCAATTTTCTCAGAAAATTGCTGCAGTTGCAAATGTTTTGGTACTCACATGTTTATTTTATTTTATTTTTTTTTTGTTTGCATTGGAACAACACAAAAAACAGAGAAGAAAAGTCAAATCTGATACAATTCCACACAGAACCCAAAAAATGCACTGGACAAAATTCTTAGCACCCTAACTTAATATTTGGTAGCATCCCCTTTGGAAAAAAAAAACTGAAATCAATCGCTTCCTGTAACCATGAATGAGTTTCTTACACCTCTTTACTGGAATTTTGGACCACTCTTCTTTTTCGAACTGCTCCAGGTCATTCAGATTTGAAGGATGTCTTCTTCCAGCTGCTGTTTTGAGATCTCTCCACAGGTGTTTTATGGGATTCAGATCTGGATTTGTTGCTGGCCAGATTTCTGTCACTAGCCACAAGTGTGTCTAAATACAAATTACAGGGGCATCACCTGATTGAAAAGCAATTATTTCTTACAATTTTGACAAGATGGCAATAATTTTGTCTAGTCCATTTTTGAGTTCTGTGTGAAGTTTTATCAAGTTTGACTTTTCTTCTCTGTTTTTTTGTGTTGTGTCAGTGCAAACAAAAACAATAAGCAAATGAATACCAAAACATTTGCAATTAGAACAATTTTCTGAGAGAAGTGTTGCATTTTCTGACAGAATTGCAAGGGTGCCGATATTTTTGGCCATGATGATATATATATATATATATATATATATATATATTGTGCTTTCACACAGTCCTGACTTTTCTTCTCTATAATTTCACAATAAACTCACAATTGTAAGTTTACATATCACAATTCTAAATTTATACCTCTTACCATTTTTTTTTGCTGAGAATTGTAGAAAAAAAGTCCGAATTTAGAGATATAAAGTCTACTAAAATATTTAAAGTGCTTTTAAAGAATGGACGTGGACAAAATACAAACAAACAAAAATTTGTATCTTATATATTTCTAAGTTATATACACCATAATGCATACTGGTTTTGCAAGTTTCCAGACATTCTGGGGAACATTCTGTTGGTCTAATTTGTTCGTTATTAGGCTGTAAACTGTTTACATTTTCTATTATTTGTGACTAATAAATACTGAAAAACATGGATCTCTGATTCATATTTAAACATCAGTCTCGAGTGTTTCATCTAAATAGCTAAGTAAATTTGCTGGCTGAACTATGTTGTCAGAAAAAAATTAATCTTGTGGTACAACAGCTTGTTATCGAGGTAAGACCCACTTTTTACCCATTAAGGATACATATTAGTATCTTTTCCATGCCATGTTGTTACATGCTATTTTGTGAAACTAACTCCTAAATGCTCATACAGTAATCACAACATTTTTTTTGTCTTATTAGCAATAAAGGCTATGACTGATTCTCCCGTTTACATATCCATGCCATTATCTTCTCTATTTACCCGCTATGAGTTAAATTCTCAAAGCCAAAGCAGTATTGATTTGCTTTGAAAACCCGAACGACTCCAGCAAGTACAGCCCTCCTCCACACTCTGCTTGAGTTAGACTGCTACCATGATGTTCCATTAACATGTATCGACCAATGAATTAAAATATCACAACTCCAATCTACAGAGCCTTCAGCAGACACAGTCGGCATAACAGTAAAAACGCACAAATGCCGAATCAATAAGAAATAAACTCATGCATAACAATGTGACTTTACAGCTGAACTTTTTTGACAGCATTTCACAACATGCTCTACAACGCGTACACATGCGTGTCAGTCAGTGTGATTAATTTGTTTACTGCACTGAGGGTCATAAGTGACACTCATACTGTGACACAGAAATTTTAATGTAAAGCTCAATATTATAAGCCTGCGGGCATGGAAAACTTGCTGCTTTGACTTTACTTGTGTCACAGGCAGCGTGTCAGATTTGGTTGTGCTGCAGGGTGAGATGTGGGCCGGCGTGAGACTGCTGACATAACAATCCCAGTACCGGCAGCACATGACAGGTGGCTCTCGCCACTGTGCTTGTGCATATATCACGGGGAAAAAAAAAGAACCCTGTCATCATCACTGAACAGTTGTGGAGCGTGCTAGCTCGCAGTGTTTGGATTTGCTGTTCTGGGTGCTGAAAGTCTAGAAAATGCTTGCATTTTATGTTTCGTACATTTTAAAACAAACTAAAGATGACCTTTATTCAAAAGTTAATTTTTTTGTTGTTGGATTCCAACTAGTTAAAACATACTCTCACTCTCAAGCATTCAAATAGTGCTGCTTGTGCAATAGCCACATGTAGTGTTTGTTATAGTATTCATGAAGAATGAGGCAAGGAAAAAATCTTTGGTGATAATTAAGTCCTTCTGCTGGCTAAAATGTGCCTATGATTTAATTAAAGGTTCAAGCACATATTGTATGAGTTTTGTCCATCATATATCATTCGTACACTCCTCATACAGAGCAACTTTGCCTGAAGAACCACTGCTGTCAATCCAATCGTTCATTAAATATTCTTGATTGTGTAAAAAAAATACTTTTGCAAACTACTCTTAGGTTTTTCGCACAACCTCAAAAAATCCACTGCTGTACAATTTTCTGGACTCTCTCACTCAGGGGTGCCCAAACTCAGTCCTGGAGGGCCAGTATCCTGCAGAGTTTAGCTCCAAACCTAATTAGACAGACCTGAAGCTAATCAGTCTCTAACTAGGCATACTAGAGACTTCTCAGCAGGTGTGTTGAGGTAAGTTTGGTGCTTAACTCTGCAGGACACCGGCCCTCCAGGACTGAGTCTGGGCACCCCTGCTTTAGATCAGTAATTATCAAAAAAAATTTTGAACTTTACCCTTTGGGTATCTATAACAGGGTAATTTTTAAAAAGGGGCACGGCCAGACATACCCAAAAGCCTATTAATCTTGAATGAAAACTCAAAACATCATGAAACTAAAGTTGGTGAGCACATGCAACAGATGATTCTCAACAAGCATGCAAAGTTGTATGGAGATCAGACCATAGGTGTCACTATAACAGTCATCATATTCCTAAGGTAAATTACCTGCGATTGCCTAAAATGCTCATTATTTTTTATTTTTATGTTATATTTTTGGGCTTTTGTGCCTTTGATGGACAGGACAGTAGAGAGATGACAGGAAAGGACTGGGTGGAAACAGGGGAGTGGGATCGGCAAAGGACCTCAAAACGGGAATCGAACTCTGGTCGCCGTGAGCACAGCTGCACTATATGTCGGCACACTAATCACAAGGCTATCGGCGCCGACATCTAAAATGTTCAATTTAATCATTGATTTAGCTGGTTACAGCTGGTTTAAATGTCTTAAAGTTCTTGAACGCCAATAATCATTGCTTTCAGCTATATTTTTATGTTTATTTCTGTTCATTTTATATATATGGTTTGTATTATCAGAGTTGTATAGGTTGTGTTCAGCATTGTTTAGTAGAAGCCATGGGTGAAATGGATGACCTGTCAGACTTCCAAAAAAGACAAATCTTGAGAGCCCATTTACCAGGAGTGTCTGCAACCTTAACACCTCAATTATTTGGTGTTTTAACAACAACAAACAGTCTGTACGATTACAACTGCACACACAAAGCGAGACTTAATCAGCTAAGAAGAATACTGGTGAAGAACTACTGCAGCAAAGTGACAGCAAGCCTCATTATTTACCTTGAAGAACCTGTTTCCACAAAAACTGACCACACACCGCTTCACAAAGCCAACACTCATGAAAGAGCTGCAATTGCTAAAACTCACAATTAAATCACAGACACCAATACTAAAATGTGAAAAACAGAGTCATAAAAGCTGAAGCACCAAGATGAACTTCAACATCTGCCCTCTCCAGTTCAATCACTTGAGCTGAATATTATCAAACCACTGTGGATATTTTTGGAGAGAAGAATGAGAAGCTGATTCCCTCCTCCAACATCTCTGAAGCAGTTGGCAGATGTTCTGATATAACATTGAATTGGAGACTATTCAAAAGTTACATTAATCTATTCTAAGAAGCTTGGAAGCTGTATTAAAGACAAATGGTGGTAAAACACATTAATAAAGATATCCAACCTATTTTCCAGGTGCTCACATTATTTAGTCAAACCCCTGTTTATACAGTACATTAAATCTATTAAATATTCTAAATGATAAAATTCATATAATATTAAATACCTAATCTAAATTAAATATATACATGTTATATATACAAATATTTATACTCTATTTTGATTTCTGTTGAAATGTCACTCTTTTGAAGTGTCATGGTTCATTTAATTTTTTTCTTTTTTGGTCAGTCAACTAAAACTAAAACCTAATCAACATCATCTTTCATCAAATATACTTCCAGCAATCACTGGGTGGTGTTTTAATGGGCCAAACCAAAAAAAAAAAAAAACCTTGTCCTTGACCAAACGTGACACTTAAGCAGAGCAGAAGCACAGGAAATACAAGATCAAAACAGTAACCTTAACTTACAAACTAATAAAAGTTCAAACTGAAATTTCCGTCTTAAATTATCACCAACCCTGCCTTTTAGATTTAATAGCAACTAAATAAATACACAGAGAAAAACGTTCAACCAATATAATCTAGCTTGCTTTGGAAATCTAAGATAGGAAGTAGAAGCACTGACACATTTTGGGTTTACAAAGAATCTTTCAGTGAACAGATCATTACTTTTTCTTAGTGTGAAGAACATTTTAGTAAATTATTTTTCCACTATACAGAACATTTTGTGCAATGAATTTTTAAGACTGTACATAATAAAATGATCACAATGCTGCAAGAAATTAATCTCATGATGCAAAATGTTGATTCCATCCTCATCAGTAAAGTATCAAGTACTGGAGTTACTAGCTACATACTGGTGCTATAAACACTCTGACGCCTTGGAGTGAGAACTTGCTGGTTATTCACAATCGCATTCTAGGATGTCCAACTCATTTCAACTACTCTAATAATCCATTATATATTTGTTTAATGAGGCAAAATATTTTAGCTATTAAAAATGAATATGGAGTTGCTTAAATGCAAACATGGTGATAGTAGACAAGATTAAGTGCTTCTCAGTGGGAGGTAACAGTGACTGTATTCACTCATTCAAAAGGGCAAATTATTGCTGAAACAACTGCACATTTATGAGTGCCCCCCACAGGGACACAATTTCTGCATCACAGTAACTCCATGCATATAGAGTTATGGAGAGAGAAAGAAAAGACAGCATAATAGTGGTAAGGTCGACCATAAATTAGGCCCCATGATTCTGCAGCATTAATGAGCGTTTATGCGTGCCATATTTTCCATGTGTGCGCATGCAGAAAGCTTTTCAATATGGTAAACATTTGCTGCTCTTAAAAGAATGCTGCACCCCCCCAACACTTGGCAATAAAAACATATTAAAATTATTTTAGAGGCAAAGAAGGCTCTCCGCTACATGACCAAAATCATTTTCAAATTAATGAGCTTGCAAAAAGTCAGGCAAACGTTCGCAAGCTGTAAACGCAAGCTGTTTTCAACCTAGAAGCCAAGAAACAAAGCAGCACACAGCACAGAACTGCCAAAACAAAAGAGTGGAACGAAACCCCATTATGTCCCAATTAAACTAATAAGCATCACAAAGTATTTCTAAAGGACAGGTTCACCAAAAAAAGAAAAGTCTGACTTTATGTGACCGCACTGAATCACTGAGTTGAGCACTTTTTTGTGAACCAAAACTGCACAGATACATTAAAAATGACTCAAACGATTCATTCCAGAATTTGACATTTGCTTAGTCTCTCATGAATGTACCAAAGAAAAGCTAGGTTGGATGTTTCTCACATAAAGTTACAGTTTAAAAGTTTTTGAAAAAGTAGGAACGATGTAATGTTAAATAATGAAATTAATAACAAATTAATAAAACACTATATTTAAATAGGGCTCCAACGATTCTGTTCGAATATTCGATTTTTAAAAACTGCATTTTGTCCGTGTCGAGTAATGGCAAAATACCGGAAGTGGCGCATTCCACGTATTAAACCAATTTAAAATTCATAATAAAGCATAATGCTATTAAGAATTCACAAATGCTATGATTCAATTAAATAAATATACGCGATACAGGATTAATACATGCGCTTTAATTATTTACATGCCTGTAGGTAACATACCTGGATCTCAAAGCAACTACATTATTATTTGTTATCGTTTACATGGGTGGATCATCTCAAACTCCATCTTTACATATAGACTAATTATCTGTTTGTAAACATTCGGGATGCGCGCGCAGCATGGTTGCAGAAAACCCGGGAGAGATAGCCTTTACAGCTAGAGAATTACACGGATACGGCACAAAATACTTAGATTTAAAAAAAGTATAGATTATATTGATTAGATGTCATTTTCAAAATGTTATTCGCATATTACAAGAGCTTGTCACCCAGCGATAAGCACTGTTATTCAACGAAATTGACGTTAGATAGTGGGATAATCTTACAGATCCGAAACAGGGATGACGTTTTTTTCTGTGGGCGGTTCAAGTGGCAGTCTATGGAGCCATGGAATAAAAGAATAAAAAAGGTAAATTTGATTTTATATTTCAAAATTCTGACTTTATTTTCGCAATTCCAAGATTATATCTCACAACTCTAGAGGAAAAACAACTCGTCATTCTCTCTTTTCCCCTCGGCTCAGAGTTTATATCCCACACTTTTGGCTTTTTTCCCCCCTCAGAATTAACAAACTTACTAGTTTTGTCAAATCGAGTTATTAAGTCTGAATTAGGAACTTGCATTTGTGAGAAAAAAAAAGTCAGAATTGTGAGATAAAATATATATATATATATATATATATATATATATATATATATATGTAAAAATGTTAATAGAAATAAGTTTAAATAATATTTAATGCTCTAACTGTAGGGCTAATACAATACATCCCCTATGAATCAAAATTTATGCTTTAAACATAGAGTAATCATAGCAATTTTCATCCATAGTATGTCCGTTTAAACATCTGCCTTTAGCTTCAAATGGCGTCTTTCACTACAGTATTCTGTAAAAATTATTTGCATTCCGATTTTTACATCAAAAGGCACAATTTTTTTTTCCACTTGTTGCATTGATTTTTCCTGTTTACCTCCACTTGATACCAGTGTTTTTCTGCAAACACTATGCCCATATTAAGTCAATATTAGAAACAAATTAGATCGCGCAGTAAAATGTAAAAACAATCATTAGGCCGTTGGCGCCCTCTGCAGGCATTTGTTATAATGCGTAACGTACGTTAGCTTAATTTTTGCTTTTTTGTAATGTACATTGGCTCTATTGTTTATAATACATTATGTATTTTAACAGTTTTGTTCAATAAAACCATATGACTACATGCTTTTGATACTTTTTATTTGAACTTACTGTTATTGCCTCATTGCTATTATATATGTATTTTAAGTCATATGCATTTAAGTCTATTGTTCACAAGTCTATTTTTTACTACAAAAAAAAAAAATTATAATTATTCGATTACTTGATTAATTGTCAGAATAATTGACAGATTACTCGATTACCAAAATAATCATTAGTGACAGCCCTATATTTAAATAATAAAATAACGCACAAAATGACAGAATTTCCATTTCAACTTCAACAGCATTCATCTCAGGTGAAACTAAACTCGGCAAAAGTAATCCAAAAGCCTGAGAAGAAACCAGCTGTGAAGACAAGAGGAAGATGAGAAAGACCAGGACGGAGGAAGATGAACTTCTGATGAAAGTGTAAGTAATCATGCATCCTGTTTTAGAAAGAAGACAGCCCGGGTCAAATTGCCGTGCCACATTTCGTTAATTACCTGTCTGAGAAGGCTGCTGTGAGGAGACTAAATCCACTAACCTCCTGTCTGTCATATTAAGAGGCTTTGTGCTCTGTGGTCACCAACAGACAGGCCCTGAATGAACCTGAGCTAAAATTCGGTTACCTGCAAGCTTCGCTGGAGATAAAAAGCCCCCCGCCAACTGTCTCACTCCCCCTCGCACACAAACACACACACACGCGTGAAGACTCTTGAAGTCATCATGGAACATTTCTACCTAACAAGACTTGGCAGAGTTGATGGAAAACTCATGAGCGAGCCCAGCACTGATGAGCATAATGAGAGATGAGAAAAGCTAAATTTGTAAATTCACACTCTGGGTTCCAGGGCGCACACTGATCTTTGGTAAACAACGTGCTGTGCGATTGTTCTTAACTTTGCTGCGCTCCGCTTGACTTGACAACTGCTAAGTGTACTATTGGCCTCCAATATGGTGTTGGGTCACCACAACCAGACGCAGCCACATGCAAAGCAGCACTTAAAATGTAAAGTACTGGCCAAGTACTGTCTTGCCAAATGTCTGTTTAGAATGAAAAAAAAAAAAACTGATATGACACACCATCTGACTGGCCTAGTTTTCAGACAGGAAATGGTTAGACATTATATTGGTTACTTATAGCATTGAAAAATCCTTGTAAAAGCCAGAATTCCCATACTAACAGCCACTAAAAAGGAACTCAGTGAATTCAGACATGGAACAGTAAAGCCACAGCACCTGTGAAACACATTGTATAACTGTGTATTTTTTCTGTTAATATTATTTTCTTTAATTATTTTCTTAATGTGTCTGTGTTGTGGATGTGTTTGTGATGGCTTATATCCATGATTGAAACAGATTAAGGTTTTCCATTAAACCCTCGTGTGACTTCATTTAACATACTTAACACACATGGTTGTTTTTCTATCATTATGGGGACTTTCCACTGACTTGTATCATTTTGTACTGAGCTAATGATTTTCTGGTGTAAAGGCCCGTTCACACCAAGAATGATAACTACAACTATAAAGATAACTATATTTGCGTCCACACCAGTAAACAATAACGGTCTATTTTTGTTGCATTTACACGATTTCAACCAGTAGATGTCCTCAGCACGCACGTTTCGAGCGCATCTAAACAGTGAATCCGGCGTAAACTAACAGATCTCTGACGTAGTCAGTGTAGTGGAATAAAAACAATACGTTTTCTTTCTACTGCAAATTAACTGCAACAAAACAGGCAAGACAATGTTGTCCGAACTAGCGCTTAATTCCTGAGGTAATTTTGTGTTTTATGTTTCTGTTTGCTGTACAATGTCTATTTGTTTCTCTACAATGTCGCCTGCTAGTTCAAATGAGCTAGCCCTTCAAATTTGAATGAAGTCTAATTAGCTGTCGGTGTTTTATAGGGCTGTTCGATTCCGAAAATTTTGGAATCGAGTCCGATTCCGATTCCTGGTTCTGGAATCGATGAAATTCGATTCCAAGAATCGATTCCTCACTGTTGTTTTCGATTCTTGTTTTTTTTTAATATGAAGCTTTATTTCTAAAAAAACTATGATACGTTTCTGTATTTAAATTGTAATTTTGTCTGCATTGCACATGAAATTAGTCATAGCCCACAGCGCAGTTCAGCTGAGTGATGTGTACTTCAACGGTATGCTTTGCGCAAAATTAACAAACTGTACACTGAAACAAAATAACCAGAATAAGCTCTCGGCCACTGATCTGTGCTCTCAGCGTTTTCTTTCAGAATTAGCATTGGCTGTTAGAAAGGTTAATAAATAGCAGTTTATTTAAGATGGAAAAGGATCAAGACCCTCGATCATGATTTATTCTGTCCTGCAGCGCTAAAAACTGTGGACAATATAAGGCCGTTCCACCATAAAATAACTTCTGAATCGTTTTAAACTGGTTCATTAAAACGGCTCTGATTCCCCTTGATAGGATCGATTCCAACCATTGGAATCGACTCTCGAATCCCAACGCTTCGGAATCAAAGAATCGATTCTTTTTGGAATCGACTCCCAGCCCTAGTGTTTTATCGTTCATCGGCTGTTAGTTAAAAAAAAAAACGCTCTGAAAGTGATCCCAACGATATCGTTCCCTGTATCGTTATAGTCGTGGTGTGAACTCTGCTATTCTCTTAAATTTGAAACGATTTTTAGAAGGTTATCTTTATAGTTATCGCTATTGTTCTTGGTGTGAAGGGGTCTTTAGACTTATGGGAAATAACGGGAAGTGTAATAAAGTGCAGTAAACGTAAAACTGTTTGCACTACAAACACTGTGTTCATAATTAAGATTATATATTAAAATAATATGTAAGACATCAGTTCGCAATATCAAGCAGCAAAACGAGCTGTTTTGTACAGGTAAAAACAACTGGAAGCGGATGAGATCGGAAGCCAGACACATGAAATTTACAAATGGCCACACTCTCTCTTACGGGAAAATAAGGTGGATTATATCAACCTTTTTCCTGTAACCAATGAGCATTGCGTGTTGGATTCTAACTTCCTTTTGAATGCTCTCATGTTCCGGTGTTGTGCCCAATTCTGACCCCATCCAGATTACTACCCACCCTAGTATTGGTAGGTTTAGGGTTAGGTGTAGGGGAGGGGTTAGGGTTAGGGGTGGGGTTAGGATTAGGCAATCAGGTAGCGATTTCAACGAAAGGGGGTAATAATTTGGCGGGGTCGAAAATGGGCACAACACCAGTTTCAATACAGGGTTTGCACTTACATCACAATTTGGTCAGTTACCCGGATGCGCGGCCATATTGGCAATACTCGGATGTAAACAACAGTATGGTTAATGTACTACTGAATACTACTGCTAATTTATGCTCTTTAAACCACTGAGAAAAATGTTTGGAAGCTGGTAAATCATAATAGAGAAAGACTTAGTAAGCAGGAAAGGGTGCAATATTTAACTAAAAGTTAAGAGGTGGTAAAGATACGTACAAGCTTACGTTAAGATATTAGCCTAATGTTTCACCTACCTGACTGAAAATGATAAGAACAAACACACATGTTGTCAAGATTGTTGTCAAGAATCCTGGTTCAGTTTGGCAAACCACAAATGCCTTTTGTTCCTCATACAGTTTTTTGCACTCTTTTTTTGTTATAACTTTTGGTAGCCTACTTAAAATGTTTTTCCCAGTCCGACTGTTTAGTACAGCCCAAAACATGATAATAATTTACCATTTTCAGCAGCAATAATCAGCTAAATATGCAAGTTTCCTTTGGTTCAGTGGCATTGTTTACGCTCTGTGCCGCCAATATTGCGTCATGAAAACACTCCATAGAAATCCATGTTAAAATGGGGTAAAAAGATTGACTAAATTAATTCAGCTGAAACTTTTCCCGAGCATGGCTTAAAGCGCTTAAGTTAAAATACTTTGGTTGAAATAACAGAATAATCTGTGCTCTAATTTTTTTGTGGGCATAGTTCTGTAAACTTTACCCTGACCAGGAGCTGTATATGCCCTTATCCATTTTCAATGCAGTTAACCTTGCGTCGATTCATGTCATCCTCCCACTCATTAAAAGGGTCATGACATGAGAAATCAAATTTGCCTTGATCTTTTGGCATATAAGAGGTCTTTGTACCATTAAAACATCCTGGAAGTTTCATAGCTTAAAACATCCTCCTCATTATAAACAAAACATTTATTTAATGAAGCTCCAAAAAGCTTGTGAGGTGCGAGATGATGTCATCCGGGCTAGAGCTGCAGCGATTCGTCGACGTTATCGATTAAGTCGATTATGAAAATACGTCCATTGGCATGGAATGCGTCGACGCGTCGCACCCTTAGCCACGCCCATTATGCGAGCCTGCAGTTATCCCGACTGTTTTTCAGCCTTGTTTAATACAAAACAAGACTCTAGACCATAAGGTAAAGGCTAGTATGGCAACATCATTTCATAGAGTTGTGTTCATAGGGCATTTATACGACCGTCAGAACCGCATATATATAGCCGAACTAATGCCTTTACATTGTCAGGATTCACACAACCGCATTCTCGCATTTAAAGCTGCGCTGAATGAACGAAACAGCACGGGACATCGAGTTGCCTGTATAATCATGACGGGTTTAATTCAGCCACATAGACGGAGAAGGAGAAATTATTCCACTGGAGCTGCAGTCAGTGCCGTGGGCGCGATCGGGCGTGCTCTGAGACGCGCGCTCCAAACTCGCGCTCTGCACTCGCTAACAAAGCATTTAAAGTCATTGTTAGTTATTTAACTTTATGATGGATCGGGCAAGCCTCGACTGGGCTCATTTATTTAAAAACGGGCTGTCAACTGTGATAAAACTTCCCGGTCTTATGATGCCATTTTTGATTCTGTCGCTCTTATCGCGAATGCTTTTGTGACTTAAGCTGTTCATTCGAGCCCGGTCTCATGAAAATGCGGATAAATAGTACACCAAATAAAAACTAAAACTCCCTAATCCTACCCATCGCGCAGCATATACACGCCAAAGTCATTTTTTTTTCTTTCTTGTTATTATTTCTCTCTTGCTTCCTTGCTTTCTTTTTTCCTTTTTCTTTTTTAATTATTTATTGTTTGTTTCTTTCTATTAATTATTATTTATTGTTATTACTATTTCTTTCTTTTTCTCTTTTCTTATTATTTTTCGTTATTTATTGTTATTTTCTTTCTTTCTTTGTTGTTATTTTTTGTTAGTATTAATTAAGAAAATGTTTGAATAAAATATTGAAAGATTAATAGCAGAAGTTACTGTTATTATTTATTGATAGTTTAACTAAAGAATTAATGAACTGATAATAAAATAATAAACAGATTAATTAAAAAATATAATCGATAGATTAGTCAACTAATCGGGAAAAAAAAAATTTATAGATTAGTCGACAGGCGATTCAGAGGATTGTCTGGAGTGTTTTGTTTTGTAAACAAGGCATGCGTCATGGAGAGTTCAGAAAGAAACATTTGTTGAAAGATGAAGCGGTACTACATCGGACTGCAGCTGCATCACAAACTGTAAGTAAATGGTATGACCATTATATTTTGATCAAGTCAAAACACTCATATGCAATACTGATACTGTTCCCTATGTAATGACGTTAGCCAGCCATAACAGTGGCAGATTACTGACAAGCCTTAAAGGTCCCACCCCCTAAAACATCATAAGTAAACCTCAAGGAACATTAAAATAATCATTTTAAAAAATCCACGTCATGACCCCTTTAAACTATGACAGGTGAGTTACTGCAAAAAGACTGTCATTCCACTTCTGCTTCTGTTTTATTGGGAATAAATTAACATAAATATGTTGTAGGCAATGTTAGAGAACTTCTGCCAGATTTCGATTACACATCCCCCCACTTTCTGCCATCCCACCTTTTTGGCATAACCATGGTATTTTTGCCTGTCAAGAAGCAAAGCAAGTTTGATGCTTATTTTAAAGCATTCAACTCCATTTAACCTTTATGGCTTCTTCTTTTTGGTCTCTTTAGTTGCTTGTCTTTCTATTCTTTTATGGCATTTGGCTGCTTAAGCTAGTGTTTGCAGTTGAGAAATCATGAACATTTCGCACCCTACAAACTCATGAGAAATTCTTAAGTTTCATTTATCACCCTTGCAGCTTCCAGCTTCCCATATGTGGACTGCCCACTGGGAGAATTTGCAAACATGATTGGCAGGCAGAAAGCACCTCAAAAGCAGATTGGCTAAACATAAAATCTGAAGGTGGTAAGTGGCCAGTTTTTTATTTTGTTGTGTAGGAGTAGTAATTTTATGCAAATAAATCATATTGACGCACATAAGGCTCACAACACAATTTTCTTTAAGGGAATGTTATAACTATTAATTGCTTAATTGTTTTCTTTATTAAAAGATATTGCTTAGTATTTGTATTAATCTATTGTCAGCGATGGCTAAAATCCCACCCGCACATCATACACAAATACACACGTCTTGGTGCTCTGGTCCAAATGTAATTATCTCAGACTGTCTTTTGTCTGCTTTTACAATAGCAAACAAAGAGGCTTAATTAAGATTTATCACAAACTTGTAACTCCAACTTTGATTGCTCAGACAGAATATTCCCCTCACTGCAAAAACAAGACCAATCCATCTAAACAACTCAAGAATTTATTGTTTAACCAGCACAGACTTTGTCCTTCATCAATGCATGCAGTCAATAGAAGTTTGAATAATGGCTCCCAATTCAGTTGTTTTATAGCCGGATAATTTCAGAGGCATGCGTTTAGCCAGCATCTCTCAGCCAAGTGGTTCTTCACAAACCATTATATGGTGAATATTACACGGTGAATATTCAGTATCATATGGCATGACATTCAGCACTAAGAAAATACATTACATTCAACGTGGAAAAGTGCAAAGAAATAGCCTTGGCCCTTTTATGAAGTCTTCACTCTGTCTTTTAAGAGCGGGTTTAAGCTCTCTACCTCTCCGAACCTTGCTGAGCCATGCAGTCGGAGCTGTTAAGCTCATTGCAGTATTCAAATACTTCCGTCACCTCGTATATCTTCTGACATACACATGTTGGAATTTGTCATCTCCGTCTTTTATCCACTCGCTCCCAGATAAGAGCAAAGTGGGGGACGACATTTTTCTCAATTTTTACAGCTGGAGGGAGGCATGATTAAGTGGTAGGGAAATATTCCAGAGAACCGCCTCGCTTTCAGAGCCCGCCGTTCCTCTGTGTGTGTCCTCTGGCCCTGCCTCTGCTGCCAGGACGGCTCCGGTTTCGGGCCCGCAGCAGATCAGCCAGACACTACTCCATGCCTTGATTTATATAGTAAATTGAAAGATTTCGAGGAGGGAGTCCATTTATGTTGGCAGGGCAAAACTTTTGGTTGGTTATGGCCTTCGCAGCAAGGCGCTGGCCTAGATTCATCTCGCCTTTAAACTTGCACAGTGAAACTGTTATTAAAACAACATTAATTAATATGAATATTGGGTAGCGATGTCTTAAAAGGAATATCACAGGTTCAGTTGTGATCTCCCTCCTTTTGCTTAAAAGCAGGAAAATTCTAAATTACAGTGAAAGTGAACTTAAACTTACAGTGAAAGCGCATACACATTAAAATTAAAAACACTTGATTTTAATGTTGAAAAAATTAGCTAATAACTAAATATATAATTCTAAACAATGAAATATCTAATAGGGGTGTAAAATACACGCATTTCTTGATTAGTTTTGCTACACAGACACTGGTCTCACAATACCAAAAAATGGTACTATCTATCTATCTATATATATATATATATATATATATAATATATATAAATATATAAAATACATATATACACACTTTTAAACACATGAAGATTTAAAATGATTTTACAAAATATAAATTGATGCACAATTTGTATGTCATTTGATCTGTTTATATGTGAATAATAAATTAAATCTGTCAAAACTTGTATTTTTAAGCAAAATACATGATATATATATACACACACACACACGTTTGTTTTTGTGAATTGTGGGGACTTTCCATAGACTTCTATAGTTTTTATACTGACAAAACGATATTGTCTATCCCCTAACCCAATCCTAACCCTAACCCTACCCCTTACAGAAAATATGTTTGCATTGTTACATTTTCAGATAAACATCATTTACTATTTTTAATCATTTTTTTACGTACACACACACACACACACACACACATACACATATATATATATATATATATATATATACACAGTTAAAATTTTTATTGTTATATATAACAATATATTGTTACATACTTATATATTGTTATATATACTCAGTTTAAAAAATGGTGGGTTAAGATATAAACAAACCCAGTTAAATGTTTAGCTCAGCTATTGCTTAACAATTACTGCATTTCTTTTTTTTTTTTTTTGGGTTGCTTAAAATGAACCCAAAAATAGGCTGGAAATTAAGATTAAGATTTATTAATATGTTAAAAAAATAAAAATTATTAATAAGTTGAATAACTAATAATTAAATATTTTAATTGCTTATTAATAAATGTTCACCTTTTGATTACTGCTGATGCCTCCAGTAATTATGTGCCTGATTTTTAATTTACAACCTATTTTGGATGTATTTTAAGCCAGCCATATAGTCATTTTTAAATAATAATTGAGTTAAATAAAACTAAATTAAACATTTAACCCAACCCCTGGGTCAAAACAACCCAGTCCATATTTAACCCAGAATTTTTCAGAGTGTAATCTTTTCTTTGTATATCTAAATGTACATTATTGATCCCATGCCTACATCCCAATACGACCCAATACGTTTTAAAAGAAAAATGAAAGTGCTTTATAAAATTCACTTTTCTGCTTTTAAAACCTCCAAAAGTTGTCCCCCATTCACTTTTTTATTATAAGTGCCTCACCATTGCTCAAATTCAGTATGTATTGTGGAACGGCAAGAGTCACAGCTGAGTTTGTACCGTCGGCATATCTGAGCACAGTAGTGATTATTATCTGGGCAGAACTCTCTGTGCTGGAGGAGACTGGCGATAAATCAGAGTCGAGGCTGGCGCACGTTAAGGTTTCATTGCCAAATGCTTGCCACCGCCTTTAGGCTGAAGACCAATGCCTGACGCCGGGTTTATTTTTATTCGTTGTTTTCGCTCATGCTGTACGGCATAAAAAAAATCGTATTCTCCATCAGGATTTTAATACCCATGTCATTGCCAACCATGTTGAGAGACACGGCCAGAAAATAATCCATAGACTTAGCTGCATGTGTGCAAAAGTGCGCTTGCAACATTTGTCAAACGTTTCCCTCGTTGGACGTTAAGTCATTAGATATACAGATGAGCTAAGGCCTGGAGAAAAGAAAGCGTTTTATGTAACAAAAGGAAAGTAATCTTGCTAATGACATTTGAGGGATTTTGCCAGTGTCTCTTGACTTGATGGAATAAGTGGACATGTCAGAGTCCCCGTGACATGATATACGGGTGAACCTTTAAGCCCTGCACTTTTCAGGGAGAAAGCCCATTAGCTAGACTTTACAGACGGTATCATAAATTATGACACAGGGGTTAGGCGCTCGCAATTTATAAACAGGTAATGTACACTCACACAAATGAGCCCGTGAGTCCAGTTCTCTTACATCTGCATGCTGACGGAAATAAAAAAGATCCGCAGCCTTGGGTGAACTAAGTCAAACTCTTTGCAGTGACTCCAAAACTGATTACTCACTAAAAACTCCCACAGATCATGTTTTCATGCCATAGTAGTTATATCTAAGTGTGTGACTTGTTTACTTACTTTTTTAAATTAGTCTTCCCATTAACACTGTTATATTGTTCATTCAGACTGATTCGCAAACGGGAAAGTGCAAAAACAAAAGAGGTGGGATTTATCGCATGAACCAATCACAGCCAAACATAACCAGTCATATCCAATCATATCCCCCATTCAATCTCAAATACCGGCACGACTCGCTTTAGGGGGTCTGTTAAAACTTCGCCTGCTAGGGTCGCTCTTGGACAGTGTTTCTTTAAAAAAAAAAAAATAGTGATTTATACACTTTTTAAATGTTATGTTTTGTAATAGTGCCATTGTTTTATTCTTACACTACAAATTATTTTGTCATTCAATATTTTGAGGACACACTGCCTCCTTTGCCTCCTTGGGGGAAACATCCCTGATATTTATATATTTTCTTCTCTTCTTACATTATATATTGTACAGGGTTCATACAGATTCTGTAAAATGAAATTCCAGGACACTTCAGTCAGAGATCTCACTTATGTCTTTTATTTCAAATTTTAAAAAAGAGAAATGGACAACTAAAAATATAATTAATAAAAAAATGTCAAAAATAAAATGAAGCACATGCAAAGTATTACTACTAAAATATTACAAAGTGTACTACACTTTTACTTTAGTAAAACCATGGTTAATTTTCTTAAAGGATTTGTATTTTTGTATACTTTCTTTTTTCTTTGTTTTTTTTTTTATATATATAACTATACTGCCTTAATGGTTTGATATTTTCTACTGTTAAAAAAAATATATTTAAAAAATTCACAAAATTTTTGATCTGAAACAAATGATTCGCAAACCCGCACTGAAGTCCAGATCTGAAACCAATGATTTGCGATGCGCACTCTGAAGTCCCGATCTAAATCTAATAATTTGCAATACGTGGTTTGAAGTCCCGATCTGAATCAAATGATTCGTGATACACAATCCAATTGGAGCGCTTCGACAGAGTGAATCATTTTGCGACGCAATGGTTTAACTGATTCTGAGTTTCGAAAAGCTCAGTTTCACCCATCACTACGTGCTTTTTAAAATCGTTACAAGCAATGTTGAAATTCGAAAATGAAAGGCTCTTTTAATTTGATCTGGTTTTTGCTAGTGAATCACTTGAAATGAATGACCAAATCACGAGTTTGAATCCCTCGAATCCCAGTTCCAGCATAAATGACTCAGTTGATTCAGTTTGTCTGTTCCTCTTTTCACGTCTTCAGCCATGTTTAAAAGACACTGTCAGTATTTCTACTGGCTTAGCTCAATTATTTTCTGACATTAACTGAAATTTTCACGTAAAAAGATATGTGCTTATTACAAAATTAAACACTTATTTTTTTTATATGCATTGTTGGTCAATAATGCCCTTTAAGCACGTTGTATGAGCCCTGATTGTAGCTTTACTATGCAGTTGGTTCTCTGGAATGAGACCTAATAAATAAATTTATCAACAGAACTAAAGGATATACTGTATATCTGCTTGTATATCTGCCAGAAAATATGATCTACAAATCAGTAACTTCCAGATATGTGCATTTTAAATGGAAGAACTTATTTTCCTCCTCCAATTTAAATACACTTGATTTGTAGAAACTTATGAATGATACTGACACCCACCGTACAGCATTTAAATGAACAAAACATAAAAAGTATTTATCCAAAAATGTAATAATGTGCCAATTAGGCAGTCTAAGATATCATTCACATTTTTATAGAACTTGCATAGCTCTGTTAGTAAAAGATGACAGACTTCCTACTGTTTTAAGCAACAATCACTGAATAAAGTGTCCATTTGGTCAGTGCCTCCCGATGGCATTGTGTACCGATCGAGTCTGCTGGCAGGCCTTGATCTGCTCTGAAATCTCCCCCAGCGCAGAGTCATTAGAAATTCACTGGCGCTCTGCAAACACTGATTACCAGGCCACTGTCAAAACTATGAAGTATTAGAACATAACACGAGCAAATGGGAAGTATTTTCAGGCTACACTAAAGCTCTCAATACAGTTAAACAAATGAAAAAATCCTCAAAGATTTGCCAACACCCTCGTCACTGAAAAAGGATGCAACCTCCTCTTTAGCGTTTTGCTAGGGTTATTCAGCACAAGAAAGCTAAATAGCCATTAGCTTAAGCCAAACCATGACGTCTGAAGGAAATTAAGGCTAAGAGAAATAAATGCAGCACATTACCAGGTGTTGTTTGAATGTTTTAGCAAAGAAACGAAAAGTACACATACAATAGGTGGTTTCATTGCACAGTCCTGTTTTTTAAAAGCAAAGCATTAGCAATGATGAACTGATGAAAGAGAGTGAAAATTGGTATATTTTCACATCCTGTCCTAAAAGTCCTCCATGGCCGGTGTGGTCAGCTTCTCTCATTTCCTTCCCATACAAAGCACAATACCCACTTGTCTCACGCATTCAGATTCCATTGCCTGGAATAATAACAACACACGTAGAGTCTTGTGATTAGGACATTGGAGCCAGTTGCTCCAGGTCAGGGTATACTTCTGAGGCCGGCTGTCAGGGAACACAAGCTGCGAGCTCACGCTCTGCATGTATACAAGAAAGAGGGCATTCATTAAAACAAGAGGTTGTTATGAAGGTATCAGTTTGACTGGATGCAGTCCAAGCGCTGCTCCGATGTATTCGGCAGTCACAAGAATGGACGCTGGCCTTGAGACGTTTCACCTCGGTTGGTGTAGAATTTAACCAGCATGAGGAACACACTAAATTCCGTGACAGAAAAATAACACTAACATAACCATGGCCGGTTTGCTGGATAGCACTACAAATAACTGAATAAAATAAATCAATGCTCCTCGATTTATATGGCTGTACCAATGTCATCCTGCTTAAAATGAAATCTCTACACTGTTTTGCTACAGTTGGGTGCCAGATTCTTCTATTAAAATCATGAAAAAAAGGTATCTGCTTGGTTGAATGAACAATTCAGCAAAATAAAAAAATTCAAACCTGTCTTTTGTATTTTTGCAAAACACGAAAGAAGGCATTCGTTAAAATGTTTCAGCTGTTTTTCTCTTTACATGAAAGTCAGTGGGGTCCACAACTTTCGAGCTCCAAAAAGAATATAAATGTAGCATAAAATTAGACTGTGACTCAGCAGATTTTTTAAAAGTGTTCTGAAGCAACACAGTTACTTTGAAAAGACTGAAATTAATCCAATACGGCAACAAAAACCTTTTAACAATTAAGTCATTGGTTCTTATATGTTGAGAATCGTTTAGTTTGAAATTTGTATCATCATATTTGATGTAAACTGATGTTCAAAAGTTTGGGATTGGTAAGATCAATGCTGCATTTATTTAATAAAAAATATATGAGTTTATTTGCAAAAACAGATTTTTTTTTTATTTATTCTGCATTCCAAGTAATCTGAATCAAACTACAGTTGGGTTGTTTTGATTAAATAATAACAACACAATAATAATAATAAAAAAAAACATGATTTATGAAAAATGTAAATGAACTCTTCACATAAAAACAGTAATATTAATTACAATTTATAATAACCATTTTGTATTTTAATATACTTTAAAATCTAATTTATTTCTGAGATGCAAAGCTGAATTTTCAGCATCATTACTCCAGTCTTTAGTGTCACATGATCCTTCATAAATCATTTCAATATGCTGATTTATTATCAATGTTGGAAAACAGTTGTGCTGCTTAATATTTTTTTGGAACCTGTGATACTTTTTTTTTCAGTATTCTTGGATGAAACGTTTAAAAGCAAAGCATTTATTGTAAATAGACTTCTTTTTTTTAACAGTCCTTTCTGCTATCACTTTTTATCAATTTAACACATTCTTGCTAAATAAAAGTATTAATTTCCATCAAAAAAAGATGGAAGTGACCCCAAACTTTTGAACAGTAATGTATATGGTTTAAAAATATTTATATTTTAAGTAAATGCTGTTCCTTTAAATGCTTCATTCAAAGAGAATCCTGAAAAAAGTTTCAACATAATAAATCAGCATATCAGAATGATTTCTGAAGAATCATGTGACACTGAAAACTGGAGTAATGCATCACAGAAATAAATTATATTTTTAAGTATATAAAAATAAAAAAAAAACATTGTTTTAAATTGCAATAATATTTTACAATATTACAGGTTTTTTCTGTATTTTTGATCAAATAAATGCAGCCTTGATGAGCAGGAAAAAAATCTTAAACTCTTACTAATGCCAAACTTTTGAACGGCAGTGTAGTTTGTGTATATGCATGTTAATCAAGCATTTGATTTGGTAATGTGTAAAAAACAATGGAATTATTTCATAATACCTTTATGTTCTTTTTGAAGCCTGAAAGTTCGGACAGTTGACTTTATTTTGACTTCACTTTGTCAGACAGTGAAACATTCTTCAAAATATTTACTTCCATGTTCTGCAGAAGAAATTGAATCATACAGTTTGCAAATAAAGTGATTTTTAAGTGAACTGTCCCTTTAAACCACTGAGTCCAAGTTTTGTCTGTTAAGTCTTTCTTTGAACATTTCTAAACCCAATTAAGATGATTTAAGATTCTCTTTTACGGATTTTCTTACTTTCTGTCCACTGAGGTGAAAAATTAGTTACATAAGTGTAATTTGGTTTTCTTGCATTTATTAAACAGACACTGAGCAATTTGACTGAGTGAATTACAGTACTTCACCAAAAGGCAATTATGCCCATTAAAAAATTAGGACTCCTATATTTTATGACTTTCAGTTCAAGTATAAAGATTCAGTTCCTCGTTACACGCTCCCAAATGACGGCAAAGCAGGTGGTTACTATAAATGAAGCAACATTAGAATACAGTAAACGCAACGAGGGAGACAAATCACATCAGCGTTTAAACAATCCAAAGGGGTCGAAATCTCCAATCAACCCTCTGAGTGCTCATGATGGCCCAAGGCCCAAAGCTAATGCTTCACACATTTATGAGAACACCAGCCCTCCTCCAACTCCTCAGCATGGCTATGGGAGTTTCAGTAGTGTTTAACAGTCAGGATAAATAATGGTCACCTCTCTCTGTTCCTTAATGTTGATATATCTCCGCAACAGGACAGGTGCTGCAGCTTTTGGTTCCTCGGATCACGGCAATTAATCTAACGGTGTCGTGCGATGAACTCGGATGAGACTCCGACCCGAAAGACATGAATAATACAACACATTAAATCTCTCTTTAACGACTCCAAACCTTGAGGAAAACTGCAAAAGGCCATAAATTGAGATGCTAATAACAGGCATTCACGTTCTATGTCTAATGTTGAACTTGCACGGGAAGATACTGACCATATGCGATTCATTTGCACGGATACGTTTCAATTAATCATAGCCGGGGTGGCAGACGCCGGCATTCGGCCTCGTGCCACCTGAGGAAGAATTATCTCCTCTAGCCTGACCCAATGGTAAATAATTAGAGCAGAAACCGATCCCTCTCATTAATATAGCTTACATTAGCATCACTCATTGGCCTAGTTACTCTGGCAGCCAGAGGTGTGCGAAGAAGAGCGATGGGCTGACTAAAAAGATTCACATCTGGCAAAGAAAATTGAGAGTTTTTACCACCACCGCTGTTGATTTTGAGGCTAAGCTACATTTGGTCGAGTGGGTGTCTGACAGAGGTGGAACGGATTTCTTTTCTCAATGGCTGCAGCAGCGTGGAAGGGGAACAAAGAATCCCGAAGACCGAAATCGGCAAACGGACCCGCAGAATGAGAGGTCTTTTCTGCCTCATTGATGCCATATGGAATAATGAAAAAGTTACACAAAATCTAACAGGTTTTGGTGGCTCTTTGACACCGATGATTAAGCGAAACTACCCCTCTCATTGCACACTGACTCATCAGAGCCAAGTACGGATAATGATGACAGATGATCCCAATTATGGGGGTGGTAAATATTAGGGTACTTCACAACCGCACCAAAAAAAAAAAAGTCTCATCGTACAGTCCTTTTAAAAATAATTAAATACCTCAAGGACACTCATTAGGTCTTGTTCGATTGTATCCCCATTGGGTGAGCGAGTGAACAGAGAGTGTGTTAAAATATTTGCAAGGTGGCCTTGGTTTCACAATGGCATATGTAGTCATTAACAGTCTCTTCCTGTCTGTGTGGTAATGTCGGATGAGAACAGCCGGGCTGATGAGATGGAGAGCGCGCGGCCCCCCTTCCATCACCAGCCCGAGCCCCCTTCTCAACCAGGGCCATCTCAGATTCACTGGAGTGTAGCAAGTACTGGCACTGGCCATCTGGGTCAGCCCTCAAGAATGAACTCAATGATAATGCCAGTCTTCAGCATGACAAATGGTCGACTCGGACTGTGAGTCGCACATCTCAACTCTCGCTTTCACAAGCTAGGCGTCACTGAGCCTGGTCGCTGTCCTTGCTCCTCTAATAAGCTATTTGCTTTCTGGTATGTGCATGAAAAGATGCTACATGGTAAATAATTATGTGCATACAAATATATGCAGTAAATACACATTCAGTTGATCGAAAGTTACATCAAAGACATTTCTAATGTTACAAAAGATTTCTAATAAGTAATAAATATATTAAATGTATTATATTTAATATAACGGCTTGTAAACAGTGTCACATAACATCATTTACCTGAAATAAAATTAAAAAAAAAAAACATTGGTGACTTCAGTGAACTTTTAAATATATGCACGTTAGAAAATATTCATTATAATTTTTTATTGTTCTTCAGTTTTTTAATAAATCAGTTTTTATGACAGCCATCATTTATATGTTTATATTTCAAAAAATGAATAGTAGAAATATAATTATGTAATTGTAACTATATTATTATAAAAACTTAATTGAGTGTAAGCGTTTGTACACAAATCAGTTCATTTTAACCTTTAATAGTAATGTAGTACCAACTGACTCTCATGTTTATTTTACAGCATTAGTTGAAATATTTTTTCCCCCTTCAGAAAATTTGGCATGTACTGTACCTGGATATACACTACCGCTCAAAGTTTGGAGAGACTTATCAGTAATGTTTTTTTAAAGTCTCTTACGCTCATCAGGACTGCGTTTATTTGATGAAAAATACAGAAAAAAAAACAGTAATACTGCAAAATGTTATTACAATATATAATAAGGGTTGTCATTTTAATATAGTTTAAAATATAATTTATTCCTGTGATGCAAAGCTGAATTTTCATCAGCTGTTACTCCAGTTTTAAGTGTCATATAATCCTTCAGAAATCTTTCTGATATACTGATTTATTATTAGAACTATCAATGTTGGAAACAGTTGTGCTGCCAAATATTTTTTTTGGAACCTGTGATTCTTTTTTCAGGATTCTTTGATGAATAACAAGTTAAAAAGAACAGCATTTATTCAAAGTATAAATCTTTTCTAACAATGTAAATCTATGCTATCACTTTTTATTATTTTAACACATACTTGGTAAATAAAAGTATTACTTTCTTTCAAAAAAGAAAGAATAAAAATGTACTGACCCCAAACTTTTGAACAATCGAGTATATTGTTAGAAAAGAGTTCTATTTTAAATAAATGCTGTTCTTTTTATTCCTCAAAAAAAAAGCAACATAACTGTTTCCAGCACTGATAATCTGTATATTAGAATGATTTCTGAAGGATCATGTGACACTTAAGACTGGAGTAACAGCTGATAAAAATTAAGCTTTGCATCACAGGAATAAATTATATTTTAAAGTATATTAAAATAAAAAACATTATTATATATTGTAATAATATTTTGCAGTATTATTGTTTTTTTCTGTATTTTTGATCAAATAAATGCCGTCTTAATGAGCATAAGAGACTTCTTTAAAAAAAAAAAAAAAAACATCACAAGTCTTTCTGATCCCAAAACTTTTGAGCGGTAGTGTATATCCAAAATAATCAACATTGAATCAAATCGAAAAAACAAAATATTAAGCTGATTTTATTTATTTATTTACTTACCAAATCATCATATTTGAATCATTTCTGAAAAATCATGTGACACTGAAGACTGGAGTAATGATGCTGAAAATTCAGCTTTGCCATCACATGAATAAATAACATTTTAAAATATATAAAAATATAGTTATTGTAAATTATAATAATATTTCACAATACTGCTGTTTTTATTGTACTGTATATTTGATTTAAAAATACAGTAAAAAGGTTACACACACACAAAAAAGATTTCTCATTCTTTGAGGAAAAAAATTCTACCAAAAAAAATTAGGCCAGTATTTTATTTTATTTTATTTTATTTTATTTTATTTTATTTTATTTTATTTTATTTCACACATTTGCTCAAAATTTTGGGGAAAAAAAAACTTAATATTAATAAAATAACTAAATAAAACAAGATTTAAATATTTAACAATTTTCCACAAGCTTTAATTCACAAATAGTATTTAAAATTTTGAACTATTTTTAGCTCACTATAAATTACTGACACTGATCATATGATATTTTGGGTCAATGTCTAAGAAGATATTTTAATAATTTTTAAGTATATTTTTCTAGGTTAAACTAAATGTAACAAGTTAATGTATTCATGCTGACTATTTCCAAAAAACAAACAAACGTACAACTCACTAAATGGGTTCTCACTGCTTTATGGTTTTCATTGTCTTCATGATAATTTTCATGATAATTACAGCACTATCAGTAAAAGCATGTTTATTATGCATGTACTAGAGCAATTTTTGTACATCAAAGGGAAAAAAAATTTAAAAATGCTACATATAATCATTTTCACGAATGGTCTTTGATTTCTGGACGCTACTATATATACTTTAGCAAGCGAGCAAAGAGGTTACTGAGGCTAAACTACTAAAACAAGCTAAAGCAGTGTGGCCCCTGACCTCCCACTGCTGTCTATGACAAGTCTTCCTTTGACTAGCACTATCTGTTTGCCATTCAAAGCTACTGCAGCCGGAGATGCATAAAGAGGGGCAGCTATCTGGTCCAACACACCGCAGAGTTTGCTTTTTCTGTTGTCCTCCTAATTTGCTTCAAGCTGGGAGAAGTGCTGATTAAATAAGTCGGCCGGTGATTGAACACGCATTTGGCCACACGGCATCCCAACTCCCCAGCTTCTTTGACAAACATGTTTGTTTTTCTCCCTAACTCGAGTAACTTAATGTTCCGGGTGTTCTTTTTGTTTCTTAACAGACAGACACACACAAAAAGAAAGAGGCTTTGTGTTTAACTAGCAGTCCGTCATTGACCTCCAACGGCTAACTGTATCGCAGCTACCTCAGCCTGCAAAACTTATAGATTCAAAAACTCCCTTACCTTAGCTTAAAAAACGCTGCATTTTATCGCATTCACTCCCAAAACCTATTTGTCGCTAACTTATGCTCCAATTACAGAGTCCTCTGTGTTCTTACCAAAAGTTAGGTCAAATAAAGTTAGCATATTATTCCCTATATAAGCACTAGCCTGCAGCTTATAGGCAACGCTACCTGTCTGTAGGAGGGTTTCTTGGTATAAGCAGAAAATAATGAGACACTATTGCCAGAACTCTGCAAAATAGTGAATATGTTATTTTTATATTTATTTATTTGTTTGTTTTTCTCTCTGCAGTGGGGTAGACGTCTGTTTCAAGCTTTCATCAGCATAATCCTGTCTGATATAAGCACTACCCACACTGGTGTCGCCGAGCCAATAGCAAATTCATAATACATTCATTTGTGAATGCATATCGTGACACATAATTTAATTAATGTCCGACAGTCTGCTTTAAAATGAATTCTGCAGAATGAGCTCCTGTGAGGAAAATCAACAGCTTTCGAAAATGGCAGTAAGAAACCGAACGAAACTTCAAATAGACAAAGAAAGCCGGTAGATAATAAAGCAACATAATACAAATAATGCGGTGTGCGAGGGTTGTGTGCGTTCTTTGATATCCAATTTGCGTTCAAAAGGCTGCTGTCTATGATTGTCATGATTGGTTGGAAGTCCCATAGTCTCCATTGTCATCTGTGACTAATGAATTTAAATTGATAAGAAATTGATCAGGCTTGCCGTAACCAGGCTGTTGCGATTCTTATCCATAAGCTATCAATTATGCTATCCTCCTGTCATTTATAGGTTTCCTCATATCATCTGTCATTGATTGGGTGAACGTAACTGTAACTAAATAGCAGAAACCCAATAATCCCAGCACTGGATTTGACTGATGTTTCATGTGAGGCAGCAAGCATTAAAAGATTAAAGGACTGATCTTGAGCAGATTCATGTCTGTGTGCTTTGTGTCGGTTAAAACAAATCGGTATTGGTTTGATGGTTCATTAAAGGGGCGTGCGTATCCTTTCCCTTTTGCTCTGAGGAAAGAGGCGGTTCGGGTTGAGCCACAAGAGGAAATGAGTTCCTGATCTTTCTAGATCGTGATCGCTCTCGCCTTCCACGACCCATTCGCAGAAACTTTTCTTTGCAAACGGATTTGAGTCAGAAACAAATTAACTTTCGTGCAAAATATCTTTCGATTCATTTTTTCATCTTATTGCACCATTTTAATAAATCATGATAGCGACAAAGTTGAACCCTTATTATATGAGTGTTTCATCTCAGCATGTGGCCTTTGCTTTTTTTCAACTCTTATGCACTTGAAGAGTGCTTGATAACACCTCTCACTTCCATCTCACTATAAAAATAGCATATTTTGCCTATTTGTTACACAAAAGGCTATTAACTGAGTTTGTAACCAACAGATTATCAGGTGTTAATCAAATAAATCATACAAGATTATCAACTGTACTACTGGACACGCTATAACATTTAACTACATTTCAAGGGCGAAGCATCTTTGTGTGTCTCCAAGTAATGCACAGTCTGGAATAGCATATAAGTGGAGAGGAAGGAGAGATTCCCTCCTCTGCATTAAATAATGGCAACATCACAAATGTTTCCATCCCTGTGGTTACGGAATAATAATATTATTAAAAATTAATTTGAGAAAAATACTTTTTAATCTGATTTTCCATTAAGAATAACAACCCTGTGTAGTCTCTCGGTGGTTCATATCATGGGCAGTTTAACTTTTTGTGATTAATTTACAACAAAACATAAGAAAACATACATAAAGTTATTTCCAAAAACATTTTCTGTTCTGAATTTAATAACGAAATTTGATGAACTAATCAGCTAATTCTTCTGTGCGAATTGGAATGTGTGCAAAGAATAGTGGGTGATTGAGGACACAAAGGATACACTTCATGCCGATGCCAAAATAGGCCGAATGAAGGATGTGAAACGAAGGCTGCCTTCCAAGGATGCTTTAAATTGAGATGGTCTTCAACAGCTCTTGATGTGGCAGTCGACATATGCAGCCTTACTAGGATGAAGGTTTCCTATTAAGAAGCGCCCTTCCGCTTCTAGCCTAAAGCATTCTATATTCCCTCGGCTCCACTCCAGGTTTTCCGCTTCCCACTCCCTGCTCACTGGTGAGAGAAACCAAACGGATTGCATGGGAAGACGTATTTTATAAGGTATAGCGATATTGTATAAATTCTTACAATGTGATTTGTACAAAAACGTACGGTTTTTAGAAAAAGAAACAAATGGGATCATACAAATAGTTACAAACTGCAGAGAGACAATGTTGGAGAAACAGCTTTGAATAATCAAGAGCCTGTATAATACCACAAACAATCATGGAGAGACAGCAAACAACGATACTCTGATGTTCAAAAACTTGCAAAACAAAACTGGTAAAAATCACAGATCTGCACTTCCATTCTTAATTTATAGAGGGTTTGCACTTACATCACAATTTGCTCAGTTACGCTGATACGCGGCCATATACTCAGATGTAAACAACAGCATGGATTGCATGGTTAATGTACTACTGACTATGTTGTTCTGCTAATTTATGCTGTCTAAACTACGGGAAAAAATGTGTAAAAGCTGCTAAAGGACTTATAAAGCAGGAAAGGAGCAGCATTTTGACAAACTAAAGTTAGTAGGTGGTAAAGATATGTACGAGCAGTATTAATTAAGATATTAGCCCTTCCTGACCGGAAATAGAACAAGCACGAATGTTGTCAAGATTCTTGCCCTGGAATCCTGGTTCAGTTTGGCCAACCACAAACACCTTTTGTTCCTCAGAAAATGTTTTGCACACTTCTCCTTGATTTGTTATAACTTTTGGCAGTCTCCAAATGTTTTTCCCAGTCCAACCTATTAGTACAGTCCAAAACATGACAATAATTGATTTTAAGCAGCAATAATCAGCCACATATGCTAGTTTCGTTCGGTTCTGTAGCATTGTTTACATTCAGTGTTGCCAACTGATGACAGGTACTGTAGTGAAAACACTATTATGCAATAGAAATTAGGGCTTTATGATTCTGACCAAATAATTAATTATTTTATCATTTATTTAACGAATAAAATACAAGTGTCTGATAAAAACGTAATAGCGGCGTTACTGATCACGCTACTATTATAATTAGTCTTACACCAGAGTATTGAAACTCGCCTCCGATTGGCTGCTGCAATTGCATTGCTCAACAGACATGTCTGTGATTGGTTGCAATGCTTCAACACTGCAAAAACACTGTGTGAATAGAAAACTATGCCAGTGGATTAAAAAAAAAAAAAAAAAACTATGGCAGTAGATTTAAACGTAATCATGTCATTGTATTTTTTCATATCCATACTACTGATTATCGGTCGATTAATTGTGCAGCGCTACGGAGTTACAGAAATAATTAAATATAATCAATTCAATACAAAAACTAAAATTCATAATTGCGATATCGAGTAAAAACTAAATGCATTGAAAGCAGAACAGAAAATAGGAGAGCAGAGAGAGAGAGAGAGAGAGAGAGAGCGCAAGCGAGCTATCAAATGAATTCATTACTGCAATTCCTCCCATAGGTTCCAAAGGGAAACGGAGCTCAGTGCATTTGGAATAAACAATCAGATGAAACCAATTATGGTAGAGGAATCGGACTCCAATCAAGAAGAAGTGTAACATCTTTGGTTGCGAGACTGTGAGAGAAGTGTGTATGTGTGTGCGAGAGAGAGAGTGAAAGAGAGTAGGGAGTCCAGTGCGCTCCGGGCATTTGGTGAAGGAAGCGCGGAACTCAGAAGTGCATCTGCGGGATTGAAGCAGCGGCTGTCGGGCGCATCATGTTGCGCAGACACTTCAAATCCTCCCAAGGATCAACCGCTCGACAAAATGACGCTTTTTAGACCATCCGGACTAAAGGATTGTCGGGCTGACTCTGTTAGGGGTCTGGAATTATTTTTTAGTTTATCTGGGGGATGTTTATTCTGAGAACTCGTACCGGAGAAGAGACTAGACGACTTTAAAATGCTGCCTAGATGGGTCGAAGCCTCTTCAGAAAAGGTGAGGACTAAAAAACACGTTTAGATAGTAAAGATGTTTGTGGTAATAAATTAATTTCAAGATTGTATTAATTGCGCTCTTGCGAGAAACTTCTTGCATAACAGCCGTTATATCTGCTATTCCTAAATTACATTAAAACAATCCTCTAAAAGTAGGTTAGAAAACAACAGTAACGCGAAAGAAAAAAAACGGCAATACATTTACTGAATACTTTAGGCATGGCATTTGGTGCCTGTATATTTTGCAGTTCGTTGCTGTATTGTATGTCATTTACTCTTTTAATACTAATATAACAGTCTACATTGACTGAATTGTGCTCAGTATATTATAAAGTACACGGCAGATTATAGTAAATCTGCCGTGCACTTTATAATATAGACTACTGAGCACAATTCTAAGAAAGGTGGAAAAATAGAAAGCCACATGATAAATTGAAGTTAAACAAAATTGGCCTCAAAATAAACCATGACAAAAAAAGGCTCAGCCTCACTGTTATACACAATAAACATATTCATACATTTCATTTCCCCCCAAAATGATTTTTTTTTTTACAATGACATAAATCTAACCTTACCTTTAATCGGTTTACAGGCTATTGATGTAGCAGCCTACAAATGTAAAAAAGAGTAACATTTTTTATAGAGTGCTCAAACACAAATTCTCTCAAGAGGTAAATCAGAGCATTTCAAAAGTGTGTTTATAGCAGTGAGATGTCAAGCACTTCCATGTGTGATTTTCCATGTGTGCATAACCACACCACTGCTCAAGTCAGCTGTATGCTATCTGCACTTGAGCCATTTTCTAAATGAACAAATCCTGAACAGCACTGTATAATAATAGTTGAACTCCTGGATCAATCTATCCAACTAGTAAGTAAAGGCTGGCGTGAACAAATGGCCTTCACTATTATACTGGACCTTGGTTTGTTCAATACATATATAACATCATAAAAGAAAGAAAATAATAATCCTGCAAGATAATTTTTTCTTTACCGAGACATATAGCAAGAGACTACGAAAGAGTCTCTTTCGTAGAGAAAGATTTTCTCACAAAGAAATGTACACTTTCAGAATAGAACAGAATAGAATTTTTATATCCATACAGCAAGGCCAGTGAAAATTGTACAGTAGGTACAGATAACCATTGTACATGAAAAACTAAACAAAATAGTGCTAAAACAAAAAAAAAAAAAAATAAGAACAATAATACAAAATACAGCACACAATCTGCAGACAGTTAGTAGATGGTGAGGAATAGGCAAAGGCATGTGAGGCCTCATTGAAGACTGGAATATTAATATACAAAGATGAAAGATTCAAAATGGCTACAACAAAATTAATTTACGAAATCTGCACATCCACTAGCAATATTCAGGCCATCAGGCTGACATTCATTACATCTTGTAACCTGACATGATTACATAACTTGTAACCTTTATCCTCTACCATGTAAAATGCCCAATGATCCAACCCATAATTGATCTGTCTAAAGGCTGTGCATAAAGGAGACTGCTGCTAAAATGGCAGATGCATCTCATGAGAGGATTCAGAGAGATGCCAGTGTCTTATTGACTATATCTTATTTTCTGCATTATGGAGAGGGCTGTGTTTCTTTCCCGTTCAAACTCATGCACTCTTCGCTGATTTAATAGTGCAGTTCTCGCTGTCCCCAGGTTCAGAATCATTATTACTGAGAGCAGAAGTCTGTGCCAGAGCATTGGAGAACAGACCTGTCCATCATCGTGGCATTTGACAGATTAAACACCTCAGTGCCCTTTACAAGTCTGAGAGCGCAGAGATGCTGATGTCGCCAGTCACCACTCTCTCCTCACGGAGAGCAAGTGTGGAGCAGTGTCCTGCTTTATTGCTTGATTTTCTTTCTCTTATTGTCAATTAAACTTGTGTTTTAAAAAAAAAAAACAGACAGTTCAAACTCTAAATTCTGATTGGATTAGTCATGTTTACACATTTAATATTATTATTAATCCAGTAAGCTTCCATGCTACTTGCAACCATAAACAGCCTACAGTGAAGATAATGCACAATATTAGGTACTTAGAAGAAGAATAGTTCTTCTAGTAAAAATAGTCGAATAAAGACTGAAACAATGCTGTTGCAGTAATCCACTTGAATTTGTTAAAGTTGGGTTTGGTAAAATCATTGTAAATTCAAGTGGATTATTATAGCTTATGTTTCAGTTAATGCTAAGGCCCAGTGTAACTGTTTCACTTAGCTGACATCAAAATCGCATGTTGTGTTAATATACAGATGCATATTTTCCTGTAAAAATGTTCTGGAAATAGCTTTGACATTGAAATAACATGTCATCTGTTTTTATTCTCTGTTAAAATAGGTAAGTGGCTCAAAATGCTACTTGTGAGGAAGGTCGTGCCTTACGAGAATCGTCCAGCTGTGACGAGAGAGGAGGTCGTCTTCGATGAGTCCTCCATACTTGCTGCTCTGGCCCTCACACTTTGAAATCGTCCCTCCCTAAACTCAGAGTGACAATGTGATGAGCTCTGCTATCATTTCCAGCCCAAGCATGGACGGAGGGATGAGAGGGAGTCGCACGAGTTAATGAGACTATTGCTCTTGTGTTGGGGAGCTTAGGACAGGCAATTACAGGAGGATTACCCAGCCACTTCAACATCGCATACTCTCCACCGAGGCGAGCTTCGAGATCCGCTAAGAACTCCAGTGTGGTGGATTTTATTTGATTTTTTTGCCCTTTTTAATTACGCGCACTGTTGTTGTCGTCTGAAAGTTTGCAAAGTTTTACAAAATGGAGGTACAGATCCGAATGTGGAATAAAGACCTGCCTACTCTGATCAGCCCGTGGATACCGATACTTCTGGGTCTTCACATGCACTTCTCCTGGGCCACAACCTGTCCGGAGGAGTGCCGCTGTGACAGGACCTTTGTTTACTGCAACGAGAGGAGTCTAACGTCAGTGCCTCTGGGGCTAGGAGAGGGTTATAAGACCCTCTACCTTCACAACAATCAAATCAACAATGCTGGATTTCCTCTGGAAATGCACAACGTTGCCTCTGTGGAGACAGTGTATCTCTATGGCAACCAGCTTGACGAATTCCCTGTCAATCTTCCCAAAAACGTGCGGGTGCTCCACCTGCAGGAGAATAACATTCAGACGGTGTCCCGGGCCGCCCTCGCGCAGCTGCTACGCCTGGAGGAGCTCTATCTGGATGACAACTCCATCTCCACCGTGGGTGTGGAGGAGGGGGCCTTCAGGGAGGCCATCAGTCTCAAGACCCTCTTCCTTACCAAGAACCACCTGAGCAGCGTCCCCATCGGGCTGCCTGAGGAGCTGAGAGAGCTGCGGCTGGACGAGAACCGCATCGCATTTATAGCAGAGGATGCGTTTGAGAATGTGACGGGCCTCGAACTCCTCCTCCTGGACGGGAACTTGCTCACGGACGAGGGCATCGCCCCCGGGGCTCTCCAGACCCTCGTTAATCTCAAAACCTTGTCGTTGGCGCGTAACTCCCTCACGGTTCCGCCTCCTAATCTGCCGGCCGAGTTTCTAGTCAAGCTCAACTTGCAGGATAATCAGATGAATGAGATTCCTTTGACAGCCTTTCACGGCCTCCACCGCTTGGAGAGACTGGATATTTCAAACAACCAGCTGCAGTCTCTCACACAGGGGGTCTTTGACGGCCTCCATGGTCTGAGACAGCTCACTGTTCGAAACAACCTTTGGCTCTGTGACTGCGACATTAAATGGGTCATACTGTGGTTAAAATCCCTGCCAGCTACCCTCAATGTCCGTGGCTTCATGTGCCAGAAACCAGAGAGGGTACGTGGCATGGTAATCAGAGAGCTAACCCTGGAGCTCATCCAGTGTCCTAACAGCACCGCCACAGTCCCACAGCCCACACTGCTCTCTTCCTCCACCGCTGAGTCAGCCACTCAAACGGCTTTCACACCCGCACATTCCCGGCCTACACCCAGCCCTCCACGTCTCACGCTTCCACCGCCGACCGCAAGCGAAGACGGCGAGCAGAGGACGGTTGACACGGTCGACCCGATGCAGGAATCACTGCGAGTTTCCTTCGCGGTGCTAAATGGTTCGTGCATTCAGGTAAGCTGGGTGTCGACGTTCACCGTCACGGCCTACAAGGTGACCTGGGTCAAGCTGGGTCACAGTTTGATAACCGGCCCCATGCAGGAGTCACTCGTGCAGGGTGAACGTGAAGGAATCACGCTGACAAACCTGGAGCCCAAGTCCACTTATCGCATTTGCGTGGATCCGTTGGACGCGTTCAATAACTACCACCCGGGAGATGATACAATTTGCTCAGAGGTGATGACAAAGTCTGCTTCCTTGCACTCCGGCGATAACGCCACCGGGCCCGAGCAGGCGACCCAGCAGGACCCCAGCTCGCCTTTCCTACTGGCTGGCCTGATTGGCGGGGCGGTGCTTGTAGTCCTGGTGGTCCTGTTGAGCATATTCTGCTGGCACATGCACAAGAAGGGAAGGTCAGAGTCGTCAAAATGGAAATACAGCCGGGGCAGAAGAAAAGATGACTACTGCGAAGCAGGGACTAAAAAGGATAACTCTATTCTAGAAATGACTGAAACGAGCTTTCAGATAGTTTCTTTGAATAACGAACAGCTGCTCAAGGGGGACTTTCGCATTCAGCCGATTTACACCCCTAATGGGGGAGTTGGATTCAGAGACTCTCAAAGGAGAAACAATAGCACAGCGTACTGCAAAAACAGTGTTCCAGAGTCTGATACATGCCATAAATGATGATTTTAAGCAGATAATGTCCTTTGTATTTAGATCTGACTTCTAAACGCACTGTATTTCAAAAGACTGTATAATATTGTAATTTATATTCTGAACAATATCGCCTTCCTTTTTTATCGCTTAGTAAAACTAAAATGATTTATGAATATTTAGTTTCTATGTTGTATTACTACAATCCAAGCTCATGAAGATATAGTAAGTCAATCTTAGCAATCAGCAATCTCTAAGCACAAATCAATGTCAAGTGCCCCATTTTTTACAATATATATTTGTAAGTTAAAAGTAGGAAATGAAATGGACAGTATGTGTGTCTGTTTAAAGAGAAGGAGTGAAAAAGAGCAAGCAGTTCTCACTACTACCACAAGGTGGTGTCTCTTCTCATCTCCACTATTAATTTGAGACCTCAAGCTACACTCTTTGATCCAGTATCTCACATCTTTACTTAACAGCTCAGTTCACAAGGACTGAACGCAGACAGTTCCTGCCAAACATCTAAAAAAAAAACACAACGGTTGATGCAGGACTAGAATTATATTAGGAAATTCAGCATCAGGGCTGATTTCCTTTGCTGTCCTCCTGTACAAGACATAAAATGTCCTGCTTTCTCACACTGCAGCGCATCTGCTACAATGAGCAAAACATCTTTACCACAATATTTAGTGCTGCCATTAATAATTTGCATAAGAATTGCATTTAAGCTAAAGGAAATTTAGAGGCTAAATTTCTGGCATTTGCTTGTGTAGTGCATTAACTTCAGTTGAAAAGAAGGTCTGTATGAACACAGTGAAGTCAACACATTACAGGTCCACTTTAATCAAATGATTTTAAGGCTCTGCTCTTTGTTTTACACATTTAAATCATAGGGAGAATAACTAAACCCAGCTAAAGAGCTGGTTTCCTTGTTTGTTTACAGTTCTTATAACAAATGAGAGACATCTATTAACCTTAAGGGAACATTCTGTGCTTTTTTGGGAAATACATGTGTCTGCATGCTAAAAACGTTTTCGACACTATTCAACTTGAACCTGTTAAAAGCTGGAATTAAGGTGTTACTAATCAGACTTAAAACAACTTTTAAACACGTCCCTTAAAACCCACACTATTTTTGACATTTCGCTCAAATTAACATAATGCAGTTAACTTTGATATTTGTTCCCCTGTATTATTCGCACACCCAGTACACTCCCTAGCAGCAAGTGAAGACTGCAGCGTTATTATGGCTTTGAAATGAGATCTTCTCAGAGCTCTGAGCAGGTGTCAATGAGCCATAGCACAGCAATAAACAAGGCTCTAGAGTTAATACCACCACTGACCAGTTTTACGACAATTCTTCGCCTGATCTGACCCGTTTCCCACATCCAAACCATTCTCCATGAACGCATGATGCTATACATGCAGTCCTTTCTCTTTATATCATGGCTTAAGTGCTTATAACATTTATGACATGTATGCGTGAAGCGATTTACAAGTACCCATAACAAGGGTTGACGTGACTGTAAGTACTGTATCGCAGCTAGACTAGAATTTTTATTTTTAAATTATTTGAACTGTATATTATCCAAAAAACTTCCACTAAGGGAAAAAAAAGTCTATTAATGACATACAACACAATAGCAATAAGTCAAACATATCAACAATATTACAGTAATATTAATACTGAAATCCTCTAAGGTAATTTTTACTACAGATGATAACTGAGACACTAGAAGCTGGTAGATGCGTTTGTACAAAGCAAGCGAGAGCAAGTCTGCAGTCTGATATAACAGACGTGAAAGTACCACTGTTTTTGGTTCAGACAATTGAATACTACAATTGACCAATCAGATTCAAGCATTCCAGAGAGCCGTGCAATTACCAGTGTTAACAAAATGAAGCTCATCATATTGTTTCATCAAACAAATAATATCAAGCATGCATACTGAAACAATTTTTCCCCCCCGATATTCAAGGATAATCAAATATCACGCCAAATGAAAGAAAAGGTTTCTTTCTTTCTTTCTAAAAGGGTCTACATTTACATCATATATGGATAGAACTAGGTTATTTTTTGATGGATTGCATCATTAGTTTGGCTTCACAGTATCTGAGTAGTGCAATTTTGTGGCTAATAATTTACATGCATAAATAACACAATAAACTTACACCCGGAGCTCCTCAGCATGACCTTTCACTCCCATCAGGCAGTGTGTGCGTGAGACAGTAATTAGTCATTAAATCGGTACATCTGGGCCCTCCAGCTGTGTGGTCAACTCTAAATGAGCTAGAGAATAAACCATCATTCTTTACCTCTTGCTGTCCCACTGCAGAGACCCAGAGAGAGGCCAGGAGCGGTGCACTGCTTTATGAGTTCAGGCGTCGGGTTCAGAGCAGCACCCATTTGTAATCATAAACAAATATTGGAGAGAACCATCTGACTGCACGCTTCATTACAATCAATTCATACAGCAATTCCATTATTATTGCCGGTGTCCATACACCTATCTCAGAAAGCTATTCTCTTCACTGCAGGCTGGGGGATTTTTTTTTTTTTTTGGTAGATTTTCTATAATGGAAGAACTCATACCTTCCATAGACATTCCTAGTTAACATGATTTGACTGAGAATACTTTATCAACTTTAGTTTTTCTGTGTATTATTTATACAAGTGCCTTTATATAAACAATGTGCTTCACATTTCTGCCTTTTAAAATTAGTCTTGATTTTATTTAGATTTTCTGTTATTCATTCCTGGTTAAGATGATTTGACAGCACTTGTGGCATAATGTGGAATACAACAAAAATTACCATCTGCTCTTTTTCAAAAAGCACATATCAATAAATTTTACATTTCTCATGGTTTCCAAAGTATACCCACAAGATGTAAACAACAACGTAATGGTTACAACCCTAAAATGTCTTTAAAAATGATGAAAACCCTTTAACAGCTTTAATTTTTAAATTATTAAAACTTGTGTATTATTTATGTAAGTGCCTCACTTTTCTACTTTCAAGTGCCTCACATTTCTACTTTTAAATTCTTTCAAAAATTGGCCTGGATGTTTCCTTCTTTTTTTTTGTAATCAACATGCTGTGAACTGAGCTTAACTTTTATTGAACCTGGAATATTCCTTTAAAAAGTTTCTGACCTCTGGTGTTATCGGAGGTCATTTACCAACATGATCTCTTCGAGATGGGCATGGACGTGAATTGAGAGACGCTGTGATGGCAGACAGACGTGGGTGGCTGCCTGGGATATTAATTTCAGCATGCCTGAGGGTTGTAGCGGACCTGATCTGTCACAATGGGCCTGAACTACACCCTAAGGTGAAGGAGACAGTTGGGTGTGTAGGAATGAATTGAATAAACACAGCGTAACGTGAGCCAATAGTGGAAACCAAGTCAGCTGAACAAATTACCCACCTACCCTATTGTGCAAAGCTGTGCAGCATCAAAAGAGCTTGAGGAACCAAAACGCAGTCCATAAATGTTTCCTATCTACTGCACAAGTCGCCACAACTTTGATTAGTGTTATACATTTGCAGTAAGGGTTTGTGTGTCTGCAGTACAGCTAATGAATAAAAAGCGAGGTTAAAAATAAGTCATCATACAGGCCAGTCTTCAACAGCAGGATGTGCTAATATTGACAGGTTTCACACTTTGCCATGATTGCTGGTTTCCTGAGTTAGACCTCTGATCATTACATCTGATTCACAGGGGGTCATTAAATCCATTGTTTGCCTCTAATAACGGAGGAAGCCATTTTCAAACACAGATATTCTACACACATATAGAACAGTCCCATAAATCATTAAAAAAAACAAAGTGGAAAAAAGAAGTCGAGTTTACCGTTGATATAATTAGAACATGCAATGGACCATTACTCACCCTCATGTTGTTTCAAACCCCTAAGACCTTCGTTCATCTTCGGAAAACAAATTAAGATATTTTTGATGAAATCCGAGAGCTTTCTTACCCTGCATAGACAGCAATGCAACTTCCGAGTTCAAGGCCCAGAAAGGTAGTAAAGACATTGATAAAATAGTCCATGTGACATCAGTGGTTCAACCTTAATGTTATGAAGCTGTGAGAATTCTTTTTGTGCACAAAGAAAACAAACATAATGACTTTATTCAACAATTTCTTCTCTTCCATGTCAGTCTTTAAAGTGTTCACGAATATTATGATGCAGAAAGCAGGGTCAGAAAGCTCTTGGATTTCATCAAAAAATATCTTCATTTGTGTTCCGAAGACGAATGAAGGTTTTGCGGGTTTGGAACGACATGAGGGTGAGTAATTAATGACAGAATTTTCCTTTTTGGGTGAACTATCCATATAATGTTATTGTAAAATGTTACACTCTAAAAAATACTGGGTTCAGCCTGTTGGGTAATTTTATCTGGTTATTTTAAATATTTTTACCCAGGTGCTGGGTAGTTTTTCCAGACACTAAAAAATGCTTTATTATTATTATTTTTTTTTTTAACTGAAATGCTTTTTCAGCTTGTTGTGTAACTTGTTGGGTTATTTTTAATATTTTTTACCCAGGTGTTGAGTAGTTTTTCTATAACTCAGCTGCTTTGTCATTTTTTTGTTAATACAAATGATGAACCCCCTCACACACCAGTCAGTGTAACCCAATGTCGAGGTACGCCAAAACGCCAAAACGGGTTACATTTGTCAATGGTCATTTTGTGTTGAGAGAAAACCTGAATGAAGGGAAACTTTCTGAATCAAATAAGGTTTGTATTACATTGTATTCCTTTCAAATTACCACTGTATAAATAGAAAACCGAAGTCTCACATTCTGAAGTCTCACATTTTTCCTTTTTTTTTTGTTTTAAATGTATGTTGCAGCTAACGTCTGCTTGGAACGCTAGCCTTCTACAAACACAGCATTCACCGGATTCAAAGCAAACAATGCTTTCGGTGCCACTGTGGAAGTTTCATCTCTCGCCAAACGAATGCAACGAATGCGCAACCAGACGTGACTTCGCTGTTATATTTAACAAAGTTACTGTGCGCACCACTGACTACAATATGCGCGCTATTGATAGTGCGTGCCATTGTTGCAGCCGTGGTCACGCTTTGTGTTTGACGGTTTGAAACTCTGACAGACAAGATGGCACGAGGTAAAGCTGTTTTTGATGTAACTTTTTAAAGATGAATATGTCAAGAATATAAGTCATTTAATGAAATGGAACAGCTTCTGATAACAGTTTTCTTCCCACAGATTCCCAATGGCTGCTCTTGCTGCTCCTGTCAAGTCCTAATACCTTTACTGAATATTTTGAAGATTTTATGAGTGTAAAAGATCTGACATTGAATAAAAAATATTGTATGAACTGTTCTTGCCCTACACTCTTAAAATAAAGGTTTTTTATTGGCATCGATGGTTTTGTGGCAAACCTTGAACATCCACAAAACCTTTCAAATGCAGGTTTTGTATAGTTGAAAAAGGCTTTAGATTTTTAAAATGTGACCCTGGACCAAAAAAACAGT
Source organism: Labeo catla (assembly GCA_012976165.1). Taxonomy (NCBI): domain Eukaryota; kingdom Metazoa; phylum Chordata; class Actinopteri; order Cypriniformes; family Cyprinidae; genus Labeo; species Labeo catla. The sequence goes on along the minus strand of VONZ01000006.1, from coordinate 1,518,207 downwards.
CATAAGGATCAATTTGTTTTGAACTGAGGTTTTTACATAATCTAAAAGCTGTATGGACAGAATAAATAAGCTTTCCATTGATGTATGGTTTGTTAGGATATGACAATATTTGGCCGAGATACAACTATTTGAAAATCTGGAATCTGAGGGTGCAAAAAAATCAAAATATTGAGAAAATTGCCTTTAAAGTTGTCCAAATGAAGTTCTTAGCAATGCATATGACTAATCAAATACAAAGTTGATATATTGATGGTAAGAAATTTACAAAATATCTTCATGGAACATGATCTTTACTTAATATCCTAATCATTTTTGGCATAAAAGAAAAATCGATCATTTCGACCCATACAATGTATTTTTGGCTATTGCTAAACATACCTGTGCTTTTTAAGACTAGTTTTGTGATCCAGGGTCTCAAATGTTCTTCAAAATGGTTCTTTGGGGAACCAAAAATGGTCCTTCTATAGTATCACTGCAAAAACACTCTTTCATAAAATAGATTTAAGGGTAGGCCTACATTTTTTTTTTATTTCATATGAAAAACCTTTGATAGGTTAACTGACCGAGCACTATGTCAAAAAACATCCCAGCAAATGGGTATAAAACCCAACAAGCTGGGCCAAAATAACCCAGAAATTTTGAAAAAAAGTTGTTTTTAACCCATCACTTTTTAGAGAGCACCACAAAAACACAAAGCTGAAAAACAGAACTGAGGGGAGATCTTTCCAAGAGAATATCATTTTCCATATGGTAGAGCTAAATGGGAGCCGATTATGGTGCAAAACAACAAATTAGCAACAGTGAGATGGTTTCAATACCGTTTTTCCTTCTCTTGTCTTCTTGAGCCCAAATAAAACAATTTATTATTTAGCAACGTGGGCGTTTCATATAACACCATGATTTGGTTGTGTAAAATTGCATTTCCAATTACTCAACAGATTAAGCTTTTGTTTAAGAGCCAAATAAATAGAATGAACTGGTATTTGCTGGATAATCCCAACTAATAACAAGTCAACTGTGAGCTCCATAAGCTCATTTGAAATGTGGCTACGAATTAAAATGTTAATGTACCATAAAATGGGAAAAAGCACTGCTGTTTTACAACTTTTAGGCTTGCTATGGGAATGACATGCCATATGTGGCATAATGACCAAATCAAAGGAGAATTTGTTGGACGTTCTCGATCTTTCAGAATCGGAGTTACAAATAATGATGTCTAAGAGCGCCAACTAAATTATGCAACAGGGGTGCGTACTTGCCTGCAGGCAGAGCATCACCTGGATGAATAGCTGGACTGATTTTCTCCTAATGTGCACTGCACAGCGCTCGCTCTCTTCATTAGACAGCCCTCTTTGATAGATCTGCAAGAAAATTACATATTTTTGATGGATCTAATGCTTATCTGCCATGTTATTGCTGGGGATATTGATGATGGGACTTTTACATTTGTTCTCTTTTGCCTGTATGACCTGCTGTATGAACTCAAACATAGCTCATGCATGAACATGTGTGCACTAACATTCTCATATTTCACTTTTTATGGGCCGCAGTGGAGAAGAAAGACACTACGTCCTTGTGCAATTATCAATAATTACATTTCCCTCTAACTGGCTTGCGAGGCAAATATTAGACACAAAAATCTTTCCAACTATTTATGTTAGAAATTCTTGCCTGAACACAATAATCAAGCAATGAAAGCTGATGTGGTGCATTGTGTCTACAATAGAACTGCAGGCAGTCTAGCAGCAGTAGGATGTGTTCATCCATTTGCCCAGAGCTCACATATAATTATCTTATTCATCTTCTCCAGGGCAGTAGCACAAAATCTATTGAAAGATGTTCGATTATGCTTCCTGTAGTAGAAAAATGTGACTACAGTGTCTTCTCTGCATAAACTTTTGCCTTATAGTTTTGGATATAGTTTAGAAGTGTGAGACTGAAATTGCAATGGAAATGCAACATTTAAACAAGCAAAAGCATACAGGAATTAAGAAGAAAACTACCGTGTGCATACTTTCCTGGAAAGAAATCACCTGGAGAAACACACCATAAAAGACACATATATACAAACCTTTCATGATTATTAATATAAATATACACAGTATCAATAAATATATTTACAAATATATAATAACACCAATAACTAATCTATATAAAACATCCTAATCATAAGCTAAATAATATACAATAATAACCTAATATTGGCTAAACAAGCTGCACAAAATGATCCTAATATTGCATATTGTCATTTCACATCACCAGGACCAAAAGAAATGCTATGGTATCTCTAAACTAATAATTTCCTTCTTTTTCACTTTCTATGAGCTGATATAGCAAAGGCAGATTGCTTTTTTATTACTAGGCTTTCCTGCCTCTACTGATCTGTAATGACAGCCCACGCCCAATTCTGTCAGTGCTGATGGTTAATGAGAAACCCATAAGGCAACGTCTAAAAAGTAATTTGAATCAAGTCAGTGTCAAATGAGGATATTGAGAAGCTCCAAGCCAGCATTCCTACAAACCAACACACCTCTGACCTCGAGATTCCCTTCCCCTGCCCACTGGCCCCTATCCATGTTATTACAGTTACTCCTTGGAGGGCAGACACTCTATTTATGAGAACTCAAGTACACAGTCAGTTTCAACGCTAAATTACACACTAAAGTGAATGGTTGCCATGTTTTTGTGTTTTGAGATTACATTTTATCAAGGATTTTGTAAACAATGTTACTTTAGAGCATCTCTTGTTCAAAACTATGATGAATCATGAAAATAACTTCAAAAGTTATTGAAAAAGAAGGTTGAAAAGAAGGTTTTTGAGAAAAAACACTGCAAGATTTTTCTCCATATACTGTAGTGGGCTTCAGTGGGAGTCAACGGGGTTGAAGGTCCAAACTGCAGTTTTAACGCAGCTTCAATGGGCTCTACATGAAATAGGGGTCTTATCTAGTGAAACAATTGGTCGTTTTCTAAAAAAAAAAAAAAATAAATAAATAAAAAATAATAAAACATGTATACACTATATATACACAAATGCTAATCTTACGCATTACGTAGTCATATTGGAAAGGTCACGCATGATGTAGGTGGATGTACCGACCCAATGTTAACAAAGCAACGTGCAAAGAAAGTCAAACGGCATTACAAAAAAGGAAAAACAACGATGTCAGACGATATTGAAGTTGGAGGAGAAAATGAGCTAGAGTTTTTTGCCTTACCCTACCTTTTTGAACTGGAGCACACAGACAAAAAACTAACCACACGTGACTTTTTCAATGTGATTGTGTAATGCATAAGGTTGGGCTGGTGCAAAACAAAAGCATTTGTGGTTAAAAAGTATAGAAACATAAATTTTTCTTAGGAAATGACAGATTGTTATGTTAGATAAAACCATAACCCTGGAATGTTTTCTTCAGAAATCTTAATTTCTTTTTGACTGAAGAAATTAAGACATGAACACCTTGCATGACATGTTTTTTTTTATTCTGGAAGTGAACTAATCCTTTAAAATATATAAGCAACTATTATGCATCAAAAATGATGTTATCGCTGTATATGGTATCTCAGCAGAGCTCAGCTGACAAATCAACAGTTTTGCGTATCTATTATATTCTTTTTTCAAGACACTATAACAAACACTGTATTTAATTTCAAAGGCTGCACCCTCCTAAATTCATATTTGTCGGCTGCATACTGTACGTCACTAAGGCTGCCTCATTTCAGAAAAGTAATCATTATGTTTCCAAATTACAATATTTACACCTCACAAGAAATAAGTAAGTTTTCTAAGTTACTTACTTTTCTGAAATGAAACATCCTTAATAATGTATGAAGTTGACAAATGTGACCCCTGGAGTGTGTAACCTTCGGAATAAGATGCAGCTAGACTCTATTAATATTTTGTAGGCAGAACTGAACTACATCAAGTTACCTGAACATTACAAGGATATCTGTAACACCTGAAGAAATCGATCCATTAACATTTCAGTTCATCTTGATCTCAGCAGCAGGATTCCCTGGAAGAGAATCAGAATACACAGATACTTTTAAATATTTGTCATAATAAAAAGAACTCAAAATATCTGATTATTTTCAAACAAGTTTCTTATTTGCTGAACCAATGTTTTTTTAACTGCTCACATAAACATTGTAATTCTGTCTGATAAACCAGAAATTACACACTGCACCTTGAGGATTTTCTGTAGTATTTTTTTTACCTGCTCTCAGTGTGAGTGAGTCAATTTACTGTGACTCAACAACCCATTTCCTTAGGAGAGTCACCAATAACATGAGCTGTTGGGTACACTGAAGCTGAAATATACACCACTTCAAGTGGATTCAAGGATAGCTTTAAACCCACATTTTTAAACCACAACTATACTGAATTAAGAAAGCTGGGGATTAATCTAAATAATAGGAATTGATTGAAACTCAGCACCCGAACTGCTTGGGAAGAATTAAACTGGGAGGAAGTGTGACTGAAATGTAAAGTGAGGGAGAAAGGAAGGAGAGAGAAAGGAAAAATACACAGAGAGAGAGAAAGAGAGCACAAATAATAGTCTCTGCTGTGCAATCAAAGCTCATGATTAGTTGATCACAGACAAGTCCACAACTGTTGCACTGCGGCCAGTCTTGAAGCAAATGGTAACAATCAGTTACAACAGTCTGTAATCAGTGGTGCTTATAGTGAAAAAAACTGGAGAAAAAAATACAAAAAAAATTAGTGAAATTAATTAACCATGTCTGTGTAACATTTTACACACTATAAATAAATAAATAATATATTAGAATTTAATTAGATAATATCTTGTTTTCTTTTTTTTCATTTTTATTTATTTATTTATTTATTATTATTATTTGTTTATTTTTAATCAGGTGCTGCAGCTAACCCAACACAGTAGCAATAGTGTTTATTTGTATAAAAGCAAAGGAAAAAAAAAAATCAATAAATGAACATCAACAACAACTTTTACCTTACAGACTTAGTAACTTGTGGACATACCACATAATACTATTAGCTGCATTCAGAGTTAGGGTGCATAATTGTTCATAAATATGGTTATAAAATAAACAAGCTTAGTAACTAAACCTATTTAAGTGTGGATTAGGCATACAAAAAAAGTGTCCAAATACATCTTGGGGCCACATGTGCCAACTTCAAACAAGATTCAGTACAAAACATTGTAGACACAGCTGATGTTTGTGCTTGTGGCTCTGGGCAAGAAAAAGAACAATTGTAATACTAAGCTGACCTTCTATGAATTTTTCACCGAAAATATTAGATGTTACGAGCGCAAAAAAATATCACAGTGTTTTCTAGACAGGGATGTGGTGCTCAGCTGTGTGCGTTTGCTTTAAATGAAAGGTTGTGAAATATGTTTGTGTAATCTTCCCAATCGGATTACCGCTTACAGGGCCTACAGGAACAGAAGAGCAGCATCTGAGCTCAGCTGTGTGATTTTAAAATGCATATGCAGCCTGTCACATCGTCAAAAAAATGTTGTGTTTTACAGTAGTGCCAGTTCCTCATCTCGGCAAAGTCAGAGTGCAATTTCAACAGAAAAATTCAGATGGATTCATTACACAAAATAAATGATGTTTTCTTGTAGACTATAAATCCTGAGCTTTTTTTCATTTTGAGCTCCAGTTTTGGGACAATCAGATGATGAGTTGGACAGATTTTACACTCCCCGTTTCAGATTATACCTTTCATTCAAGATGAAAAATAGATGTTAGGTAAGCAATAGTTTGAGGCCTAATATATTATAATATAATATAATATACAATAATATACTATACTATACTATAACACAATATAATGTAATATAATATACATGCATTTTGTTTTTGTGTACATCTAACATAAAAGATGATGTTTGCTAGCTAGATGTTTGTTTTTCATGTGTCTTGAATTCGACAGCGACAGTTGTGCCATTATGAATTCCGCTGTGGTTAGTCTGCAAATACATTTGCAGTGGATTGCTACGAAACACCTCGTTTGTGTAATGAGTTTGCTTTCCTCAGGAACTCCTCGACTGTGTCAGGAGACGTTAAGCAGTAAATTGGCGGTGTTGTGTGTGGTAGCTGACCAGCCCCTCTGGGATTTGTTTAGGTGGGAGGTTAGGTTTGTTGTCTCTCCCTAGGGTTATAGAAAACTAGGAAATAAACGAATGCACTACGATCAACATCCGCTTAACTGTCACCTATGTGCCCTGAATAATGGCTGCACAGTCTAAAAAACAAAAGTCTAACAAAAGTACACCACCATTCAAAAGTTTCTTTATTCTTTTTTGGATATTTAAAACATATTCTGAATTGTCCTTTATTCCTGTGATGCAATTGCTTCAGTCTTCATTGTCACATGATCTTTCAAAAATCTTTGTAATATGCTGAAGAAACATTTCTTATTCAGTGTTTGTGCTGAATAATGTATTTGTCGATACATTTTGTTTCAGTTTCCTTAATGAATAGTGTTGGGAAGGTTATTTTGGAAATGTAATAGAATACAAATAACAAGTGATCCTATTTAAAATGTACTAAGTAGGTTAAATATTTCAGTCACTTTACTTTTTGATTACTTGTCTAAATTTCTAACGGATGTTTTCAACTGTTAATCATTGTTAAATATTTAAACCAGGCAGGGTTAAAAGAGTCTTCAGTTGTAAAGAAATTATGTTTTTTTGAGGAGTGAAGCTGCATTTAAACTGCATTTTGGAAGTTCAAACTCAGGGGCACCAGAAGTCGACTATATGGAGAGAAATCCTGAAATGTTTTCCTCAAAAAACATCATTTCTTTACAACTGAAGAAAGAAAGACATGAACATCTTGGATGACAAGGGGGTGAGTCAATTCGACTTTTTTTTTACTGGTGTAGATGAATAGAATCTTCAAAAGAACAGACTTTATTTTAGGACAATATTAAATGTCTTTACCCTCACTTTTATTCAATTTAATGCATCTTTGCTAAATAAAAGTATTAAAGGCACAATATGTATGTTTTCGCTGCTAGAGGGCACATATTCAAAACAAGCAAAGAACCAAAGGCGTGGTTTGATGATGTAGTGATTGAGTGTGGAATCACAGTTGTTGTTGTCTTCATCCCCACCAATGCAATCCGTCAGGACTCTTAGCAGAAATAATGTCCATGGATGAGCTACAGTATTAGTAAGTAAGAATTATTAAGGTCACTGGAAGTTGTGGAAACGAAATGTGGATGCTGGAGCGATTACTACGAAAGCAGCGGAGCTTTTATTATTCCACAGTCGACCGCTTCCACTTCTTCCGGTCATGCGTATGTGGGAAAAAGCAGCGCTGTTTTATCATATGTGATACATCTGAGTGTGTTGAAAATTCTGTTATAATGCTACTGTGTGTACTTCACCTGTCTAATACAATGCATAACATATTTAAGTGTCTTTGGCGTTTCCATGTTTCTACAAAATAAAACCGGAAAATTGAGAGTGTATGACGTCATTGGCAGTCGACACAATGACACGGTCCATTACACTAGTTAAAATTGCTTATTTCTCTGGATTTAAACATTCTTTGAAACATTTGGGATTATGTAAGGACACAAGTCACAAGTGTTATAAATATATAACAATGTAGTTTTTGGATATTTTAATAAAAATTTTAATTTAATAAAAAAAACTTACATATTGTGCCTTTAATGTCAAGTAATAATAATAATAATAATAATTAATAACAAGTGGTTGAACCTGGATCCTTCTAGACGGGTCCGGGGGCATTAAACCGGGGGTTAAAGACCTTGTCACACTCTGTTTATTTGGATGTTTAAAAACAACTTTTATTTATTTTTACAATAGCCTTATGGAATTCTGTGTTGTGTATTTTTCTGGTTATCAAATGAAGTATAAAATATTAATTTAATTGATCTTTTAATGAAAATTATATTATTAAAAATATATTATTATATTATTTATTTTTGGCAAATAAAGGGGATTTACTATTAAAATGTAAAACATGGAAGAAATATTGTGTGAATTTTTTAAAATAAATTTTTATTAATTAATAGTAGTAGTAGTAGTAGTAGTAGTAGTAGTAGTAGGCACGTACATTATACTGAATGATTAATAAGTTAAACCGAACTTTTACTTTGATGGGTTGCCGTGAATACCTTTAAATTTCTGTGTGTATATCTGACGCTTGTTTTTCTCGAATGTGAAACACTCATGAAGTGAATCTCAGAGCAGATCTGGAGATGTTGTTAATGTATTTATGTCCTCATTTAGTGAAACGGCAGACGCTGAAATCACTGCACGCGTCAGTATTACATATGTAGAAAACGAAACCGCGCATGTGCGCCGTTCATTCATAAAAAGACACGCAGAACATGCAGGATTCATATTAAAATAGTCTTTTGCGGCATAATATTTACAGATACTAGTCCATATCGCGACTTGATTTAAGTTTAATGACCAACTTTTGATTAATTCGTTCAAACTTTGACAAATTCCGTGGAAATCATAAGGCCATACAAAAAAACATTCGGGGCTGGAGTAAAAACCTTTGGGGCTCAAGCCCCGAATGATTAGCCCTAGCGACGCCCCTGAATATCTGTATACCATTCTGTATTCTGTGAAGAAGATATTTTGAATATTTTGTAACACGGTTGAACCTAAATGGATACAATATTGCTCAAAAATTTTAACTCCTAATCCAAGTAAACTGCTGCCGGACACTGCATTGAGAATAATCTTTCACCAGCACATCAGCGCAGAATAAAGGGCATTTAAGGCTTTGTTTCATGTGGAACATTTGCCTGTGTGACACTTTTTGGCCACTCGTCTTATCTAGGCTTTGTGCAGCTGTGTTTGATTTTGCGAGAAATGATTGCCGTGTATAGAACAGGCAAGTGTCTGAACAGAACAGATAGGATGAGTCATCTACAGCTGACAGTGATGAGCCTGTTTAAACCAAGAGGGGGGGAAGAAAAAAAAAAAAACCCAAAGAACTTCATTCGACCCACACAGATGTATGTTCTCAATATAAAAAGCTCAGACACACATTCCGGTTTTCTCAGCGGCTGTGTTTGTTTCCAACAAGCTGAATTAAACTGAATATTCGATCAAAGCTTGTGATCAAATCCAAACATTTATCATAGTTCTCCAACTCATCGGCAGGAAAATAAGCAACACGTTCTGGCGAGATCTGCGGGTAAAACTGGAGCAACGTTCCCCACGCGAATAAGTGGCGGGGAGGATAAACCATAAAAGGAAAGAGAGACGTACCCCTGGAGGTCGCACAGGAAATGAAACACAATCTGTAATAGCAATAAAAGTCAAAGTTTGTACCTTTGACTGACACATTGAGTCACACCTTTCCTTCTACCTAATTTCTTTGCATCTCACAACAGCATTTGAGTAGCTCACAGCGTTGATTATATATTGTGAACGTATTTGCAGTTCTTACGCGATGGCTTGGAGATATGATTCACAGAATCAAATGTGTGCCAGCAGCATTGAATTACAGCACACACTTGAGCACTTGGCCATGAGAGATTAAAGTCTATTCACTGCAAAGATTCAACACTTGAGGGACACAGCTTCTTTCAAGATGTGGCCTCCCTCTCTTATATACTTATCCGAATGCTTACTACAACCAACATCTAGCTATCCGACAAGTACAGCATATTAAAATTGCATGGCAAATCCCAGGCACAAGCATATCATAATCACATAAAAGCAAAATGAAATGTATTCAGACCCTTAAAATGCAAAACACGGGTTGTGCAAAACATGGTCTTTCACAAAGTTGCATTTGTAATTATGGCCAGATGATTGAAAAGTAATTTTTCTTGCTTTCTTATTTGGTGTTATTAGTGTTTTATTATTATTTCCTAAATCTGATATATCTAGAACATATGAATATTCCAGCCTGGACATTGGTTCTCAGGAAATGAAGTGCAAATATCTTCCTCCATCAAAGATGGTGGCATATAATTATACTAGCGGCCTGCAAAATTGACTTTTGCTTTCAGAACTCTTGGTCTTGTGAACTGTCATCTCTGAGTTAATTTCCCTGGAGTCTCCCCCTTACAAATTGTATGTCACTCTTTGCAGAATTGAAATGTAATGATGCTTAGAGGTACCTTCAACAGGCGATCGAACAATGGCTACATAGTCTGCTGTCTTTGAGGGCTCATGTTAGAAATGCAAAGGCAAAAGAGCTATTTCTTCATCATTACCCTGCAGCAGATGTGGAGGTGGTCACATATGATTAATAACCAAGCCTGAATTTCTACAGGACTAAGAGTGTAGAAATACTGAAGAAAGAGGATTGAGGTCATAACAAGTGTACTGCGTTTGTCATGATGGATTGACACTATGACTACATAAAATAGAGAGCAAGTATCATGGTTTCAGGCACCATCTATGAGGTGCAAAATTAAGCTAATAAAACAGAAAGCCCAGGAACATGAAACAAAATGTGCTATAAAACCCAATGCTTTTACTTTTTGAATTTGCAGATCAGGGTAAATTTAACTTATTTTGTCCACTGGGAAATAAGCAGGTATCCTTCTGTAGCTTCTGAAGGGCAGTACTAAATGAAAATATGATATTTGGGCAAAATAAGAAAATGTACACATCTTTATTCAGTTCAAAAGTTTTCACCCCCGGCTTCCTTCTGAAGCATCTGTGAGCATTTGCACCTTCTGTAATAGTTGCATGTGAGTCCCTCAGTTGCCCTCAGAGTGAAAAGATGGATCTCAAAATCATACAGTCATTGCTGAAAAGACAAAAATGCTGAAATACACAAAAATGTTGGACCTGAAGGATTTTTCTGAAGAACAGCAGGCAGTTTAACTGGACAGGACAAACAAGGGACTCATGAACAACTATTACTAAACAAAAAAAAAACAGCTGTGGATCATTCAGGTAACTACACAGTATTAAGAATTAAGCGTATGTAAAATTTTGAATGAGGTCATTTTTATAAATTCAACTATTATTTTCTCTTTTTCCTCTCTCTTATGTAAAATACCTTATTCAGGTCAGTACTAAATAAAAAATAGCATGCATTTTGTACGATCCCTCTTATTTTGGTAAAATAATTAACCTTTTGCAGATTCTGCATGATTCTAGTGTATGAAAAATTTTGACCTCAACTGTATGTAAACCATAGATAACAATAATAGCAGATTTAAATGTTTGCAACCGAGAAGCATTGTGCTGGAGAATAAAAACAGTTGTTTAAAAAAGCATTAGTAAAAAAGTTAATTAGATTCTTTTGATTTCTTGCCATATTGTATATAATATAAAGTATGCAAACAGACCTTACCAAATCTGAGAGACACTCTTTGCATGTTTTTCTCCATATTTTCAATTCATCAGTGGGGTCAAACGAAAGGGCTATTCTTACTTCTTGGTAATGCACAGAACTATATTAAATCCCACATAATTAGACTGGCATGGAGAGCCCATATGTTGTAATATATTATTCATACATTTTTGATAGAGTCGGCTTATATAACGGGAGATGTAAAAAGCCACAAAGTTCAGCATTTAAACTTTCAACATTTTCGACATTCGCAAAGGCCATTCCAATGACATTCCACTCAAACGTGTCATATCTTTTCTCCACAATCACGTCAGAAACATTTTAGCAGACAAATACCTCATTTACTCTGTTATCAATAGCGAATTTCAGCCAGGTAAATGCCATTACGACTCTCATTTGCTCTGACACCTCTAAAAGAATGCAAGAGCACCTGAGGTTCTTAATTTTGTGCGAAGGAACAGGTGATTGATTCTGTGCCTCTAACCACTCTGAGGAGTCAAATGACTGCTTTATGTTCCAGCTGCACAATAATTCACTCAGATATTGAAATATGCCATCCATCAAAGAGCCCCCTAATTTCCCTCTGGAAATAATGAGTCCTCTCATTATTTAATGTAACTTGCCAGACCGGGGTTTTCAGAGAGACGCGCGTGTTTATCAGATTCCTGTACCGTATCGATTGGCGCTAGAGGGATCTTCGTTCACTTCTGAGCTGAATGAGAATGCGAACCTCCTGCCACCAGCCGTGTCTATACTAAACGGCGAGGTGAAGATTCATAGGTTGTCTCTCTAGGCATGGCAAGTACACAAATCTTGTAAATTAAAGCATTGTTATGGCATGGCCCAATTCTGCTCTCTGAGGCACGATGCCCTTTTCTGCTGAGAGACGGAAAGGGCATGCAGCTAAAAACAAACTTTAGACTCACTTTTGAAAAGGCAAAGGGAAGCCTTTATTTACAGACGCAAACATATTAAGAGAATACAAGAGATAATATAATACCATCATGAGAACAGGTGACACACCGTTTTAAAACTCAATTAAAAGTATTGTCATAAGACCAGAAGGAAATCTATCAAGTATCATTCAATAACTAGTCTGACTAAGCCAAGGTATCAGCAGCTAATCTTTAGCAAAATGGAGCAGCTAGATGTTTTTCAATCAGCTGAGTGCTGTCGTTATTTCATGCATTTGCTATCAAAGTGGGGGTGGTACGAATGGGACACGAAAAAGAAAGGTTGATGGGAATCTTGCAACAAGGAGCTTTTACTGTTGCTCAAATAAACTGCAACTTGTCTTCAATTTCCATACGCAGCTTTCAAAGATGCTGGCTTGTATCCAGATATCACTGCAGTAGAATGGTTTGTACTTGGAAACAGAATGATGAATTTCTCTTTACAAAGTTTGTCTTTACATACAACACTTTTACGCCAGAAAGTAATGTGTGTCCATTGCTATCACAGAAATACATGATAAACATTTAAGAATTACACTTAAAGGGATAGTTCACACAAAAATGAAAATTCTGTCATCATTCTTCCTCTACACTGTAAAAAATAAAAAACACAATTTGTTGAGTCAGCTTAAAATAATTTGTTACCCTGCTGCCTTAAAATTTTAAGTTCAGTCAACTAAAATTAAGTTTAGTCAACTTGAAATTACTAAGTACTAAGTTACAACTTAGATGTTTGTGTTTGCTAAACTTAACAGATGGGTAAGTAACCCAGCTGCCTTAAAATTTGAAGTTGATTCAACTCAAATATCTAAGTTGTCAGAAAAATTTAACATTTCACGTTGAATAAACTTTTTTTGAGTTGACTGAACTTAAAATTTTAAGGCAGCAAGGTTACAAGTTATTTTAAGTTGACTCAACAAATTGTTTTTTACAGTGTAGTTGGTCCAAATCTGTATGTGTTTCTTTTTTTTTTCTGTTGAAACATCTTCATAAAAGAAGATATTTGAAAGAATGTTGGTAACCAAACAACTGATGGTAGACATTGACTTCTATTGAATGGAAAACATACCATTGTGCCAAGTGAATGGCTACCGTCAACTGGAACTATCACTTTAAAAATATATTAAAATAGAAAACAATTATTTCAAATTGCAATAATACTTTATAATGTTACGGTTTTTAAATTGGTGAACTTAAAATAATTGTTTTAAAATTTGAAAATTTTGGTAAAATCTTAATAAGAGTTTCAGCTCAAAATACCCACAGATCATTTATTATATCATTTTGAAAATGTCTGTTTTGGAAGCAGAAACACTGTTTTGTGCATGTATCTTTGAATTCAAATGAGCTGCTGATCTCCGCCCCCTTTTTCGTTTGTAGCTCGGATACTCTGCCAAAAAACATTTGTTTGGTTTTGATTATCATTTGCATCACGCTGAAATCATGCATTTTAAAGCCATATCAGTTTAAATTTCTGATATACGGTTTTCTGAGCACACATATCCGAAGTACGAGCACAGAAAGTGGCTGTCACATGACATGTGAGTACTAAACGAAGTTCTCTTTCATGTCTTATTGCGCTTAAACTGTTGAATACACAGTTTGTTTAAATACACACATGAGGCTCAAAAACACAGTTGGTTATGACTCTGAAATTAAACAGCTGGGAAAGAAATTGCATGTTTATATTAGATCTGTTTATTAAGTGACATCAGTGTAATACACAGTACTGCTGTCTGTGCTGTTAATGTGATCCAAACAATAAAATAAAAACAGAAAGACAACATTTCTTACTTGAATGCTTGAATGCTGCTCACTCAGGGCGGGGCCTGTAAAATGTGACATCACATTTGACATATTCTGCAAACAGCTTGTTTTGAGACAATGCTAATGATTTATGGGGATTTTTTTTATTAATTTAGGGTGGCTGTGTACACACACTGCTGGCACACGTTCATGTTCAAAAAAAACATGCAAAAGTGAATTTTGCATAATAGGTGCCCTTTTAAAACAATATTAAAAATAAAAAGACAGTAAGGAACTTTAAACCCTGACAAATAGCAATGATGAGAGACATTTATGGACATGTCAGTATACAAAGTGTACAAAATTAATAGTTTTTTTAACCTCTTTTGTTGCAATCCCCAGTACAGTCTCTAATTATTTTCTCCAGTAATGCAACCATCTGGCGACAAAAGTACAGTCAATAATTTGACAGCTGCGTGGGCACTGAAAGCTGCTAACGCTTCAAAGCCAAAGCCAAGACTCTACAAATGATTGATTTGCCATTGTAAGGTAAAACTTTTAACAGTTTGATCCTCCGACACATTTTAACATACACTATTCACACCAAAGAAAAAGCACGCTCAAAAGACAAATGTCTCCGTTAAAGGCCGGGACCCATAAAAGATACATACCGGCCCTTTGAGGGTGACAGCTTCTGCTTTCAGAGTCTGTCAGTGCTTTTATGTCTCTGTATGTGCCTGAGTGGGGGTGAAAAATGGAGGGTGATGCCAGGGTCACTCCTGGGGATCGAGTGCAGCTACTGAAGCAGGGCAGCCGAATTCCTGATGGAGTTTGCAGCCGGTTTGCTGGGCCGGGGCCTAGCGCTCAGTTACAGTAATACGGAGATACGGACCGCTGTGCAAGGTCGCATGATATTTATATAGATGTAATTGCTCAGCGCTGATGCAGAGCGGAGAAAAGTAAGTCACTCGGCACAAGGACCTTTCCCAGAATGCCACTCTCCAGAGGCTCTATCTGTACACTTACGTTTTTCTGTGTTTACGTAATGTAAGCAAGAAAGTCCAATTTCCTAAGCAGCAAACTAGCCATCCATCCAAACAAACCCTATAAAAAGACAATCTGTCAGAAGCACCGCCGCTCAGTCCATCCATAGCATCCGCGGCACCCCCAGCTGATATCAGTGGTGTGAATCTGGCACTCTCTCTGTGCTATTATAAGTCGAGTATCAGCTTCAATTTGTAAAACGTCCCTCAGCACACCCTTGCATCTGTCTCAATCAATGAGGGCAATTGCCAAAGGCTCCAGACAGGCCGTCTGCCGCTGCTTGTCCCTGACAGTCCCTCTTTCCCAACACCAGCTGAGGTTACAGCGTCTGCTGAAAGCCCCAGTCAGCACTCTGTCATGTTCTCAAAATCATTATTTAGACCTGAGGGGCCTTACCATTTCCGCACAGTACAATTAAGAGTAAGTATCAGGTGAGAGAAAGGGCAGAGGAGAGAAGCTTTTGAGAGATCCATCTTTGGGGTCCCAAAGTCTGAGAACTCCAGCAAATATTGTTTTTACTAATTTAATACAAACTTTTTTTGTATTAAAATTTTCAACTTGCAGATTTCATTTTCAGCCTTTATATTAAATGAAAAGTTCTAAAGAACTAAGTAGTCACATCAATTACAAAAAGTTTGAATATTTGATTAGTGGCATAGAATCATCATTATTCTTTCTGTCACAGGAAAGTTTTTTTTTTTTTTTTTTAATAAATTCTTTTAATTAGCAAGTAGGCATTAAATTGGTCAGCACTGACAATAAAGATATTTACTAAAGATTTCTACTTCAAATTAATGCTGTTATTTTGAACTTTCTGTTAATTTATTAATTGATCATGACAAACATTACAATGGTTTCTACATATTTAAATCAACTGATTTCAACTTTGATAATAATTAAAAATATTATTTTGTGCATCAAATCAGCATATTAGAATAATTTCTGAAGGATTATTTGACAACGAAACACTGGGGTAATAGCTGCTGAAAATAATCAGGAATAAATTACACTTATTTAGTTATAGCAAAGGTTAATCATAGTTATAGTAAAAGTTAATTACAGTAACAGTTTTTACTGTTTGACCAAAAAAAAAAAAATGCAGCTTTGGTTAAATGGTTGGTTGGTAAGTAAGTAAATAAATAAATATTTTATTATGCTTTTTCAAACCATATAACTTTTAAACAAAAAAAAAAAAAATCAGTGTGGTCTCAGACATTTTGATAATTTGATAATAAATATCATTATTGAACTTTAAGTTCAATAAAAAAAAAAGTCCTGAACAACAGGAGAATCATCCTTTATTTTTGTGGGAAATTTATGGAGACAATGAGCTAACATATAAACTTGTAACAGAATGTATATGTGCCCAGAAAGTTGTATTGCTGATCATTTTCAATTGTAATAATATGTTGTATGTGATTCTAAACACTGAAGCAAGTGGCAAGGAAAAAAACCTGACCAACTATGAATGATTTATTTGAGTTATTATGCCATTTGATTTATTTTTACTAATAGCAAATTATATTTGATGAAGCAGACAGTTGAGTGAGCAGGGTAATTACATTACATGATTTGCCTCATTAGGTTGTGTCCTGGTATTGTGTAGACTTACAGTAGTTTTGAGTTATGCATTTCATGCATTTGGAAATACACTGAACTCAAAGATCTAAGACTTTTTCTATGTACACAAAAGGCCTTTTTCTCTCAAATATTGTTCACAAATCTGTCTAAATCTGTTTTAGTGAGCACGTCTCCTTTGCCGAGATAATCCATCCACCTCACAGGTGTGGCATATCAAGATGCTGATTAGACAGCATGATTATTGCACAGGTGTGCCTTAGGCTGGCCACAATAAAAGGGCACTCTAAAAAGTGCAGTTTTATCACACAGCACAATGCCACAGATGTCACACATGCTGACTACAGGAATGTCCACCAGAGCTGTTGCCCGTGAATTGCGTGGTTTATTTCTCTACCATAAGCTGTCTCCAAAGGCGTTTCAGACACTTTGGCAGTACATCCAACCGGCCTCACAACTGCAGACAACGAGTAACCACACCAGCCCAGGACCTCCACATCCAGCATCTTCACCTCCAAGATCGTCTGAGACCAGCTGCTGCAACAATCGGTTTGCATAACCAAAGAATTTCTGCACAAATTGTCAGAAACCATCTCAGGGAAGCTCATCTGCATGCTCGTCATCCTCATCGGGGTCTCGACCTTACTGCAGTTTGTCATTGTAACCGACTTGAGTGGGCAAATGCTCACATTCGATGGCGTCTGGCACTTTGGAGAGGTGTTTTCTTCATGGATGAATCCCGGTACAGGGCAGATGGCAGACAGCGTGTATGGTGTCGTGTGGGTGAGCGGTTTGCCGATGTCAACGTTGTGGATCGAGTGGCCCATGGGTTATGGTATGGGCAGGCATATGTTATGGACAACGAACATGGGTGCATTTTATTGATGGCATTTTGAATGCACAGAGATACCGTGATGAGATCCTGAGGCCCATTGTTGTGCCATTCATCCACGACCATCATCTCATGTTGCAGCATGATAATGCACGGCCCCATGTTGCAAGGATCTGTACACAATTCCTGAAAGCTGAAAACATCCCAGTTCTTGCATGGCCAGCATACTCACCGGACATGTCATCCATTGAGCATGTTTGGGATGCTCTGGATCGGCGTATACGACAGCGTGTTCCAGTTCCTGCCAATATCCAGCAACTTTGCACAGCCATTGAAGAGGAGTGGACCAACATTCCACAGGCCACAATCAACAAACTGATCAACTCTATGCGAAGGAAATGTGTTGCACTGCGTAAGGCAAATGCTGGTCACACCAGATACTGACTGGTTTTCGGAACCCCCTGGACCCCCCAATACAGTAAAACTGCACATTTTAGAGTGGCCTTTTATTGTGCCCAGCCTAAGGCACACCTGTGCAATAATCATGCTGTCTAATCAGCATCATGATATGCCATACCTGTGAGGTGGATGGATTATCTTGGCAAAGGAGAAGTGCTCACTAACACAGATTTAGACAGATTTGTAAACAACATTTGAGAGAAATAGGCCTTCTGTGTACATAGAAAAAGTCTTAGATCTTTGAGTTCAGCTCATGAAAAATGGGTTGCGTTTATAATTTTGGACAGCGTAATATGCTATTTTGATACCGGATCCAAACGTCAAAAAATCTTTTACAGGAGCCAATCGTGTCAGGAACCTTTTTTCCTTATTTCCTATTTTGGAAATAAATATGAGACCCTGGACCACAAAACCAGACATAAGTAGCATGGGTATATTTGTAGCAATAGCCAACAATACATTGTATGGGTCAAAATGATAGTTTTTTCCTTTATGCCAAAAATTATTAGGATATAAAGTAAAGATCATGTTCATTGAAGATATTTTGTAAATTTCCTACCGTGAATATATCCAAACTTAATTTTTCTTTCTTTAAAAGCAATTTTCTCAATATTTAGATTTTTTTCCACCCTCAGATTACATATTTTCAAATAGTTGTATCTCAGCCAACTATTGTCCTGTATTGTCCCAGCTTTCAGGTGATTTTTAGATGGTTTTGTGGTCCAGGGTCACATATTTATAAAGAATCCACATCTCAATTAATAACATGTTAGGCTGTAATGTAGGCCTTATTCTTTGACTTTTAATATCAATTGCTCATGCAGTCAGGAAGAACAAGCTAAGCAAACGGAAACACACTGTGTCACCTACAGCAACACCTGTCAAAATGGACTGAAAGGAAACACCCATAGTAACACTGTACAATCAATACCGGTGTTCTCCTGACACCTCCATTTCACATGCAACATCATTTTTATTGAACAACTAAATATGCAGTACATACTGAAACAATTCACCTTGTATACTTGCACATTAAAAAAAGTCAACCAGAAGAAAAAAAAAAAAAACGGCGAAGATTTCCCAGAGCACTACTATTATCACGTTTAGTAATTAAAGGAATAGTTTGCCCAAAATTTTAAATTTGCTGAAAAATGACTCCTGTACAGATATAGATGAGTTTGTTTCTTCACTGAAAGGGATTTAACAGAGAAATCTAGCATCATGTGCTCACCAACAGATCCTCTACAGTGAATGGGTGCTGTCAGAATGACAGTTCAAACAGCTGGTAAAAACATCACAATAACCAGTTAACATTTTATGAAGTAAAAAGTTGTTTTTGGAATAAGCAAATCTAAGATATCCAAGTCCTCTATCTATAAAATTGCTTTTCACAGTGGAAAAGTTGTCTCATCTGAATCAGGAGAGAAATATGCACACATCAAGCATCATTTAGCAAAAACAGTCCGAAACAGTTCTAAGTCGGATTTTGATGCGAGAGGACAACAGGAGATGGACTTTTTCCATTGGAGCAAGCATTATTATTAATTATGGACTCAAATGTTTGACCAGAAGTGACTCTTTATAACCTTTAATGATTTTTTTTCTTATAAAAAGACAGCTTTTCACATCACAAGACGTTAAATGATGGACTGGAGTCATGTGGATTAATGTGATGTTTTTGCTCTCTAATAGTACCTATTACTGCAGATGTTGGTATATAAATAATGCTAAATTTCTCTGTTCAGATGAAGAAACAAACTCATCTACATCTTGTATGGCTTGAGAGTGAATAATTTATTTATTTATTTATTTTTTGCATATTTTCGTTTGTGGGTGAACTATTCCTTTAATGTTTTGTGTAGGGGTCTCGATACAGATTACTCAAGATCAAGAATAGCAGATATTTTGAACTGATATATGTGTCTGGTGTAAAAATGAAAATGAACGTCAAAATGTATATTAACAATGGCTCTGACAAAAACATTCTTTAAATGCTTTTAAATTATTTTATCAGCAAATCATTTCTGCTGAATCAGTTTACAGATTTGTAATGCCATTGTACACTATATATAAGAATTAATTGAATGAGTAAGTAAATAAATAATCAAATGCCTTCAAAATGATACTTAGCAGTCTGTGCATGTTATGTGATTTAATATGTTTATGTAGGTCTGCTTTGATAAGAATAACTGAGTAATTGCCAAGCATTATTATTCTTCCTACTATATTCAATAAGGTTAAATAACTTTTATAATGACAATCTGCCAAGACGCACATTTACCATTCACACTACTATCATGTTGGGAAGGCACTGATGAGATATTGATGAAAGTTTCAACCTTAATTCAGCACCTTTGGGCCTCCAAGCTCCCTTAACAATGAATTTAAGTTCTACCTAATAATGAATGATCAACATGCTGGATTAGTAAACTGGCGTCACTCCATCAGACTTCATTTTTGTCCTTCATGTAAAAAACAGAAAGAAAATAAAGCACTATTCATATACTTTCAGACAGTGTTTTCACAGTGTATTAACCAGGCACACTGCAATTTCTCATTCATTACATGGCGAGACACAATCCCACACTGTTTTAACACCAAAGACTGAATCTCTGCCTGAGTTACAGCATCATTGTGCCCTTGAAATGTCTTTCACGCTCATCCTTCATGATAACCCCTTGCCAAACAGAGGAAATTAAAAAGCTTACAATGAGTGGGGCCAACTTTATGTAAGTTGAAGGAAAAGTCTGCTTCTGAGGTGAGTCAACGTGTGGAATTATACACTATCATCAATCATCTTTCCTGGAGATGTTACTGCCACACTTTGTCCTTGGGGAGACGGTTTATACCGAGCGGCCCATCTCCCCATCAGAGGCGTCTGCGCCGTGTTTGTTTTATTGTTTCTTGCTTTTATAAGATGCTGACAGTGCTGTGTTCATAAGCATTCTGCTAACGGCGCAGGTGTTGCTCTTATCCGAGTCTAATCTCGATGTTGACGACCATGGGACTTAATTACATTGTGAAAGCAGCATGTGACTGAAAAATATCTGAGTTCACTTTTAGTTTTTCAGTGCTTAGAAGTATTCCTTGAACTTTCTGGTAGGGGGTTTTTGCTTTGAATATTTAACTAGGGCTGCAAACAATTCTTGATTCTATTCGAGTATTTGATTTAAAAAAAAAAACAAAAAAAAAAAAACATTGATTGCATTTTGCTCATGTCCAGTAATCGGCAACATACCGGAAGTGGTGCATTCCACATGAAACCCATTTAAAAATCATAATAAAGCATAATGCTATTAAAAAAAATTCACAAATATGCTAGGATTCAATTAAATAAGTATATGACATGCAGGTTTAAATGTATGCAATTGAATTATTTACATGCATGTTACATATGTGCATTTCAGAGCGGCTCCTTCATCATTTATTATTTACATGTGTGGAGCATCTCAAACTCCATCTCTGCATATTGCTGCGAGTTCGGGTTTATTATAACGTTCATCTGGGAGCGCAACGTGAGTTATTTCATCAGATTTGTGAGGTAAATAATTTATAAACCTAAACGCAAACACAGGAGAATACATCATTATCTTTAATATGTTAACTGTTCATCGCGATTTCAAAAATTTTCACGTTTTGATGTCCACATATTCAAGAAATTACAGTGACTTTAGCTTTTTAATCATTAAGAAATGGCAGAATATTAAAGATTAGGTGGACATTTGAAGTAAATGTTTTTGAGACAATATTAAACACGGATTAGATTGTGTAGCTAAAAGGGTCATCGGATGCCCATTTTCAACAAATTGATATGATTCTTTAGGGTCTTAATGAAAAGTCTATAATATACTTTGGTTAAAAATTCTCAATGGTTGTGTAAAACAACACCCTTTTTACCTTGCCAAATTCAGCTCTGCAAAAATCATCCCATTCTGGTCGAGGCTGCTTTAAATGCAAATTAGCTCTGCTCGCCCCTATCTTCTCTCTGTGGAGTGACGAGCCTGTTTACTGTAGCCACGTTTAGCCGCTAAACTTGCTAACTAGCACATTATTAGGAAAGACGATCGCAAAGATTCATTAAAAAAACCCTTATACTCACTTCTGCTGTAAGTGAAGCTGGATCACGAATGATTCGTGCGAACATAGACGGATATATGTAGATCGGGAGGCGCATTCCATTCACAAACAAACGTAATCCACTGCATCTTCAGCGGCTCAGATGTCGGGAGTAAATGACGACCACTACGTTCATTATTATATCCAGCAACACAACACCTCAATCGCTCAATTCTTGTCTAACTTCCATCCCTGCTCTGGCATCAAAACATGGAGGCTGGACTGTTACATCTGATCTGAGGTAAGACGCTCATGTCAATCAACTATCGTAGGAGCGGCCTCTGTGTGTGTGACGCAACAACGACAGGCATCTAAGAATGGCTCAATTTGAAAAAGGGAATATTATTTTTACAGATTAATTAAAAACCACTGCATGGATTTTTACAATTACAGCAGATTTGTACATACACTGCCAACACACATTAATGTTCAAACAGCTTGTAAAAGTGAACTTAGCATCTGATGACCCCTTTAAGTGTAAAAACAAACGTCAGGCCGTTGGCGCCCTCTGCAGGCATTTGTTATAGCTCTATTGTTTATAATACATTATGTATTTTAACAGTTTTAATAAAACCATATGATTACTTGCTTTTGATACTTTATTTGAACTGACTGTTATTGCCTCATTGCTATTGTAAATGTATTTTAAGTCATTTGAAAGGCTATTGTTCACTTAGGTCAGTTTTTTACTACAAAAAAAAATTAATTACCATTATCTGATTACTCAATTAATCATCAGAATAATCAACAAATTACTTAATCATCAAATAATCATTAGTGACAGCCCTACATCTAACCTCCAGTATCCAACTTCTGCAAATATAATTCTGTGATTAACGTACAGTATTCATTTAAACAATGTTAATGTTAAATGTTTGTTCCTGCTACAAATGTTTCTATTAAATATTATTAAATGAGAATATATTATATATAAAATTATCACAAAATTGAAGCAAGTATGGAAGCTTGATTATGCGGTTGGATTAAAAAAAAAAAAAAACTTCTCACAATTTCCACATTTCCAGACCGAAAAACTTCAAGGCTCACAATTATGACTTTTTTTTACTCAAAACTCCAAGTTTATATCTCACAATTCTGGCTTTTCTTCCACAATTGTACGTTTGAGTATATTTTTCACAATTCTGAAAATGTCTCAGAATTTCAAGAAAAAGTCTGAATTTTTAGCTAAAAAGTTGCATCTATCTATCTATATGTCTATCTGTCTGTCTGTCTATCTATCTATCTATCTATCTATCGGTGGAAACAAGGTTCCCTGTGAAAAGGTCATGTAATATTGTTCATTAATGTCTAGAAGTTAAATATATGCACTGCTTTCACTTGAGATAACAAAGGCTATCTGGTGATGAATATAAGATGATCAATAACGGAATGAGTTCATGCTCTGGAGAAACCCAAGAGACATGGACATCCTTTCAGATGCAATAAGAAATCTCCCCTCATCTCTCCTCTCTGCCCTAATGAAATGAGCTCTGACAAATATTCAAGTTGTTTTCGTTTTCATTTTTTTTTTTAAGGAACAAATGACTTCTATGCCTATTCAAGCATGCAAGTTCAATTATATGCCCATGCTCTATTAAAAATGTGATTTGCTCTTGTAATTGCCAAAAAGATCGAAAACCACAAGCAGTGTCTATAAAATGCGCTACAAAGCGGCACATCTGATGACATATACAAGAGCTCAATTCAAGGCATGCTCCATGAAATAATTTTGAACCCTCTTAATGTTTTTTCATATTTTGCAAGGTCTCGGAAGATGAGGAGGCTTTCATATACAAAGCAAGAAGAAACTACTCTTTCACCTTGCCTACACACTCGTTTGTATGCATAGACAAACGCACTGCAGAAGGGAAGCTGAGTGGGAGGATTAGGCAGATTAAATCCAGGGCCCATGCCTCAGGTCTCGCTTTTTTAGGAATAAGAAATCTGAATGGAAAGATGGCTGAATGTTAAGCCTGGTATGATTCAGTGCCACATGTCGCTGCAATATTGAAAAAAAAAATTTATATATCCTACGGGGGAAACAAAACTAAATAGTAAGGCCAAATATAAATAAATAAATAAATAAAATTGGGAGTGAGTAAAATGATACTGAGCAGGGACAACATGCATTAAAAAAAATACAGTTAATATAGTAATAATTATTCCACCATTCTACCAATATTCACTGAGATTACAAGATAGGGATGACCCTTTCAGCCACTACAAGAGAAGCTGTTCATTCCATATCTGTGATTTCTCGAATATTGCAGGTTTACAATGACACTAATTCAATTCAAGTCCCCCAAAAAGGCTGATCGTCCACTTAAGACGAATGCACAAGACAAGATAATGCAGAGACTCAGTGGGAAATGGGTTCAGCACTGCAGCTGGAATTGCTTGCCAGTTCAGTGTTGAACAGGGAAGGGTCTGTCTCGACATGTTTAAGAGAAGTTGGACTGTGACCAAACCTCTCATCAGCAGAAAGAATTAAAAACCTAAGCGTTTTTTCATTTTAATCACTGTTTTTTTCCACAAAATAAAGGCTTTTGTTGAAATGCCTTGGATATTTTGTCAAACATGTTAGTAGAACAGTGGAATACCTACAGCTAATATATTTCTGAACTTTTTTAAAACTTTTTTTTTTTTTTTTGCGTTCTTTGGCATTTCTTTATTGCATTCAAAATCCACTTAGCTTAAAAATGTTAAATGTTGTGCTAAAGAGTGAATATTTTCAAACACTCCACACATCCAATTAACGATGAGTATGTAAAGTGGTCAAGGTAATAGTCTCTCTAAATGGACTTAGAGAATGGTTATTAAGACATTTAATTAGGTAAAGTCAAGGAAAAAACATTGCTGCCATTTCGCAGAATTATACGATCATTACAACCAAAACATTCACCCACCAAGTTTCCTTTACAGCTCGTCAAATATCTGAAAAGCAATTTCCAACCTCTCATTTCTCAAGGTGATTTGTGAACAACAGGAACTGGCATCTCTCTTCCACAAGGGTTTGCTGCTAACTATTTTTATCTCTCTCTCTTCATAAGTGACTAATCTATGAAGGGCTCCAGCTTCGTCTTTCCCCTGGCATCATTCACGAGGCCTGCGCTCTCTACGCTTTCCACCCTGAGAGAAGTGTTTTATGGTTTGAGAAGGTGAGACACGGCTCTGCCTGTGCAGGCAGATCAGAGCTGTTTTATTGCAGCAAGGCTCTGCTGATATCTGCTGCAAATTCGACATCTTAACCCCTGTCACATCGCAGAGCCAAACAACTCTTCCTCTCGGCAGCAGCTCTGATGCTTCGTGCTTCAGTAGCAGTTTATTTTAGACCGTTCTCTCCCAGATGCATCCTTTGTGAGAAATATACACAAAAATAAACATAATATTACAACTTTTATATATGCACAAAATGCTAAGGATGCACAAATGATCTTGATCTAATTTACATCCTAAACAGAAAAGGTCACTAACTACACTGTAAACCCCGATAAGTTAACAGCACTCAAAAAAATTAAGGCAACCGATTACCTTCATTTTTTGAGTTAATAAACTTAAAAATAATATGTTTTCAGAAGTTAAATATTTCTATTAAATACTACTATTTGTAGTTTTTGATTATAGTTTAATTAAAAGTTTTCATTGTCTACTCAAATATTTTAAGTTAATATGACCTATTATTATGAGTTTTTAATCATTTGTGCCATTGTATTAAGTTAACAATACTTATAAAAATTAAGTTACATTAACTCAAAATGTATTAGTATTACTTAACTCAAAATTAGCATTTAACTAACACACTTTAATTGTACTTGAAGTCATGTGGCACAAAACTTAAAAATTTTGTGACAACCGAACTCAAAAATATTGAGTACAACTAACTCAAATAACTTGAGTAATGAATCTAAATTTTCTTAATCTCTTCCATTTAACACAGTGAAAATTAATATTTAAAATACAACAATATATTATTTATTGTGGAAAATGAATTTCTACACACCAAAAATGGGCAACGAATAACTGAAATATTAAGAATTCACAATATTGTATGAGAATAGTGCATTTATTACAGATTTGGAGAAATTTAGCATTGGATCGCTTGCTCACCCCTGCAGTGAATGGGTGCCGCCAGAATGAGGGTCCCTACAGCTTATAAAAACATTACAAATTTTCAAGTTTTTTACAAAACATTTCAACTATTTGTTTAAACTGGTTCAAAATTAAATCAAATTTTAAATCAAATGTTATTTTGGTCAATGAATATTTGATGCCATTTCAGAATCAATATGACATGACAAAAATATTGACTAAGAATATTTTCATAGTTTTAATATATTAAGGCCAAAGATATCACTTACAAGCTACTCAAGAGATTTTATATTGAATGTCTGGTTGGTTTTCAAAAGAGAAATGGGCTTTTGGCTTTGGAGACTAAGCTGTTGCAACATAGTTTTGTCAGTAAATTCAGCAAACCATATTTTTTCCTGTTAAGATGCAATTATTTCCAGCTTCAGTCTCAATTGAAGTTTTAGACAAGTTCCGCTTGGGACTTCATTACACATATTAATTGCCAAAAGTTTTAAAAATAAGTCTTAGGGTGAAGTGTCTTTGTAAGATTACTTGACCTAGTGGAACTTGGATTTATCTTTATTGTGCAAATACTTATAACATGTCGCAATAACAACATCCCCTGGTTTGGGTCATTGCACTGACTCACTGTCATCTTAAAACCATCACCAAAATGAATACTAGTTTCACAGATCTGAACATCCCATCACCCTGGAGAATCAAACAACTATGAGAAGGGACATGAAACTAATGCATACTGCTGGCATTTCCTGTAGAGACTGAAACACCAGCTGTGATGTCTCAATATCATAGCATCTTACTTTGAACAGGAAAATAAATCCTCAAAGCAACCTGCATGCTTATATTTCAGGAAGGAATTCTTATTTAGAAAGACAGAATTGCTTGTTCACAAGGCATTCAGAAATAATGAGCCAAATCAAATGTGACCCTGGACCACAAAACCAGTCATAAGGTAATTATACATCATCTGAAAGCTGAATAAATAAGCTTTCCATTGATGTATGGTTTGTAAGGATGAGATGGCATTTGGTCGAGATCCAACTATTTGAAAATCTGGAATCTGAGGGCGCAAAAAAAAACTTGAGATTGAGATTAAACGTGTCCAAATGAAGTTCTTAGCAATGCGTATTACTAAATTGGCCATTGCAACAAATACACACATGCTACTTTAGATTTACTTAAGTTTTGTGGTCCAGGGTCACAAGTAAAGTGATTTATACAGCTAACCAGGGGTGTGTTTCCCGTACAATGACGTAACTCACTGATTAACCTCCATAGTACGATGCATTGTTGTGGAAACAAACTAGCTAGTCACAACTTTTTCCCAAACGTGGTCGCATCTCCGTTGTTTGAGCCACATTAGTTCAACAATAGAGGGCCGTTGTTAATGACGTCACCGAGTAATAACTTATGCTATTTAACTGATTAGAGATTTCTAAAATGCAGCTATATTGAGCATGGCACCTTAGGCATTTATGCGCATGCGCATTATTCAAAAACTGCGCTTACAGAGGAAGCTTAAAAATACATAAAATGCATTTATAATTAGATTGAGTGAAAGATTGTAATAAGATTAAAAAAATAAAGATTGAGTGATATAGATTGTACTGCATGTTAGCTTGCTTATTGTGCCCAAGAGCATAACTTATTGAGCCCATATGTCTTACTAACAAGGAACTATGATTCAAACCACAGGTCGAGAGCAGAAAGTTCCAACCACGTGCTTTTGGGAAATGAACACCTGTTTGACTGATTAATTAAAAAGAATCAACTGTAAAGGCTGATTCATTCATGAATCAAGCATTCTTAAAGGGATAGTTCACCCAAAAATTTTAATTCTATTATTCATTACTCACCCTCATGTCGTACCAAACCCGTAAGACCTTTGTTCATCTTTGGGACAAAATTATAATACTTTTGATGAAGTCCAAGAGCTTTCTGACCCTGCATTGATGGCAATGTAACTGACACGTTCAAGGCCTAGAAAGGTCGTAAGGACATTGTTAAAATAGTCCATTGTATCAGTGGTTTAACCTTAATTTTACGCTACGAGAATACTTTCTGTATATTAAGTATAAAAAAGTATATTCTCGTAGTTTTCGTAAAATTAAGGTTGAACCACTGATGTCACAAGGACTATTTTAACGAAGTCCTCACTACCTTTCTGGTCCTTGAATGTGATAGTTGCATTACTGTTGTAGTTTTATCAAAAATATCTTAAATTGGGTTCTGAAGATGAACTCACGGGTTTGGGACAACATGAAAGTGAGTAATTAATGACAGAATTTTCATTTTTGGGTGAACTATTCCTTTAAAGGTTTTTCATAGAACCATCATTGCCTATAAAGAACCTTTATTTTTATGAGTGAATGATATCTGATGGATGGAATGGAAATGGGCTGGGAAAACAAACAACATGTAAAACAAATGCTACAAGCAGCAGAGATCTGACTTCACCAGATCATCACTTTCCTAACTGCTTATGAGATGTATATTGAATTATTAAGATTACAAGTTAACATGTATTTCTGCTTTTGCATTATTGTGATTCTAATACATCTGATGGCATAAACTCAGCACATGGGACATTAACTCAACACTTACTCTGAGTGAATGGAATACAGCCAGCGAATAGAAGCACTGCGGTTCGGTATTTGAGCATCAAGCCATGCATAGCAGCACTGGTAAAGCTCTCCAGAGAGTGACATGTTTTTACAGCAACATCTAAAGTTAATCATCTTTGCAAAGCCTCCGATGCATCATGTTCTCAACTTGTCAATAAAGCACTAATTCACTTATTTATGTCAATTCCGCATGGTGAGGATCCAAAATATCAAACCATGGCTGTGGAGGAGATGTTTGTATGTCTGCTGATTGAATCTGATTCCATTGCTTCGCACTGCATCGCATTAAACTTTCAACCAGGGATTCGCCTGAAGCCCTGAGCCTCAAAATTTAAAACTCCCACAATCCCAAACATGATATTAAAATTAATATCTATAAATAAGTTTAGTATCATGATGCAAGATAAATTTCTTTGATGTGTATTGAGGGAGATTCACTGTGGCTGGCAAAATAGTGGCTCAGTAAAGGGCAGCTGAAATGTCAGAAAAAGAATAAATAATTAATGCGCATATGAGGCAATATGAGATCCAACCAGCACAATATTGCATCCCGTTAAACATTCATAAAATGGACACTGTTCATTTAGAAACAGCAAACATAGCTCAATAAGAGTTATTGATGCATCTGTAAGCTTTCTCATTCCAACCGAAGTGCTCTGTTTATGGTCAACTAGACTAACAACAGTGTCCATATTGGCAGAATGAATGCAATATTTCACTAGCTGAACCAGAATACTGTCTAAATGAGAAACACAGGTCATAATGCTGCAATTGTCTATTGATTATATTATTTACAATGCCGATTTAGCCAAAATAACATGTCATATGTTGACTGTTGGTCTATTGAACACCGATCAATAGATACAAAAATGACCTTCCACTTTTTTGCAACCTTGGTTTTGAAATTATATTAAATAAATAATAATAATGCAATAGAGTTGTCAGCCATAAACCAAACGAATCAGCTCAGAGATTAATCGCTTTTCATAAACTTTGCTTTTCAAAAGTATTTGAACATTAAAAAAAACTTCTTATATATTATTTTAAAATTTTAAAATTGAATTTAAACTGAAATAATTCAAACACTTATAAAGCTTTAAAAACAATCATAATAAAACTATACTGATATAGTATTATAACCTTAGTATACTGTATCTCTATATGTTTAAACACATTTCCTACAGTAACTTAATTTGTTAAAAATGCAATTTAAATCAGTCAGACTTTTTCAGAAGGGCATAATATTGCAAAATAATCTTGATTCATACATTAAATTACTTGCAGAAACCTGCTGTAGCTCTCTACAGAAACACTGAGACGCTCAAAAGCGAGTGGGCAGGACCACGGTGATTGATACCCATCAGAAGCAGTGAATTTTAAGAAAGCTATAAATCAACAACAGATCAATACTGTTTACCTTGATCACAAATCATTGTTTGTGAAGGTAATTACAAGGTTTCTTAACATAAATCCTTGCCATAACCTTGTCTTGTCTGATGGACTGTGGCTCTTGGCCAGATATCGAACTGGATCTCATGCAAATAGGCATGACGATGATACTCTTGTTTGTCTTCCTCTCTCAGACGCCATTATGACTTTGCAAAAATGAGACTCTTTAGAGTCAGTGGCCATGGCATATTGCATTTTTGTATTGAGGCAATTTAGTTAAGATTGATTTAAAAGGTAATACGCGCATTCAGTTGGCTTAAAATGGCACTGAGTTGAACAACAGATGAAAATCATATAGGCTAAGCAAATCAACAATGTTGCTTGAGACCTACAAGAGGCTCAAAAGGTTAATATTATTCAACAATAACTAGCTTTAGGTTTAAGACTTTAAAAACAACAACAAAAAATAGGTATTCTGCACTGATGCATCGAATTGATCAAAAATGTCAGTAAAGACAAAGTGGCAAAATATTCCTATTTCAAATAAACGCTGTTCTTTTGAACTTTCTATTCACTATAGAATCATGGAAAAATTAGTTTGTTGTTGTTGAGACACTGAGTTACAGTCAGAGCGTGGGCTTTTTTGTGTCCTCTACAGGAGAAAGTGCTCTCAGCGCTGCCAATTTGGTGTACTTCTTTTATTACATAAAAAAGAAATTTTATTTCATTTATAAGTCTTTACTGTGCTGTAAATTTTATTATTTTACACAAAGCAACAAACAAGGACGAGGTTGGTCATTTCAAATGATGGAAACGCCTTTTGCCTTGCATAACATAAACTGATTTTGTTTGTTTTTAATACAGAATTTATTTTAATTTGATTAAATATGTTATCTAATCTCAGTACTGTATGTTTATGGCCAGTTACGGTTATGGAGTCAGTCATTGCATCTTTCAGCTACGAGTAAAATGCGAGCCGGCAGTCTGAGGTTCATAGTTCCCTCGGCGAACAGCAGCCCATCATCCAGGGTTGGGGCCATTCATGAATTGAATTGAGAATGAATGGTAAATTCCAATTCACTTCCTGGAATGGAATTGGAATTGGAATTCCATGCAGCTGACAGGAAATGGAATTGGAATTGAATTGGAATGTCAGGAAACAGAATTGAAATCAAATAAATTCCACTTGAGATATTTAGGCCTGAGAGATGCAATCTTAGCGATGCCAAATTTCAGGAAATGATGATAATTCGATGCAATAAAAAGTGAATGAAATACATGAATGAACATCACTCATTTTTTTGTGAGTTGAGACATATATTATGTGGTAATCATATATTGAATGTATAGTACATCCAGAAACTTATCACCACTGTCATTCAATTATTAATTCATAATGTACAGTTCTCATTTTTATTTACTTGCATTTGATCAGCTCTATTTCATACATTACTTGGTATTTGTAAAGCATCATAAATAAAGTTCAAATGTATGTCTCTAAATGCAATCACAAATAAATGCTCAGAAACAGCAATAAACGGAATTCAGTGGAATTTCCCTGAATTGAATTCCACTTCCTATAATTCCAATTCAATTCCAACTCTGTTTCCTGTAATTGTTGTTGAATTCCAATTCCAATTCAATTTCCTTCTTTGAATTGGAATTGTTGAGTTCATTCCTGAATTGACCCCAACCCTGCCATCATCGTCTCAGATTTTGGTGACATAGCATGAGAATTAGCACTATTTCAGTAAAAAAGCAATTAGAGAGAATAGTTGAATACACTAAAATTAAAATGCTTTTTTTTTTTTTAATGTATAAAATGCTTGTTAAAATGTATGTAATATTGTAAAATATGCTGTATTCACCCAAATAAATTCAATTTGTCTTGTATTTTGTCCATGTGTTCTTGCTTAATAATAAATGTTCATATTTTGATTATTGCTGTTGCCTCTAGTAATTCTTTGTGTTTTTTTTTTTATAAGTTCCAGTCCATTTTAAGCCAACAATATAATATTTTTTTTAACAATAGTTGACTTAAATAAAATAACCCAGCATGTTTGGTAAAAACATTTAACCCAACCAGATGGTTCAAAATAACCCAGCATGTGTTCTGTCCAATATTTACCCAGCGCTGGGTTGCCAAATAATCCTAGTTGGGTTGTTTTTAACCCAGCATTTTTTAGAGTGCAGCCTTGATAAGCACAGGCTTTTTTAGGTTACTTGTATATTAAAGTGGAAATGTAAAGGATTACTTAATGTCTAGAATAAAAACTTCCTGATAATTTATTCACCCCTATGTCATCTAAGATTTCCATGTCTTTCTTTCTTCAGTCAAACAGAAATAAAGGTTTTTGAGGAAAACATTCCAGGATTTTTCTCCATATAGTGGACTGCAGTGGGGATCCGTGGTTTGAAGGGTCCGAATTGCAGTTTCAATGCACCTTCAAAGGGTCTCTACATGATCCCAGTCAAGGAATAATGCTCTAATCTAGTGAAACGATTGCTCATTTTCTAAAAAAATAAAAATATATGCACATTTTAACCACAAATGCTCATCATGCACTTGCTCTGCGAAGCACATCCACAACTTCACACATTACGTAATCACGTTGGAAAGGTCACACGTGATTAGTTCTTCCCCTGTGTACTCTGGTTCAAAAAGGTAGGGTAGAGTGACAAACTCCATCACCTTTTCTCCTCCAACTTCAAAATCGTCCGACATCATTGCTTTGCCATTTTTTGTAAAGGCTGAAACTGCAGTTTTGACTTTCTTTGCACATTCGCTTTGTAAACACTGGGTTGGTGCTTCCACCTACATCATGCATGACTTTTCCAACATGAAGTTGAGCTAGTGCAAGATGAGCATTTGTGGTTAAAAAATTAATTTTTATTTAAAAAATGACTAATTGTTTTGCTACATAAGACCCTTATTCCTCAGCCGGGATCATGTAGAGCCCTTTGAAGCTGCAGTTCGGACCTTCAAGCCGTTGGCTCCCATTGAACTCCACTATATTTCTTCAACAGAAGAAAGAAAGATATTAACATCTTGGATGACATGGGGGTGAGGAAATTTTTATTCTGGAAGTGAACTAATCCTTTAATAAGTAACATGTTAGTGTTCTCATTACTTGGAAAAAACTGGCACAATATCCTCCAGCACTGCAGGCAAAACTTTTCAGTAACACACCATGAAGAAACAACTCGCGTTTGAACAAGAAAAGGTCAAAGGTGATAAAAACAGCAGGGGGAAACTGATGTGAGTCACGGCCCTTAACTTGTAACAGTCATGCAAAAGTCCTCCCCTGTCCAGTTACGCTCATCAGCATGGCCTTCTAGTGGCTACCATGGAAGATAACCCATAGACACAGGGCTGTAAAGTTTATAAGGGCTTCGAGGAGAGATGATATCTTTTAATTAAAGTTTCGGGTGAAAATAAATAAACAGGTTACAGCTCGCCCAAATTCGTAGTATTTTATCTTGAAGAATTTCACGGAAAAGGAAACCAACTGCATATAAACCACCTGCACTTAAACTTTAGGTGAAACAGTAAATACTAAAGTCACTAAGAGAGCAGTGCAACGGGCTACGTAATGATTACTAATGGTGCATATTGCGGATCCGATA
Source organism: Labeo catla (assembly GCA_012976165.1). NCBI lineage: Eukaryota > Metazoa > Chordata > Actinopteri > Cypriniformes > Cyprinidae > Labeo > Labeo catla. The sequence continues at coordinate 1,484,449 of VONZ01000006.1, read as the reverse complement.
TATTTCTTGATAGTGCAAGTTTGTTCAGCCGGAGGAGATCAGTCAGGAGCAAAGTGTGGTTTGAAATCACCCTGCATACAGTGAGATACACTCTAGGGTTTCTTCTTCCACATAATAAAACAACAAAGGCTTGACTGACGCGAGGCTTTCAGGCACAGACAGACAGGCTGGAGGAAGGCTGTTGTGTTTAGCTCCTAGTCGGCAGCTCCAAGCCATTGGAGCAACTTCAGTTTTTTTTGAACCACGAGGCAGGCCTTGTCAAAGCCAGGTATGGTCATAGATGATTAGGAGGAAGTGCTGAAACACTTGCATCATCTAGCCAACAATCATCTGGACTTACTCTCGACACAACACTGCTGCAAAAAAAATGCCATGCATGCAACCTAGACTCATTGGTATATGTGCCTCTACCTACATTTATTTATTTATTTTTTTGCAAAACTCTAAAAATGTACCTATACACACAATTCACTGCAAAATGTGTCTTTTTTTTCCCCTTTTCACACAAATTGTGATTAAAGGGGGAGATATTGAAGCATTGTTTACAATACAAATATTTAAAAAAAAAGTTAAATTACTAAATTACAAAAGTTAATTGCGACTTTTTCTCTCACAGTTCTGATTTTTTTGAGTGTATATCTCAAAATTCTAGCTTTTCTTCTCAGAATTGTGAGTTTATATCTTGCAATTGTGAGTTAATGTCTAGATTGCGAGATGTTTTTGAACAGTAAGATTTTTCATGTTTTCTGAAAGAAGTATCTTCTGCTCAGCAAGCCTGCATTTATTTGATCCATAGTAAAGCAAAACACTAAAATTTAGAAATATTTTCACTATTTAAATTAACTGTTTTCTATTTAAATATATTTAAAAATGTAATTTATTCCTGTGATTTCAAACTCAGTTTTTAATCATTATTACTCCAGGTACATGATCCTTCAGAAATCATTCTAATATTCTGATTTGCTGCTCAAAGACATTTATTATTATTATTATTATTACGATGTTGAAAACAGTAGAATTTTTTAGGTTTCTTTTATTAATAGTAAGTTCAGAAGAACAGCATTTTCATCTGAAACAGAAGTATTCTGTAACATTATAAATGTCTTTATCATCACTTTTGATCAATTTATAGCATCCTTGCTAAATAAAAGTGTTAATTATTATATAATTATTATATAAGATTTCTCTCTCTTTCTCTTTCTGTTTTTCTTTTGCAATTCTGATAATTGTTTTAATTTATAAAGTGTATAATTTCTCAGAATTGTGAGTTCACAGTGCCCTCCATTAATACTGGCACCCTTGGTAAAATGTGAGCAAAGGAAATAATTTTGCGTTGTTTATCTTTTTGATCTTTCATTCAAAAAAAAAAAAAAATAATAAAAATTCACAAAATTCCAACCTTTCATTGAAGTAAAACAATTGAAAGTGGGGGGAAGCATTACAAAATAAATTAATTTCTCCAATGCATGTTGCCTACAATTATTGGCACCCCTAGAAATTCTTATGAGTAAAATATCTGTGACATATACTCCCATTCATAGTTCCTTTTCCCATTTTTTTTTTTGTGCACCACGGTGACTAGGAGCATAAAATTGTCCAGCAATGACTACCTGTTCCACAGGATTATATATATGAGAAACACAAAGGCCAAATTCCCCTAATCATCCATCACAAAGAACAAAACCAAAGATGTGCAGAACAAGATTGTTGAGCTTCACAAAATAGAAAGTGGCTGTAAAAAAAATGGCGAAAGCATCTTCAGGTGTTTTCCAAACTTATCAGGCATTATAAGAGAAAACTCAGAGCTGTTATCTTGGGGAAAGGACGTTGCAATAATTGGGTGCCAATAATTGTGACCAACACAAACTAGAGAAAAACATTAGATTTCCCCCTCACTTTCAGTTGTTTTACTTCAATGACAGGTTATAATTTTGTGAATTTTTTGAATGAAAGATCAAAAGGATAAACAATGCAGATTTATTTTCACAGTGACCTTTGCTCATATTTACCAAAGGTGCCAATATTAATGGAGGGCACTGTGTATGTCGCAACAATATGAATCCTAACCACATCCAAATCACAATAATAGAAGAGCTCAAATACTTTTAGAAATTAGCTAAAATGCCATAATTAAATGATTGATATTGTTAACACTCTCGGTTAGGGTTTAGTGTAGGTGATACATTATTTTTTGCCAAAGCGTTTTAACCTTTTAACGCCACTTTATTTTTAATTTTTAAACTGCCATGGTACCTTCATCATACGGTGTTAATAAAATTATAAGATAATAAAATGTTAACACATTCACATTTGTTTGTTTTGAATAAAACTGAATGTACCTTTAGGGTATGCCACTTATTTGACATTTTACTTTAAAAGTATTGTGAAACTTACAAGAAGCAAGTAACATCATTTTGAAGAAATGTCACCACAGGGACGTTTTTCCTTGTGCATGTTCATGAGTTAAAACAATACATTTGGCTTGATAGCACAAATAAAAATTAGTCTATCGTAAATCTGACTTTGCTCATATTACATATAAAACCTAGCAGATGACTCTGATGAACGGTGGACATTCAGCCCCGACTGAGGATGAGCTCACGACTCAATGAGGCTGTCTGATGGAAATGCACTTAGACAGTAATTTCTGACCTGAACCGCCAACATTTTCTCAGGACAGAATTTCTGTCTGCACTGCAGCAATCCAGGGAGCCAAGATGACATTATTCATCCTTAGCTTCCTCATGCATTTCACATTTAAATCCTGCGAGAGTCCTGACACAGTCGTCCAAGCACTTTAGGGCTTGACTCTACTGCGGAGACAGAGCAACTGAGCTTCACCTTTCCAATGCTGCCTTCCCGTTGGTGTATTTTAAGACTTTTCCCCCCACCAAATTTCACATGGTCTATGTTAAGGCTCAGAAGGAACATTTTTTTAGACATGTGTTTGAGAGAGATATCAGGAGAGAGAGCTGGAGGTGTGTAGGCACAACAGGAGCTTGTACTGCTGGTCCTCCGTGCAAAACTCAACAACTCTCAAACACGATTGTTAAAACTTCTGAGGTCCTGATAAAGAGCTATTACAGTAGACAGCAAGATGGTGGCAAGGCCATACCTTTTTGAAGGATGGCCTGAAGCACATTCCACTTTCTATAATAATAATAATAATAATACTTTTATTTACAATTATCTTTTTAATACATTTTATTAAACAATTACCTACCCTAACACCGCAATTAATAATAATGATTATTATTTTGAAAAAATGTCTTTGTATCATAACTTTGTTAAAATAAAAAAAAACAAATAATAATAATAATAATAATAATAATAATAGCTATTAACAATCAACAACAAAAACATTATTTACCAACAACAAATGCCCAAAACACTTTAAATATTCAATAATAAATGTTCAATAATATTTCAACTACATTATTATTATTATTCTTATTATTATTATTATTATAACATTATTTATAATAATAATAATAATAATAGTAATAATAATGCTTACTATAAAATTATGAATTATAATTTTATTATATTGAAATTATGATGAAAGTTAAATTGATTATTATTAAAACAACAATTAATTTTTATTATTATTATTATTATTAGAACATTATAAATAAATTAAACTTTCTACAGTCAATCTTAATTATACATCCATAATGAATTATCTTAATACTGAAATTAATAATAATGATTATTATTTTAATGTCCCTATACCATAGCTTTGTTAAAACTGAATAATAATAATAATAATAATAATAATATTAATTAGTATTAGCATAATCATCAACAACAACAACAATAAACAACTATATTTATCAACCAAAAAATACCAAAAACACTTTAAATATTCAATAATAAAATGTTTAATAATATTTCAACTACATTATTATTATTATTATTATTATTAATATTGTTGTTGTTGTTTTATTTGTATTCTTTTTTATTCTAACATTATTAATAATAATAATATGAATATGAATATTAATAATAATGCATACTATAAAATTATGAATTATAATTTTATTATATTGAAATTATGATTAAAGTTAAATTGATTATTATTAAAACACTTTATTATTATTATTATTATTAGAACATTATCCATAATTATGATAATAAAATGAATTAAACTTTCTATAGTCAATCTTAATTATACATTCATAATGAATTAATTACCCTAATACTGAAATTAGTAATGATTATATTTTTTAATGTCTCTGTACCAACTTTGTTAAAACTGAATAATAATAATAATAATAATAAATAATTAGTATTAGCATAATCATCAACAACAACAAACAACTATATTTATCAACAAAAAAATTGCCAAAAACTTTAAATACTCAATAATAAAACGTTAAATAATACTTACTAAAATGGCATCATCATCATCATCATCATCATTATTGTTGTTGTTGTTTTGCTGTCAATAATAATAATAATAATAATAATAATAATAATAATAACAATTATAATAATAATAATAATTATTATTATTATTATTATTATTATTATTCAACTTTTAGGAATTTCCAGTCAATCATCATTTAAATGAGTAATTAATTGTGTACAGTAATACCCCAATAATACCCCAATAATAATCATTTTGTTTGTTAATACTCATTAAAAAAATGTTTTGTCTTTGTACCATAAATTTGCTACAAATAAATTTGGAAAACAAGAAGAGAACTAATATTAATGCTAGTACTAATAACAACAACAATAACAACAAACAATATTATTTATCAACACCAAATGAAAACACTTTCAATCTTCAGTAATAATAAATAACACTTAAACTGTATTATTATTATTATTATTATTATTATTATTATTATTATTAACAGTCTTAGCTCTGTATAGATTCTCTAAAAGTACTCAGCCATGACTCAGCAGTAACTCCTGGGTGAAACTAACATAAAAATCAGTTTGAGGATGTGTCTGTTTGCTATGCATAGGGGGCTGTGCCCAAAAACTACTGACAAGCATAAAGCAGACTTGAAGTGCATGTCTAATTGTATTTGATTACTGCGCATCAACACAACCAGTACTAAAGTAAAAATACTTTCCATTTTGTGCAAAAGTGAGACTCGCCAGCAAAAACACAATGATGATGCATTTGAATACAGATTAAGGGAGTCTTTTGTCTAGATTTTTTTTCTGCTTTGTCTTGCTAAAAGATGGCTGTCTGTGGGAAATTTGTGATGACCTGTGAAAGCCTCTAGACTCTTCTTCTGCATTTCTATCGCTTTGTCTGCTGTAAATGGATACTGTTGTCATTACTGAAACAATACAAATTATTCACGAATTTATCCTCAGTTAGAATTGCACTGTTGTTCGAAACAGTATCTCTGAAATGCAGGGTTGCACATTAGAGGTTCAATGCAAATGCAGACACATCACTCTTACGCAAGTAAAAATAACCTTTCATTTGGGGTGGGGAGGGGCTCTTCATCGATGATTCATCACGGAATAACGAGGTGCCCTTTTTCTGCCATCTTAAAAATGGGGCCACATGCCAAACCATGCAAAACATATGGAATTTTCATTAATACAGCCAACCTTTTCAGCTACAACCAAGATATTCATCAAAAAAACCCAAAAGCTCTTAAGCTAGTTTGGTTTGTGACTTGAAAAGCCAACACAGTAGAAGGGAACACAGTTTCAGTGTCAGGACCAAGGTCAACTTATAGTGCATCCTGCCATTCTGCCAAACAAGGCCAAAACACTAGATAGTGATCTTCCCAGGGGAGATCGACAAAAAGCACTTCTACTCACTGAATGCCTGCTGCAAACTTGAAAGCATGTTTCAACCTTTTTGTCCTTCACAAATCCATATAAGGACAATTATCTATTCACTATCAGACCAATGAGAAAACTGGTTTAGTCTTGGCAAACAAATAAATAAACTACTACTACTGCTACTGCTACTACAATTAGATAAATCAGATAAATCAACTTAAGATTTTCTAGTCAATCATCATTTAAATGAGCAACTAATTGCTTACATTAACACCACAATTATTACTAATGATTTATTGTAAGCTGACGTTAACATTGATTATTATTTTAAATTAACCATAAATTACTTAAAAATAACATTTATCTTTAAATATTCTTCTTCTTCTTATTATTATTATTATATTATTATTTATGATGCAATATATTAATAATTGCTGTGTTACTGCAAGCAGTTAATCATTCATATAAATGATTGACAACAAAAAATATAAATCCTGGAATTTAATTTATGATTTATTAACAACTAATGATTAATTGCTTACATTAAAAGTGCAATTATTAATATTCTTTAATTACTTAAAAAATAATATTTATTATTTTTGTTTTTTAGTGATATATCCAATATATTAATAATAATAATAATAATAATAATGTAGTCAAAATATTATTTAGCATTTTATTATTGAACAAAAAAATTATTATTATTATTATTATTATTATTATATTTATATTATTTCAGGATTTCATCAACTTAAATCAACACTGCAATTATTAACATGTTTTAAATATACCATAAATGTGTATATATATACACACATATTAAAACATCAAAAACTATAATCTCAAATGCCATAAATTAACTTACAGGATTTTCTAGTCAGTAATCTTTTAAAATTATTTGTTTAACTTAAAAATAATATTTACTTTTAAACATTATTATTATTATTATTATTAATGATTTGTTCAAATAAAAATATATTAATAATTGCAATGTTACTATAAGCAGTTAATTGTTAATATAAATGAGTGACAACAAAAATATCTAAATCCTGAATTTGATTTTATGATTTATTAACTATTAACTGCTTAACAAATTACAAAATTGCTGTATTACACTGCTATATTGTGTTACATGTCAATAAACAGACTGTTTAAAAAATAATAATAAAATTAATATTTTTAAATGTAGCATGTACCATAATATTGTGAAAAATAGTACTGAAAAACTATCATTATTATTATTTTTCTGGATATTCTATTGTCAATCATTTAAATTTAACATGTAATTTAACTTTTTTAACATTAACATTGCAACTATTAATATGTTTTAAAAAATAAATATGTAAAAAATATGTAAAAAACTACTTGCTTATATTAATACCACTATTAGCAATACACCATTGTGTTGGTAAGTGACTGCTTTGTAGTATCTGCTGTAGTTCATTAAACGTGGCCTTCAGACAGAGGTAAGTCAATGGATAATGCATTACAATTAAAATGCAAGGCGTGAAATGCTCTGGCACAGAAGGACCTTTGAGTAACAGCCTCACTGTAATTTTCGCTTAATTAGTTGAACACGTCCTGGAGTCAAAAACCAGGACGACTAAACATTGAGAGTGCCTCTTAATGAAATTTTTCTGGCATGCGAAAGTCTGCCGCGTTAATTCTATCTACCCTTGGGCCATAAAGGGGGTCATGCCCAGTTTCAGTTATTAGCAGACGCATTGCTGATGCAGTTGAGGTTGCTAAAATACACCTCAAGACTGGATGCTCAAAACGAAAAGTCACACACACATAGATGCAAGCAAATGTGTGACTAAAATTTCTCATTAACATATTAATTAGGAAAGTTAAGGACATATGCCTCTTGTCAGGTTGTTATAAAACAGGACAGGACTCTGAGGAACGTCTGCAAGATGAAGAGCCGGTGAAATCTGCCCACAGGAGGTGATATTACGAATCTTGGCAGCGGATCAATACGTCCCTGCCTGGTAGACCCTGGCCATCGAGTTTTCAGCGTAGCATCCGTCCAGCAAAGGCCACTGTAATGAGCTGAGCCATCTATTGGGCTCCTCCAAATTACCCCGCTGAGGTTCGTCTGGGGAATTAAACGGGAGAAGGAAGATGCCCCAAGGCAGAATTATGCTCGTTGGAGCTCTCAATCACTACACATTACCATCTAATAACGCAGCCTCTGTCTCCTGAGAGCCACAGAAATGTGCCATTGCTCAGCAATTAAGCTCTGAGTTGTATACTGTTGACACACAGCTTTTGGTTTTTTCCTGCACTTTTGCCACCTTATTCCCAAGCGCCCCCTTTCTCCCTTCACTCCACGTCAACACCTCAAAGTAGTCTCTGAACGGGACGCCTTGGACCATTCTGTTCTCCTTAAAAATACATGCTGCGCATTTGACTCTCCACTATACTTAAATACAAGTCAGTTTGTAATATAGAGGAGCCTTTGAAGCCTCAGTTTTGCCCAGGAGGTTGGTTTAGGATAGCTTACTAAGACAACAACGTCCCAAATATCTTTTTTTCTTTTAATGCAACCACAGCACCCAAGCAAAAATGTAATACTTCAACTCCTTTTATCCTAAAATAATGCTCCAGTCATTTACTTAAGAACTCATATCGCTGCATAAAGAAACACAGGGGACTGTGGAGACCGTCTGCATTGAATTTGATGATTCTGCATCAGTGCTTTTTTTGTTCTCACCAGAGTAGATGCATTTTAGCAATTGCTATTGAGCATAACGCCTAAGATTTGACCTTATGAGCTATGGTCAATTGCACAAGACCTTTTAATTGGCAAACGCACCGTTCATGCATACAGGGATTTCACGTATGGCTGTTATGATCAGTCGTGCGGGCGTTCATACTGCTGGATGCTCTAATGTTAAAAGGGCTTCACATATGATGCATTGCCGGTAAAGTCACATTTTGACAACAAAACCGTTAATAATGTACATTGTGAAAGGAAAAATGTTTTTTATGTAAATTGCAGCGGTGCATAATGCATCATATCATGAACAAGATGAACTGGATGAGTCAAACTTGCTTAGAATGTCTACAATTTCTAAAATGATTTATTCTTAAAGGGATAGTTTAACCAAAAATGAAAATTCTGTCATTAATTACTCACTCTCATGTCGTTCCAAACCTGTAAGACCTTTGCACATCAATCTAGCGTACGTTTTGTCACACTGTACAACAATAATACTGTTAATAGGTAGAAATTTTAATTAGATTTTCAGTTTCTGGTTGGAGCTGTATCACTTTTAGTCACAACCACGTTTAAGGCCCAGTAAGGTAGTAAGGACATCGTTAAAATAGTCCATGTGACATCTGTGGTTTATATTTAATGCTTTGAAGCCATGAGAATCGTGCACAAAGAAAACAAAAATAGTGACAAATTTTTCTCTTCTGTGTCAGCTTTTGACATATACATTCACAAGAGTACCACGATGTGACTGATGTCATGTTGCTTCCAAACCCTTAAGACCCTTTGTTCATCTTCGGAAAACAATATTCTCATAGCTACAAGGTGTGAGCAGATAGGTATTTTAAGGTAAATGTGTTCAAAAGTCTGAAAAATCTGTGTAACTTTAACCCTTTAAGACCTAAAGGTAAAATAGGTCATTTTCACATATTTTGTTTATTTGACTGAATTCAAACTGAATGTGCTATTTTCAAGTGCAAGGTGTCATTTATTTTTTCAGAAAACAAATGGCTTTAAAAAGAAAAAAAAAAAAGTACAGTTATTGACCATTAATGTTGTGTGGTGAGTTTGTAAACTGGATTTAATTAGACAAAAAAAAACAGGAATACATTTTCAGATTTTTTTTATAAAGATAAAATCATAATAATCATGAAATAATCCAACACTTCTTGCGTCAAAATTTTACATATATTTTACATATATACAAGTATTTTTGTGATACTGGGTTGCAAAGTTTTTATTCAGGAGGCTTTTACTCCTCCTCTGCCGTGTTTTATCCAATCCAAAAACACAAGAAGTTACCGTAATAAGCTATATATTGCAGAAAAGCGCAAGTTGTCTGCTGTCAGGAGTAATTTGAATTTTTGTAAATGGTTGAAGAGTTACGGTAACATGAATACAGCTTGGTTTGATGTGTCGGCACTGACACAGTTGGTTAAAGGGGTCATCAGATGCAAAACTCACTTTTACATGTTGTGTGAACACAAATGTGTGTTGGCAGTGAGTGAACACAAACACCTTATAATCATAAAAATCCACCCAGTGGTATTTTTTAAATCTTTATAAATAATATCCCCCTTTTTTTTTTTTTTAAATCAGGCCATTCTCAGATTCTTGGCAGTGTGACGTAACACAGACCAAGGTAGTTGATTGACACGGCTGTCTTACCTTAGACCCGCCCTGATTGAGCTGTAACAGTCCGACCGCCATTGTTTAGATGCCGGAGCCAAAGACAAGAATGGCTTCTAAGCGATTGAGGTGTTTTGTTGTTGGATGTAATAATGATCATAGGAGTCGTCATTTACTCCAACCATCTGAGCTGCTGAAGACGCAGAGGATTAACGTTACTTTCATTTTTGAAGGGAATGAGCCGATCCCCGATCTATCTAAATGCGTCTATGTTTGCGCGAATCACTCGTGATCCAGTTTCACCTACAGAAGAAGTGAATATACATGTTAGCTAAACGTGCTAATTAGCATCTTTGAGGTAGGTTTAAAAGTACCTACATTTTCACTATCAAAACATTTGTTGGAATTTCGGTAGTGACATCTTTGTTTTTTTGGGTGTTATCCCATGAAATTGTCACTACCGAAACAGTCAACACCGAAACGTCGTCATTGTTTCGGTAGCGACAAAAGGGAATACATAATCCTCATATTTGGGGGAAATATGAGTATTTTTTTGGTATTTTTGTATGTTTTAGCATGTTAAAATTCTGTATAATGTGATATGGTCGCTAGCAAAGCATTACTGTCAAGCAAAAATGTGCTGTCACTACCAAAACATGGGGATGTTTTGTCAAAAATAAAGTATAGTGATATTATCAACTAAGGTGTTATGATAGTTATTGGTTCAGTGTATACTCAAACTAATGAATCCTTAACTTTGAAAGCAGTATGATCAACTTTTTACCTTTTACAAAGAAAATTTGGATTCAAAATACAACAAATTACACCTGAAATATTGTTAAAAATGTAATTGTTATGGATTTACCTCTGGTAAAATATATTTACAATCTAGAATTAAGCAAAATCTTAATAGGTCAACATAACCCTTCTAATTAAATTATTATTACTGTGTTTCGGTAGAAAATTCTGTAAATTCTATATGAGAATTAACTGCACAATTACTAGAAATGGATTTACTACCTTGGATATTATACAGTTTGCATACATACACATTTTTGGAAAAAGACATTTTCCCCAAAACATTTCTAACTCTGACTTTGGACAAATTCTGTAGAATAGCCCATAAGCAGAACTTTAAATTTTTTTGTATAAAAGTCCAGTTGTACTTTTGCAGTCCCTGTCAGAAACCATGACCCTAACTTACAGTAACACACTTTACAAAACATGCTTGAGTCACTTGCTACCAATTCAACTAAATTTCATGCAAAATAACAAACAAGAGAAACAAAGATGAACACAAGATTCTAACAGTCAAAATGACATGAGTGGACAGAGATGAGAACAGTGTGTTCAGAGGAATAATAAAAAAGGTTAAAGAAAACTAAAAAAGACAGCCTATTTTTAATTCACAAGCAATTTTCTTGCTTTCAAAGTCTGTGGTTTAAACGATGACATGACTTTTTTGTTCTATTATTCACAGATAGCCCAATCAGTACCAAAAGAGTTTGTTAAAAGCATAGTTGAGAGAATCCCGTCACCCATTTTTAGATATCAAATGTCTTTTTATTCTCATAATGACCCTTTACTGTCTGTTACGGGCATAATTGCATGCAAACTGATTTGGGAACATTCATGCTCCGCACTGACACTTGAGTTTTAAAATGGAAAAAATTGCACCATTATTGCACATATCCAGATAATCAGATCAAAGAGAACATATCAAGCAGGTGTGGAAATGAGTCAAGATGTCACCTTCCCACCTTCATTCTGGAATGTCGAACCAACATAGCCAAGTCGCCTACACTCCTAAGGTTAATGCAGCAGATACCTTTGTCACTACAGCTTATGTGAGATATACTGTTCTTTTTTTAAATAAAGGTTGGAGTTGTTGTTGTTATAATTCTGGAATTAGTCTGACACTCTGTAAAAGGGGGGAAAAATAAATATATTTTATCTGACTTGTGCTGAAAATTTTTAGTCTACAAACTGTAGGAGGAAAAATAAAAAAGCATTTTATTTATCTACAGATAGAGCTGACAGTGTTGAACAGAAGCAACCTTTTCTTTTCGCCATTCTTTATGTCCCGATGGAATATTGTGGTTTTTAAACCCTCCGGCAATGCTCCAGTATGTTGACCTCATCCATATCTGTTACTTCTGTAGTGAAGCTGGGTGCAGGACGCTAGTCAGCGATAAGAGTTTCATTCTGCCTCACTCGATCACACTTCTAAAGCTCCCATTTTGATTTATGCTTTCTTGCATCCTAGAATTTATTTAAGGATTTTTTTACTTCAAGTATTCACAAAGCTGTGGTGTTGTTGCTCACATATTGATTGTCCAAGATGCCCTGGGGCGCCTTGAGAGAATTTAAACAAGAAAATAGCTCAGGTGAAAAAAACTAGTTTATCCGAGTTTCTCCTAGACAGGGTAGCACCCTGGATTTGCATGTATTGGAATTCTGCTGTATATGCCAAAAAAAAAAAAGGAAGTACAAAATTAAAAGCGAGACAGAACTGTAAAGATGTTTGTGCAAAAACTCTGCAACACACATAAACAAAAATCAAACAGAAGTCAGCTGGATGTCACCACGCACAATCTCTGTAACATCTTAATTATTTCTCCTAGGCATCATTGCAATGACATTAAGAAAACAGAGAATTTTGTTGGAAGTCTCCCACTTCTCAAAAAGTAAAAGACCCCTGTAGTGTCACACATTTCCTTTAGAGTTTCAAAAGAGATCTCAGAAATGTCACACACTGTGCTTGGATTTGCCAAGATCCCAGTGTGAAATCAACAGACAAATATTTTAAAATAAACTCTAATATTTTTCATTAAATTCTACTAAAACCAAGCTAAGTTTTCCTCTCCAAATTTTCCTCAAATTTAGCATGATCTAATAGATTTATTTGTCATTTTACTTGCAGTTTACACACACACACACACACACACACATATATGCATAAGATTTTAAAGTATTCATACCCCTTCATTTTTTATGTTTTGTTATGATGCTGCCTTATGTTAAACTGCTTTAAATTACTTTTTTCCACATTAATCTAGACTCCATACACCATAATGGCAAAGCAAAAAACATCTTTGCAAATTTATTAAAAAATAAAAAAACTTTTGATGCATAAGTATTCATACTGTATCCTTTTCTGGGACAGTTGGAAATTTAGCTCAGGAACATTCACATTGCTTGTAGATGTTACTGCACTTCAAGTGAAGTTAACCTGTGGCAAGTTCAATTGAATGGGTATGATTTTGAAATGCACATGTCTTAATAAAAGGTCTAACAGCTGAAAATGCATATTAGAGCTAAAACCAAGCACACACACCTGGGGAAGGGTTCAGAAAAATTTCTGCTGCATTGAAGGTTCACAGAAACATGTTGTCTCTGTTGCCCTTCATGGAAGAGGTTTAAAACAACCAGGACTCTTTCTAGAGCTGGCCTCCTGGCCAATTTCTGGAATTGATGGAGAAGAGCTTTGGTGACCAAGAACCTGATGATTCTCTAGTTGAGCTCTAAGATCATATATGTAGATGGGAGAAACTTACAGAAGGACACACATCATTGCAACACTCCATCAATCTGGGCTTTATGGAGGTGTGGCAAGAGTCAGTCCTCTCCTCAGTGAAGATACATGAAAAAGCGCTTGGAATTAGCAAAAAACACCTAAATGACCCTCAGAAATGAGATTCTCTGGTCTGATGAACCTCAATTCTAAGCATTGTGTTTGAAGGAAACAAAGCACTGCTCATCACCTGCACAGTAGCATCCCAACAGTAACGTGTGGTGGTGGCAGCCTCATGCTGTGGAGCTGTTTTTCCAGTGGCAGGGACTGAATGACTCGTCAGAGTAGAAAAAAAGCTCAATGCATTAAAATAGTGAGAAACCCATTCCAGAGCATTTAGAACCTCAGACTGGCCAGAAGATTCACCTTCCAACAGGACAATGACCCTAAGCACACAGCAAGAGTTGGTTTATAGACCAGCCAAAGCCTGGGCTTGAACCCACTCAAATATTTCTGGAGAAACCTAAAAAAAAGTGCGTTTGTCCCATCCAACCTGACAGAGCTTGAGAGGTGAAGAGGTGAGGAGAAGAATGGCAGATAATTGCCAAATGTTAATGTGCAAAGATTATCATACCCAAAAAGACTTGAGGCTGTAAAGGAGCTTCAGCTAAGTACTGAGTTAAGGGTATGAATACTTATGCAATGTATTTATTTCAGTTTTATTTTATTTTTAATAAATGTACAAAGCTGTGGCTATTCTGTTTTTGCTTTGTTATTATGGTGTATGGAGCGTAGACTGATATGGGGAAAAAGTAATTTAAAGCAGTTTAACTTAAGGCAGCAACATAAAATGTAAAAAAATGAAGGGGTATGAATACTTTCGCAAGTATACAGTATACCTGAAAAAAGGTCATTTAAAATCATATGCATATTATTATGTGTGTGTGTGTATACATACATTAAAAAGGTCAGTTAAATCATAAACCATTAAAATCAGATGACTTTAACACTTACATCACAACGACATGATCTTTGGAAGAATAAAAACAGCACTTCTAATGCACTGCAGGATTCATTAGCTTAATCCAGGATTATTGTGCCTGTTTTGATGGTTAATCAAGCATTGGCTTATGCCATGGTGACATGGGTTTGCATAATACTTCTGATTTAACAAAGGAAGAAGGAATTGAATTATCCAAATTGGAAAAAAGGCAGAAACCACATAAGAGCCATTCCACAGTGTTTCTATCAGATGTAAGAGCTACTGTACAATGCAACTGAAGTTCTCTTTTCTTAATGACACGTACCCTTATCAAAATTCATTCATTATACACGATTAAAACACTGATCCTCTCATCCTTATTAAGATCTTAATTTGTTCAGCATGTTGAACATCTCTATTCTTTCTCGTAAAATCTAGCCTCATTACTCAAAGAAGTCAGAACGTTAAGTGTCTACAGCTATACCAACACATTAACAATCAGCCGTGAACCATGACTGCTTTATAATGGTAATAAAACGTGCACATTTACAAAACACAGTGAGGACCAGAGAAATTTATGAACCCATTTATGTCATGTGATCTCACTTCATGCCTATAAATGAGCTACAGTACATATATGTGCACACGTAATGTGCATTCCTGCTTCATTTACCTGCGAAATATCCAATTTATTATGAACATAAATGCATTTATTTCTTTTACTGCTGTTCTGCAAATAGTAGTTTGCAATCCAAGTTTGTTCTAATATCAAAACTACATCATTTTCTTCTTCTTTTTTTTTTTTTTTTGGTTGAAATACATCCCTTGGCAAAATTGGAAAGATCTGTTTTTCATTTTTACATACTGAGCTGCCTAATATAACATTTGACAGTGTCTGTTCATTCTAATTTTAATATAGTCAAGATTTCCATCATATAATTTGTTTACTTTTGTACAATAAACAACTTTGATACTTCAGAGTTATCAGCGTCAGATGTAAAATCTGGGTCCTGAAGCAAAACCAGTCGAGAAGCACAGAGTATATATATATATATATATATATATGTGTGTGTATTAGTTAATAAAATCCTTTGCACTGCATAATCTGAGGTTTTGCATGGTATAAGAAATGGCTTTTCATCCTCAGCATATTTTGTTTTTCACTACAAATTACTGTAATATGTTTATGGCAGACAAGTAATTTGCCCACATAACAGAGAGGATGCCGGGAAGATTAATACCCCACTTTATTTTAAGTGAAAATGCTTATTACCACGGAGACTGCCTGGGGAGAAATAGATACTCATCTTTCATTAAAACATCCACTGCTAAATGCACTTGGCCTACAGCTTTGCACAACATCCATGGACCTGAAAACACACTGGCTGCTGCTTTCTGAATGCGATAAATGTGATTATCCAGTTCAGTGCAAATGAATGACGCAATAACCAACAAATGCAGGCCCGTAAAGCACAAGACCAGTTCTATTAAAACCTCAGATACCTTAAAGGAATAATGCACCCAAAAATAAACATTTCTGAAAATGTACTCACCCTCAGGCCATCCAAGATGTAGAAGAGTTTGTTTCTTCATCAGAACAGATTTGGCAAAATGTAGCATCACATCACTTGCTCACCAATGGATCCTCTGCAGTGAATGGGTGCCGTCAGAATGAGAGTCCAAAAAAACCCACAATAATCCAAAAGTAACTCACAAATCAAAGCAATAAACAAATCCATAAGACGTTTTTAACTTCAAACAATTGCTTCCATCTAAAACGAGAGTCCTTTATCCAAAATATTGCTTCTCCAGTGAATCTGAATCAGGAGAGAAATATGCACAGATCAAGCATTGTTTACAAGCGAATTACTGTCATGTTTTTAATCAGAATTTTAGACTTTCACACTGACGGCACCCATTCACTTCAGAGGATCCACTAAAAGTGACATATAATGCTAAATTTCTCCAAACAAACTCATCCACATCTTAGATGGCCTGAGGGTGAGTGGATTTTCAGCAGATTTTCTTAATTTTGGGTGAAGTATTCTATTAATGAATTATTCGAGATTAGAATAATATTAAAAAAAAAAAAAAGTGCTGGATCAGACCACAATACTATAATTTGGACAAGTAGATTATAAAAATGTATCGTTTTATTTAAAGTCCAGTCATGCATGTATCTTAAGCCAAAAATTTGGCTTTAGCTTGAATAAGCCTGTTAGTTACTGTCACGGTTATCAACATTTAATTCAATGCCACAGAGCAAAAATACTGTTATACTGCAAAATATGAGGCTGAGGTAAGGTCAAACAAGCCTGAGCACTCTGTATGTATGAACGAAATGTGTTAACTTTGAATACTGCAGTGTACAGTAGTTAAAAATAACACAATCCCATGAGTGAAGCACTGTTTTGATCTCTCAATGACCTCTGATAATAAATGCTGACTTACAAGTTTAAAAGTGTTCACATTTGCCCTTACATAACTCCTCTCAAGTGCAACAAGTCATACCAAGATGTCTCTTCTGGCAGTCAAAATGCTCAGTTTTAATTAGTAACAGATATCGCCCCCACAAATACCCAGCATTCCAATTTTCCACAAGAGTGTTTCTCTATCAGCAAAAACTGCCGTTACTCAGACAGAAAGAGCTGCAGGAGATTGCTTAGTGTGTGTATCAGAACATTGGCTCTCAGGACTTTAAATAAATCAGTAATTAAGAAATAAAGAAGAGGAAATTATTTTAAAGGGATAGTTCACCCAAAAAATGAAAATTACCCTATGATTTACTCACCCTCAAGCCATCCAAGGTTTATATGACTTTCTTCTTTCAGAAGAATACAATCAGAGTTATATTAAAAATGTCCTTGCTCTTCCAAGCTTTATAATGACAGTGAATGGGTGTTGAAATTTTGAAGTCCAAAAAGTGCATTCATCCATCATAAAAGTGCTCCACACTGCTCAGGTTAATAAGGGCCTTCTGAAGTGAATCAATGTATTTGTGTAAGAAAATATCTTCTTTTATAATATCTCTAGCTTCCGCTAACTGGTACAGCGACATTCATGAGAGAGTGGCGTTCCAGTGTATGACGTGGGGACGTAGGTGAACGTGGAAATATGGACATTTTTCTTACACAGATGCATGGATTCACTTCAGAAGGTATTTATTATCCCCTTATGGAGGATGGATTGTATTCGCCTGAAAGAAGGCGAGTAAATCATGGGTAATTTTCATTTTGGGTGAACTATCCCTTTAAAACCTTGATTGTCTCACAAACAGGTGATGATGCCAATAAAGCAAACTAAAACAAATGTTTATGTGTATGGTATTCTGATACACACACACACACACACACACACACACACACAAACAGACATCGTTTTGGTTGAAAAAAATTTCATTTGCATTTTTACTTGTTTGCTCTTTGTACCTTATCTTATCTCTCTTTTTTGATCAAGTCAGAATGAAGTACAGGAATAAAATTAACAACTGCTGCATGCAAATGAGCTTTAGATGAAAAAATGCTGCTGTACTTTGTAATTTTTCCTCAAGTCATTTGTAGTGCATGAGGGCTGCTTATGTTTATTCAACATGAAAATGCTCCAAAATTGCCAGAGTTAATTTTTAAAAGTTAGTAAGCCATATAAGGTTGATTCTTAGCCTACAACTGTATCTATACCTATACATATCTATACGCTAGTGTACTCTTAAACATTTACTACATTAACTTTTATCGATATAAAATTAAAATATATGATTAAAATATAACGTATATTCTGTTCCTTAAAAAATAAAAATGAAATATTGATACTTCTTCCTGCACAGCACAATTTTTTGTCCAATCAAATGCTCTCTAAAATAAGAATAGGCTATCCCATCCCCTAATAACTACCAACAAATGACTAGCAAGTAGCAAATAATGTTTTGTGTCTGATGAAACTACAGGAAATTGTTGAGCTATTTCATACACTCTCAACTATATTCCTTCGTCTTCAGTTACTGTAATTTAAAAACACTGTCGTTAGTTTGTTTGCATGTTCATTTTATTTTTTCTGATCACATGTAGATTAAAAAAAAAAAGCCCATGCAACAGCCAATACTTTTAGCAAGATAAATGACAGTAGTTTGAAATGGCCAATAAGCTAACACAATTTTATTGTTTTGGTAGCTGCATTGATTCATCAGCTTGTCTCATATTGATCCGTAATGCAATTTAAAGCAAGCGTCTCTGATGATTTGACCTCATCAACAGCTCTGCTCATTGTACAGGACAAATTAAGCCCACTATTGTTATGATCTCATAGTACTGTATCAGTCATACAGCTCTGCAAGAAGATAAAGAAACTAACAGATATGCATAACCTAATCTGAAACGTAAAAGTTAATCAATCTATCAAAACATTTAATATAATTTGCAGTAAAATACTGTTAAATGTATAGTTATTGGAAGTAAAAACAAGTAGCATTATAATTTACTATGGAAAAATGTAAACTGACATTCCCAGAACTACTAAACATGTAATACTATATTAGCATTATACTCTATTGGTTGTCTGAGATATTGAAAAGGAGAGACAATTATTAAAAAATAAAATAAAATAAAATAAAATAAACACTGTAAGAAAAAACCCAACTTCTTAAGTTGTTTCAACTTATAGTGTTCGTGCTGCCTTTTTAAAGTAGACAAATTTTAAGTTTACTCAACTCAAATATCCATGTTTTCATGTAGTACAACTTAACATTTCATGTTGACTAAACTTAAAATTTTAAGGCAGCATGAACACTTTTTTAAGTTGAAACAACTTATTTTAAGTAGTTTTTTTTTACAGTGTAAGTATGTAGTAGAATGGAGAAACATAATTAATTTTTAAATACGTTTACAGTACTTTAAAAAAAACAAACATTTTAATGGCTCAAAAACTGTCAAGTGGTGTAACCATAAAGTAAAAATGTATCACATATATTTTCATATACCTTGACTTCAGTGCACATACTATCATAATAGATAAAGAACATACATATGTAAAACATAAAAGTTGCAAAAAAGTCTTCATAATATTCTTGATCACAATATTTATAATTCAAAAATAGAATGAATATTTACAATAAAAAGTGCATTTTAACTAGTCTTTGTTTCTCTTGAAATACAGTTTCTGGGCAGTTACACAACAACAACAACTTTGACTTTAAAACCCACAAAAATATAAAAATTATCAAATATAAAATTAAACAATATACGCATAATGTCACTGATACTATTGCGTGTGTTTTTCTTGTGCATTTGCATACACATTAAACATCTATCAAATCTCATTCTTGCTGCACAGCATGTGGCGTCGCATTGTTTCCTGTTTATTTGTTTTTGTTATTTTCAATTATTGCGGATGAATGATACATCCGTGTAAACTGCCAATCATACGTCAGTTGTAATCGTCCTTGTCATAAGCACGGTTCAGCGATGTCAATCAAATTCACATTTCCTGGTGTTACTGTGACAAATTGTGTGTTTGACTGAGAGGTCTGATCCTCAGCAGACTCCATCGGTACATTGAAGAAACCACTTCTAACCTGATATCCACACAGACTCTTCTGTCTCCTTCAGCGCCTGACAGATAATATTTCATCATTTTTCTAGATACGGAGTGTGGCGAGACTTTATGTCCAGGGGCACATTGTGTGTTTACACCCCTGGGTTGAGGTTGAATAGTGTCTGTGCTGCTCTGTCACTGGCCATATGTACACTTTTAGACGGTGGTGCCCCTGAGGCATCATCTGCCTCATTTCCTGAAGCACTTTACAACAAAAATAAGAGGAAATCGAATGGCAGTTTGTTTTTTTTGGCTGCCTCCTGCGGTGCCGTGCCAGTATTTATTTTTTAATATCTTAGCTTACAAAACAGCCTCGTCAAGCGGCAATCACAAGAGACCTATGATGTAAAGGTTAAGAAATGCCCAACAAGCTTATACACAGAATTTTTTTTTTTGACTTTTGACAGAAACAAATGCTTTGAGAAAAACTTGTAGGTGGGTAACAGTAAGTTCCCTTACTATATACGGTGGACAGTAAAATACTGTTAAATGTACACTTTTTGACTGTCAAAAAAACAAGTCATCTTAGAATTTGCAATGAAATTATGTAAACTGTTATTCCCAGAATGTGACGTTTCACATTTGGTTTTTCATGTAAATAACTGTTGGGTCATTCCATGTCAAATCAACCAGAGATTCTTGATTATGTAAATTTTTCTGTAGAAAGACAAACATAAATAGTGATGAAAGCCAAAATAATAATTGCCACAGATGTGTATTTACTGAGTTATCCACTATTTTGTAGAGGTGGGTCAAAATGATAATTTTCATCTGAGTTTTGGAGCTGAATTAGAGGGGTGTAAAAAGGACTTTTAGAAAGCTGGCAATATCGTTACTTTATTGTTACAAAGAGATTAAAAGGTCTATTAGTAAAATCTGTTGACTTCAGCCATTTTTGTTTCATTATATGCCAATGATTACAGTTCAAAAACGCCAAAAAGCACTTCTTATGTTTTTTTTTTTGCATTGTGCAAGTTTGCACAATGTAAAAAAATCTTTCAAAAAGTTGTTTCAACTTAATATAATTTGTTACCCTGTTTATTCAACTTGAAATTTTAAGTTACATAATGTTAATTTAAGTGACAACTGGAATATTTTTGTTGACTAAACAAAAAAATTTAAGTCAGCGGGGTAACAAATTATTTTAAGTTGAAAATTTTTTTCCTACAGCGCATGCCTGTAAATCATGTAATTCAAGAAGTATTAAAGATATCTTAATATCCTTTTAGATTCTGGTTCTTAACAAACTTTCCTTTTGGGGTCGTCATTTTAAAGGCCCTCAATGGTTCGGTCCCAGAGATATGGAGATCTTAATGTGGCTCCATGAGTAAATAGTTAAACTGTACACATTTAGGTCTACACTTTTAACAATTTAAATGACGTAGCCTGGTTAATTAAAGTCTTTTTGTCTTTACTATACGAATGCCTTGGAGTGTCTCATCTTAACTTTAATACTTCTTGAGAAGCAGGCATGCAAACTTGAAAATGGAAAAAAAAAAAAACACTTTTTTGCCATTTTTGAACTCACTGTTGCCACATAATGGAACAAAACTTGCTAAAGTCAACAGATTCTACTAATAGACCTACCAATCTCTGTGTAAAAATAAAAATGATGCTGCTAGCTTTCTAAACTCATTTTTGCTTCCCTCTAATTTGGGTCCGATTCTCATGTGAAAGTTGTTATTTTGACCCCTCTCTACAAAAAAGTGGATTACTCAGTAAATAGACATTTAATATTTTGACTTTCATCACTATTTATGTTTGTCTTTCTACAGAAAATATATGAACAAAATCTTAAACATAGCCTGGGAAGTTTCCAAAATTTGGTTGATTTGACATGAAATAACCCTGTTTTTTTATATATTAGTTATGCACATTGGGTTTTTATGTTACACTGATGTCTGTATGTGTCTATGATACTGAGCACCTTCTGTGCATTAGCATTTACTTTTTCAATTACAACCATTTTAAACTGCAAACATTTACAGGTTATTCTGCAAAGTTGTTTCCATTTTGACTGCATTTTACAGCATTTTTCTGGCAACCACAGCTGCCAGTTTTTTTTTTCTTTTGTAAAAACAACAGGATAATTTTTTTACACTGTATTTGTTAATATATGCATAATTTAGTCTAATAATTTAGCTCAAACTCAAAGCCCTTCTGTAAATTAGAATGGTTTTAAACTAAAATCTAAAGGTTGTTCTGTAAAGTTGTTTACTGTACATCTGGAATCTATTTTTTATGCAAGCCCATTTCTGCCACTGAATAAAAAATAAAAAAGAAGGTATTGCAACTTTTTATCTCACAATTCTTTTTTTTTTTTTGTTTCTCGCAATTGCGAGTTTACATCATGCAATTTATTCTCTCTCTCTCTCTCTCTCTCTCTCTCTCTATATATATATATATACATATACATATACACACACACATACATGTATATATTTTTAAAACAATTAAATGTACATTTATACTTGTAAATAATTTAGATTACATATAAATATTTTATATAAAAATCTATGTGTGGGTATTTATACACATAATAAATATACACCGTATATTTCATTTATATATACACTGTAATATTTTTTATTTTGGATGCGATTAATCGCGATTAACTGTGACAGCCATAATAAACTCACAATTTTGACTTTTATCTCACAATTCAGACTTTTTTCCTCATTATTCAGACTTTTTTCCTCATAATTGTGTTATTTCCTCGCAATTTCGTCTTTATAGATTTTGTTCATATATTTTCTGTAGAAAGACAAACATAAATAGTGATGAAAGCCAAAATATTAAATGTCTATTTACTGAGTAATCCACTATTTTGTAGAGAGGGGTCAAAATGACAACTTTCATCAGAGATTCGGAGCCAGATTAGAGGGGAGCAAAAATGACTTTAGAAAGCTAGCAGCATTTTTATTTTTACACAGAGATTGGTAGGTCTATTAGTAGAATCTCGCAATTCTACCTTTATAACTTGGAATTGAGAGTTTATATCTTGCAATTCTGAGAAGTCAGAAGTGCGAGTTTATAATCACACAATTCTAAGAAAAAAGTCAGAACTGTGAGACAAAAAGTTGCAATTACCTTTTTTTTTTTTTTTTATTCTGTGGCGGAAACAGGCTTCCATAGCTTTTATTGTGTACATTTTTTTTTTTTAACACAATTTGTTTACCTCTTAACATAGTGTAGAATTTTAGTTTATACCCAAACCTCACTGCTGAAAAGAGAGATAAAGAGAGGATTAACAGCTTGCATTTCTCCTTACAGCACAGGTCAATACACCTCCTTTGGATTCACAACATGTTAAGGTCACGAGGGAGCGCAGATAAGCATATAGATTATTGTTAAATAGGAAATGCCAATACAAGGCCATGCCAAGCCATGCTGTTTTCTTTTAATGATCCTCTTTGAGATCCTAAAGGGCCGATAAATGACTGGTGATGGGTGGTTAATCCTGTCCATAGTAAACACTCCAGCTTGGCCAAGTCTTATGCTCATCTCTTTTTATCCAGGTATCATAATTTATTGATAGAAAAACTTGCATCCGCTTTCCATAAGCCATCTGTAAATTGGAAGTCTGCCTCTCATAAAACGATCTGTTGATACAAATATGTATTGCATTCTGTGCTGCGCATTCAAGCGTTACATAAGGGAGTTTTACTCCCTGAACTTCATTCGAAATACTGATGTAATGATTAGTTTTTATGCCATATGGATTTCTTATGGCACATTACAAATACTCATACGTGCAACAGAAGTTTAAAAGTAGAAGCAGGTTAAAGTATCCATTTAAAGCCAAAAGTGCTTTAAATGATACATAATTTAATACTTTACTCTAAACTAGACTGATCACATTGATTCAGATTTCTCGATATGTATTCATGGCACGTTTATATAATCGCACTGGGTTGTAAAATGATTTACGTAATCATGATCACTGAGGGGTATTCTGATAGAATATCCCAATGGAATATCCCTCTTGGCAGAAGGCTGGAGGTGGAACTTTAAGTTCATGCAATTTTCAGAGGCAAACTATCCATCACAGTTCATGTCTTTGGAAAAGCAAAACTAGGCAATGCCGTCCAAAACCCTGAAAATCAATTATTCTGCAAATATGCGCCAAGATGGTCTTTGGCACATCAAGATCAAGGACATAAATATGTTCATTATGTTCATTAAACAAAGATTAAAAATTCACCACACACCACAAAAATCATTCAACACCAGAAAAAGATGTTCACTACTTTTCCTAAATAAATAAATAAATAAAGCAAAAAAAAAAAAGTGTTTTACCATATTTTAAAATAAAATATAAAACAGATATTATTAATTAAAAAAAAAAAAAAAGTTCCATTTTTATTGGAGCCAGTGGTGGACGAAATACACAAATCAAGTACTTGAGTAAAAGTACAAATACGTATAATAAAATATTACTCCAGTAAAAGTACAAGTGCTCCTTTTTCAATTTTACTCAAGTGAAAGTACAAAAGTACAAGATTTTTTATGTACTTAAGTAAAAAATTACTGATAGATTTAGTTTGCAATTTTATATAGGTTAAATTAATTTTATATTAGCACATATTTTTTTGTAATCCTACTCCTCAAATTACCTTATTTTCCCAAAAAAAACAAAAAAAAAATATGGAGTAAAAATACATTTTTGTTGTTGATATGGACTATGTTGATGAGACTGATGTAGTAATATTCACTGTGAAGCTTACACTGCGATGTAATTGAGGGAAAACAGATTTGACCCTTATTTTTACTTGTAAGAAAAAAAGTGTTTCAAAGCTTGTTGTTGTGCATAATGTCAGTTATACATGAGAATAAAGCCTGAAGTTAGCAAGAACATTTTAAGGAAAATATAATTATATTTTCATGTTTCTCTCGCTTGGTGCGATTTGCGAATCGATTTGCCGGTTCATTGAAAAGAATCAGTTTGTCCATGAATCAGACACTGTTTCTGTGTCTCGGAGCACGTGATATATTATAAGGGGTAACGATATGTTTTATGAAATTTAGTTAAGTAAAAAATACAATCTTACGCTTTGGAATGTAGTGAAGTAAAAGTGAAAGTTACTCAAAATAAAACTACTCCAGTAAAGTACAGATACTTGAATATTGTACTTAAGTACAGTAACAAAGTACAACTACTTCGTTACTGTCCACCACTGATTGGAGCAAGTTGTTACACACGTTGTAATTTTATACAATTTAATTTCATACAAAACAATAGTTTAAAAATTTCCTGCTACATCTCCAATTTCTGATTTTCCATAAATTATTTGTAATTATTTTCTATTATTTCATAACTGTTAAAATGTTCCAATTTGCTACATATTCTATAACTGTCTGTTTGATGGCGGTTTCCGTTGTGACAACATGCCCCACTGAGCCATAACAGTGTAAATGTCCAATAGTTTTTTGTAGCAAAAAAACAAATAAAATAGAAAATAAATCTAAGATAAAATTCAGTGTCAATGCTGGTGCTAACTAAATCTCAGCACCTTAATCAATGACTTTTACAGAGGTTACTTTTCAAAACAACACACAAAATTTAAGCTAAAATGGAGTGAAAACTCTCTGAGAGTCAAAAGAGGAAGCGAGGTTTGTGGCTTGATGGTGCCTCCAGAGTCATAAACACTCAAGGCTGTCGGCCTTACACAGAGATGAATGCAGTCAGGTCCACTTCACTAATGAAAGAAGCCATGACTATTCTTGAATGAAATACACAAATGCGCATACACACACACACAACAGCGGCACACATGTACACACCCCACACAAAGACTCACATAAACACCAGAAGCTATCAAATTAATTTCTGAAGCGGTGGCGTTTAAATCTGAATCCCTTCTGCAGCCCTGACCTGCTGCCAATGTATATTTAATCAAGATGAATGACCTTTTTTGCAGTCTTTGTGTTTTCTGCAACCCGACCAACGAAATACACGGCCTATGCTTTAAGTGATTGCTTCTGGAAGGCTAGGGAGCGGATTCATTCATTTCAGGACATTGAAATGTTTTCACAAACATGGATACACTGTCGTGGTAAGAAGATTATCGCAGTAACCCTTCGAACCATGATGTAAAGGTGGTTAGAACACATCTAAAGAATCTTCTGTCTGCGATTTTTCAAACCGCCCCCAAGTTTAAAGAAAGCATTTAAAGACACAGAACAACATCAGAATACAGCTGGGTGTCTCTGCATTATGTCACTTGTTTGCTTGAACATTATGTAATGATAAATGGACCCAACTCCTCAGCTAAGCGTCAGGGTTGTGATGACTGTCAGGGTGTATTTTGCGATAATGACTGTCTGACAGTACATTATCCAGCACTATTACAGTACATAGCTACTATAAATACTGAAAAGGCACAAAACAATCTTTCTAACAACACAATAGACATGCTGAAAAGTCATACAGCTGATATCTAAGATACAAGATGGCATCTGCTGCGTATGTAATAAGTAGCGCCAGTTCAACAAACCTATAATTACAAGCGAAAAATTCTGAACTTTCTTTAAGCCTAGAGTGTTCAAGTTGGAAAAGTGTCACTGAGAAAATATGGTGGACGCAATTCGACCTGTCGCAAAAAACCGCCCTCCTTAGTTAAACAATGCCGCTCTCAAACTACACATCCATCGCGGAGCAAAGAGGAAGAACACGGCAACAAGTAAGACAGGGCAGGTTACTTCTGGTATGAAACAAGGTCTCAGCTTTAAAGTGTCATTTTTTAAGAAATTCAAACAATAAATATCATTTTGTGGCTCTTTAATGTGTCCTGACGGATCACTGTATTGCCTCATTAGATCAATCAACATGTGAACCGATTGTCTTTTCTTCTTTACTTAAAGCACGAAAAAAGCAACCACGGAAAGACGTCAATACACACAATTTTTCAAGTTTAAGTCACTGAAGTTAATCTATTCTCCTGTCTGATTTGTTTGTCGGCGTTATGATTGGTCAGACTGCCTGTCAATCAACCTGTTTGGAAAGGATCAATTGAGGCAGAATCAGAAATTTACTGATGGTAAATTTACTTAAGTACATATATATTGTCACGGGTGCGGAGCAAAGCGACAGACACAGTGGGCGTGACGTCAGGCCTCGGAGAGGTTTTTATTAAACAATAAAACAGAAAGTGTCCAAAACGGGGAAAAGTGTCCAAAATAAAAAGGGGATCTGGTGTCCTCGACGTGACGGGGTTCCGTGAAGGAGGGGCAGTGTTCAGAAGGGAAGGGTCCAGGTAAGGGGCGGAGTCCGGCGGCCGCACTTGCTCCCCGGAGGGGTCCGCGGCAATATGACGGGTAGCGGCTTCCTTTAGCGGCTTCATCCATTCCTTAGCGGCGGCACTTCCTCGGCGGGTGAGAAGGCCCGGCATCCTGGCCCGCAGCCATTTCCATGCGGCTCGCACTCGGACCCACGGGTCCGGCAGCTCGTCCATCACATCGGCGGCGCTCGTCCCTCAACGCGCCCTTCCTGGACCCACGAGGACACCAGCGTGCATGCACGGGGAAGAGACCGGTCTCCTGAGGAGAGGCGCGCTCGGCATTTTAACAGCGGCGGTGATGAGGCTTCATTCACATCAGGTGTGCCTCATCACACGCCGCCAGACCTGGATGTTTCAGCGCCCCTCCTCCTCCCACACGCCCACTCCCGTCGGGAGCCTGGTGAAGGGCGGCGATTACCGACGGGGTGAAGCTGATAGTTAGGGGGGAGGCAGCCGACTCGTCACAATATATATATATATATATATATATATAATGTCACAATACTCAATATAATATCGAACCGTTCGGTACGACATCCACGGTTCAATACCCGCTTGTGAATTGCGGTTTTTCGGTTTTGCATTTAAATAACTTCTTTGTTTTATTTCTGTCGGAATTTGCTGTATGTGTGCCCGCGATTTCACGTGCTGAGATGAGGAAACGCTTCCCCGCTTATATTTGAAAAAGCAACACAGGCAGAGCATCTTCCATTCTAATGACATGCAATGATAAGCCTTTCTAAACCTGCTGTCCAACAAAAGAGTTATAAAAACAAAAGTTATAAAAAACATTATAACTTGTTTTTAATTCACAACATCAGTCGAGTGTTTGAAATAACTTACTCGTGTGATCTGATGTGGACTCATTGTCACAGAATGAGGCAGACAATAAATTCTACACTCATATTCAATGTATGTCGATTAGCAATGGCTTATGAAAATACCCGAGATGGCTTGAAGATCACAGATAAACCATATATTATTGCAGACGAGTGTTTATTGTCCTTACATTTCGTCATTCAAAACGTTTAACGTTATATCTTGTTTTTACTCAGTTACAGCAATAGCGATGCTTTTATCCATATTAGTGCATTTCAGCGCTACTTCTTTGAGGCATATGTTTTTTTTTGCACGAGGGCGCCCTCTGGCGTCCAGTATGAATGAAACCCTTTCGATTTTGCGTAAAAATCGAAAAAATAATACCTGTCTCAAAAGAAAAGAGTATTTTGTTAATTTGCTCCAAAAAAAGATATCGAACCGAACCGAAAACCGTGGTTAAAAACCGAGGTACGTATTAAACCGTGGACTAACTGTATTGTTGCATCCTTAATATATATATATATATATATATATATATATTTTTTTTTTCATTTACAATAAAACTAGCTAAGTTGCACATACCAAAGACACTAGTACTGTACGAGAATGTATGTTAGAATATATAACAATTAAATGTATTTAGCTTCAAAAATTAAATAAAAACATCCTGCTCTGGGTTATTATAGTTAATTAAAACCATAAAAACGTTGTTGCTTGAAATAAGTATTAACTGAAATAAAATACAAATATAAAAAAAACTAACTAAAAACTACAATTTAATAAAGAAAACAGCAAAAACTATATATTTACATATTTTAAAACAACATAAAATAATAAAAATGACAAAAATACTACTAAAACTTTAACTAAAAGTAGCATGAAGCAAAACTTGCAACAAAAAAATCTAATTCAAAATACTAAAAAAAAACTCCCACAATTCCCAACTCGTAAATGCCTGCTCTGTGTTGCCAGATCCAACTATTATATGTGTCTTTGGACTTGTCTTTTCCACTTAATTTGATGCTTAAAAATTTTATAAAGTGGAAAGTTGCGGTTTAGGGTCTTATTTACTAAAGATTTGAACAAATTTTGGTTCCTTTTTCTATTCATTTTTCTGTTTCCATAGCAATACCTGGCAACACTGCATTGCCAGCACTTAAAATAACAGTAATCAAAAAAGCCCACAGATAGGTTATTGCTGACATTCAAGGCAAAGGCAAATGCAAAAAAACAAAAACAAAAACAAAAAAAAAAACATTATCAACGCTAAAAACAGTAGCATTTTAACATTAGCACACAGATTTGTAAGTTTTGAGAATGAAATAAAATATGAAAACATAAGCCATGAAGAAGTCTATGCTATTTCATTCAGTATAATAATTAAATTATTATACAAAATCATGCTAAAAACATTCATAAGAGCACTAGACAAAGTTACCATCTATATAGCAATAGTTATTAATGAAAACTATAACAGTTAACATGGTTAATAAAAAGCTGATAAAATTACCCACTCCTAACCTATAGTGAAGTATTTACATACGAAGAGTTTATTTGCAAAAACGGATAACTCCAAAAATCATGTTTTTTATTATGTTACCATGTATTTATTGTGTTAGTTAGTTGTATTAGTTATTTTTACTTTTACTATCAAAATAACAGTAGTTTGACTGAGATTAACTGGAATGCACTTTTTTTTTTTTTTGTTGAAATTTTTAAAAATTGTTAAAACAGAGTTCTGTATTTCCAGATAAACTCTTCATATTTTGCTGGAATAAATATGATATAATTTAACAATGCTCATCCCTCCAAAAAAGAGAAATCATCTTTCATAAACATCTACATGTATGTCTGTTTTAAAGTGTTTAGTGTATATAATAAATTGTATTTGTAAATACAATTATAAAAGTTTAAGTTTGCCTAATATATGTGTGTGTACTCTTTGTAATTATTACGTATATATAAATACAAACACATTCATGTATATATTTAAGAAATAATAAAAGTATATGTATTTATTATTATTTTTATATCATTTATATTATAGATAAAAATATTTTGTACGTAACATATTTCAATATATTAGGTATATATAAATAAACACAAATATATATATATATATATATTTTTTTTGTGCATTTATATATACCTAATTATTACACACAGTACACACATATATATTACGCAAACCCCACACCAGACCTCACTAATTTTCAAACCCTGGTGATGGCCATGCATACAGTGTTTCAATGGGTGACAGTAAATATTAGGAAATATCTGACTGCTGAATCCGTTGACCAGAATCAAGTACTTCAGTGAATAAACAATAGCATACGGCACACCTCTTGCAATTCTCTATGCATCTACCCATCCATTCTAAAGATATTCCAGTCACATCCTATGCTCTGTAGGGAAAACAAGAGGGACATGACCAGATCCCTCAACCAAGACATAGACTCTTGTATGGACTCCTATGCACTTCCTATAGTTTCCTAATGCTTAATACAATGTAATTTCACAACATGTCAAACAGATTACTCATATGCATATAATAAAAATGTAGGAGGGAGCTTGTGTGACATCTTTATACATTGCCTTTTTCTACTGTCCACATTCAATTGTGCTCCACAGAGTCAAAGAAGGAGATAAGGGTAGGTCTTTCAAAGCTGTATCCATGTAGGAGTACAAAAAGGTGACAACCCAAAGGCAAATGTGTGGCAGGAATACATAACCATATTCGAGGAGAATAAAAAAGACAAATAAGTGGCAATGTGAACATAGAAAAGATGTCAGGCTGACATTAAAACATTTATTCATATTTCAAGTGGCCTCTCTCTCTCACACACACCTGTACACACACACCTCACATTACTTGCATACAGGGTCAGGCAATAAATTGTTGACCAACTGTATAATGCATCAATGTCTGACTTGAAATGGTCAAAGAGATCAAGTTGGCTCTCTCTGGAATAAAGAATAACCTGCTTTCTTCTGCAACCGTGTTGCCATTAACATTTGAAAAGGGCACACAGAAAGAATAAAACACTAAAAAAAGAGAGGAAAAGAACGGATGCAACCGAGGTCACGGCAGTGATTTAAGAGCCATGTACACTTTCATGCTGCTAAAATTACATGGCAGAGGCTTTTTATTTGTGCACTATGCTGTCAAATAGATGAGACATAAACAGACGCCCTCTAAAACCTCCTCACCTCAACAAGGTAACATTCTGAAAAAATATAGACATTCACACCCAACAAATCTGAGGTTTAGTGTCGTTCTGGGAAATTCTGAATAAATGTGAATGCATAAAGAAAAATGTATGAATTTTACTGCATTACATAAACCAAGTGGTATCTGTAAATATGTGATGCTAGAGCTTTTTTCAGAGCATTTTTTAATATGATTTATTTTTGTTCTGTATATTTTTATTTATTCATTCATTTATTGCTTGAAAAGTGTGCTGATATGAAAGTATGAAGTATATGGAATTTATATGTTTTAAAACATACGGGAACACAAAAAAGTAAATAAAACAAAATAAAAAATAGAATACAATTCAATTAGATTAAATTAAAAAATAAGCCATTATATAACCTACTCAATGATCTAGAGGTGTTTTAATTTGGCTTTGCCATACAATTAAAAGCATTTGTTCTCTGACTGCTGAGGAAAGTCATTGTAAGTGCTTTCCAAATCATCACTGTATAATTATGCTTTCCCTTTGCTTATGCAACATGAGTTTTTGTCATCTTCTTTCTTCCAGATATTCCCAGCAGGATAATATTGTTTGAGCAATTAAAGGAACCCCTGATGTAATCAGAGAGTTTGATACCAATCTTTGATCATAAAAATGAAGATGGAGGTTGAAGGAAGCTGATGGAATTGTCTGTATAATCCCAGCAACATTGCTTGTAAATGGCTTACTAAAAAAAAAAAGGTGGGAAATATATCAATTGTGAATTGTGAGTCGCTTCTGCCCCCCTGTGGTCATATCTTGCATTGATTTATTAACGTAAATGATTATTTTGCATTAAAAAGAATTAATTTAAGAATAAACATACCTCAGACAATCTATATTCAGACATATAAGAAAAAAAAACATTGTTAGAGTTTAGTAACTAAAGACTGCACAAACAGTATTTCAGTAATGCACTCAACAATATAAATCAATAAAATATAAATAGCTATAATCAACTACGTTTTATAACAAAAACTAAACATTTCAATTGCTAGTGTCATTTTGCTACCTAAAAAATATATATAATAATAAAACAGATCACCTCTAAAAATAAAACTCTGACATTGTGCAGCTATTTTCCTTCCTACATTGTTAGCAGATAGAAGCTCATATTTCTAAGATATCAAACCATCAA
The DNA here is from genome assembly GCA_012976165.1 of Labeo catla. NCBI lineage: Eukaryota > Metazoa > Chordata > Actinopteri > Cypriniformes > Cyprinidae > Labeo > Labeo catla. Next base: position 1,451,786 of record VONZ01000006.1, on the reverse strand, counting down.
TCAATAAGCCAAAATCCTATCTCTGATGACCTTGCTGTTCCTTCCCCCAGAGCAGACTGATAAATGAGGTACAGATTGTAGAAGTTAAAAAATCAAATATAAGTAATCAATGTATGCATCCAATTGTGTTATAAGCCTCCGCAGGAGAACGCTGTAAATAAAGTAGTCTGTAAAGCTAACTTGGCAGCTCCACAAATCTGAGAAAATTCATACCATCTATGAGAAATCCCTTTGCATCTGACTCGCAATGAAAACGTAGACTGAAAAATGAAATGGGTTATGAAAGATGACATGTTCTGTGTGGATACTATCAAAGAAAGAAAACGAATATCAAATTTAGGCAATGCTTTTCTCCTCTGTGAAATTGTTTCCAAAAAAAATTGAGGAAAGACCACACGGCTCCTTCACAATGCCAGAGATAATGATGCCTTTAACAATGGCCTACAGAAATACAGAAAGGAAAAAAAAACATATTTTAAGAGACATCCTCAAGTCACAAGAGGGATGTTCACGAGCTAGGTACACTTTCAAACTGCTATTAGATTTTAATAGGCGGTGTATATATATTTATGTATGTTTTTTGTTGTGTTTTGTTTTGTTTTTCATCAAAATTGACCACACTTATACAGAATTCCAATATTTGGTTGTAAGCCATCATCTGACATCAAGGATTCTTTTATATAAATTTTCTCTTCTGACCAATTTTAATCAAAAAAGCTCAAAAGCTTATTTTGTGAGCCCAAAATAAACATTCATCATAGAACAGCATGACTTTTCTGTTTTCTAAACCTCTATAAAACCAACCACAAAACAACAGTTAGGGATGCCAATATGATTAAGTGAACATGCTTTTTAAGCATTTTTTAAATTTATGTATGTTTGCTTTACAGTGAAAAATCTACTAATACCTCAAAACATCTTAGGAATCTATCGCAAATACTTACAGAAGCTTAAATTGTTGATTGTTGCTTTCCCACCAAAATGATGTCACTTCCTGGAAGACGATGTCTTTTATTAATTAGGACTAACTGTTAACTAAAACTAAGACTAAAACATTAGCTATTTATTTGAAATGTTTGACAAGAGAAATGAAAATTTAAAAAAAATCTGAAATATTTCCTAATAAAAGATCAGTTTTGGTCAGTTTTGTTTTAGTGCACAGCACCGGGAAACATGGCAAAAATAATTAAACATTAATTTTTTTAAACAAAATTATTTAAGATTTATTGCAAATTAATCTTCACATAAAAAAATGATTTTTTTAAATCCTTAAAAATAAATATTGTATTGTTATCTTATAGGCCTAAAATAAAATATGTATGATGTTGATATGAAAATGTAAATGTACAGCATAGCATAGCAAGTATGACTTCTTTCTAAACGTAGGCAATACAATAAAACTGTATTCGTTTTCCCCTAAATTGTCTACTGTGTTTACGCACTCAAAATAAACCACGCCCCTGTATGTGACGCAGAGCCACTGTGACTGGAGACGCTTGCGGGGGGCGTGTTTATAGGCGTGATTCAGCTCACAGCACCGCCTATTGCGGAACATGCAAGTCAGCTGATAATGTTGCAGGAACGCAGGAGTTAGAATGACCAAAAGAAATAAGTGTTGTGTGTTTTTGAGTATTTTCCTCTATGTCAGTGTTTGTTTAGGCGAAGACTACGATTTGGATGATAGACCTGGATTAGGACGATCGTTTGATGGCATTGGTGGTTTAAGCGGGGGTGGGGTGAGTCTTTTACTTTAGTGCGCTTCCTTTTTACAGTTTCTGAAGTGCTTAGTGAGTGAAACTGTTTACAGAAAACGCTAACGTCTGCATAACAATAACAAACCAATGTGTTATAAACGTTTTTTTACAGGCGACCTCGCGTTTGCTCGTCAATTATGCTGAACCATATCGGAGTCAGATACTAGACTATCTATTCAAGGTGTGTTTGATTAGATAGGAATGTGATCAGACTACATGTTATGTTAGAAAAAAAGTCTTTATTTACATTAAATACTACAGACTGTATACATGTCAATATGTGTTTAACAGCCTAAGTTTGGAGCCTCATTACAAATCCTGAAGGTTGAAATTGGAGGCGATGCTCAGACTACAGGTGCGTAGAGAACTTTAACTTTTAAAACTTCTGCGCAGTCATTGTGTGTTTGTATTATCTAAATAACCTATTAAATGTAATCATTTACAGATGGAACTGAGCCCTCACATATGCACTATGAAGATGATGAGAATTATTTTAGAGGATATGAATGGTGGCTTATGAGGGAAGCCAAGAAGAGGAATCCAAATATCACTCTCATAGGTTTAAAAATATTAACATTAAACTGGGCAAACATGCGAAAGTACATACAGTGCTCTTGTACTTGTACAATCTTAAATTGTAATTAGTTTTTCACCTTTAATAATTCATTTTTTTAACAGGTCTACCATGGGCTTTTCCAGGATGGGTTGGAAATGGTGAAAACTGGCCATATGATTTCCCTGATATCACTGTCTCTTATGTGGTGTCATGGATTCTAGGAGCCAAGCAATACCATGATTTGGATATTGATTATGTTGGGGTGAATGAATCTCATCTATTCCCATAAATTTCAGTTTTTCTGTGGCCGTATATCTCATTAAACTGAACTGATCTGTTTTGTTTTCTCCACAGATATGGAATGAAAGGAAGTTTGACAGTAAATACATAAAGGTAAGTACTATCAGTCAATTCTTATATGTATATGTGTATATGTGTAGAGAGAGAGAGAGAGAGAGAGAGAGACCCTGGACCATAAAACCAGTCATAAAGGTGCATTTTTTTTAAAACTGAGATTCATACATCACCTGAAAGCTGAAAAATTAAAAAAAAAAAAATCTAAATATTGAGAAAATCGCCTTTAAAGTTGCCCAAATGAAGTTCTTAGTAATGCATATTACTAATCAAAAAGTTTTGATATTTTTTTACAGTAGGAAATTTACAAAATATCTTAATGGAACATGGTCTTAAAAGAAAAATCTATAATTTTGACGCAATACAATGAATTGTTGGCTATTGCTACAAATATACCCATGCAACTTATTACTGGTTTTGTGGTCGAAGGTGTTTTTTATATATATATATATATATATATATATATATATACACACACACACACACACACACTTTAATTTTAATGTTTCTATCTCTTCTACTTACTAAGATTGAATTTATTTAATCCAAAATACAGCGAAAGCACTCATATAGTGAAATATTTTTACTATTTAAAATAACTGCTTTCTATTTGAATATATTTTAAAATGTAATTTATTCCTGTGATCAGAGCTAAATTTTCATCATCATTACTCCAGTCTTTACTGTCACATGATCCTTCAGAATCATTCTAATGTTTTTTTTTTTTTTCTGCAGCAAATATTAAAATAATTTCTGAAGGATCATGTGACTGGAGTAATGATACTAAAAATTCAGCTTTGAAGTCACAGGAATAAATTACATTTTAAAATATATTCAAATAGAAATCCGTTGTTTTAATTTTTTGTTGTTTTTGCTTTACTTTGGATTAAATTACAAAAAAAAAAGATTAAATGTGGGGGGAAAAAAATCACAATTTTAACAAAAAAAGAATAGTCAGATACGTTTCTTGAGCACCAAATCAGCATATTAGAATTATTTGCATAAAGAATCATGTGACACTCAAAACTGGAGTAATGATGCTGAAAATTCAGCTTTGAAAAGGAATAAATTCATTTTTCAAATATTACAATAGAAAACATTTTAAATTGAAATAATCTTTCACAGTATTACTGTTTGTACTATGTTTTTGATCAAATAAATGCAGCCTAGGTGAGAATAATTCTTCAAAGAACATTTAAAAATTGTACTGACCCTAAACAATGTGTGTTTTATTGTTATGGTGTTGTTTTCGCTTTTCCATTTGACTGTTACTTCAGTTTATTAGTGCATATACAGCACCTGAAACTTAAGTTTCAGTGAATGACCTTGTATAAAAAATGACTTTGTACAGTTTCTTTCTCTGCTGTGTTTGCCAGCTTTTGCGGTACACACTGGATAAAAGTGGTCTGGAGAGAGTTAAAATCATTGCCAGCGATAACTTATGGGAGCCGATCACCTCTGTTGTAAATAATGACAAAGAGCTACAGGATGCTGTTGAAATCTTAGGGTATGATGATTTATTTCCTTATTAAAATGTACGCACCCTGTTTTAAAATATGAAATACACTAGCATGACATGTAAATACGCTTAAAGAGTGGTAATGTGAGATCCTGATTTTGGAATTGTTTAACTAACAGGGTTCATTATCCTGGCACCAACACTGTGCCTGCAGCCCTGAAGACTGGCAAGAAACTGTGGTCCTCTGAAGACTACAGTACCTTTAATGACAATGTTGGTGGAGGCTGCTGGGCCCGAATTCTCAACCAGAACTACGTCAATGGAAAAATGACAGCGTATGACAACTCTGAATCATGTAGCATTTCATAGTTTGCAATGCAAACTCTTATACATTAAATTCACGCAGATAACATGATGAGAAAAATGGTTTGTGTTCACGTTTAGGACCATATCTTGGAACCTTGTTGCTAGTTATTATGAGGAACTTCCCTTTGGAAGGGACGGACTAATGACTGCAAATGAGCCATGGAGTGGAAATTATGTTGCTGAGTCCCCTATTTGGATAACAGGTATATTATATCATCATGTAAAATCATATAGATAATGTGTGATACGACTATCAAAGTATTTGATTCCTAAAATCCTATAAGCTCACACTACTCAGTTTACGGAACCTGGCTGGACGTACCTGCAGACAGTGGGACACTTTGCACATGGTGGAAGCTATGTTGCACTGACTGATGGGAAAGGAAGTCTAACAATAATCACTGAAACTATGGTGAGACTTTTGAAATTGATGTTCTAAATGATTAGCATGACATGCACAACCATTCAAAAGGTAGTTTTTTAATATGTTTTTAAGACTTAAGTATTTTTTGAAGTAGAAATCTTTTGCAATGTTATAAATGTCTTTACTGTCTCTTTTGATTAATCTAATGTATGCCTGATGAATAAAAGCATTAAAAAAAATCATACTGACCCCAAGCTTTTGAATGGTAGTGTACATATATTCTTCTAACAGTCTTTACAGTGTATGTAAACACGTTATTTAAACTATTAAACACTGTTTTACTTTTATGTTTTAGACCCATGATCACTCGGTGTGTATAAGGCCTCCTCTGCTTCCCTATAATGTCACTGCCCAGAATGTAACATTCCATCTGAAAGGGACTTTTGTAAGTGTTTTTATGTGGTTTAAATGGGTTTATAATGGATAAAATGATTTGAACTTTACTTAAGTATATGGAATAACTTTTTTTAACAGGCCTCAATCAGTGAGCTGCAGGTGTGGCATTCAAAGTTTGATTTCAAGACAAACAAGACAGCCCTTTTCCAAAATCTCAAGCCTATTAAAGTAAGTATTTACATAAAATCAGGAAAGTGAAGGATTTTTTTGTATGATAAAACCTTGTTAATATAAGAAAGCATTTTGGATAGGTTCAATAAATTGATTTTTCTGAACTGTCAATGCTGTAGGTAACTAAGGGTTCTTTCAGCATAGAGCTTGATGTTGATGAGATTTATACATTTACTACTATAACAAACGGTCAGAGAGGGAGTTACCCAGATCCTCCACCTTCTGCTCGCTTTCCTAAATCATACAAAGATGATTTTGATGTCTGTAAGTAGCTTCATTTGTATTTTTTCCTTCATTTAATAGTTATTCTAATACTTTTCACACACTTTTGTGTGCAAATCTAACAACTTTGGCTTCCTGTCTCCCAGCTGGGACTCCATATTTCTCAGAAGCTCCAAACTTTGCAGATCAGACGGGGGTTTTTGAATATTTCACTAACCTAACGGATCCTGGCCCTCATGTTTCCACTCTGCGACAAGTGGTCACTCAGCGTCCGGTGACCTGGGTTGCAGATGCTGATCAGACAATAAGTGTTATTGGTGATTATAAATGGTAAGTGCAGCAGTGTTAAATATGGTGTGCATATGACTATTATATACACTGCCATTCAAAAGCTTGAGGTCAGTTAGAGTTTGTAAAATACTTCTGTTCAGCAAGGATACATTTGATTTATTGAAACACACAGTAAAGATGTTTATAGTGTTAAAAAGTTTTTATTTTAAATAAATGCTGATCTTTTGAACTTTCTATTCATCAAAGAATCATGAAAAATGTTATACAGTTTCCACGAAAGTATTAAGTAGCACTGTTTTCAATATTGATAATAAGATATGTTTCTATTTTAAAGCACAAAATCAGCATATTTGAATGATTTCTGAAGGATCATGTGACACTGAGGACTGGAGTAATGATGCTGAAAATTCAGCTTTGAAATCACAAGAATGAATTACATTTTAAAATATATTAAAATAGAAAACAATTATTTTAAATTGTAATAATATTTTACAATATTACAAAAACTGCTGCATTTTTAACAAAGTCACTTTTTTTAAAAACAAAAAAGTTGTACTGATCCAAAACTTTTGAATGAAGTGTACATAAGAAATATATAATATTTTACATAATTTGATGTACTTACAATTATCAGGCATGACTTGATGGTGTCATGTGATGTGTACATGGAAGCTGAGCACACCGGTGGAGTCTTCATTGCTGTCAGAGTGAACAAAGGTGGAGGTGTTATCCGAAGCACCAGGGGAATCTTCTTCTGGGTGTATGCAGATGGCACCTACAAAATCACAAATGACCTCAGTAAGCATCTGAATAATAAAAGCCTCGGGGTTTTTTTCCTTCTATTTTCCTCTATTTTCCCTACTGCTATAAGTTTGACTAAGCCAGGTTATATTTACAAACCCTTTGATCGAACAGGTGGAATGACAGTTCTTGCTGAGGGCCAGTCTGGAACTAGAGCACGTGTATGGTACACACTCACCCTTACAGTCAAGGTTTGTTGAATTATATATAGGAATGTTCCTAAATATATTTATTGCTGAGTTTTCCCTCTATTTTAGGTTAATCCGTTGTGTCTTGAATCTCATTTTGCCACACTGTCAGATTTGTACTTGCGCTGATATGTCATTTATTCTGTTTTCAGGGAAACTATGCATCAGCAGATCTCAACGGCTATCCCCTGTGGAAGAATGCAGTGCTCTGGGAGCCACGAAATGGATGGGCGGCCATAGGCACAAGTTCTTTTGAACTTGCACAGTTTGATAATTTTGCAATAGAGGCCTTAGCATGATATTTTTTGGTTTGACTTTGTTTTGACACTGTAAAAAAGCAGACTGGAAACAAACATTTCAGGTTTGACTAATGTAATTATGAAGAGATTTAATGAGTTGTTAATTTTTAATTTTGCGTTTACACCCAGGCTGCCTTAATACTAATAATTTAAACCACTTGTGTGATTTCTGAATATTGACAGTGTGAGTTTTCTAAGAACTTTTTATGTTGTTAATTTAATTTAAATGTATATTTTTGCACATGAATTAAAAAAAAAAAAAATCTTGCATTGAGTGTCATTTAAAGTAGGGTGAGCTGTACAAAATTGTGACACATTTTGGCATATTCATGACGGAGCACTGATATAAGCTTTATACTTCTAGCTTTGTTATGATTATCATACCTCAACCTTCCTAAATATAAATGTATAGCCTGATAGCACACATACATCACAAGAGACGTCTATTTGACATCTGCAAGATGTATTTTTTTTATTGTTTGCTCATCTTCAATGTCTATAGGACATTTGGTAACATTTTCCAATATGGTATCACTAATATGCATTCATTTATGATTAACTAATGCACAGATAATCATGAGTTAATAACTCATGAAGAACTAAATCGTTTATTAATCAGCAACAAATGAACATTCTATATGAGTGATAGATTAAGTAATCAATTACCTGAGATTTCCTATCAGATGTTAAAAAGATGTTTAGAAAATATCTTTATGATGTTTACGATTTAAAATGTACACGGCAGATGCTTTCCAGATGAAGCTATCTTTAACAGACATCTTGCAGATGTAGGTGTGCTAGGCCTATCTGGGTAGTCAAACTATATTTGTAATTTTTATGTAATAATGATTTAAATAATATTTCACAAGACAGTGGGACAGTAGGTTTACAATTGTTTTGTGTACAAAACATCAGTCCTACAGCAATTTCCCTGTGAAAAATGAAACGTTAGAATTTTGTTGAATAGTCTACCTGCTCAAACCAGCTTGATCAAAGTCTACCAAGTCTCTGGCCCATCAGCGGTTAGTCCAGATGATCCATCATCTACCTCAGCTTGGACCAGATAATGACCACAACATGATCAATCACACACGACCATCTGTCATCAGGAAAGTATATAATGTCATGTCTGTGGAGCAGCACAGCAACATTTAGGCTATTGAGAAATATTGAGGCTCTACCTGTTGTTTTACATGATTTATGTTAGCTAATGATAGTATGATAACTTTATAATCTAGGTTAGCTAGAATCTACTTGAAAAAGACCGTCATACAGTGTAAATATACTTTGTCATCCAAACACCATCTTAAAAGGTTCTTGAAGATGATTTGAATTATTTATAGAGGCTTATGTTGTAAACGCTTCCACAACAAGCCGAGTTGAGTTTAGTTTCACAGAAGCACGATGTGTTTTTATATTTAGTAATAATATGTGGACGGCGCGAACGCATCTGTTTCCTAGCAACAGAACAACAACAACACAGTATGGCGGACAAGACTGAGGAGGGACCGCGAAACTCCAAACGTGTTTTTATTAACAATGTTGATAAATACACCTCGAAAAATATTGCAAGGGTAAAATATTTTATTACTCTGTAATATATCATTGCGCCTGCAGAATTATAAATGCATTCTTCTTAGATATTCCATGTAGTTTACGGTGGAATAGCAAGACACTGCTTGAAGTTAAATGAAACGACTTGCAGGAATTCGTTCACCCTTGTTTTCCTGTCTTTAGTTTTTAGACTCATGTGTGGTTGGTGCATCTCTTGTGGACCCCGGAGAGGCTGATGTGGAAGAAGATGATGACACGCTGCATGATGAGCAAACAAAACTCAAAGGTGCAACCTTCCAGATTGTGGGAACAGTTTCCAGCCAAATAGAGGAGAAGTGCAGTTTCATTGCTGAAGAGTACAGCGTAAATAAATCACAACTACAGCATTTTGCAGAAGATGTGCATTTTATAAGTTGTTTCCAGTTGTATTTTTTCATCACATCCCTTGTCCTCCCACCAGAACTTGAAGCGTGAAGACCTTCTTTATCATCTGATGAAATGTGATGTGATCATTTATGACATTACTCAGCATGCTGATCAGATAGATGAAGCACAGTGGGCTGTCTCAGGTATCATATTTCTTTCTTGCTATAAACCTATTTTGCTGAGCAGATGCTAGTTAAATTTTCATCCAATCACAGCTATTCATGAAGAAATTGACCAGTTTGCTGGCCCCAAGATGTTTATCCTGGTGTCAACTGCCATGACGTGGGCTATGACTAAACCAGCTGATAAAGTAGGAATAATTAAAGTTATCAGTTGAGGACACTCTTCATCAGCATGTAAACAAGGTCGTATTAATGAATATTTGAACTCCATTATAGGATGATCCAGAGATTCCTTTTACAGAAGAACACTACAGAAGAAGAAAAGCACACCCCAACTTTCATGATCATATCGGTTTGGAGAAGCTTGTGGTCAAGTTAGGCAAAACTGTAAGCACTTTTGCAGGATAAAATCTTTGCAATTTGGTTGAAAATTACTGCAATTTTAAACAGCCGTAAACACTGTTTATAGTTACTAATAACATCTGAAACACTTCAAGTAGGCAGTAAAAGTGTGAAGTTCATATATATTCATGAATGATTTTCAGAAAAGCTCCCAGTTCTCTACATATGTTGTTGCTTCAGGGCTACAGTATGGAATGGGAGAACACATCTTTCATTTGTTTTTTAAGGTAAATCATATATGCACATATTTTAAAAAGCAATCACACTTGTGTTGAAGCTAAATAGTGTCATGATTTGTTGTTCTATGTAGATGTCATGGTTGGGCGAAGTCTCCCAGGTGCCCATCTTTGGAGATGGCTCCAATATTATCCCTACTATTCACATCAATGATCTGGCAGGGTAAATAATATTGTCCAGCTTTTTTATGTTTTTTATCATCCATGCAAAAATTTAATTCCTGGGCATTTACCACTCTTTGATTTGTATTCTTTAAGGATCATTCAAAATGTCATTGACCACAAGCCGAAGTCACAATACTTTGTTGCGGTTGATGATTCCAAAAACACAATGGAGGATATCATAAAGGTGAGATTGTACACATTCAGTGTTTTTGTTTAAAAAAATGGATGATTCTCACGTAAAACAATATTCTTTCTCAAGGCGATAACACTTGTTCTTGGACCAGAAAAAACTCAGAATGTTCCAAAAGAGGAGATTTATCTCATACAGGAGCTGACGGTATGAATCAATGTCAGTATTGTTCTGACATACTACAGTAAACATTACCAGTACTGTACAGTTTTGGTTTTGTATTGACTTTTTTCACACTTTCTGCAGCAAACAGATATTGATTCTTTGCTTGTCAACCTTCGTATTGAAGCAACGTATCTGAAAGAGAATTTTAACATTCAGTGGGTGTCAGAAACTGGCATGGTTGAAAACATTGAGCAGATTACTGAAGAATACAAGCAGACTAGAGGATTGTTGGTACGCTGAAGTACTCTAGCACTGTTGATACTTCCTCTATGTTGAAGATCAGTGTTGAGCCCTTTGACTTCATCTAAAGTTTTACCTCTGTTTATATGTGTCCCAGCCCCTTCGTATCTGCATCCTGGGACCACCTGCTGTTGGGAAGAGCACTATAGCGGAGAGAATATGCAAGCATTACAAACTTCATCACATTAAGCTTAAGGAGACAATCACTGAAACATTAGAAAACCTGGTTAGAACAACAACCACCAGAATTTATTCAGAACCATCAAAGCATGTTCATATAATTCAGATATTATTAAAAAAATATAGTTTACCCAAAAATGCAAATTCTGTCATTTACTCACCCTCAAGTTGTTCCAAACCTGTATGAGTTTGTGTTGAATTTACAGTAGTCAACATTTGAAGTGGATCAAAAAAAAAAAGTCCTGAGACAAGAACAGGTGTTGTTTTGGTTTTAGGACAACTTTGCTAAAAGGTTTTGATCCACTTCAAATGTTGACTAGTATATAGCGAAGAAGATATTTTTTAAAAACTATTAGAAACCAAAATTGACTTACAGCAGGGAAAAAATAACATGAAAGTCAATGGCTACCATCAACTGTTTGGTTACCAACGTTCTTTCAGATGTCTTCTTTTGTGTTCAACAAAAGAAAGACATTCATACAGGTCTGGAACAACATGAGGGTGAGAAACTGATGACTAAAATGTCATTTTTGAAGAACGAACCTTTTAAAAAGCTAAATAAACTAATATTAAAGTAAAAAGATCCCTCTAGTGACATCTTTTCTTGTTTTCATACATTGAAAAAAAAATTATACATTTGAAATATTTAAATATTTTATACTAATGCTTAACTGAATCAATCAGGAGTCGTGTGTTCTTATGGAGGACGCGGAAAATGATCAGGGTGAAGCTCAGGAGTTTCTCGACACTCTGAAGGAAAATATGAATCAGAATGAAGGTTGTATATTTGTATTTTGTAGGTGATATATATTGAAATTATATGTATTAAGATTTTTGTTGTTGTTGTTTAGGACGGCTAGATGACCAATACGTGATTCGTATAATGAGGGACAAACTCAGGACTAAGCCCTGTATGAACCAGGGCTTTGTTTTGGACGGTTTTCCGAAGACATACGAGCAGGCGAAGGAGTTATTTACTGGTGAGAAATATGCGTTTTTAGGTGCTATGCTAACAAATTAAATTATGATTTGATTAATAATACATGAGTTTTGATTTGCTGGATGATTATTTACATTTTCAACAGGTGATGAAGAGCCTGAGGACTTGCAATCTAAACATGAGAAAAAGATCATCCCAGGTCTGCAGTTAATTAATATAAAGTATAATGCAGATTAGAAATGCCTGCTTTCTTCTTTATAATTATTAGCCTTAAGATTTAATTCTTGCATGACTGTCAAATCTTACAAAATTAATTTAGCTACATAAACATTTAAAAGTTTAATAGTTTTGAAAAGAATCTCTCATGCTTTCCAAAGCTGAATTTATTTGATCAAAAATACAGTAAAAACAGTAATATTGTGAAATATTATTAAATTTATAATACCATTTGGTTAAGTTAAAGCGTACTTGCTAAAAAAAAACTGCGCCATTTAACTCTGTTTTTGCATGAGAGAGCTGTGCAGAGCTTAGCTCAGTTTACATAGTATGAATATTTTTAGCAAAATACTATATTTGTAGACAGATGAAGAGAGAATATTACACCGACAATTCATTTAAAAGATATTCTGTAACAGGAGCTATTAAATATTGCTATCATTTGTCTTCTCTTCAGAGTTTGTGTTCTTTGTCGACGCCACTGATGATTTCCTGAAAAACCGTGTTCTGAATCTACCGGAGACAGTTGTGGAAGGAACTTCCTACACCCCTGAACAGTTCCTTCGCCGCTTGGCCAATTTCAGAGAGAGAAACGTAGAGGACGAGACGTTGCTGAACTACTTTGAGGATCTGGAGATTCATCCTGATCACTTAGGTAATATTTAACGAGTGAACCAAATTATACTTTAATGAAGTGCAGTAATACTACATCTGTTGATCTAATACAGTGGTTTTCAAACCGGTCCTACGGGCACACCCAACACTACACATTTTGTAGGTCTCTCATATTTGACACACCCATTTCAGGTCTTGCTGTCTCTACTAATGAGCTGATGAGTTGAATCAGGTGTGGTAGATGAGGGAGACACAGAAAACGTGTAGTGTTGGGGGTGCTCGTAGGACCGGTTTGAAAACCATTGATCTAATACAAGCATACAGCATACAGGCAAACATTAAAGGGTTACTTCACCCAAAAATTAGAATTCTGTCATTAATTACTCACCCTCATGTTGTTCCAAACCCATAAGACCTTTAAATTAAGATATTTTTAATGAAACGCAAGAGCTTTCTGATCTGGAGACGTGGAAGAGAAGAATTGTTGAATAAGTGCAAAAAGTATTCTTGTAGCTTCATAAAATTATGGTTAAACCACTGATATCACATGGTCAGAAAGCTCAAATATCAAAAATATCTTAATTTGTGTTCTGAAGATGAACGAAGGTCTTACGGGTTTGGAACGACATGAGGGTGAGTAATTACAATGACAGAATTTTCATTTTTGGGTGATCTCTTTAAGGTGCAAAATCCACTCATTCAAATCAGAATCCACATTTACAAGTGAAAATAGTTCAAACCTCAGATCAAAACAAATATGTTGGTGGTTTTGATGTGAGAGAACAACAGGACTTTTTTTTTTTACTGGAGTTTAAGCATTATTATGGATTATGGACAGAAGTGAAAGTTAAAAGCTAAAATGTCTTAATGATGGATTAGTTTCTTACAAAAACACAGCTTTTCACTTCACATGACATTAATTGAGGGACTTGAGTCAAGTGGATTACTTGTGGATTGTTCTGATGTTTTTATCAGCTGTTTGGGCTCTTGTTCTGACAGCACCCAGAGTCCAAATACATTTCAGACACCTGTACGTCTATTTTCCTTATATCAGAGATTACAAGCAATGATGACAATGAATACCTGCTGATATTAGAGAAGATTTGCAAAAAGGTGGGCAAACCGAAGAACTACGGGACAGTCTTAGAGGAGGTGGAGGAAAAAGAGCGGCAGCAAGCTGAACAGCAGCTAAAAAAACAGGCGGCAGAGAGGGCCGAGGCACAACGGCGAGAGACAGAAGAGGCCCAACAGAGAGATCAGCGCTGGGGGCAGTGGGTAAGCAACTTCACTACAGTGGAATCGGTGCATTTTTTTTGTTTTTATAAACTATATACACTACCAGTGAAAAGTTTTTGAACAGTAAGATTTGTAATATTTTTTAAAAAGTCTCTTCTGCTCACCTGCATTTATTTGATCCAAAAATCAGTAATATTGTGAAATATTTTTACTATTTATAATAACTGCTTTCTATTTTAATACATTTAAAAATGTAATTTATTCCTGTGATGCAAAGCTACATTTTCGGCATCATTACTCCAGTTTTCAGTGTCACACGATCCTTCAGAAATCATTTTAATATGCTGATTTGCTGTTCAAGAAATTTAAATTGATCAAAAGTGATGATAAAGACATTTATATTGTTACAAAACATTTCTATTTCAGATAAATGCTGTTCTTCTAAACTTTCTATTCATCAAACCTGAAAAAAAATCTACTCAGCTGTTTTCAACATAATAATAATAAATGTTTTTGAGCAGCAAATTAGAATATTACAATGATTTCTGAAGGATCATGTGACTGTAGAAATGATGCTAAAAAATTCAGCTTTGAAATCACAGGAATAAATTACATTTTAAAATATATTCAAATAGAAAAAAGTTATTTTAAATAGTAAAAATATTTCAAATTTTTAGTTTTTTGCTGTACTTTGGATCAAATACATGCAGGCTTGGTGAGCAGAAGACACTTCTGAAAAACATTAAAAATCTTACTGTTCAAAAACTTTTGACTAGTAGTGTATATTTAAAAAAAAGGAATCTCTGCATGTCTATAAGATGTCAGGATGTTTGTGTGTTTTAAGAATCAGCATCTTGAGGAGGTGAGAAGACAAGAACATGACCTGTTGGAATCTCAGTCAGAAACTTTAAGGAACTACCTCATGAGGGATGTGATGCCCACTCTCACCCAAGGGCTCATCGAATGCTGTACAATACGTCCTGACGACCCCATAGACTTCCTGGTAGGTTGGTCCTCCTAATAATAATCACAATTTATTAGATTATTTCAAATTCAAATTCTAAAATTGTCACTCTTTGTATCTTTCAGGCTGAGTACCTTCTCAAAAATAATCCTGAAGCGTAATAAACCGTGGACATTATTCGCCCTGGGGTTTCAGCAGCAAGTACAGCTTCTGTTGTTTTTGTTCTAGAGACGTTTATTTCAGTCTTAGTGTTCATTTAAAATCTAAATCTTGAAGACGGTCAATGATTATAAATAATAATTACACTATAATGCTACAATGAATAAATACTATGCAAATCAAATAGGAAAAACAAATTTCTTTCACTGTTTTATGGATTTAAAATGCAAAAAACATAAAAGGCTGATAGAATGAAGATGTTAATTAGTAGTTCATTCGTCCATCATGTTATGATTAGTCTGATTTCTCCTCTGCTTTTAAAGGATAAATGTTACAAATGGCAAATAATTAACAGACCCTTTTAGCTAGCACATAATTCATTTCATTAGTAAAATAAGGAAAATACTGCACTTTAGGAAGTGCCATAGCTCCTTCAGTTCACCTTTTAATATAATAAATTAACATAGTCCTTAGTGCTAGTTTCCCGATTATCAAATAGAATAATACTAATACAATGATACAGTGGAGAAGAGCCAAAAGTATGCGTTCAGTTCAGTACAGTTCAGCTTACAGCAGGCAATAACAGTACTCCAACACATGAGGTATAATAGGCTAAATGGCAGCAGAAGGTGGCAATAAACAATAAACCAGGTAGGAATTTACAAGTCAAGTGCAACCGTAATATATATACAGCTGCTAAGGACGAGATTGTGTATGACAAAGCACAGGTGCGTGAGGTTAGACAGAAATATTGGCTGTCTGTAATATGGATGGGCCCTGAGAACTGTTTATGAATCTTTTGATGAGCACTTTTGATGCAGAACAAACTTAAATATCAGCCCTTAGAGGCTCTAAAAGCCTGTTCACACCAAGGACGATAATTATAAAGAAAATGATAAAGATATAGTTTTAAAAATCGTCCACACCACAGCTATAAACACTGACAGCCAGTCAGAATCAATCCTGCTGTTATGACCTTGAGAAAGCGGCAGACGAGCATGTGCTTAAAGGAGAAGTCCACTTCCAAAACAAAGATTCACATATAATGTACTCACCCCATTGTTATCCAAGATGTTCATGTCTTTCTGTCTTCAGTTGTAAAGAAATTACGTTTTTTTTGAGGAAAACATTTCAGCATTTTTCTCCATATAATGGACTGATATGATGCCCCGATTTGAACTTCCAAAATGCAGTTTAAATGTGGCTTCAAACGATCCCAGCTGAGGAAGAAGGGTCTTATCTAGTGAAACGATCGGTTATTTTCATTAAAAAAAAAAAGAATTTAAATATTTTTTAATCTCAAACGCTCGTCTTGCCCTTCTCTCCCTGAACTCTGTGTATTCAAGACAGTTAGGGTATGTCGAAAAACTCCAATCGTATTTTCTCCCTCAACTTCAGAAATCATTTCAAAATCATCCTACATCACTGCAGAAGTTCTTTGCAAAACATGCAAAGAAGATCAAACACCCTTAACAAAAAAGGTAAAACAGTGATATAGGACGATTTTGAAGTTGAGGGAGAACATGAGATGGGAGTTTTTCGACATAACCTAACTGAACCGGAAAAAAACAGTCCAGGCAGAGTAAGACAAGACAAGCGTTTGACATTAAAAAGTATAGAAATTGTATTATTTTTATGAAAATAACCGATCGTTACGCTAGATAAGACCCTTCCTTCTCGGCTGGGATCGTTTACAACCGCATGTAAACTGCATTTTGGAAGTTCAAAATCAGGGCACCATACCAGTCCATTATATGGAGAAAAATGCTGAAATGTTTTCCTCAAAAAACAATTTCTTTACGACTGAAGAAAGAAAGACATGAACATCTTGGATGACAAGGGGGTGGGTACATTATATGTAAATCTTTGTTTTGGAAGTGGACTTCTCCTTTAAAATAAACAGACGATATCGTCTGCTGGTGTGGACGCTAAGATAGTTATCTTTATAGTTATCGTTATTGGTGTGAGCGGGCCTTAAGAATGTCAATCTGAAATTCAGTTATTCAAATATTCAAAGGCAAACAGCAGTGATCGTGCATAAAGATAATTTTAACAACCTTCTCTGTACATATGCTGTAGAAGATAATGTATGAGATTGTTTATGGCATGTTTTAAGACCAAAATGAATTGTATAGTATTTTTATTGAGTATTTTATTGTACATTGGCTTAGTTTACTTTAAAATGTTTACTTAAAAGTCAATAAAAATATATACTTTATTATATAGTCTACAGTACCACTAAAAAGTTCTGAGTCTGTGAGATTTTTTTGGAAAAATTCTTATGATCACCAAGGCTGCATTTATTTTATTAAAAAATACAGTAAAACAACATTATTATTGTGAAATATTATATAAATGTAAAATAGACGTTTTCTATTTTAATATATTTTAACAAGTAATTTATTTCTGTATGAAGGCCGACATTTTCAGCAGCTAGTCTTCAGTGTCAAAATGGTCTTCACAAATCCTAATATGCTGATTTGATATACAAGTAACATTTATCATTATTGTTTTTATATAATTATAATTATTATTATTGATTTACTGACTGACTGAGTGACTGATTTATTGGTTGATTGATTGATTGCAAACCATCAAGTATTTTCTTCAGAATTCTTCGGTAAATAGAAAGTTCAAAAGAATTTGTATTTTTTTGCAACAATATAAAAATCTTTGAGTTTAACGCATCTTTGTTGAATAATAATAATTATTATTATTTTATTTTATTATATAAACCATATTATATTTTTTTCAGGATTCTTTGGTGAATAGATTTTTTTTTTTTGCAAGCAGTGTAAAAATCTGTACTGTACTTTTGATGAGTTTAATGCATCTTTGCTGAATAATAATCATAATAATATATATTTTATTTTATTTTATTTTAGAAACCATCAAGCATTTTCTTCAGGAATAATAATTATTTTATTTTATTTTATTTTATTTTATTTTATTTTAAAAACCAAGTATTTTCTAAAGGTTTCTTTGGTGAATAGAAAGTTCAGAAGAACATTGTTTATTTTATTTTTTTTTGTAACAATGTAAAAATCTTTACTGCCACTTTTGATGAGTTTAATGCATCTTTGCTGATTAATAATCATAATATTGTTTTTTATTATTTTATTTTAGTATTTTATTTATTTATTTTTTAGAAACCATCAAGCATTTTCTTTAGGAGTTATAATAATAATAAAAATAATTCTTATTATTATTAGATAGCATCATGTACATTCTTCAGGATTGTTTGGTGAATAGAAAGTTCAAAAGAACACAGTTTATTTAATTAGATTTTGTTTTTTAAAAATGTAAAAACCTTTACTGAAACATTTGATGAGTTTAATGCATTTTTGATGAATAATATTAATAATATTAATAATAATGATCGTATTTTATTTTATATTATTTTAGAAACCACCTCATGTATTTTCTTTGGGATTCTTTGGTGAATAGAAAGTTCATTATTTTATTTTAGTATTTTATTTATTTATTTTTTAGAAATAAATAAACAGTTACTGAGAACAGCCTGAGATTATACTATTACTACAAACTTTTATAAACATCAACATGGATATTTGCACCTTTTGGATCAATAAAGCATGCTTTGTAAAAGAACCGTTTTTTGTAACAATGTAGAAATCTTTACCGCTACTTTTGATTAGTTTAATGCATCTTTGCTGATTAATAATCATAATATTGTTTTTTATTATTTTATTTTAGTATTTTATTTATTTATTTTTTAGAAACCATCAAGCATTTTCTTTAGGAGTTATAATAATAATAATAATAATAATAATTATTATTATTATTAGATAGCATCATGTACATTCTTCAGGATTGTTTGGTGAATAGAAAGTTCAAAAGAACACAGTTTATTTAATTAGATTTTGTTTTTTAAAAATGTAAAAATCTTTACTGAAACATTTGATGAGTTTAATGCATTTTTGATGAATAATATTAATAATATTAATAATAATGATCGTATTTTATTTTATATTATTTTAGAAACCACCTCATGTATTTTCTTTGGGATTCTTTGGTGAATAGAAAGTTCAAACTTTTTTTGTAACAATGTAGAAAACTTTACCGCTACTTTTGATTAGTTTAATGCATCTTTGTTGAATAACAACAACAACAATAATTATAATATATTTATTTTATTATTTTAATTAATTAATTGTTAATTAAATAATACTACTAATAATAATTTACTTTAGAAAGCATCATGCATTTTCTTCAGGATTGTCTGGTGAATAGAAAGTTCAAACGAACACCTTTTTTGTAACAATGTAAAAATCTTTACTGTCACTTGTGATGAATTTCAGAATAAAAATATTAATTTCTTTTATCAATCAATCAATCAATTTCACTGACCCCAAACTTTTGGTAGTGTTTGGTACCATTTAAAGCTACAATTCTGTAGACCTTCACTTCTTTCAGTCAGGTTACTTTACAAGTTCATACCACTAGATGGCACTCCTACCCAAGCTATACATGGTATTTCTTTTCCTCAAGATTTCCCACCAAGACCACCGAGATTGAAACAACCCAACTGACCACATACTGTGCAAACATTTATGTATGTTAAACAGTTACTGAGAACAGCCTGAGATTATACTATTACTACAAACTTTTATAAACATCAACATGGATATTTGCACCTTTTGGATCAATAAAGCATGCTTTGTAAGTATAATTTCTGTTGCTCAGTTTTCTAGGATATTTATTTCAGTCCTAATTGTAATTTAAAACCTTAATGTCAAATATACAGTCCATGATTATGAATAACAATTATACAGTAATGCTACAATAAATAAATACAACGCATATCAAACAGAAAAATGTGTTTACCTACCTATCCATTTAAAAAAAAGTTAAATGATTGATCGTTTTTTTTTGTGTGTGTGTGTGTGTGTTCAACTATATTTTCACCTTTGGATCAATAATGCACACCTGTTATTAGTACCAGAAGCTAAATGTGTCCAATGTAAGTCCAGAAGTCTGTAGAGTTATGTTTACTCATGTCACTACATTCCAGGCCTGAGTATCTCCGGCTGCAAACAGTCAAAGCAAAACCCCGTCTGCATTTGGAGGGGGGAAAGTGTTTTGTTGCTTAGGAACAGTTTTGTCTGTGTCGCAGTGGGGGTCTCCTTGTGAATATCATTATGTTCCCTTCAATCGACAAAAATGACACATTTTTCTTGTCTGCCAATATTTATCATTGGCTGCACTCACTTGCAGGGCCTGAAAATGTCTTTTTATTGATTACAGGGCAGAATCAGGGATTATAACTAACTTTGTATCAACATAATATTCTAGATATCTACAAAGAAAGATCTTTTCATGTTGTTAAACTACGAGAACATAAACAAAAGTAAAATATATATACACAATACACCCTGTTTTTGCCCATAAAAAGCCTGGCAGGTCAACAAAGTTGTTTGTTCTGCTACTTTAACTACAGTAACTGAAACTGAAGGTGTGAAAGAAAGAGATTGGTCCATTTTTTCCCCGCAACAATAGAGCAGTGATAAGAATTAAAGATCATTTTGAAGTGGTGAGATGTACAATAATTGTATTCTGTTGCTCACGAGTAAGACAGACGGAGCGGGTGAGGCCAGAGGACGTGGCGAGGAGCGGAAAGGTACCCGGCGAGTCTGCACCCTGCGACTGATTGTGCGCAGGATCATGTTGACAGGAGGAAGGAGGAGATGCAGCCACACATACAGCAGGGATGCTGGGTGCCTAGGCCGGAAATTCATCAAAATGGGGGAACACCTCCAAGAAACGTGCGTCAGACGGTGTGTGCTCCTCTCGCATTGTCCCTTTGGAAAGTCAGGGAAATTTTCCAGTGATTGATGACGGCTAGGAAGGGGGTCAGTAAGAACAATGTGCATTAATATAGTGGACTGTCCTCTATAATTGCTTACTTGAAAGTCAAAATATGATAATTATGAATTTGAACATTTGCAGTTTTTTCAGCTTCTGCTATTAGACAGTGTGTATGTGTGTGTATGTATTATATATATATATATATATATATATATATAATATATATTTTTGCAAAAACACTTATATATATATACACACACATATACATATACACACGCACAGACACACACACACACACACACACACACACACACATATATATATATATATGTGTGTTTTTGCAAAAACATTTATTTTTATTTTCCAAAATTGCGGTTTTTTAAATGTTTTTATTATCTTTAATCAAAATGACCCAACTGCAGTTTGACTGAGATAAATGGGAATGTGAAATGAAAAAACATGATTTTTGAAAATTGTTAAAAATGGATCAGTTTTCGCAAATCAACTCTTTTTGCCTTATTTTAATAAACTGGTTTGTGTTTCATAAAGCTGAAATATGTATTTATTTAAAACCAATGATATTATGTATATTATAAAATATAGCTGTTTTACCAAAATGTAAATACCTTTTACATTTTTGCCTTTTTATTTTTATAAACTAGTTTGCATTCCATAAAGCTGAAATATATATTTATTTAAAAATATATATATATATTATGTATATTATAAAATATATTATAAAATAAAGCTGTTTTACCAAAATAGAAATACCCTTTAAATTTTTATGAACTGGTTTGCATTTCAGAAAGCTAAAAATAAATATTTATTTTAAATAAATATGTATATATATATATATATATATATATGTGTGTGTGTGTGTGTGTGTGTGTGAATATAATATTGGATATTGTAAAATATAGCTTTTTAACCAAAATATAAATATCCTTTACATTTTTGCCTTTTTATTCTTATGAATTGGTTTGTGTTTCATAAAGCTAAAACTTATAATGTATTAAAATATATTATAAAATATGGCTTTTTTTTAACCAAAATGTAAATACCTTACACTTTTGTGCCTTTTTATTTTTACGAATTGGTTTGTGTTTCATAAAGCTAAAATATATATTTATTTGTAAAAATATCATTATGTATTTGATTAGGTACTGTTTATTTTTTATTTTTATTTATTTATTTTTTCACATTTGCCTTTTTATTAGTTGGTTTGTTCAGTGCAGATTTGTATTTATTTATTATTGTTTCATACGGTTTATTTATTAAAATTGTCTTTGTATTTATTTAGTTTTAAATGTTATTTATTTTACTTTTTATGTTTGCCTTTTGTCAATTGTTTCATATTTCATAAAGCTATAATATATTTTTTATTGAATTTGTTATATGTATTTGCTTAGCCTCAATTGTGACAACTTAACCCCACACAGTATGACATAACATCATACTTTTGGTTGTGTTAAATTAACTTTTTTTTTTAAATGATTTTTGTTTGTTTGCATTTTAGTGTCTTCACAGAAACTGACTTGGGGGGGAAAAAAAAAAAAAAAAACCTACATTGTAAAATATTCACTTTGGTTACAAAAAAAAAAAAGTGTGACAACTAGCCCCAGTCTCCCCCTAAACAAAACTATATTTATATATCATAGAAAACAAGCCCCCAATAGCCTCCTGTCAATTGCAAGCAGGTGCTTATACTAACAACTGTCCAATTTCTTGGGCTCTGACTGAAAAATGTTTGACATTTTATCTTTGAGTACAGCCGTACACGCCGCATCATTCCCAGCGTCTGTGCATCTGTTCGCAACATCCTTACGATCAGGTTTCAAAGTCTGTTTGTTCCAGAGACGGGGTGGGTTGAAGCTGGCTGGGCGATGTTCGGCAGCGGAGTTGGTGAGATGGAAGCCTTTGTTAAAAACATCAGGTAAAGCGTGGGGGGGCTGTTGGCACAGCGGCGCTTGCCCCCATGCTGTTCTGTCAATCTGCCCCTGCCCCGTGCCGAGAGAAGGAGGGGGGCAGACACCAGGGGGGCCAATCCTCCATGAGACCCAAATCACGCCAGACGAGGAAAGATGGTCCCTGGCTAAATACAGTTATCCCCCCTCATCTGTCAATCAAGAAATCTTTGAGTAATTTGGGATTTGCCAAGAAAAGCATTCAAATCTCAGAGAGTGAGTACTGTAGTTTTTGATATGCAATGTGTGTGGAACAATTCACAATTCCGAATAGGCCTTTACTTAATTATTAATTTTAAATAAAAATATCGTCAGCTTTATAGTTTCTTTTTTTGAAGAATTAATAGGTAAACACCATTAACTAGAAATAAATTAATGGCATGTGTTGGAGAAATTAAATCTAATTGATTAAAAAACACACAAGCCTATTTTTAAACACTATAATTACATAGAGAGTGAGGAAAACGGAAATTCAAATCAAATTTACAATCTCGCCGTTCAAACTCTCAGAAAGGTAGTTTTCCATTTACCAAACATATTCTTAATTACCTTGAATTTAAAATCGCGCGGCAGATGGCGTTTAGTGCGAGTTCCACAAAAGACGCGCCTATAATTTCAGATGTAACACCTTTTCGTGCGCATCCACAACGTAAAGCGAAAGAAAAAGCGATTTGTCCTTTGTTGTTGGTTAGCGTCGAGTAGCGCATGTAAACTAAGACCCGCGCAGAGGTAAATCCCAGCTTCTTAAATTTAACATATGTTCTCCTTCCCACACATTGTGATTCTCTGCACCAGCAGTAAACGATACATGTGAGGGAGTTTGAGGCGCTCGCCGATGTCGTCTTGTCATCCAGACGACGATACGCTACATTAGCAGACGCAGGCAGGGAAGGGGCCTCATACACAAGTGTGAATATTAGGGGAGATGGAACCCGAGCAAACAGGATTTAGAGCACACCTCTGTATCAACACAGATTTAGTCAGCGTCACCCTCCGGGGACACGAGGAGAGATGGAGGGAGAGGCTTCTCTTCGTTTCGAGATGATTCACGTTGGGAGTGGGCTTGCAAAATTGCTTTATGGAAAGTGGAGGAAGCCTCGGCGGGAACATTAGGCAGGAAACAGCAGGAGGGCCACTGTTTCATTAGGGAGAGAGGCTTCGGCTTTATTACCAGGATTTGGAGTTTTATGGTTATCGTTATTTGCCATAGAATTATTATGCTTATATGTCTTCTAGTCGGCTGTTTGGGTGGGGAGAGGATGGGTGGTCTCGGCGCAGTCGGACAAGGCTGGAGAAGCAGGCCGCAGAGCCGTCCCCTTGGCCGCCGTCGCATTTGCCGCACACAGATCGGAGATCCTGCATAGCAGCGTCTTCTGCGTTTTGACCAGGAAGTCCTCCTATGAACAGAAAGTGATAGAGTTGTAGCTTATTCATATTTAATGTGATACGGCCATGTTTCTTCATCAGTGCTTCATCTGACATTACTTTGACATTAGCTTGTATGGAACTGACATGCGATGAGTGAAGAGTAGAAAAACTCTCTGGTTGGCATTTGGTAGCGATGAGTTAAAAATTGGGAAGCAAATTCACAGTTGGCTTGTGAGGTATGGGTTTAGTTGGTCACTTGCTAAGTGAAATTCAGTCATTCTAATAGGAATTCGAATTTAGAGTTTCAATTGAGGGCAGAAAGTTTGGTACAGATTTCGCTCACGTTGAAGCTGGTCATGCGAATTGTTGCTCGGCAAAATTTTGAGGGTGAATTCGCAAGATCAGGAGTATTGGATGCGAGTGTAAAAGTTTGGCATGTATGTTCAAGATTTTCTATTAACATTTTCTATAGGAATTTACACAATTTACGAGAGTTTCATGTGAGGGCGGAAAATTTCGGCATGCAGATTTCACTCATGTTCAAGTTCGTTATTCAAATCGTTGCTCAATGAAATCCCATCATTACAACATTACAAAATTTGCGTAATCGGGAGATGAGTGAGAGTAGAAAAGCAATCACTACTCTGGTTGGCATGTTCAATAGGGTAGCGACAAGTTACAAAAAATGGGAAGCAAATCACGGTTGGATTGTGAGGTACGGCTTTAGTTGCAGTCACTTTTTCCAGATATTTCAATAGGGATTCGAATCCAGAGTTTCAAGTGATGGCAGGACAGATTTTGCACATGTTCAAGTTGGTCATGCGAATTGTTTTTAGCAAAATTTTGAGGGTGAAATCCAGTCATTCCAATAGGAATACGCAAGATCAGGAGTTTTGCGTGATGGCGTAAAATTTGCCACATTGATTTTGCTCATGTTCAAAACATTAACATTTTTACAGGAATTGTGCAATCGAGAGTTTTGTGTAAGGGCGTAGCATGTTTAATTTGGTGGCGACGAGTTAAAATAAAAAGGGAAGCAAATAATGGTTGGCTTGTGAGGTAGGGCTTTAGTTGCAGTCACTTTTTAACCAATTTGTGTGGGAAACAAATTTCTGTTAACATTTCCTGTTGGAATTTGTGCAATCGAGAGTTTTGTGTTAGGTTGAAAAAAAATTATGGTATGCAGATTTTGATCATGTTCAAGTTGGTCATGCGAATTGTTGCTCAACTAAATCATTCCAATAGGAATTTGTGCTTCGCGTGAGGGTGAAAAAGTTTGGCATGCAGTTTTTGCAGATGTTTAAGTTGGTCATGCGAATTTGGAGAGTGAAATCCAGTATTTCCAATAGGAATAAACAAGATCAGGAGTTTTGCATGAGGGCGTAAAAGTTTGCCACACCAATTTTGCTCATTCTCAAGAATTTGTGTTAACATTTTCTATAGGAAATTGTCCAATTGAGAGTTTCATGTTGGGGAAAAAAATTTCGGCATGCAGTTATCGCTCATGTTCAAGTTGGTCATGTGTATTGTTGCTCAACGAAATCCCATCATTCCAATAGGAATTTGCATAATCAGGAGACAAGTGAGTGTAAAAACAAAATCGCTACTCTGTTTGGCATGTTCAATTTGGTAGTAATGAGTTTCACAAAAAAAGGGAAGCAAATCACGGTTGGCTTGTGAGGCACGTTGGCAGTTGTAGTCAGCAATTTTTTACCGCTGCTTAGTGAAATTTTGCCATCATTCCAATAGGGATTCAAATCCAGAGTTTTAAGTGAAGGCAGGACAGACTTTGCACATGTTAAAGTTGGTCATGCGAATTATTTTTAGCTAAATTTTGAGGGTGAAATCCTGTCATTCCAATAGGAATACAAAAGATCAGGAGTTTTACGTGAAAGCGTAAAAGTTTGGCACAACAATTCTGCTTATGTTCAAGACATTCTTGAACATAATTTCTTAAAATAGAAGTTATTCGTAATTATTCGTAAGATCAGGAGTTGTGCGTAAGGGCGTAAAAGTTTGCGAAGCCAATTATGCTTGCGTTTCGGTATGCCGATTTCGCTCATGTTCAAACTGGTCATTCTAATCATTGCTCAATGAAATCCCATCATTCCAATAGGAATCTGTGTAATTAGGAGATGAGTGAGAGTAGAAAAACAATCGCTACTCTGATTGGCATGTTCAGTTTGGTAGCAATGAGTTACAAAAAAATGGGAAGCAAATCATGGTTGGCTTGTGAGGTACAGCTTTAGTTACAGTCACTTTCACCGCTGCTCAACGAAAATTTGTCAGCAAAATCCAGTCCGGGGATTCAAGTGGCGGCAGGACAGATTTCGCTCATGTTCAAGTTGGTCATGCTAATTTGAATTTGGTTATGCGAATCATTGCTCAACAAAATCCTGTCATTCCAATAGCAATCAGTGCAATCGGCAGATTTGTGTGAGGGCAAAAAAGTTTGCGACACAGATTTCAAGCAATCTGAATTTCCTTTAACATTTTCAATAGGACCTTGCACAGTTGGGAGTTTCATGTAAGGGCGAAAAAGTTTTCCACACAGTTTTTGCTAATGTTCATGTTGGTCATGCAAATTGTTGCTCGGCAAAATTGTGAGGGTGAAATCCAGTCATTCCAATAGGAATACACAAGATCAGGAGTTGTGCGTGAGGGCGTGAATGTTTGCCAGAATGATTTTGCTAGTGTTCAAGAATTTCTGTTAACATTTTCTATAGGAATTTGTGCAATCGAGAGTTTCGATATAAAGATATTGATTATGTTCAAGTTGGTCATGCTACTCGTTGCTCAACAAAATCCTTCCAATAGGACCTTGCACATTTGGGACTTTCGTGTGAGAACAAAAATGCTTGCAACAGATTTCAAGCGATCTGAATTTCCTTTAATATTTTTAATAGGAACTTGCACAGTTTGGAGTTTCATGTGAGGGCGAAAAAGTTCACCACACAGTTTTTGCTCACGTTCAAGTTGGCCATGCAAATTCTTGATGCTGCCCAACAGAAAGCTGCTTGGTTTGAAAAGGACTTCTGTGTGAGCACGGCTTCATACATCTCTGCGCTACTGACAATGGACCTTTTTTGCACATCAAATTTTGCTAATGTCACCGCACCTTTCCTCTTGATAAATTATCACCGGGATGATCAGGCCTCGCCGGTATGATTCCTAATGGCGGCAAGGATAGGTCCTGCCTGGAAGCGGCGCCGTCTTGCGGTGCCAACCTTTCCGACCCCAGCGGAGCGCGGTGCTGCGGTGTACCGTGCAGGCTGCCCACCCTCCCTACCGGGCGGGCCGTCTGCAGCAGAGCAGTTAATAAAGAGATTGATTATCAGCCTGTCAGGAAGTGACAGTTGGACAGAGCCACTCCCCATGAATGACAGAGGGCACGCACCGCTCGCAGCAGCCAAGAGCTCCAGAACCAGCACCGCGCCACCAGCACCTCCGCACCGTGCCAACCTTGCTGCGGGGAGGAAGAGCCCCGCCGCGAGCACAGCCATCGCCTTCTGGAGCAGCAGCTACACGGCTGCTGACTTCACTTCCTGTGCCAGAGTCAGAGTTCAACGCCGCTGCCTGCAGCAGACTGACTGCCGGGCTCCAAGCAACATACGTAAATATTTTTATCATGAGATGCAACATTCACACTACAGTAAAAGAAATTAAACAAATATCTTGTTTCTTCAACTTCAGATACTTTTAAGTCAATGATACATTTTTAAACACAAATTAAGATATTTTTGATGAAATCCCAGAGCTTTTTGACCCTGCATAGACAGCAATGCAACTAAAATGTTAAGGCCCAGAAAGGTAGTAAGGACATTGATAAAACTTTTATGAAGCTACGAGAATACTTTTTGTGTGCCAAAAAATGACTTTATTCAACAATTTGTTCTCTTCTGTGTCAGTTGTCTCACATTCACAAGAGTACGATGACACATGTACGACATGAGGGTGAGTAATTAATGGCGGCCGAATTTTCATTTTTGGGTAAACTATCCCTGTCACATTTTTATTTATATGAAAGTCACATTAAAACTTTTTCCTTCCTTATTTTTACCTTTTCAAGTGACTTTCATATATAGACTTCATTGTTATATCCCTTCCCCAGTTTCAGATTTCCAAAAAAAATCATAAAAAATATAAAATATTACATTATTAAAACTATGATTATCTAAACAGATTTCAATATTTAAACATTTTAATGTTTAATCTAAATATGTTGTAGGGTTTTAAGTGTTTGAAATTAGTTTAGAGAGCTATTCCTAGTTCATACATATAGTTGATTCTAAATTTACATTTCACTGTAATATTGCATGTTATGATGTGTGTTATCAGTGTTGATATTTACAATGTGTAGTGCTGACTTGCCAGCAAATATCTTGTTTCTTCAACTTCAGATACTTTTAGGTCAATGATGGATTTTTAAAGAGATAGTTCACCCAAAAATTAATGTTATGTCATTAAGTACTCACCCTTGTGTTGTTCCAAACCCATAAGACCTTCGTTCATCTTCAGAACACAAATTAAGATATTTTTGATGAAATCCCAGAGCTTTCTGACCCTGCATAGACAGCAACACAACTACAAAGCTCAAGGCCCAAAAAGGTAGTAACAACATCGATAAAATAGTCCATGTGACATCAGTGGTTCAACCTTAATTTTATGAAGCTACAAGAATACAACTTTATTCAACAATTTCCTCTTTTCCGTGTCAGTCGTCTCACGCTCACAAGAGTACCACGACACGTACGACATGAGGGTGAGTAATTAATGGCAGAATTTTCATTTTTGGGTGAACTAGCCTTGTAATAAAAGTCTACTTTTATTTATATGAAAATTAAAACTTTTAAAACTTTTCCTTCCTTATTTTTAACTTTTCAATTGACTTTTATATACAGACTTGTCTCAGTCACAGATTTCCAATGCATCATAAAAATATAAGTCATTACATTTTAAAAACTATGATTATCTAAACAGATACGCATAAACCATTTCAATATTTAAACATTTTAATGTTTAATCTGATTATCTGGTAGGGTTTTAAAAGTGTTTAGGGAGCTATTCATATTAGCTATTCATACTATTAAGTTTACATTTCACTGCATGTTATGATGTGTATTATCAATGTTGAAATTTATAATGTGTACACTGTAAAAAACAATTTGTTGAGTCAACTTAAAATAATTTGTAACCTGGCTGCCTTAAAATTTTAAATTCAGTCAACTCAAAAAGTTTATTCAACTTGAAATGTTAAATTATACTAAGTGACAACTTAGATATTTGAGTTGAATCAAGGCAGCTGGGTTGACTAAACTTATTTTGACTAAACTTATTTTAGTTGACTGAACTTAAAATTTTAAGGCAGCAGGGTAACAAATTATTTTAAGCTGACTCAATAAATTGTGTTTTTTATTTTTTACAGTGTAGTGCTGACTTGCCAGATGTGTTGTTGACTGCACACCTGACTTTTTTACGTAGTGTAACAAAAAAGTATCAAGATTTACACAAAATATTAAACAGCACAACTGTTTTCAATATTGATAATAAGGAATTTCTTAAGCACCTGAAGGATCATGTGACACTGAAGACTGACGTAATGACTGCCAAATTTTATAATTAAATTTTAAAAGTTAGTTTAAATTGTAATAATACATTTCAAAATACTGTTTTTACTGCATTTTGATCAAATAAATGCAGTCTATGTTAGCATAAAAGACTTCTTGGAAAAAAAAAAAAAAACAATTCAAATGTTTAAACCTTCTGCTTGCATAAAAAATCATTCATGGCCAATAGGTGTCAGTATAAAGTCCAAGAACATTATCACATCACATACAGTAGCACATTTTATTCAAGCGCACTTTCAATTAAAATTCTAGATTGATACTTTTAATTAAAATAAATCAATGTTCCTGCATGGTTGATTTTAAACATATCCTCATTTAATTATGTTTATAATTCTGTTTGTTCTTTCTTTAGCTGATTATGTGTATGCTTCGATGTATAGTGATCTCCGCGAGTAAACATAACTGTTGACCCACTCTGCCTGTTGGACTAGATTGATTGTGGGACCATATGTTTCAATGCTCATGGATTAGCAACAGTGCATTAGAGAGGCAGAAGTGGCTTCCTTCTAATTAATGATTTAGCACCTCACAGGTACACACACACACACACACACACACACACACACATACACAGTCTACGCCTCATCCGGCCCTGCTTTGTCAGTCCCCCCGAATGAAGGGCTGTCTGCGCGCTGTGGCAATCTCGCGACTGACTTTGTTTGAAGTCACTCTTGTCTGTCTCTTCGCCGGTGCGCCTGTCTGTTGGCCGCGTCCCCCTTTTTTAATGAAACAGAAGCGTTAATAGAATCACTGGGAAAAGCAGGTGATAAAAGTCGATCCGTCGAGCGCGCCTGTATCCTGAGTTGCGAGCGCACTGTTCAAACAGAGCATTGTTCAAAGACAATGCATGCAAAAGACACACGGGCTGCCGAAGGAATAAAAAAAAAGAGAGAGGGAGAGAAAGGGAAACGGAAAAAAAGCTGCTCCCTGTCTTCAGCGAGATCAAAACAACTCCAAGGTAAAATATACAATGAAGGGCCCCCTGATCTGACCAGCATCTCAGATGAGAGGAGGATGCAGTCTTTTCTGACACGTTACAGAGGGAGCGAGAGAGAGACGGAAAGCAAAATAAAGAGGCCTCACAAAAGTTTGAGATATTCAGGCCTTATGAATGCATTCATGGAACGTCGTACATGCATTACAAATGTCAAATTAACGCCCGCTTGAGCCGAAATGATATTCCAAGCATATGAAATGACCTGAAAAACATCCGAAATGGGAGGTAAACGCGCTCGACTCGCTTCATTTCAGCCCTAATAAAGATATCGCATCCTGACCTGACAATACAAATGAATTTCGGTCACATTCCGAGGCACGTTTTGAAAACGTCACTCCGGGATATTTGCGATCGAGTGGTTTTTTTTCACATCGACAGAGCGAGCTGTCATTTTATCATTGCGGGAAAAACAGAAGTCTCTTTCACACTTCATTGGCCATCGCGGAGATCAATACGGGCGACGGTAAGAGGAATATCAACCGGGGATGGTGCACAACTATTTGTAGAAATAGCACCGGGGAGAACGAAACGAAAAAGAGGAGGAGTGAAGCAGCGTTCGAAGGCGACACAGATGGACAAGAGCCTTTATGGTGGCGGCTCCTGCTGGCATGGTGCCACCAGCCCCAGACTCCCTTTGTTTGCCAGGCTACTAAACTAATAGAGATAAAAGCAGGTTCCCGCTGGCCAGGAATTATAAAGTCATTAACGAATACAAATAAGGCTGAGAACGAAGGGGCAAGGAGAGGAGGCTTTCTCAGACCAGCTGAGTCTGAGAGGAGGGAAGCGGTTTGGGGAATCTGTCCGAGGTTGGACGTCTCCAAGTGTGTAAACAACCCCGATTTCCACTTCTACTGTTTGATGGTCTCCAAAAACATGGGCTGTCCTGCAGTGTGACATGATACAACAGCATTTTCACTAATTATAGTACATGCATATATGTTTTTATAATGAGCAATGCGACTTGAGAGATTATAGGGAATATTTATATATTCTAACTTTATAGCTATTTTAAAAATGTGGGTTAAAATGTTTTGTAAAAAACTTATTAACATTAATAAAAAAATAACAATTTATCTAGCAACTACCTATTATTTTCGCTAATTGTTGTACATGTATATATATATATATATATACACATTTATAATAGGGCTGTCAGTGGATTAAAAGTTTTAATCTAATTAATTACATGATGATTAATTAATCTAATTAAATCGCAAAATAAATTTGACTGTAAAAATGTCCACAAAAGATTATATAAAACTATTTTTGAGTTAAATGAGAAAGTATCAAGTAGACATTACAAACTGCAGCTTTAAAAATACATATCTTATTTGATTCAACATAAAATTTATTACACATAAACATTTAGGCTGCAATGATATAACAAAAACTATGGAACATAAGGGAAGATAATTTGGTATTTTTTGTTCATGCAGTGAAAGTCATTGGTATCCAAAACAGCAAACTTCAAAATACCTTATTTTATGTTCCACACCACATGAGGGTGAGTAAATGATGACAGAATTTTAATTTTTTGGGTATCCCTTTTTTATTTGTATTATTTATTTATTTATGATAATAATGAAAGTAATAAAAAACTAAATCTGCCAGCAGGTGGCGGTAAACGTCTTTATGAGCCATAAATTAAATTCGTTCAAACGGCTGATTCATTCAGGACTTCAGTAAACGGCTCTCTCTATTTAAATCATTGGTTTATTCGTTCAAAACGCGGATTCAAAAGACGCAACAATTCTGCTATGGCATGAAAGGTAATATGTTCTCTGCAAAATTGAGCACAAACACAATATAATGTTTAAAATATTACACAATATCAACTTCTTATTTACTGAGCTGTTGTAAAAAAAAAAAAAAAATCACATTTAAGCTCGTGATAGATCGAGACAAAATGCACTCGGTCATATTTGCTCTTGCTGCCCGTGAGATATGTGATACATATATAAATATGAATCAAATAAACATACGGGGACATTTTTTGCACCTATATGTTGAATTTTAGGCCATACCTGCAACTGTGGAGTTGTCCTGCACCATATTTGTTAACAGTCAACCATATGAAATATAAGATGACGTACAGTTCTGGGGGCGGGGCTAGTGCGCTAACTGGGTTAAAATAATTTAAACGCGTTATTTTTAAGTGTACGTATTAAACTATTTTTATTTTTAAAAAGCTGTAATACATTCAATCTATCCATCTATCTATCTTACATAATTTCATGTAGCTATTATAAAAAAAAAAGTGGGTAAAATTTTAGAAAATTACTTAAAAATTATCATGGATGTGTCAGATTCCCATACACTGGTATATTACAGCAAAATCTAAACAAAATTATCTAGCAATCATAGCAATTTCTCTTTTATATCAGATAGATTAGTATATATCAGTACATGCACAGCATTTTGTTTCATTGCCTGTTCAAACAGGCATTCGTTTCTATTTTTCCCCCTAAAATCTTTTAATTTCCTCTCTCCTTTTATCTGCACAATAGATCCTCAGCATGTCTTCCCTTCCCTTGTGTAATCTCAATATTATTTAAGGTAGCCATTGCACAATGGCTGTGAAAATGGGAGTCATTTAAGCCCTTCTCCCCAAGCAGTGGTCTTGGCAACTAAACTAGCTCATTTGTTCACTCTGCATTCCCTTGGACAGCCTTATAAATGGAGGCACTATCCAATTATTACAGGGGATAAAACTAGAGCTCCAGCAAACCATAGCAGAATCTATTACCAGCGAGAGTTTGTGTGTGTGTGTGCGTGTGTGTGAAAGAGAAAGGCTGTGCCCATATGCCTCAAAAACTACTCCACACAGGGCAGGTGACACATCACCGAAACCTAAACACATGAATATTCGTCAACCTTGACTGCAACATGTTCGCTTATGATGTATTGCAATAAATCACAGTGACGCTTAATCTTTAGTTTACCTTAAATGTTGCGGTTTGGTTTGTTTTTAATCCTAAAATGATTCTTATATAACAGCGTGGAAGTTGATGCACAACTGGTTTAATATGATACATGGCCCTGGTTGACAAAACCAGTCATAAGGGTCAATTTTTGGAAATTGAGATTTATACGTTAAACATTGAAAATGTAGAATCTGAGGGTGCAAAATATCTAAATAATGAGATGATCACCTTTAAAGTTGTCCGGTTTAAGTTCTCAGCAATGCATATTACTATTTACGGTAGGAAATTTATAAAATATCTTCATGGAACATGATCTTTACTTAATATCCTAATGATTTTTGGCATTAAAGAAAACCTTTGACCCATAGAATGTATTGTTGGCTATTGCTACAAATATACCCTGTGCTACTTAAGACTGGTTTTGTGGTCCAGGGTCACATATCTGACATCTTTCGAGATATACATGGGATATGTTTGGGATTGGATATGGAATCATTGCATATTTGTATGAAGCTGGCTTTAAGTTGATATTCGATGATGAAAAAGGGTTACTTCAGAAACTCTCTGATAATTGGCTTCTTAAAAGCATCTCATTTTTAACAATGTCACTGTGGCTGGTGGATGACAATTAATCTGTTTTCCAGTGTTTTCTTGGCATCTGTGCCAATTACTTTATATGCTAATATATGTAAATTACTCAGCATTTGAGGTGCCAGTAAAAACTATGCTTGTATTGTATATTATTTTTAATTTGTGCAATACAATTGAAGTCTATTTTCAAAAACACTATTTTAAATCTTAAATAAACAGTTTTTAAATACATTTTAGGATGGGAAAATAACAATTAAATGCATTAGTAAAACTAATACAGCTTGAGTGTGGTTTAACACTTTTCAAATAATCATTTCAGACAACGCAAACAGCTAACGCTCTGCAACAGAAAGAATCTTTGAAACAATCGGACTTGCTTGCATCATTTCTTTGTTTACCACTGTGACAATGAGAATTAGTCACTCCACGTACGAACGCAGCGCCAAACACATTTATTTCTCACTCGAGCAGTCAAACTGCATTTTTACACTCACCATACATCCTATTTAAGTGCGTCCTGGATTTTGTATTTGTCATTGTGTCGGCACATTAATATTTTTTCTATTTCTTTTTTTTTTTTTCCCCTTCTCCGTTAGTGGGAAAGAGGATAATGACTTCACCGCTAAGTAAATGTTAATGAATGCACTTCGCCATCTGACTAGGTCTTTTCTCTTAACATAAATAGCTATAATTACCAACATATTCTCTCTCGCTCGCTCTATCTCTCTCTTTCTCCCTCACACACACATGCACACACACACACACACACACACTCTCTATGACCTGCATCAAAAGTGTGCTCTCCATTGTCCTGCGTTAAGTTCAGCTGCTTCTCATATTTGAAGGTAGATGTCACTGTTGCACACTAAATGGATCTGTAAACTTCAGGCTGAGAGATGATGGATGTTTAATGTTGGGTAAATTAGTATAAGACATTAAAAAAAAACAATTGTGATCTAAGAAATATATTAGATAGGTGGACATAACTACGTTTACGAATGTAAGCTGTATTTTAAAATACTGATTTTTTCAAGTTGTTTTAAATTCATGAAAATACAAATTTACCAGACATCAGACTTTGAACGAAATATTTTAGCTGCATTAATGAACTGTTTTATCTAATCTTTTGCTTGCAAATTAAGGTTTGAAATTCATTATTAATTTATTTAAATCTGTATCCTATTTGCTATTATCAGCGAATCATCATTAATTAAATCAGTGTTTTAAATAAATAAAAGCTGCAATAAAAGCGCATGCTTATTAATTTCTTCCACCCGTTTATCAATAATCATTCTCTCTGTCACAAGAAACTTTGCAACTACTATGCATTCATAAATCCTGATGTGCTGCCCCAAGCCTAGTTATGCAACATTAAAAACAAAAATCATAAATATTTTGAGTCTGTGCAAGACTGATAGATTGAAATTATCCATTTCTTGTTTTACATTTGTGTGAAACTGCAAAAACAATTATTCGATTTAGCTTAACAACACATTTTCATAATTGCCACGTATTACTCATGAGGAGTACAATGAATGCGCAATCTGATAATTATAATAAGCGCACTCATATTGGAAGTGCATCAGGCGAATGTGACATTGTGTCAAAATAAAGTTTCAGCACTAAAGACGAGTGGCTGAGTTCTGAACATCATCATAAACATATTCAAACACACTCACACACGGTGAATCATCTGAATATATATTTCCTGTGTGAGCGCGGCGGAGGACGGCAGCCAGCTCCGCGATCCGCAGCTCTCCCGGCTGATTCAAAAATGTATCTTTCAGGCGTTTATTATCAATTTGACTTTATCTTCTCTTTACCAGAGGTGTGAAATCTCAACCTCATACGTGTAATTAAGGTGGGCCGCGGTGCTTAAGAGAGGCTTGATTTGAAGCGATTACCAGAGGCGAGAGCTGAAAAGTACACCGCTGTGACCTCAGGGGCAGTCTGGAGAGCTGCTGGCTGAAGCCACGGCTAATTTAATTGATCTCCTCAGCTTTACATTTAAATATCATCACAGTGGCGATGAGCCGCAGATAGGCTTTGTTCTCGCGTGTGGCTGAGGAGAGATTATTCGCCGTGCAGATCTGACCTGATGGCTTCCCTCCCCACTAAACTCTTGTGTTTGTTCAGCCTAAGAGCGCGCGAGACATCGATCCGGCCGTTTGCAAAGATGCAGCTGGGTGATAGTAGTTTTGAACTGTTGTTGCTACACATGCCAATATGAATGTCACAGCGATGTGCTATAAAAACGTGGCTTGCCCTGCGTCGTGACACAGGTCCAAACAGCATTTTCTTTTGAATTTTAGAAGTTTTATGAATGAATGATGTGACATGATCTGTTTTTAAAAAATGGAATAAATTGTATTGTAAAAAATCTATCTATATCTATATATATTTTTTTTAATCAAATAAATTGTATCTATCTATCTATTTATATATACACACACACACATACACACACACACACACACACACATATATATATATATATTTAAAAAAAATCAAATTATATTTTTTAAAAAAATCTATCTTAAAAAAAAAGTCAAATAAATTATAATTTGTTTTTTTTTACATTTTTGTATTGAATTGTGTATATATAGTAGTATTTATATATTTAATACATAAATCATAAAATTAAATAATTATGTAATAGATATATATATTTAAAGTTTTCTTAAGTGTGTGTATACAGATAGATAGATAGATCTAGATAGATTAGATAAAAAATAAAATTTTGAAAAAAAAAACAGAAAAATAGAAAATTGTTTAAAAACATTTGTAATTTTTTTTATCTTTTAATTATTTTTAAATATAAAAATGTAGAATTATAAAAAAGTTAAATGAATTATTTCAAGCGATTATTACGAGTATTACTGAGTATTATTATTATAATTAAATATTTTTTACATTTATTAATTTATCTTTTAAATATGTAAACATTACATATATACAGACACATAAATGATACTTTTGAAAAATAATATTAAATATTAAATACTTTTGAAGTAAAATTAAATATTTATTTTATTAATGTATCTACTAATTATATAAATACTGTTACTGTATATATACACACTATTAAATAAAAATGTTAAATAAATAATAATAATAAATAATATTTTTTAAAAAAGTACAAATAATAAATAAATAACAATAATAATAATCTTGCTTATTCAGCCTAAAAAACATTGATCTGCTGCTTGGAAAGATGCAGTTGGGTGGTAGTAGTTTGGAACTGTTGTTGCTACAAGTGCAAATACTATTGTCATTCTAAAAGAAGGATTGTGTGGAAAAAAAAAAAAGAGGCTCAAGAAGCATGCTACTGCCTTTAAATTTAAAAACAGAAATGAAACAGTGCCTCTGATTCAAAGTGCATTTCCCTCTGCTCAACTATGACAATAACATCCAATCATTCAAAGGTAGAAGGGACTGAAATTCCACATTAGAAGAAAGAGAGAGAAATTTAATAAAAGGACCAAGACATAGAAAAGAAAGGAGAGAGGAAAAACAGACACCGCCGCCCGCGCTTAGCCCGTGTGTGGCTGTGCGTCCTCTTCACCGGTCTTGCCTGTGCTGATTTTAATGAGTCATTTCGATGCACGCTATGAAGATTAGGTGCCGGTGACGGCACTGCGCCATCTGTAAGGTAGCTGAGCGGTCACAGTAATCCATCTCACGCTCTCTGTCGAGAGTACAGAGACGGTGGGACAAGGTCACCACAGGTGGAACCGTTAACGCAGTGTCAGAACATGGACCGGAAACCTCTTCCGAGAAGCCCTTTTCAAAACCTCCAGGAGATTTGTTTTTATTTACCGCGTGGCGACCGTGCGCGAGATCAAAGACGAAAAACAAAGCGCTTTTCTTTCTTTCTGAATCATTGTGCATCCATTTAGGGTCTGGGTGACCGGTTAAGAGAAAATGTTATGAAAAGTTGCAGCTTGAATTCCTTTCAAAGCGCTAAACTAAGCCTCAATGTATATATGGAGTGTTTTTTAGTCGCTAAGTGGTGTCAAGGATCTTTGAGCAAGCTGTAAATCAAGGGTGCACCTTGGCTATTTACAGCAAATTATACAGCATGAATGATTCAGTGATTAGAAACATTCTGGCATTCATTACTTTCGCAAGGTCTGAAGGACTTAAACACTGCTAGCTCTTCACACTGTACTAATGCCCAAAACCTTGAGAGACACGGAGTGAATCACAGGAACGAATTTATTTCAAATATGTGCTCGGAGGGATATTAATAACACTTGAGATTTCAGATCATCCTTATTAGAAAGCGCTCAAGTTTTTGTTAGCAAGACGGTTGCTAAGCTTGCTTTTAGACTGGCTGTTTCCTAATGTGGATGTGTCAAAGAAAAAGTCACTTTTACCCGCCTGTGTACGTGCACTCCAAGAAGGTTATTATTTTATTTTTTTCCCTTTTTTTGCAGCTGTGATTAAAAACATGAGGAACAAGGTAAGACAACAGTGGAAGGAGACGAAACCCTGACTGTCTGCGTAAATGCATATAAATTGCTGCTGATGAGGTCTTTACTGGGACGGTGTTTATCTCGTAATACCTCTAGTTTTAAAACAGCACACTGTCCCCGCTCTTCAGGTGTTCATTTGAATAGACCGAGCTGAATGAGTCTTTCTGTAATTGATCCCTGGGGGACGGAGACGTCTAGGCCCACCGAATCCGCATTTCCCCCAATTACGGATGCCATCGCGCTCCAAAAACAGAATCAGAGCGCACATCACAGTCTGAACCTCAGTGCCACTGACACGACCTTATAAACACTAGCTGCCTTCACATGTATATATTTCTTATATAAAGAAGTATATTTGTACATGCGTTTATACTTATACAATGCATTCATATAAAACATTGGTTAAATAATACATTAAATTTTGTAGTTTATGTACATCATTTAAAAGTTTGTAGTTGGAAAGACTTTTTTTAAAGTCTCATACTCAACAAGGCTGCATTTATTTGATGAAAAATAAATTGAAAACTGTAATACTGTGAAGTATTAGTACAATTCAAAATAACAGTTTGTATTTAAAGATATTTAAAAATATAATTTCTTTCTATGATGGCAAAGCTGAACTTTTAGTAGGCATTACTCCAATTTTTAGTGTCAAAAGTCATTCTAATATGCTGATTTGGTTCTTGAGAATTGTGTATTTTTTAATCACGGTTGAAAACTGCTGTGCTATTTATTTTTGTGGAAACTGTGATACTTTTTCAGGGCTTTTTTTTGCTGAATATAAAGTTCAAAAGAACAGCATTTATTTTTTTTAGGGCTATCACTAACGATTATTTTGGTAAACGAGTAATCGGTCGATTATTCTGACGATTAATCAAATGATTGGATAGTTATAATTATACTTAATTTTTGTGAGATAATAAAAAATTAGACCTAAGCCAACAATAGCCTGTAACATTGCTTGGAAGACATATATAATAGCATTGAGGTGTTAATAAAACTGCATTACATATATTTATTTAATCATAGCGTGTGTGAAATTACAATAACATTATACTTTATTATGATTTTAAATAGGTTTAATACATCATGCAGCCTTGGAAAACAGTCTAATAATGTGTTTCATAAATTTTTCGTCCACGAAACGCGCCACTTCCGGTATTTTGCCAGTTACTCAACACGGCAAAAACGCAATCGAGGATTTTTTAAAATCGGGTACTTGAATTTAATCAAGGAATTTCTATTTTTTTCTACTTTTACTGCTAATTTTAACCAATTTAATACATTCTTTCAGAATAACAATATTGATTTTAAAGTATTAATTTTGTGTACGTTATTACAAATTGTTAGTGCTATATATATATACACAATTTAATTAGATACAAGTATAATTATGGATTGTTAATTGTAAGTATAGCAAATATTCATTAAATAAATAAATAAATTTACAAGTATGATTAAAGCACAATATGTAAGTTTTTTTTAAATTAAAATATCTAAAACTTCAACTTCAAAATCGTCCGACATTGCTGCAGAAGTACTGACCCAGTGTTTACAAAGTGAACATGCAAAGAAGGTCAAACTATGTAGAGTGATTTTAAAGTTGGAAAATTAGATGGGAGTTTTTCGACATACCCTAACTGTCATGAACCGGAATACACAGAGTTCACGCAGAGCTAGACAAGACGAGCATTTGAGGTTAAACCATATATAAATTGTATTTGTTTTCTTAAAAAAAAAACATTTTGCTAGATAAGACCCTTCTTCCTCAGCTGGGATTGTTTAGAGCCCTTTAAAGTTGCATTTAAACTGCATTTTGGATGTTCAAACTCAGGGGCACCATAGAAGTCCATTATATGGAGAGAAATCCTGAAATGTTTTTCTCAAAAAACAGAATTTCTTTACTACTGAAGAAAGACATGAACATCTTGGATGGCAAGGGGGCGAGTACATTATCTGTACATTTTGTTCTGTAAGTGAACTACTCCTTTAATTCATTTAATTTCAACAAATCTTTAACACAATAAATTGTTCATCCCATCGGATTGCATCGGCTTTGGGGATGAAGACGACAACTCCCATGATTCCATACCTAATCATGTCAATCAAACTATGCCTTTGTTTCTTTGTTTGTTTTGAATATGCGCCCTCTAGCAACAAAAATTACATACTGTGCCTTTAAATTAGGTGAATTAAGCAGAAATATACTGTAGTAATATACTGTGGTGAATTGACTGCATATGGATTATGTTAAGACATATACACTCCCATAATATGAATTGACCTAATATGGCCAAATATACTGTGAGGACTTCTAAGAGCGCTACAGTGCGACATGTAGTCAGTGTTGACTACAGTGTTGATGTAGTCACTGGGTGCAAACAGCAACACTAAAGTAGCACTGAACACACCACAAAATATGTCTCTCTGTATCTTTTTTCTCCATCTGCCAATGTTTAAATGACAGATAACCGTGCGCTTAGTGAATGGGTATGTAGGCTTGCACTGGACGACAGGAAAATAGAAAACAGCATGTGTGTATTTCTGACGGGAGGTCAGTCAGACAGAGGCAGGACTTCCAGGTATAAATATAATTCACCTTCCCGTTCCACTGCAGCCACTGAACTGCTCTTCACAGAAGTCAGAACAGAGACCATCTTTCAAAAGTCCCTTCAAAAGTTCTTATACAGGAGGCAAAGGGATTTTTTTCCCTCCAAGACCGAAGCTTTAAAAATAAAACCAGAAGCCCTTGCTGACACTCGTCGCAGAGTCTTGCAAATAGACTCCCAATAAAATAAAAAAGCAAAACATATTCAAACCACCGATAACATATAAAAAAAATAAACAACCTGATGTTGTCGGGCCATGTGCAAGGAGTGTTTGGAGGGCATTACTGTCTGTAGGACATGGCAGCCGTACTCGGTTCAGGCCCAAAGCTGTGGTGATGGAGTGGCTGTGAGTTAATTACTGATTACCTCTGGGGCCGTTCACCTGTGAGCCCATCATTACCTCACACCCACGCCAAGCAGGTGCCATCCCTGGTTGTCCGCCACGCTTGTCTACTGTGGCATGATTCCCTGGCCTGGGCCTAAAACCCTTTCACAGGAACCGCAGGGGCACATGGCACAGCTCAAACCTCAACATCTAGTGCTATCCAGCCAGAGGTCAACCTCTCCGTTGGATCTGGAGCTCAGTCTCTGGCCTGGCCTGAGGACACGGGCAAGGAAACAGCTGGCCTACGCCTGCCCGCTTGGACATGGCAGCTCTAGAGCATCGATAGTGGTGCCCACCACACCAGCTGATCCTCTCCCAGGGTCCCTGTCACGATGATGTCTTCATCGCTAACCGGAGCAGACGCCCGCTCCTGGCAGCAACTGGAGGTGACAACAAATCCAATTATCTCCCCTCCATGGAGCCCAGGCAGCCCATGCCGGTGTGACAGAGACGAGGACAGGGACAGGCAATGCCCTGCCCACTCCATCCCACCCCTCCCCCTGATTTTAGTGGGCAAACACACTGACTACTGCCCTATCACTCCAGTCACAGGGACAAGAGGACAAACAGACTCCTGTGGTCTGCGCAAGAAAAACACAAAGAAACAGAGAGACCAAGATAGACAGACAAACAGAAATGGTATACAGATAGACAGGCGCATACATATAGATATACAGACAGACTGTATATATACAGTAGATTGAGCGATAGAATGCTAGAATGAACGAATAGAATGAACAGACAAATAAATAGAACAGATACAGTAGAATGAATTAACAGACATATAGATAGATCCATTGTAGATAGATAGATCTATTGTAATCCTGCCATCGGTCATGGTGGCTTGTCATTGACACACGTCCCACTATATGGATATATATAAGTCAGAACTGACTTAATGCATGCTGTGCACAAACCTGATTTGTGATGAGTGTTTTTAGGTGACACGTCCTGAGTTAACCTTTATAAACCAATTAAATATCCATACACAAAATGAGCTTACACTGGAAGCATTAGAGGTGTGTTAAATGCATATTTAGGAAACAAGTATTGATTGTTTATCAGTGTTTATAGGTCATCTTCACCTCTGATGATTAGCCAGAGAAAGAGAGCGAGGTGAAGTGAGAAAGAAGGCACTATAGGACTAGTACGCAGAGCTAAGGGGGCACAACTATTACAAAATCAGTGTTTTTCTTAATATTGTCAATCATTATTAACTCTTTCCTCGCCATTGACGAGATATCTTGTCAATTAAGAGACAACGCTTCCCGCCACTGACAAGCTTTTACGGCAATCCGCGTTCTGTGTATTACGGTAGAGGAAGCCCTGGCCGGGTCTTCCAGGTGTGAATACAAGACGATTGGCATCAATGGAAAAATCAGAGAAAATGTAGATCATATCACATATAATAATGAAGAGGTATACATCTAAACAGACACTGGAGGTATTGATGGACTCAAACTCTGATCACTCATGTTTTAACCATTTTGAATCTGATCAGGACTTAGTAGTCAGTGAGGGAGATGCCTTTATAGACACTGAAACTTATAGTTGTTTCGTAGATAGACCTGTCGACTGGAATATGTATATGTATTTATGTTTGTATATATGTGTGTGTTATCTATACATGTATATATACGTGTGCGTGCACGTGTGTGTTATATATTTATATATACATACATAAACGTACATCTTTGTGTGTGCATATATGTATGTGTGTGTATACATATTCTATATATATATATAGAATATGTATTTGTGTGTGTGCGTCTGCTTGTTAAATGCAATTTCAATTATTCATATAATTATTTACAGACTTATGAGGACATTGTCCCATGTCCCCATTTTTCAAAAGGCTTATAAAATCATACAGAGTTTTTTTGAGAAAGTAAAAATGTGCAGAGTTTCCTGTGGGGGCTAGGTTTAGGTGTAGGATTAGTGTAGGGCGATAGAAAATATGCTTTGTACAGTATAAAAACCAGAGGTGGGACCAGGTCATAGTTTTGCAAGTCACAAGTCAGTCTCGAGTCCTTGCATTCAAGTCTCGAGTCAAGTCCCGAGTCAAGACAGACAAGTCCCAAGTCAAGTCCCGAGTCAAGACGGGCAAGTCCAAGTTGAGTTGCAAGTCCTTAACTTTAAGCTTCAAGTCCTAAACAAGTCATTACTACTGTGTTACTTGTGTGTGTGTGTGTATGTTGAACAGAAGAAAAAAAGTCCTATGAGTTTTATACAACATGAGTTTACATTTTTGAGTGAACTACTTCTATAGACTTCTATTGCAAATCATTTGGTCACTTTCAAACAAGTCATTGAATCAATTACTGAACTGATTTGTTCAACAACAAATATTCATTGAGGAACAAGACATGTTACTTGTCTGTGTGTGTTTGTGTGGTTGCTGAACAGAAGACAAAAAAGTTCTATGAGTCTGGAACAACATGAGTTTTAAAGTTTGAATGAACTACTTCTATTGACTTCTATTGCAAATCATTAAGTCGTCCTCAAACAAGTCATTAAATCAATTACCCAACAGATTTGTTCAACAATACCTATTCATTCAGGAATAAAACGTCACTTGCAGAAGTGAGGCTGTTCCAGGTTTAGTGAGTTCATTGAAATGATTCATTCAAAAACACTGACTCATTCAGGAACTAAACACCATTAATATGTCTTGCCTGCAGAGATGCAACAGCTGACTGTGCTTTGCTGAGTCATTGAACTGTTCATTTAAATTATTTGTTTAAAACTCTGATTCATTAAATGCCACTGCTGTGTGTTGCTCTGAGACGCTCAAGGGTGTGTTGGTCACTGTTGCTTCATTTAAAACAATTTTCAAAGTAG
Organism: Labeo catla; assembly: GCA_012976165.1. NCBI lineage: Eukaryota > Metazoa > Chordata > Actinopteri > Cypriniformes > Cyprinidae > Labeo > Labeo catla. The sequence goes on along the minus strand of VONZ01000006.1, from coordinate 1,407,085 downwards.
TGAGGTACTCATTAGTAACTTAATGGTTATTAATGAATTTTTGCTTAAATAGCAATAGCCAGAAAACATGACTTTACAAAGTCCATCACTAAAAGACAAGACAACAGTTCAGATAGCCCCTCATAGTAGCATGAAAAACAAAATGGTTAACCTTGTAAACCCTTAATCTTGCTCATTAGGACTGGTTGTTGCAGGTCTAAAGGCCTACCAATAATTTAAAAATCAAAAATGTCTGTGATAGGTTACAACGCTCAAACATTCAAGCAAAAAAAAAGTTGAAAAAACAAATAAACAGCTGAGTGCTGCACACTTACACTACTTCCAATGATGACCTAATAGATCATGCATATTCATATGCAGACCACGCCACTGCAGTCCTGTTAATTTGAAAGGGAAAAGAAGATTCTGGCTGAAGCCCTCTGATAAAGGCAGTGACTCACAGGTTTCATGATATTCAGATGAGCCTTCACTGTGGGTGACTGGTGACTCAGGGCGCTTGAGCATGGAGTTGGAGGACATGCCCAGAGGGAGATTCTGAAATTCTGATGGACCAACTCATCCAATGGGCCATTTCTAGTGGAGTAGAGGGAAAAGATAGCATCCAGTCCCATCAAAATATGAGCCAGTGTGTTTCAGGCAAAGGCTTCTGAGACAGCTCAACAAAGAACCACTGAAGCAAAGGCTTCTCACACTTTACTGGACATTTACTCCACCTGTCTATATAGACACATCGGCGACTATATGCATTACTACAGAAATTTAAAGGGATAGTTCATCCAAAAATGACAATTCTGTCATTCGAGAAGTCCACTTCCACAACAAAAATTTACAGATAATTTACTCACCCCCTTGTCATCCAAGATGTTCATGTCTTTCTTTCTTCAGTCGATAAGGAATTATGTTTCTTTAGGAAACCATTCCCGATTTTTTCTCTATATAGTGGACTTTAATGGTGCTCCCAAGTTTGAACTTCCAAAATGCAGTTTAAATGTAGCTTCAAATGGCTCTAAACGATCCATGCCGAGGGAGAAGGGGCTTATCTAGCAAAACGATAGGTCATTTTTGAAACAAATTGACAATTTATTGACTTTTTAACCTCAGACACTTGTTTTGCCTCATCTCTGCGATGCACATGTGTAGTCTGTGTAATCCGGGTCAATACAGTTAGGGTATGTCGAAAAACTCCCGTCTTGTTTTCTTCTTTGACATCAAAATTGCTGTCCTACATTGCTGTTTTAAACAGTTCACGCAGACTTAGATGAGCATTTGAGGTTAAAAAGTATATAAGTTGTCAATTTGTTTCGAAAATGACCTATTGTTTTGCTAAATAAGACCCTTCTTCCTTGGATGGGATTGTTTAGAGCCATTTGAAGCTGCATTTAAACTGCATTTTGGAAGTTGGGGGAACCATTAAAGTCCACTAAATGCAGAAAAATTCAGGAATGTTTTCCTCAATAAACAATTTCTTATCGACTGAAGAAAGACAGACATGAACATCTTGAATGACAAGGGGTGAGTAAATTATCTGTAAATTTTTGTTCTGGAAGTGGACTTCTCCTTTAATTACTCACCCTCATGTCGTTTCAAACCTTTAAGACTTTTATTTATCTTCAGAACACAAATTAAGATATTTTTGATGAAATCCGAGAGCTTTCTGACCCTGCATAGACAGTGTCGCACATGACACGCTCAAGGCCCAGAAAGATATTGTTAAATAGACATTGTTAAAAGATATTGTATAGACATTGTTAAAATAGTCCTTCTGACGTCAGTGGTTCAACCTTAATTTTATAAAGCTATGAGAATACTGTTCACAGATCAAAACGTCAAAAAGTGTGAATATTCACTTACAGGAACATTACTAATAAAATGAACTGTCATGTTCAAGCAAGCAGTGTAATATGTGTTTAAGATCTCCACAAGATTTGTGTCCATTTTGTATTGCTAGCGCCACAACTTCTAAACAGCCTTTACATCTCATCAGTTTGTTTTTCATATGCTCTTCCCACAATCCTCAACCCCCATCCCCCTTTTCACCCTCAAATGAAAAAAACGGATGGAAAAAAAACAACAACAACCTCTACTTCCTGTGAAACTGTTGGTCGCACCTCTGACTGCACTGACGGGGGAGAGTAAAGCCATTAAAATGACACGGAGACAGATCGTGTGTGACACTTCAAAGGGTCTGGAAAAAGCTGGAAAACTGAGCAGCGCAACCTCCTCATCCACCCTCCGGCGGGAAAGAGAAGAGAAAAAAACACAAAGCCGACAAGCACGCCGCATGGTCAACACAAGCACCCAGAGACTCCCCGCTCTCTCCTCTGCCTCCCCAGACCCAAACACAGACTCGTCCCCCGCGACTACACGTCCAATGATTACACTATTCCCGCTCTTGCGCTCAGAGGGGCTAATTAATGCTTTAATATGCAAATGAGTGCCACAGTAAATTACACAGCTGGCAAATATGCCTGTTTTGCCCCCAAAACTACATCAGGAAATGAGCAAGACTGTGTGTGGATTGTGAATGCAAAGAGACAGAAGGTTTATTTCGAAACTGCGAAGACAATTTCACCTCAAAGTTTTACTGGCAGAAGGGTAAAAGTTTATGAACAGTGTATCTGGGAGATCTGAACAGGTTTAAAAAGCAGACAGTGTTTTGCACAGCTATATTTTAGGACAGTACAAAGGTTCTTTGAATGCTACATCAATTAGACGCCACATTTAATTTAACACAAATGAAAAAAGGCAGTGAGAGAAGCAGATACATCACAATCAGTATGTTGTACAGTTGATAAAATGTTTAAAAAAAAATATATATATATATATATATATACTTACTAGAAAACATTATAAATATAAATATAAGTGTAATATTTGTGCAATAATTGTGAAGGTCTGTGTGTGTATATATATATATATATATATATGTATATATATACACACAGACCTTCACAATTATTGCACAAATATTACACTTCACAACCTCATATCTGTTCACATATGTTTTCTAGTAAGTATACAGTGTCTAGTGTTGAAGCAGACTGACTTCTACAACAAGATATTGGTGACAAGTGCTATTTTTTTCCATGACAGTGAGAGCAGATGCAAAGAAACAGAGAGATGTGAGAGTGTGATTTGGTTTAGCTTTGATAAACATATGACACTTGACTGCTTTGCTATATACGGCTGTCGTTTTCATGCCCTACAACCATGTGAAGTTGATGGGAGAAGATTCTGTGAAAGTATCACTAAAATATGGAACATGTTACTCACAAACTCCACTTCTCTAATTAAAGTATAAGGCCGCACAGAACTTTCAAGATTTTTTGCAGTCACTCAAGAGATAAAAGCAGAAAAAATATGAAGCTGTAGTGCAATGCATAGGAACTTTGAGTTTTATTCAAAATAATGGCATAAAAAGCAAATAAATACAAATTAAAATTTAATTAGACATAGGTGCGGAAGAAAACAAGATTATCACAAAGATTATCTACATTGGATAAACTACTATTTAACATCAAATTAGGAAAATATTGGGTTTTACACACATCAAACGTCTGTTTTGCCCCCTACAATGGTAATTTTGCCCTGTCCCAATTGTATTCAACAACTGAAATCATAAAACATGTCATAATTTTGACAAACCGTTGAATTGATATTCAATTAATTGCAGTTAATGTTTTAATTATTAATGTTTTTAATTATTAATCTTAATTTACAAAAATGTATCACACATCTGGCGTGTGTACAACCCTATTACCACATGATTTTGCCCCATTAAAAGAAAGCAAGACTACAGTTATAGGAGCAATATTCAGGCCCCTCCTCCCTTCTCTGTTACTTTTATTTAATTTATTAAATTATTTTACATTTACAAGAAGTATAAATTAAGAAATAATTACAAACCATTTTTAATCTAAAACTAGCATGCATATATATATATATATATATATATTAAATGTTTTTGAATTAAAAATTATTACCAACCCCAAACTTTTTTTTTTTACATTTTTTATTTTATTTATTTATATATATTAGTTTATTTTAGAAATTCATTAACACAACTTTGATGGAAAAAATGGCATGAACTAGAATTTATAAAATAAATGTAGTTTTTTCTCTGTAACATGCACTTTTACTAGCTCTGATAAGAAAATGTTGAAATTCTGTTTATTACAAGCGAAACTTATAGTATCTTGTCATTGGAAAAACACAGAAAGCCCTCATTTTAAACAATGGTTACATTGTCTTATTGCTTTGTTTTGGAAAAACTTACAAAAATTGTTAAGGGAAAACTTGAGAAGTTTTTCAAAGTATGGAATCCCTTAATAGGATTTCTGAAGGAAGCTGATCCAAATCTATTTTCTGTGTAACTGGGCATCACCTGATATTAATTTACCACTGTTTTGGCATCTTTGTGTCTATTATATGTATATGTATATGTATATGTACATGTATTTATATATGTGACCCTGGACCACAAACCAGTCTTAAGTCGCTAGGGTATTTTTGTAGCAATAGCCAAAAATACATTTTAAGGGTCAAATTATTGATTTTCTTTTATGACAAAAATCATTAGGATATTAAGTAAAGATCATGTTCCATAAAGATATTTTGTAAAATTCCTACTGTAAATATATCAAAACTTTAAAGGTGATTTTCTCAGTATTTTGATTTTTTTGCACCCTCAAATTCCACATATTCAAATAGTTGTATTTCGGCCAAATATTGTTCTATCCTAGCAAACCATACATCAATAAAAAGCTTTTTTTTTATTCAGCTTTCAGATGATGTACAAATCTCAGTTTCAAAAGACTGGTTTTGTGGTCCAGGGTCACATATGTGATGCGATCTGGGAAAACCCGTCGGATTTTACACAAAATAAAAACAAAAAGGGCTTGAACACAGCTTTCATATGGTATCAAACCCTAAAAAGGTAAAATTTCACCATGTGTTGGGGTTTCCTAGATCACATCACATATATGTAATCTTTAAATTACCCCTTTTTTCCCCCTTTTATAAATTTTCTTATTTCATGTTAAAGTTTCTAAAAATCAAAGACAGTGTTGAAAAAAAACATTTTGTTTTTAATTCTGAATTGAAAATAGCAATGTAGTGCAATGGGTTGAAGCCATGTAAATATTCACAAAGAATCAAGGTAAAAAACTGAGCTCTCTATAAGTGTGTGTGTGTGTGTGTGTGCGTGTAAAGCTCATCATAAGCAGCTCATCAGAGGTCCCATGAGCAGGACCTGCTCTGTCTGCTCACTCACTCAACTCCAGCCATCATAGAGTCAGACACCATGACCGACCACAAACACTAACCAACTCTTAGTTCCACTTGGAGTCTGTCCCACAAGACCACCTGCCCCTCTGCAGCCCTACCTGCATCTCTAATGATCCTTAATGAGAGACATCACAGCAACCTGACTGTGTCATACACAACAACAGTGACTTTGAGCAAACAGCAAAGGAAACAATATGATGCCACTGTTGCACATCATTGTCTTAAAAGGATGTAGTTCACCTCAATCAGTTTTATCCATGCAATGAAGGTCAGTTGGGTCCAGTGTCATTTGGGACTAGTGTTGCACAATATACGGGTACTTAAAAAGTATCGCGATTCCCTGCTTTTAAAAATGGCATGATTTTGCATTTTACTAGTACTGGTACTTTAAGAATACATTTTAATAAGAGCCGTATTTCTGTGTGTATGTGTTAGTGAATGGCAGAGATACGCAGTTTTGTTTTCTACACACATACGCGTGACGCTCGTGGTGTTTTCAGCCTTTGCCGCCTCAATATATGAGTACATGAACACATTAACATTATCTCTAGAACTGCTCGGAGAGTCACTTCATGAGCATTTCACCGTTTCTTTTGCGGAAAACTATCATCATATGAATGAAGACCCTAAAGGTCTTCACAGCAACCCGTCAAAATAAAAGTTTTGTTTAACTTGACAGCTAGAAATATATTAATATATTACTTAATGTAAAGATAGCACTACTACTAATAAAACTGTAAATACACAACACAGTATTTCTGAAAAAAAGAAATGGCCTATAATAAATTAATTCTTTATCAAATCTAATTATCCCTAATAAATTCATTATACATGCTTTTTTGATTATTAAAATGTAATGAAACGATTAAAACAGAATCCAGAAAATTAATGGAAAACAGAGATTCACAAACAAAACTGAATTTGAGAAAAAAAAAACATGTAATTTCTGTTAAACTTTTAATAAATTGCTGTTAAATTCTGCAAGTTTCATGATTTCAATTAATTAGACATGCTTTTGATAATTTTTTTTTTTTAATGTAACCATTAAAATAGTGTCGGTTCAGTATTAGTATCGTGATATTTTAGTCAGGTATCGTATCAAAGTCAAAATTTTGGTATTGTGACAACACTATTTGGGACCCTACTGACTTTCATTGCATGGACAAAAATTACATATATTCTTTTTTGTTCCATGATGATGAGGAAATGACAGGATTTTTATTTTTGGGTAAACTGTCACTTTAAGACAAGAATGTTTTTTAAAGGGATAGTTCACCCAAAAATCAAAATTCTGTCATTAATTACTCACCCTCATGTCGTTCCAAACCCATAAGACTTTCGTTAATCTTCATAACACAAGTTAAGATATTTTTGATGAAATCTAAGAGCTTTCTGACACTGCATAGACAGCAACGCAAACACAAATGTGGTTTAACCTTAATGTTATGAAGCAACGGGCATACTTTTTGTGTGCAAAGAAACACACGTCAGTCTTCGTCATCCGTTCACGAGTATTGCGAGAGTTCTCGGATTTAATCAAAAATATCTTATTTTGTGTTCTGAAGATGAATGAAAGTCTTACGGGTTTGGAATGACATGAGGGTGAGTAATTAATGACAGAATTTTCACTTTTGGGTGAACTTTCCCTTTAAGACGAGAATTGTAAAATAAATTTCTTTGGGAGAAATAAAAAGACAAAAATGAGGCAAGAATTTGATGAGAAATGTTGAATGTGTAAAGTTTGACCTTAATTAAGAGTACAAGCACCTTGCTAAAGAGATGGATAACATGGTCCTAAATATCTGAACTTCCTAAGACTCCCACAATGAATATTTTAGATCAGTAAATAATTAATAATTAACACCAAACAGACCAATGATCAAATAGACTTGGGCTTCAACAGACACGCCAAATCAGATGCTGTAAACAAAGACCCAAGGACCTACATTCCCTCCCTACCACCTTCCTCTCGTTTAAATATGCGCATGTAAAATCGCGCCACGCACACACGCACACATCCGCATACACTTTTCTTTTGAAGAATGGAATTTTCGCTTTTCTCAGTCCCAGGGAATTTTACGAAACTGAATCAGAACACTTGATCTGACCACCCGCTGATTTCTGATGGAAAGATTTGCTTTTTAATACAATCGTCAGTCGTTCTGCCACGTTGTGCCTGGCCCAGACAAATCCCAGCAGTGTGTCTTCTTGTACTGCCACAGTGAAATGTCTCATTCTCCATCGGTTAAATACCACCCTGCTGTAATCTATCACGGTGGAAATGTTAATAACATCGTCCTCTGTTTCAGCTGAGCTTAAATATGACACATTTATACACATTTAAGACAGATGGTGTGTTTTCAGGCCGTTTATCGATGAAAATATATTTCGAGGTGCGACCGATTGACGGGGGAACAACATCAGAATCCAAACAAATGACTGATAGAAAAAAATAAAACAATCCGTTTCTAGCTTTAGAATCTGTTTTAAAGAGAGCATTCTGTCCTTCCACGATTTTAATTAATGCTTTAATATGCAAATAAGATAGAGGAGATAAAATCCTGACAAACAGATGGCAAGTGAACTTTCTCTGTTCTGGCATGTTCTTAAGTTGCGGTATCAATTTTTTTTTCAGGGCGTCTGCAACGATGTGTGAAGCAGCAGCTCTAAGAGATCAGCAACAACTCGTGTCTTTGTCTAACTTTGACGGGAACTTCTGTCTTTGAGTAAGACTTGATTAAAGTTGAAACACTCTATGGCAAAAGTTAGTTTACCTGAACAACTTTACAATATTAATTGTAAAAGAAAAATCCACAATTTGCATCACCAGACCTGGAATGATAGGATGAAGCCACCAAATTTTGTGTGAAAAGAAAGTAAATTTAGTTTGATTCTATTATATTTGGATCCTCAGTTAGGGGTGTGTGATATATATTGTCTATGATAATATTGTAATTATAACATCATAAAAAGCTCAGTTTTCCTTGACAAAAACTGTGGACGGAAAGCCAAAATGGAGACAAAAAGATGCATTTTCAAACAAAAACATATTAGTGTGGATAAGGCCTTAGGGATAATTCCCCCAAAATTCAAGATAAATAGGAAAAAATCCCCTTTAATATTTATATCATCTGATATATAGTTATTATCACACGAAGAGTAACGTTTTTCTCCGAATATCAGCACAATTGGAGATGTGATACTGAGTTGATGTACAGTTCAATAAACAAGAAGTTGAAATTAAGTGACTTACATTTTAGACACAACAGTTCTTGTTTTTGCTTTATTTCAACAACGACAGTAGTTCCAAACAAAGCCACAGCAGAACTGTTTTGCGGCTCTGAACAACACACAACAGTGTTTTGTTACTAAATCAATCAGCTGTTTGAACGAATCTGTTGAATGAATGACTCAACAGCCACGTTTCCATCCAAAGTTGCGAATTTAGTTGCAAAATGGGAATATTGCACAAAACATTTGCAAAAAAGCATCTTTTCCATCCAACGAGTCAAAGAGAACAAAATCATTATGTCCTGATAAACTGGCACTAAATATCTCTAAGAAAAGTAGGAGAAGCCACTGATTATTATAATTTTTATATATCATAAATCACTTGCACCTCAGAGCGAGCAGACGAAACACAAAAAATCCGGTCATTGCTTTCAGATGTCAGCTGTTTGGGAACGCAGTCTTGTAAGACAGTTCTTGGAGCCAATTATACAGAAATACTTTGACGACAGACTTCAGAATGACCATAACATTTCAGATTCTGTGCAATGAGATCAGTCCACTGGTTAGTCAAGTTATCCCGTCCCATATATAAAAATATACCTGTGCTACTTAAGACTGGTTTTGTGGTCCAGGATATTCCATGTCTGAAAACGAGAGTTTAAAAAAAAATCCTGATATTTTCAGGCAGACCTGAAGACCATCTGCATGCAAAATTACTGTTCTAAACACTTAGATAATCAGGATGAGGTAAAGCTGACAACTGACCTTTTCCTCTTTCAGATGTTGGTCCAGATCCAGTCTGATGAGTGAACGGTTGATCTTTAAGGCCAACGCCAGAGCCATGAGGCCCCCAGAAAGCACCTGGTTCTGCCGTACGTCCAAACGCTGGATCTGTGGACTTTCTGCAAGGATCTCAGCCAAAGTCACCGCACCTGGCACGTTCGGTAGAAAAAACAGGCTTAGTTATATGGTAAGACAGAAATGCATCCCAGTAAAAAGGGAGATAATGTGCCAAAGAAGTCAAAAAGCAATATTACAAACCCTACCCTCGCATGTTATTCCTGTGGAGGCTAGGCCAAGTTGCAATAAAGAACGATTGATCATGAGGGACTCTTTTAACGTGTGAATGCCTCTGTTCTCAAGGATGTTTTTGCCAAGGTTCAACGTTTCGAGCGTTTTTAAGCGGGGCTGGAATAAAAAAAAAAAACAAAAAAAACAGAAACAGGATGTTAAAGAAAACATGCACTGATGAGCTTGTTTTTAAATCACTTTTTATAACTCAAAAGTGTCTTTTTTCTGTGCATTTGAATCCAATTATGGATGGTGAATTTGTGTCACTTTGAGAGCTTTAAGTGTCACGCCGCGCCGTGGCAATAGATTGACTCTCAAGAGCATATTAGCCGCGTCATTTATGAAGCACGATTAGCAGCCATATAAAGCAGGAGATAGCGGAGCACATGAGGGAAAAGCCATGTTGCATAACAGAACGTACACCATGCCAGCTCGCTACACTCATTATTCTCACTTAGTCTCCTGCTTTAAATGAAAAACCACAGACAGCTAAAAAACAAGCTCAGAGATCAACTCGCAGTTCATTTGCGTCACTGTTACAACACTCAAGGATGTAAACACCCACACACATATATATACACACAAGCACATATACGGTATATGTATGCAGACACAACCAACAAGCCCAGTCAAAGATTCAGAGAAAGAAACTAGAGAAAATGTCACTGAAATGTCATTTCAAATGTAAAACACTTATGTATGTTTTGTTATCAGGTGTATTTTTACCTGTAAATATAATAATGCACCAATATAAACTTATTTTAGTACATAGATATAAGAAGGTATTTTGACAAATGTCTCAGTGTTTTCCCCATACAATGAGAGTCTCTAAATAATAATAATATATTTTTGTAAAATACATTTTTGTTTGTAAATTATGCTGAAAACAGAAAAAACAGCATTAAGAAAATGCAAACTATTTAAATTAAGCAATCAATCAATAAAAAGTAGGATTAATTTTACTACAGACATTGCAAGTATTGTTAACATAATGTAACATAGTGTTAAAAGTTAACTGAAGTAGCGTCATTCTAACAGCCTATGGCTGACAACTTCAGTCTTCCGATTTCCAATTGGTCAGACAAGGATCCACTGAAAAATGTGGATAACATTGTGATTTAATTATGTTCTGCTGACATCAGAGAGTTGTGTGTCTGCCCAAATAACCCATTTATTCACTCTCTCTCTTCTTCTGCCTTTAAAGAAACCCCAGGAAAAAAAAAGAAAGAAAGGTTAATAACAACCCTTCCTGTGTCATATTCGACACGACCAGCCATTGGACTAATTATATTCATTATGGCCGCATGGATGTCTACTTATCCTTCTTAATGACAGACCACATGAAAAAGCCCTCTAAACACATATCTATTATTTAATCAAACTGTTCCCATTTGGTACAGGCAAAATGGAATGAGCAGGCTTTATTTTTGGCCTGAATGAATTCTCTGTGAACACGCCAAAGGCCGAGAGAAGAGAAAGCAGGCCTTTAATTTGTAGCTTTTGATTTGAATCGCCATTCAGATGACAGAAAGGTACAGTTTATTCTGACAATCAGAGCTGCTGAAGAGGAATAGATATTATTAAGGATTAGAGATGAGCTTTCCAGTGAGGATGAGACAAGCCATTTCCTTTTGTTCTCTTCTCTTTTCTCTCTGTGTGTCAAACTCTGCCGTAGACCACAAAAAAAAAGAGAGATATATCCAGTAGCTGTCGTGTTGACGGTTTGGGTACTTCCTCTCCAAAGCCAAGCAGGGGCCACATGCAGTGTCACTGTTCGTCTTTAATCAAAGCCACACTCAGATAAAATAGGAATGAATAAGTGACTGAAAAAGTAACATACTGAGTGAAAATCGTTGTATTTACTACTATATGCAACCCGCAGTTTATTCTACAGGAACAGATCCACTCCAAAATAAAACTTCCCTGGAATACAAAAGGTGAATTTTCAAGCGAACATCTCACTCTTTTCCATGTGAAATTTGAGTAAAATCGAATTGTTATTCAGTAAAAATCCTGACAACCATTCGTGAATTAACTGCTCTTTGAAAAAAGATCTTTTCAACGAATCAGCTGATCCAGTTCACAAACCTAATGTGAGTCAATCAAACTGATTCAGTTTACTGGCTTAGTGATCCGTTTACAACAGTAAACAAATTTATGAGTGAATAAAAACATAAATTTCCAAACGCAAGTCACATATAGCTATTGTACTGTATGGATTCAGAAGACTTGTAATATAGCAATTTATAATCATATAAATAAATGTTACGATGATGATATAGTGCTGATAAGATATTCATGTCTTTCTTTCTTTAGTCAAAAAGAAATTACAGTTTCAATGGCTTCAAAAGGCTCTACATGATCCCAGCCGAAGAATAATGGTCTTATCTAGTGAAACAATCGTCCGTTTTCTAACAAGAAATTACAATTTATATACTTTTTAACCACAAATGCTCATTTTGCACTAGCTCTGCTTCCACTACCTCATGCATTACATAATCACGTTGGAAAGGTCACGCATGACCAGAGGTCACATTAACGGAAAAAATTGTCCGTCATTTACAGATTTTTTTTATTTTTATAAGTGACAGAAAAAATATGAAGGCAGTCCGTCACTTTGACAGATTACATTGAGGGTGATCTGTTGTAACTTATAATTGTAATTCCCACCCATTTCCAGTTGGTGGTGACTGCGATCAGGATCCAAAACAAAAACGAAACTGTCACAGGTCTTTTGCTATGTGTTTGATTACGCACAGGCAAGTACCCAGCAGTGTTCCCAAGTTCGTGGTTTTCCGCGGAATTTGTTTACTTTAAAGGTGTAGTTCACTTCCAGAACAAAAATTAACAGATAATTTACTCACCCCCTTTTCATCCAAGATGTTCATGTCTTTCTTTCTTCAGTCGATAAGAAATTTTGTTTCTTGAGAAAACATTCCAAAATTTTTCTTCATATAGTGGACTTCAGTGTTGCCCCTAAGTTTGAACTTCTAAAATGCCGTTTAAATCCAGCTTCAAATGGCTCTAAACAATCCCAGCCGAGGAAGAAGGGTCTTATCTAGCAAAACGATCAGTCATTTTTGAAACAAATTGACAATTTATATACTTTTTAACCTCAAACGCTCGTCTTGTCTAAGTCTGCGTGAACTCTGTTTTTTCCGATTCAATAAGGTCAGCACAGTTAGGGTATGTCGAAAAACTCCCATCTCATTTTCTTCCCCAACTTCAAAATTGTCCTACATTGCTGCAGAAGTACCAACCCAGTATTTACAAAGTGAACATGCAGAGAAGATTAAACGTCCTTTACAAAAAAAGTTAAAACAGCGATGTAGTACGATATTGATGTTGAAGAAGAGAACGAGACAGGAGTTTTTCGACATACCCTAACTGCACTGACCCGGATTACAGAGACTATGCATGCGCATCGCAGAGAGGAGACAAGACGAGCGTTTGAGGTTAAAAATAAAAATTAATTGTCAATTTGTTCAAAAAATTACAGATCGTACTGGGATCATTTAGAGCCATTTGAAGCTGGATTTAAACTGCATTTTGGAAGTTCAAACTTGAAGCGACCCCAAAAACTAATAAGCATTTGTGGTTAAAAGTATATACTTTTTTTTTTTTTTTAGAAAATGACAGATCGTTTCGCTAGATAAGACTCTTATTCCTCGGCTGGGACCATGTAGAACTCTTTGAAGCTGCATTGAAACAGCAATTTGGACCTTCGCTGATCTCCACTGAAGTCCACTACATGGAGAATAATCCTGAAATGTTTTACATTTCTTTTCAACTAAAGAAAGAAAGATATGTACATCTTGGATGACATAGGCGTGAGTAAATTATTGTAATTGCATAGAAGAGAGTGAATTTTGCATTCCTTCCAAATATCTTCTTTTCCGTTCCACAGAAGAAAGAAAAGTCATACAGGTTTGGAACAACATCAGAGTGTGTAAATGATGACAGAACTTTTCATTTTGGGGAACCTTTCTCTTTAAATAAAACACAGTGTGAAAAGCAGTTGTGAAAATGTTTCAGCAAATTACTGATGCACAATCTTCCAGATGTGTTACTTTTTTAACTTCCTCTGCTTTTTTAATCACACTTCGCGGGTGTAGAAGTGCTGTTGTAATGATTAAAATTGCACATATCTCTATTATCTTGCCTGAGAGAAAATCTCACCAGAATATTCCGTAGATGGCTCATGCCAAGATGAGTGATGTGATTGTTACTCAGTATCAGCGTTCTCAAACCAGTCTTCTGAGAGCTCAAAGCATCACAAATCTCCTCCAAACCTGTGGAACAAAGAGAGATGACTACACAAGAGCTGAAACAAATTGTGCATTTTAACTACAAAAAACCTTTTCAGGCATGCTATTGGAAGCGCACAATACGTCCTCAAACAAAATGGGCATACCTGAGTCACACATGGTATTGTTGCTTAGGTCCAAGGTTTTAAGAGTGCTGTTGTATTTGAGGAGGTCGCCAAGTTGCATGGAGTCCTGGTAGCCGTTGAGGTTGTTTTCACAGAGGTAAAGCTCCTGCAAAGCGACGTTCCTTTTGAGAGCACCGACTAGGGCAAGAATTGAGAAAAATCTTCAATAAGCACGGTGCTTTGTCCTTGTCCGAGGTATGTGTGCTGAAGAACTCTGGCACAGTGCAACAACAAAAGATGTCATGTAAGACAATCTGCAGAAAAAAAGAAGAACGAATTTCTGTGAATGCCCACAGCTCTTCTTCCCAATGACAACAAAGGCTCATTGAAAACTTTAAGGTTGTGCAGGACTAACTCCATTATCATTTTTATTTACATCGCTGTTATTATCACGGTCATCATTTTAATCGTCAACATCATTACATGTCCCTTTTAGGGCCGGAGAAGCTTTCATGGGCTTTTTGTCTGTGGCCTCACAGAGCTGTCTGTCCAAATCAATGCAGCAGATTTGATCAGACCCTTTCGGTTGCATGCGGAATGCCAACATCGTCATCATACACAGTAGGAACCAAATAGGGGGATCGTTGAATTGATCGGAGGGACTCCACTGTGCGAGTCAGCGAGTCCCGCAATCAGGGCCCCACCGATCAATAGCAATGATCAGAAGCTGGGCGTCCCGCTGGGAAGAATGAGGGGGGCGGCCGAGTGGCCCCAAAATATCAAATGGATCCACATGCCGCTTAAAGAGACAGAGCCATGAAGACACAGGATGTGCCACTCCACTCCTCCGTCTCATTTAAGGTCATTTTACTTGGGTTCTGTTAATGGCCTATGTCTACACTATTCCTTTTTTCTCTTTCTTTTACCCATTCATTTCCGGAGCTGACATTTCTATTCAGAAAATGGCATGATGATTCAGCAGTGGCAACAAACTCTTTCTATGCATAGAATATCCTGATGAACAAAAAGAGCAGTACGATATGCTTTATTTCTTTGTGCAGAAGAAGTATTCTTGTTGCTTCATAGAAGTATGGTTGAACCACTGATGTCACATGGACTATTTAAACGATGCCCTTACAACCTTTTATGGGCCTTGATGAATGTGGTAGTTGCGTTGCTGTCTATGCAGGGTCAGAAAGCTCTCATGTTTCATCAAAAATATCTTAATTTGTGTTCCAAAAATGTACGAAGGTCTTACAGGTTTGGAACAACATGAAGGTAAGTAATTAATGACAGAATTTTCATTTTGGCTGAATTATCCCTTTAAGGGCCACTGCATTTCTGTAAAAGCTGTGGCTGTAGTCCTGTGTCCTTTTTAGGAGGCTAGCTCTACAGTGCCGTGGGAAAGACTCCATCTCACAGTGTGCTGGCCGAAGTGTCCTGAATGGATCGGTGCAGCAATGTGTAAAGTGACAGGAAGAAGATTACGACATCTAATCCAAGCCCAGTCTAGCTGTTAGGGTCACTGGGCCAAAATCTGCCACTCCTCTCCTTGTCCTGCTTCATCTGTTCCTGCTGGCCAGGGCCACTCATGGAGAACGCTCATTTCAAACACATGCTATCTGTACTTTAGTACTGACATATTGCAGTATTCACACGAGGGCAAACGGAGAAGCTCGTAGACTGATATTAGCACTTTCTGTATTGTTAAAAAAAATCTTTGTGAACATTAGGTGTGATTTTTGAAGATAACATGCCCTTTGGGACGGTATGTTGTGCTGTCATAATATCATTAAAGGATTTAAAACTCCGCCTGGAGTAAATGTACTTATGCAGCGGGAAATTTTGCACAGCACTTGCTAGACCAACACCAAGCCAAATGTCACTATAAATAAAACATTTGGCCACCCTTGTGATGAGTCTATATAAGCAGAGATGCGTATTGCTATGTTTTTCACTATTTAGCCACATTAATTCAAATGTAAAAAGAGTTTTGTAGGAAAAGTTAACGCAGAAATTACATTTTGATGAAACTTTACTTACCCTCAGACCATTTAAGATGTAGATGAGTTGGTTTCTTTATCAAAAAAGAAATTTAGCATTACATCACTTGCTCACCAGTCCTCTGCAGTGAATGGGTGCCGTTAGAATGAGAGTCCAAACAGCTGATAAAAACATCACAATAATCCACAAGTAATCCACTCGACTCAAGTCCATAAAATTAACTTCATACTGTTGCTTCCAGCTAAAATGCAAATCCATAATCCATATTATTACTTTGAGAGAAAAACGCACAAAAACAAACGTTTACAAGTGAAAATAGTCCAAAACAATTCTAAACAAATATGAGAAAATTATATATGATAGGACTTACAGGGGATCGACTTTTTCACTGGAGAAAGCATTATTATGAATTATGAACTCATATTTTGGCCAGAAGTGATGGTTTAAAGTTAAAGGATTAGTTCACTTCCAGAACAAAAATACAGATAAAATTACAGATAATGTACCCACCCCATTGTCATCCAAGATGATCATGTCTTTCCTTTATTCTCTAAAAATTAAAATTTATATACTTTTTAACCTCAACTGCTCATTTTGTCTAGCTCTGTGATGCGCATACATACTCTGTGTAATACAGACACAGTTAGGGTAGGTCGGAAAACTCCCATCTCATTTTCTCCTCCAACTTCAAAATCGTCCTACATCGCTGTTTTACCTTTTTTTGTAAAGGGCATTTGACCTCCTTTGCATGTTCACTTTGTAAACACTGGGTCTGTACTTCTGCAGCGATACGGGATGC
Source organism: Labeo catla (assembly GCA_012976165.1). Taxonomy (NCBI): domain Eukaryota; kingdom Metazoa; phylum Chordata; class Actinopteri; order Cypriniformes; family Cyprinidae; genus Labeo; species Labeo catla. Next base: position 1,390,322 of record VONZ01000006.1, on the reverse strand, counting down.
TTTTAAAGATTGAGGAGAAAATGAGATGGGAGTTTTCAAAATACCCAAACTGTACTGACCTGGATTCTACACAAACATACATTATATATATATATATATATATATATAAATATATATTAATATATATAGATAGATAGATAGATAGATAGATATACTCATTTTTATTTATGCATGTTTCACTAGATAAGACCCTTATTCCTCGGCTGGGGTCATTTAGAGCAGGGGTGCTCAAGCCTGTTCCTGGAGATCTACCTTCCTGCAGAGTTTAGCTCCAACCCTGATCATGCACACCTGAACCAACTAATTAGGATCTGAAGGAGCACTTGATAATTACAGACAGGTGTTTTTGAACTGCATTTTGGACGTTCAAACTCACCGGCACCATTGAAGTCCACTGAACATGAACATCTTGGATGACAATGGGGTGAGTACATTATCTTTAAATTTTTGTTCTGGAAGTGAACTACTCCTTTAAAAGCTTTAAGAGTTTTTATCAGATGTTTGGATTTGCATTCTGACGGCACCCATTCACAGACTTTTTGTGGAGGTTGAACTATTTCTTTAAGTAATGCAGTTGACCCCATTTCCCACAATGCACCTGTTTGCATCATTTGCATTTCACAGCACAGGGTCATATTCTCAGGCCGCTAGCACCCAAACTTTCTTCCATTCTTAGATCGCATGCACTTCAAGTGAATGGTGTGTGCTGGGCATACCAAGTGTGAAGAGAGGTTTGCCGCTCAGGCAGGTGTTTTCAAGGTGTAGCACTGTCAGCCTGCTGGTGAGAAGGGCTTTTGACAAGGCCTGTGCGGCGTAGTCCACCATGGGCATGTTGCAAGCATCCAGCCTCCACAGGCATCCACTCTGAAGAGACCAGACAGCAAACCATCAGAGAGAGAGACAGAGAGACTCAGAGGCCTGGTTTTGCCCTCGCTGCGGACTGGCCTCTCTGTCTCACCCTCTCTCATCAAAAAAACCACCCTGTCTACAGAAGCAGAAACGTCAAAACCGGAAAACAATTCTGACGGGAGGTTCCTAAAGATCTGCAGGCCATTCCGGAGTTTCATCCTTTAGTCCACCACTTCAAACGTGTCCAGATTTTTTTCTTCTCTCCCTTTCTTGGGAGATTTTGATTGATCTCATATAATACTGCCTGAGAGCGTGCCTTTGGTTTTTACCATTGAAGTCCTCATCACCATGAGGTGATGCCGTCTTTCATCTAGAGCTGTTGCTAAATGAACACATATTGTCAGGAGTTTTATGAGGACTATAATGATGTCCATTAAAATCAAAGTGTGAATGTGGCTTTATTCAGCAGTGCGGACATTTTCATCTTTGATGCATGGTAATTCATTGCTTCCAATTCGATCTGAATACCACTGTGAGGTATCGTTTCACACTTGATGACACATTTAAAACATGAGGCGTGTTATAGAACTTAAAAAATGAAGGCAGCTGTTTGCATACATTTTTTTTTGATGAATTCATTTACTTTTAAGATAAATTCTCAAGTTACCAGTTGTTGATTTTATTTTAACTAAATCAACCAAAAAAAGGCATTAGAGATACAAATTAAAGTTAAAAGTATTTACATCATTAAGATTTTTTATTTTGTTTTGTTCATGAACAAATCTGTGAATCACAAAGTAAACTAATCAATTTACATGCAGAGCATTATTTACTTGATTAAAAGAATCATTTTTACATTGTAGCTTACTACTAAAAGGTTAAAAACAGCATATTATAACTTAATTATATCCTGACTCGTTGACCAGTAGGATTTCATGTGCAGTGTGTGGAAATATTCAAATCTTACCTGTCGGAGGAGGTGAGACAGTGACAGCCAACCTGAGAAACCCATGCCTGAGTTCGAGGACACATCGAGGTGTGTAGCTGACTCGTAGTACAAAAACATATCTAACAAAGATGATGCTCCCTTATGAGAAAAAAATAAATTAGTATCAACAAGTAAACAGAACCCTGACATTAAAAAAGAAATATTTTTTGTAGCGTTAGGAGCGGACACGAGCATGACGTCAAAGGCTTGTTTGCTTTGTTTGGCGCGAATGCGGCAGTTCAGGAATCCATGCGACCGCTGTTGAATCAAAAGGGCAAAAGAAGTCCTATTTTACCCAAATGGGTTAAGTCCGAATTTTAAGTTTTAAGATAAAAGCATCGTCTCCCGCGAAATAATGGTAAGAAAACACGGCTTCGTGTTTCACGCATACAACACGACTAGCTTAGACATGAACAAATGAATCGAGCAGCCAGCTCTTAATGAATCATTCGAATGATTCCCAAACTCAAACGTTACCAAGGACCCTTTTCACTGATTGTTCTGACACGTTTTCACAGTTTTTGATATCTTAGCAAAGTATTGTTATTTTCAGTGTAAAAATAAATAATAAATTATGTACACTAATGGCACTTTTTTAGGTGTTTGTAAGGCTGAGGAAGTGACGGCAAATTTGACCTTTTTTTACCTCTTTTGGAAAGTTATAGTGTGGATATCTTTTTGCTTCTTCTTTGGTTATTGGGGCAAATTAAAACTCAAATATTTTTGTTGTAGTTTCAATTCTTTACTATCCACCTTTTTCTAAACGGGAAAGTCTGTCCAGCTGGAATGGTGCTTTACATTTCCAGTCTCTCGTGCTTCTAGTCAAATGAACATATTTTTCGAGCCGATAATATAACGTAAACCTACGCGCATTTTTATATTTAGTTAAACTGAAAAAGTTTAATTCATTCTATCTTTTTTTTTGCCTTGATTTATCATGTATTTTTATGGAGACCAAATGGAGCACCCAAATCAGTTACTCCAGTGTTTTTATGATGCGTCATCAATCGGCCATATTGGTGGCACTGAACGTAAACAATGCCACTGAACCAAACAAAACTCGCAAATTTAGCTGATTATTGCTGCTGAAAATGGTCAGTTATTGCCATGTTTTGGGCTGTACTAATCGTTTAGACTGAGAAAAACATTTGGAGTACTATAGTCTGCCAAAAGTTATAACAATTCAAGGAGAATAGTGCAAAAAACTGTCTGAAGAACAAAGGGCGTTTGTGGTTGACCAAACTGAACCAGGATTTCCAGGGTAGGTGTTTACATTCAAGTATCAGCATCCGGGTAACGGACCAAATCGTGACAAAAGTGCGAACTCTCAGTAAGTTTGCACAACTATGACAACTTATGTTTCTGAGAAAAAAAATGTGAAAAGGGTCCATTGGAATCATCAAACCAAGTCATTACTTTCACTGCTATATTTTATCATTTAAATAAAATACAATTGAATAATATATTCATTATTATTATAGATATATACATAAAGATTTTTTTATCAAGGTGGTAGCACTAATGCCGATAACACAGTTGTACTGTGGTTCGTAAAAGTTTACCAAAAATAAGTACATTTTGAAAATTGACATGTGACCTAGCAATTGAACCAAGTGTGAAAACAGCCTTAAATGCAAATGTTCATATACTTACATTTTCCTCAAGCTCGGCCCCCTGCAGACTGATAAAATCAAATTGCACTGTCTTCAGGATCTCTTCAAGAGATTCGCAGGAGCAATAATCTAACTTCTCACCTGGAAAAGCAATCAAAATGGAGATACCACTATTTACACTTTGGGTGACCCACTCTCGACCAAGCACTAATACCAAACCTAGATCTACGCTACACAATCTCTGCCCCTCTGTAGTGAGGCATATTAGACACTAACACACATAACACGATCACGTCTGATCCCCTCCCTTCAGTGGAGGAGACAATCAAAGAGCTTCTGATTATGCAGGAACAGATGACTTTTAAACAAAGCCCTGAGAAATACTTTGATGGCCACAGCAGTCCGTCTATATTAGACACGCGTTGCAAAGGCCCCCTTCCTCTCATAAACTCTTATCTTCCTGGTCGGGGAGAAGCCAGATCGCTCAGAGCTGCATGTTGGGGAGATAATAATTTATTCATCATTAGCATAATCATTTGTAATTTTTTTTAACAATAATCACTTAACTGTACCATAGGAAGGGGGATCAGAAATCCCATTTTTCTAATCCCCTCTGCCATGTGCAGATAATGACACTGAGACTTGGAGTTAGATGGCATCAGTGTGTGACAGGGCGCAGGAAGCCAGAACATGCTGACCCGCACTTCAAGCTCACTTCTGCTGGTATCAATAACCGCTGTTTCAGTCATCAAAGGGACAGCAGTTTAATCCCAAACTAATGCCCTTCAGCATCGGCATGTACATTTCAATTAACAGTTCTGATCTTATCAAAGTGTGGTAGCTCTAAAAAGTACAGTGGCAGTTTGCTTAAACCACACTTCAGGGATAACGGGACTGCTACTGCCAGGCAACTTAAAATACACATACAAAACTGTTTAAAATACACAGTGTAAATATAAAAATCAGAAACGGTCTTTAGTAGAACAATAGTCAAACTTATAACAGGACTGTCTGAAATACTGATTCTGATTGGTTAATCACAACATTCAGCAGAAAGATATTTTCTTATATTTGCCGTCTTCCATGACAAAGCTAAATTTTAGTAACTGAAACTGGTCAACACACTTTATGGAAGTTTGTAACTATTTCACAGTTTGGTGAATTGTGACTAATTCGTATGAATTTGTACAATCTCATTTGCATGTTTTCATACTCTCATGTTGATGTTTTTGGCAAACTTTAATGCTTTCATGAGTTTTTTCCCCTTTTCCAATGCTATCTCACGGCCAATTCATACGTATTTTAAGAGGTGTCTAATTGGTGAAAATTCGTACAACGTCGCTCGTACGATTTTGTACGATTTGTCTAGACCCCAGTGACGGGAAGGTTTAGGGGTGGGGTTAGGGGTAGATCATTCGCAAAAATTAATACGAAACTCGTAAAATACGTACGATTTAGCAAAAACCTTGTAAAGTATTTACAAATTGCTGTGAGATTGGGTTGTCTTTTTCATAAGTTTACATACAAATCACATTGTACAAAATCCCCACCTTGTAAGTTAGATCTTCAGAACACAAATTAAGATGTTTTTGATGAAATCCAAGAGCTTTCTGACCCTGCATAGTAATTCAACTGACGCGTTCAAGGCCCAGAATATTGGTAAGCCCATGTGACATTAGTGGTTCGACCGTAATTTTGTGAAGCGTAATTTTTTTGTGCACAAAGATTTCAACAATTTCTTCTCTTCCGTGCAAAGCAACTGACACATTCAAGGGCCGGAAAGGTAGTAGGGACATCTTTAAAATAGTCCATGTGATATCAGTGGTTCAACTGTAATTTTATGAAGCTATGAGAATACTTTTTGCACGCAAAGAAAACAAAAATAACATTGGCTCCTACGTCAACATCACCACACCCGTCACGGTACTCTCGTGAATGTATGTCGAAGTCTGACACGGAAGAGAAGAAATTGTTGAAACAAGTCGTTATTTTTGTTTTCTCTGGACACAAAAAAAATTACGTGTCAGAAAATTACGGCTGAACCACTCATGTCACATGGGCTTACCAGCTTTCTGGGCCTTGAACGTGTCAGTTGAATTACTGTCTATGAAGGGTCAGAAAGCTCTCGAATTTTATAAAAAATATATTAATTTGTGTTCTCAAGATGAACGAAGGTCTTACGGGTTTGGAACAACATAATGACAGAATTTAAATTTTTGAGTCAATTATCCCTATTGGTTGAGACAAAGTCACTGTTGTGTGAATGCTCATTTCTCCCATATCTTGTTTTATATAAAAGGCAAGGTTTTAGGGCAGTGTTTTACAATTCTAGTTGTTGTTTACAATTCTCAATGAATGAAACCAGGCTACATGTTCTTATGGCTCTATATAATTTCCATAGATTCTTAGAACAAATACACTTATACGTGATTCCACATTTTAGTGCAGCACAAAAGGGCAAATTACCCGAGTTTTACAACTGAAGGAAAGATAAACAAAACATCTGATTGCTAAAATGCATGTTTGAACCTTCCATTATGTTGTCACGGTTGGTGTGCATCTCCTCCCAGAGTTGTGTCTATGAATTTGAAAGATTTTCTGTTTGTTTTAGGATCGCGCAGTAGAGCGTTTACAGCAGGTCAGACTAGTGATGCCAAATACGTGCTGATGGTAAGATGAATAAAGCTGGCATACCTGGACGGATGAAGGGATGAGCATCTTAGGTGAAATGATAGCACTGGGGGATTTTTCTGGTGGTGTTTAGCTTTGAAAAACCAATGATGCTGTTCAAGAGGGATAGCAAAAATAATAAATAGTGAATTACTGAACTTACCTGACAGGTCAAAACACCTGGCTCTGTCAGTAACACAAGTAATTTGCTGTATGAAAAAGAGACAGATCAAAATCAAGAGATTTATGTACTCAAAGTTTCAATATTCACCAATATTGAATATTTCAAAAAAGGTAAAACCTTGGAAATGTGCTTCATACGGTAAAAACTAAAGTTAATGCTCATCGCAGTGGTCTCTAATTAAAAATGACATTCGGGTCCCAATTATATATATTAGAGAGTTGATTTTATCGCATCTAAAATGAAAGCAGCGAGTGATAGGTATCACAAAGTATTTAGTGAAGCTTGTAATCGTACCGTCACTAATATACCTCAAACAAAATGCAATCATCAACGTTTGAAAGTGACACCAAACAGTTTTGTTGATTTCAAGTACGTCATTTGAGCTCAATCTGGCAATCTAGCCGCTAGACTGTAGCTAGCAGATGGCAGTTAGCATCTATCAGGCGACGGACTGATGAAGTCCCTCAGTCAACCTGCTGTAAACATGAACAGGACGTCATATGGGATTTTGCGTTTAGAGCAAAACAAATTAAGCAGCGCAATGTGCGAACGAACGCTCTCACGGTTTAATATTATTCGGAAAGAAAAGTCTCGACAAGGATGACTTAAGGCCATGGTTTTGTAGCTCTCTTTCTTTGTTTGATGTTTTCCATCTTAATAAATGTGGAAACTTCTGAAGCCCTTCGCTGCTAAGCAATGTTCTGTGCTGTGTATTGAGGAAAATGAAATGACAAAGTACAAAATGCATTGATGTGTCAGGAGGGAGAGGACAAAATGAAGTGATAAAAAGAGCTTTGCTTCCTCCAGGCAGAACGGGACACAGCTTATAAACTTGACTTCCACAGACGGCATCTCAAGTGCATTTCCAATTCTTCACTCAAAGACTCCTGGAGACCCACTCCAGCGCTCTGCAGTCTGGGTGGCTTTGTATTAGCAACTGTTTGAGAGCGTATATTTCGCCTTTTTTCCTCATTTAATTAGTTGAAAAAATGATTTCGAAACATTTTATACAGTAAGAGCTCTCAGGGATTAAAATCAGCCGCACATTTTCCTTTCAGCATCTTTTCTGCAATAAAGGATAAATTATTTAAAATAACACGACCTTTTATCTCACACCCTTTGAAGGCAGCAAATTAAAAATGTAAATTGGGATCTAATTAATATGCAAATATATTCATTCCCAGTTAACAATTAGCAATTAAACCTGCAGTGTCTAGAAAGAGCATAGACAAAATTAATAACTTAATTTATCATTAACAAAATGAAAATGTACACAATTTTTTTAGTTTTAAAATTGTTACGCTGTCTCCCTGCCTCTTCATCAGCACCAGAGCTGGGAAAAAAAGACATTTAATAGAACAATTTGGTGCTTGTCATGGAAAATGATAAATAACTAGCCTCAAAAACAACATGATTGGCTACATGGATGGTGACTGCAGCGTTGCATCTCCAGACGGCTGGGAAGGAAATAAACATGCCTATTCTGTGCAGTAAAGAAAGAAATCACTGCGAATCCTCACAGTCTAGAGGGTGCGATGGACATTAAAGATTAAAAGTAGGAAAGTTATTTATACTCGACGGTGTTTAGATGTGAGAGATTGTGAAATTCCACTCCGTATTGAGGGGGGAGGACAGTTATTTCACTTCAGACACTCTGTGGCTTTCTGATGAATGTTCAGCGCTCACAGCTAAGCAGCTCGACAGAGTCAGGCTGGGAGCAAGGATGTTTTCGGGGAGCTCTGCAGCGCTGCATTCGCTCTAATGGGAGGACGGTTCAGTCTGAAATACAAACTTCTCACAAAATCTACGCCTTATCCTGCAGGGAGATGTGAAATGCTGAATCGTTTGATGATGCTTCCTCGGCTTCTGAGGCGAGCACTCATACTGTATGGGGCGCTTCTGTAAGTCTTTTCTCTTTGTTATTTTCTGATACTACAATTGCCACCACCTCCGACAGGATTTGCACTTCAGTGGCGGTGACACTTCAACAAACGTTACTCATTTACAAGCCCCTGGGATAGTAACTCGTATCAAGAAGTTTCTGTGTGTTCTGAGACGGACTGGACACGGAAAACTTTGAATGAGAAACTTCCAGACCGAGCACAGAACGCTCAACAAAGAATAATGAGAATGAAAAAAATAGGAATAGGAATAATTCACCCAAAAATGAAAACTCAGGCCATCCAAACAGTTTTGGAGAAATTTAGCATTACATCACTTGTTCATCAGTGGATCCTCCACAGAAGTAGTGTGAGTTACGTAATCAGATTACTTACAAGTTACTTTGTTTTCTAATTTATTGACTGATTCCTGTCCCCATGTTGAGGGAAACTGGGAGTGAGGTGCAGACACTGAGGCTTATTAATTTCACTTTTGGTATGAAAGGGCCTTTACAGTTGCCAAAAAATATAACTTTTGGGGTTTCTGTCATTAAAAATTAATAAGCAATCCAGTTGACAAAAAGTAATGCATTACTTTTCATAAAAAATAACTAAGTAGCGCAATAGCTGCTTTTTTATAGAGTAATGCAATATTGTAATCCATTACTTTTAAAAGTAACTTTCCCCAACACTGATCCTCTGCAGTGAATGGATGCCGTCGGAATGAGAGTTCAAACACCTGATAAAAACGTCACAATAATCCACAAGTAATCCTTACAACTCTGGTCCAACCGGTAACTTTCTGTTAAGTTAAAATACTGTCTGTTTGAAAAAACAACAACAACAACAAAAACAAATCCATTAATCATGCATTTTAATTTTAAAGCCGTCTGGCCAAAATAGGAGTCCATAATACACTGTTGCTTTTCCAGTGAAAAGCATCCCCTGTTGTCCGCTCACATCAGATTCCACCATATATTTGTTTAGAACTGTTTTGAGCATATTTCTCTCCTGATTCAGGAAAGTTGACTTTTTCACTCAAGAAAACAATATTATGAATCGAGGAGTATTTTAGCCAGAAACAACGGTTTGAAGTTAAAAACATTTTAATGATGGATTTGTTCCTTACAAACACACAGCTTTTCACAAATTATTTGTGAATTATTGTGATGTTTTTACCAGCTATTGTTGTACTCTGCAGTGAATGGGTGCCGTCAGAATGAGAATCCATACAGTGTTGTATAGATTTCTTGATCAAAATAAATTGCTCTGAAGGTCTGTCTGATTTCAAATCCTCTTCAGTCCATTTTATTTTGATCAAGAAAACTCTACAACCCTGTTTGGATTCTCATTCTGACGGCACCCATTTACTGCAGTGGATCGATTGGTGAGCAAGTGATGTAATGCAAAATTTCTCCAGATCTTTTGTGTGGTAAATTTTAAGCAATTTTTCATTTTTGTGTGAGCTATTCCTTTAAGCGTTTAGCCAGTGTTAAACTAAGGGGGCCTGGGGTCCTTCATACAGGCCTTTTGTTTGTTTACCACTTCTGTGAAGATGTAACCAAAAGCAAAACTGTTTTACCCACTTTTAAAAAAAATCAAAGAAAAGAGAAAGCCCACGGGTACAATAAAAGCTTTAAATAGTTTTCAGCAGTCATCCTCTAGGGACGATCCTGCCTGGAAAAAAAAAAAAAACACCTAATTTGATAAATATGCTCTTTAAGCAGCAAATTTCATTTAGCATTCTCTTATTAGAAATTCACACACAGTCCTCAACTAAATATCCATCCTTTTAGCTTCTGCTTAACCATACATATTTCACCCTTTTAGGGGGACCACCTACATTCCTTTCAAATGCAGTGGGGTTCATTAGCGGCGTGGAGATAATGCCGGGAGTGTGTTTAATGTAAGCACTGCTAAGTCCCTAATTTTCCACAAATAATTCTCCTTGATCTAATCGTAAATTTATGCAGAAGAGAAAACCGATGCTCTTAACGTTGCTGGTCAAAGTAAAATAAGCAAGTGCGGCGCGTGAATTATGCATGCGTGCTCACGTGCGAGTGTGTGTATTTGTGTGTGCGCTTCTCATTTCCTTTCATTTACCTGTTTGTTATTGTCTAGCTTTTTTAGTTCAATAAAACGTGGTTGGCTAATTAACCTGCTCCCTAAGAGGGATTAAAATGTGTTTATTTTTCTTTTCATCCTCCTTCTTTCTTTAATTTCAAAGTTATTTTCACCAAATAATGTTCATTAGACATAGCTATTTCAAACCTTCTGCACAAATAACCTAATATTAGCAAGAAATCAAAGCATGAGAAGTGCTATGTGTATTATTGCACGTTACTTCACTGTACCTTTAATTGATCAAGAGCCTTTGGGTTTGGTTTCACGTGGTGCTTTTCACAGCTCTGCTTGTAGGCCAGAATTATATCTGTCAGAGTGAGACTGTCAGCTAAAACAGAACAAATGTAAAACCCATATATTAGAGCCACATCAAGAATTTATTATTAAAAAAGCTATATATATATATACAGTCAAAGTCGAAAGTTTACATACACCTTGCAGAATCTGCTAAACGTTAATTGTTTTACCCAAATAAGAGGGATCATACAGTTCATTTATAAAACTGACCCTTTTCAAAAATGTACATACACTTGATTCTTAATACTGTGTTATTACCTGAATGATCCATAGCTGTGTTTTTTATTTAGTTGTAGTTGTTCATGAGTCTCTTGTTTGTCCTGAACAGTTAAACTGGCCGCTGTTCTTCAGAAAAGTCCTTTAGGTCCCACAGATTCTTTGTAAACTTTTTACTTTTTTCTAGTGTAAACTTTTGAACAGGGTCATTTTTATAAATTCAACTATTATTTTCTCTTGTGAACGTATATGTAAATGTCTTTTATGGAAAATATCTTATTCAGGTCAGTACTAAAAAAATTATAATCCCTCTTATTTTGGTAAAATAATTAACATTTTGCAGATTCTTTTGACTTCAACTGTATATAATCAATGCTGATTTTTCTTATGGCAAATGTATGATGTTACACGAAAAAAAAAACGAGCACAGCTGACGTCTCACCCTCTTGAAGTTCAGCCCTTCTCTCCACAAAGTCAGACACCATCTGCTCATCTGGGGGAAATGATACGCGTTTTTCTCTGCCCTCCTTCATAGACTGAGATGTTGCCTCTTCCTCTGAGTGCCCTGTCATTCTTCTGCTATAAGCGATGTCCCACAAAGTTGATTAACCAAAATTTTCATCAATGAAGCTCTGATGTCATGTACTTCTATGTCAGACATCCCATTAGCTCAGACATCAGTCCTCTAAACTATAAAATCCTTTATATATGTCATCTCCAGACACATTATCTATCCCTCATTGCTGCAGGAAACAAACCGTGAGATGTCCTCCAAAATCTGCAGCTGTGAATTCTTGTGTTGTTATTTTGTACCCCAATAGTCACTAGGCAAAAGGAAACTTAAACTCGCAGCATAGCACTTCTACAAAACAGTTACAGGATACCACATGGTCAATTATTCATAAACTATGTGCCTCTCAATGCTAGTACAGCTCTATATAAGTCAACATCAAATATGCACATGGGGAAACAGAGCCTAAAATATTTTTGAGGGATACTTACTGTTGTAAATATACCTCACATTAAATGTATAGCAGTACACTCTAACAAATATATAAAAATAAGGCACAATGTTGTTTTTATAAATATGAAGGAATTGTCCATATTGATTTTTTACAGCTATTTTACCTATATTTTGATTTTTAAATTGCGTTGTGTTTTAGAAATGTCCGTAAAATTAACATACAATGTTCTAGCAGCCAATTCATATTTATTTCTGGTGAGTTCCACCACCTGTGAAAACGTAATTTAATCAAAGACAATATAATTCAGTCATTCATTTTAGTGTAATGTTTAAAAATGCTCTTTTGTAGCAGTTTTTTAAACTGGTCTATTTATTATGATTACAAAACATCGTAATTTGACTTTTGTAACCTTTTGTGGATAAACTGATATTAAAACTACATATCCCATCAGGCATTGCAAAACCAGGAACCACGCAGCCCTGTTTCTAACCAATCGCGTTCGTTGAGCCTCACTCTGATAAGCAGTTTTGCGGGAACTTTGGAGAGGAAGAGCTGTTACAACCTGCCACTTAACCGCGGAAAGGTTAGTAGAATATTCTCCATCTGCTTTAATAAAGCATAATGTCCGTATGTATTCAGTAGCGAATTATGAGGACAAATCATCAGCCCTGTTGTGATAAAAAGCCGTAATAAGGCAGCTAGTCGTACTAGCATAGCAAGTTGAAATAGTTGAGCCGCATTTTGCAGTTTCTCCCCAAATACAACATCAACAACCCAGTGTTACTTATACTGATAACATGTGTGACGTTAACCGCATGTTTTATCACTCTTAAAAACTTGTATCAAATAAAAAAATGAAACCACAGCTCTTAATGTCTGTTGTAAAAGTGAAACAAAAGCATCATTGGCAGGAGTGCAAATTGAAACTGTATCCATATCACAAATGCTACCAATGTGTTTGTCATCAGTTGTAGTGCTTAAGTGCATCTGTGACGTTGAAAGTCTTCAATATATCTACTTTTTATGTCAACAAAGCACAAACACTCACCTGTATGACAGTTTTAATGACTTTTATGACACACCCTTGTATTATTTCTTGTTTATATTTGTAGTGTAACTATTAGTAGGCCTCTTTCTAAGAAAACATGGATGTTCAGAGTTGCTGTCTGTTAAGTTTATATATCTGTAATGATATGAAGTGACTACATCTGATGATTAGATTCAGATTTTATGGTGCAGTTGAGAAATGTAAAACCACAAAACCACTGGATGGAATTTTTTAAGGTTTTGCAATATAGAGGGTTTGCACTTACGTCACGGTTTGGTTAGTTACCTGGATACATGGCCATATTGGAGATACTCGGATGTGAACAACATCATTGATTGTATGGGTAATGTACTACTGAATACGTTGTTCTGCTAATTTATGCTGTCTAAACCACTGAAAAAATGTGTGGAAGTTGCTAAATCATATAGAGAAGGACTTGTAAGCAGGAAAGGGTGCAATATTTTGACAAACTGAAGTTAATAAAACACTATTTGTTCATCACTAAAAATGTAAGTAAATATGTGGAACTGACAGGGTTGATCTCATCATAGAAAATCTGTACATGGCAAAGAATTTCAAAAACGTCATTTCCAAGGCTGCAAAAGTCATAGAAATTTTAAAATCAATCTTAAAAAGTCATGTAAATATAGATACAAATAGGTAAACATTTAGACAATTTAAGTAACATTTTCATTTTAACTTTTTACTATATAAGCAATGTTGCAAATGTATTTGTAATGGGTAATGTTATATACAATTAGAAAATAATGCAAATTAAAAGCATTATCCCTAATGGTCCCAACTTTAGCGCAGTTGTAACTTGTGTTTCTCTTGTTTGATACTTTCAATTATACAGTACAATGCCACCGAAGTCCAAGGCAGATGGGGCGAAAAAAGCGAGAGCTCCACCCAAGAGGAAACTGGCTGAAGAATTCCCACCTGGAGAAGTTCTGACTGATAATGCAAAGAAAAAATGGAAGCTTGGATCAGCTGTGGGGCAGGGAGGTTTTGGCCTGTTGTATCTTGGTAAGATTCAAAAAAGTTGTTAAGGTCTAATGCCTTATTTTGTTTTGTTTATCAGTTGCTCAAATGTAAATTTGTCTCATATCTTTTAGCAAACGAAGACTCTTCAGGATCTGTTGGTGCTGATGCACCTTATGTAATTAAAGTGGTAAGGGACTCTTGTTGCTTCCAAGCAGATACAGTTAAAATAAAAAGTTTACATACACCTTGCAGAATCTGCAAAATGTTAATTATTTTACCAAAATGAGAGGGATCATACTCATATGCAACTATTACAGGTTCAAACGCTCACTGATGCTCCAGAAGGAAAAACAATGCATTAAGAGCCAGGGGTGAAAACTTTTGAACTGAATGAAGATTTGTACGTTTCTCTTATTTTGCCTAAATATCATATTTTTTTCATTTAGTACTGCCCTTTAGAAGCTACAGAAGATATTTACATGTTTCCCAGAAGACAAAATAAGTTAAACTTACCCTGATCTTCAAATTCAAAATGTTTTCTCCCCCCAGCTCTTAATGCATTTTTTTTTCTTTCTGAAGCGTTAGTGAGCGTTTGAACCTTCTGTAATAGTTGCATATGAGTCCCTCAGTTGTCTTCAGTGTGAAAAGATGGATTTCAAAATCATAGTCATTGTTGGAAAGGGTTCAAATATGCTGAAAAACCAAAGAATTTGTGTAACCTGAATGATTTTTCTGAAGAAGGACAAACAAGGGACTCATGAACAATTATCAATATTTAAAAAATCATTAATGTATCATTCAGGTAACAACACAGTATTAAGAAACAAGAGTATGTGAACTTTTGAAGGGCCATTTTTATAAATTCAGCTATTATTTTATCTTGTGGACTATGTGTAAACATCTTTTATGTGAAATATCTTATTCAGGTCAGTACTAAATAAAAAATACCTTACATTTTGTATGATGCCTCTTATTTTGGTAAAATGGTAAAATAATTAATATTTTGCAGATTCTGCAAGGTGTACATACATTTTTGACCTCAACTATATGTCTTGATCTTAAACTTTTTGAATGCCTGTGAGGTTTGGGTAGTCAGCAATGTAATGTCAATCAGTGAGAGGCATTTCTGTGACCTTAAGTAATACTGTAAACAAATTATTAAAAAGGAATAAACTTAGAGGAATTATTTGAAATCAAAACAATGTTTGTATAACGACCATCAATTTTATTATTATTTAATTTTAGGTAAACAAAGCAATAAAACTTATTATGATTATGATTATTACCTGATAGATAATAACTTGGGTAACAGAGTGTGACTTACATTAAAGACCATAATATCATGGAGACATAGAGATCCAGCAGTGTCCTAGTAACATTTTTATGGCCGTGTAAACAAATGTTTACATTTTACAAGCAAACTAAATAGAATAATCTAGTGCTATGGTAAAATGACATTGCATGGAAGTGCGATAATATACTTTCCCTCTGCTGTTATTTTTATTATTTTTTTTTTTTAATGTATGTGGGTTCACATTTCTATATTTTCTATTAAATGTCAGTTATTTTTGGTGATTATTTTTCACTGTGTCTTGCAGGAGCCAAGTGACAACGGCCCTCTCTTCTCTGAACTGAAGTTCTACATGCGAGCTGCCAAACCTGATCTAAGTATGCCCTTGTGACTGCAAACACACCCTCATATGCATGATGAGCCAGACTGAAAAAAGTCGAAGAGCAACTCTTTTAATTAAAGAAAGTTGTGAGCTCACCATTGAGGGCCTTATGGAGACAGACAAACCACAACTCTCTGCCTTTGGTGGCTCTTATGGCTGCCCCAAGGCCACAGCATTGCGCTTTATTTAATAACAATCCAAATGTCAGTCTCCCTTGACAATTAACTGCTATATTACTAAGGGATGCTCATGTTTTATTCATTGGAATATTGTAATGTTGGTAAATATTTGTCCCACCAGCAGATTACCTTGTGGCGCACTTGCAGTTTGGTCCCCGAGGAATACTCTTATATTACTTTGAGCACCAACAAGTTTAAAGAATAAAAGTTTTGAATAATTTATTTAGGAATTGATCATTTGATTGCATTTAACGGTAACTCTTATAATCTCACTTAGCCATTTTAGAACTGATTTAGAACACAGTAGTGTTTCGTGATTTTGTTGTGAAGTGGATTAGTTAATATGTTGCGAGTCATGTTATGACAGTGTTTTATGTTTTTTTAGTTGGGACTTGGATGAAGTCAAGGAAAATGGACTATTTGGGAGTTCCAAAATATTGGGGCTCTGGTTTTCATGAGAAAGGTGGTAAGAGGTAAGGGGGGAAAAAAATCAAAATTTTTCAAAACTTAACATGATAAATAACATGACAAATCTTATGTTTGTTTGTTTTTTTTTAAATTAATAAAATATGTAGAACATTTACAAACGTTTTTGATCTTTTGAACATGCAACAAGGCCATTTAAAGTATAATGATTTAACCTAAATCTTCATGACAGGTACAGATTTATGGTCATGGATCGATTTGGAACTGACCTACAGAAGAAGTTTGAGGGAAATGGAAAGAAATTTCCAAGGAAACTGGTTCTTCAGTTGGGACTCAGACTTGTAGGTTTCTTCTAAAAGCATCTGTCAAAAGTAGCAATCTATGCTGAAAATGTTTTTTTTTTAATGTTACAGATATCACCGTAGAAATGGTCACTTCACGTACACTGCCATTCAAAAGTCTTTTCTGCTCAAGGCTGGTTATTAGATCAAAAACACACACAAAAAAACTGTCATATTGTGAAATATTATTACAGTTTAAATAGTGGTTTTCTGTTTTAATATACTTTAAAACAGAATTTATTCCTGTGATGGTAAAGCTGAATTTTCAGCATCATTACTCCAGTCTTCAGTGTCACATGATACTTCAGAAATCATTCCAGTATATTGATTTGTGCTGATTTATGATATGATATGATATGATATGATAGATGTTGGAAAGGGTTCTGATGCTAATTTTTTTTTTGAAACCTGTGATACTTTTTTTTTGATTCTTTGATGGATAAAATATTTTAATAAAATTTAATAAAATCTTTTCTAACAATATTTCTTACAAATTAATTTAATTCTAACAAATTTTTCTTTGAAAGAAATTAATACTTTTATGTGTTAAATTGATAAAAAGTGATAGTGAAGACTTGCATTGTTAGAAAATATATATATTTAAATAAAAGCTGTTATTTTTAACTTTTTATTTGTCAAAGAATTCTGAAAAAAGCATCACAGGTTCCAAAAAAACATTAAGCAACATTATTGTTTCCAGTATTGATAATAAATGTTAGAATGATTTCTAAAGGATCATATGACACTGAAGACTAGAATAATGTCTGATGAAAATTCAACTTTGCATTATTAGAAAAATGTCATTTTAAACTGCAATAGTTCATATACTTTTTTTCTTTATATTTGTGATCACATAAATGGAACATTGATGAGCATAAGAGACTTCTTTAAAAAACATTACAAATCTGATCCCAAACTTTTGAACAGCAGTGTATATATACACAGATTAATGTCTTATAATAAATGGGTTTACTAAAAAAAAAAATAAAATAAACAATGCGGGAGGCCACTCTTATGTAGAATAAAATACAAATAATTATTCAACATTTGTCACTAAATACAAATAAATTTTATAGCTATAGAATTTAAATGAAAACCTTTTAAACATGCACAATATTTCCAGTGACTGTTTTGGCATTGCAGGCAGTGGGAGCAAATCTTATATTTCTTTATTATTATAAAAATCTCATATTCTAACATATCTTTCATCTCTAGCTTGACATTCTGGAGTACATCCATGACCATGAATATGTGCATGCAGACATCAAAGCCTCCAACCTCCTTCTGTCCTACACCAACCCCAATCAGGTTTGTTTCAAGCCTTCCACATGTTTAACAGATCTCTGTTGCCATGGCTGTACGGCTCTAACTGTAGAGACTTGGAAGGCAGTGCGTGTAGACTGCAGTACTATACAGAGCTCCTGCTTCTTTTAATTGGAGTACCAGTGATTTGCAATGTAAGAAACTACTTGTCTTATTTTTTTTTCCATCTGTTAATGAGATTTGGGTGGAGAAAAAAAGCAAAACAATTTAAGCCTTTAATGCGGCTCATAAACTGGAGAGATTAGAGACAGTATTGAAGCTGTCGCTAGCAAATAAGGTTTGGGGGCTGGGCAGGGGCAAATATTTAATTTGAAGATTAATAATGTATCAGTGGTGTATTATTAAGCTGCTATTTTTAAAGTCACAATTTAAAACTCGGCCTCTTGGGATTAGTCGCTGCTTACTTGGTGACTGAGCGTCCTTTTTTGAAATTGCTAGGGTGTTCTTTTGGCTTCTGAATACACGTATATCTGTATAATAAATGTACTGGTTGTAGATTAAATTGAAGAAATGCTTAATAATATTTTTGTATTTTAACTCATTGGTATAGAAACTGTACCATTATAATTAACTCTCTTATGACTTTAGAACACTGAATTTTGAATTGAATGTGAATGACTCCTATGAACTGGTTCTTTTAACAAATGATTCCAAAAGATTCAAACTCATAAGTTACCAGTTTGAATCAGTCTGACAAAGTCCATCCAGTGGTTATTAAACGAATAACTAAAAGTAATTATACATGCAGTTTTAGCAAGGTGTTCATTCATTTACCACTTGTAGGAATTTGTTTCTGTTCAAAAATGAAGTATGTTTTGTATTTTAAGACTGGGGAGGGCAGTTTTGTGTTCTTGATAATATTTTTTGTGCACTGAGTGTTGATGCTGGCAGTTTCTAATCAGCAGCCCCAGCTTTGAACACCACATGACAAAGTTTAGTTGAAATACTTTTTTAAAAAGTTTGTGATGTTTGTCACTGTAGGTGAGCTGTTAATCTTTACTGTTGCAAATTGGCGTGTGCAGTTATTTCTGAAACACTCTTCCTGGACACATCAAATAATTTTGCACTTTTTGGGGAGGTAATAAGTGCACCTGCAATTTGTGCACTGATTCTTTGGGTATCTTTGGAACTCTGTTAACTGCTTCCTGTTGCTTTGAAAACAAAGTGCTAATTGTCAGATGTCTTTTATAAGTGACACATACTGCTAATTGGCAATCAGTCTGTTTGCAGCTTCAAATGTGATTTATTTGTAGTAATCGTCAAATTACGGTGACTTTATTACCTCGGATGTGTTATATCTCTAAATAATATTTCATTTCCCAGTCATTTTTGTTTATTTATTTTATTTTTTTCCTGTACTTGATTTAACAGTGCTTTATGTTTTTGTTGCACAGTAACAATTTGATTTTGACTTATTTTTTAATCCAGGTGTATTTAGTGGATTATGGACTGGCCTACAGATATTCTCCAGAAGGAGTGCCAAAAGAGTACAAAGAAGACCC
This sequence comes from Labeo catla, assembly GCA_012976165.1. Classification (NCBI taxonomy): domain Eukaryota; kingdom Metazoa; phylum Chordata; class Actinopteri; order Cypriniformes; family Cyprinidae; genus Labeo; species Labeo catla. Next base: position 1,371,060 of record VONZ01000006.1, on the reverse strand, counting down.
AAAGAGGTGTCATGATGGGACCATCGAGTTCACTAGCATTGATGCGCACAAAGGAGTCTGTAAGAAATTGTAACAATCAGTTCTAAGCCTAGGGGAATCCCTATAGTTTGAAAAATGTTTTTTTTTTAACCCCTGGAGGTTCAGGTAGCGCACATTTAAGGAGCCGTTTAAGTGTTAATTCTGTAGAACATCACATTGTGATTATTAGGAGAAAACAGGCCGCATACACACTGCAGCTAAAGTCGGTTGTCAGTTCACCTTTTACTCCTTAATTGCATTCTATACGCACATAATTCACTAAAATACAGGAGTGACAGCCGTATTCGACAACTGCATTAACTTTGGAAAAATACAGGTAGTGACAATTTACAGACATTCTACACAGTGTGTAGGGAACTGAACTGAACAACTAGTTGTTGATGTATTGAAACATGCATCACAAATGTGTCTTTGTATGTATGTGAGATGCAAGAAAACAACAGTGAAAGAGTCTTAACCTTGGCACATTTTGACACGGGGCTACTTGTGTTCATGAGTCCTGTGGTAAACTGTCAGTGTTGCCAGATCTCACAAAGAAGAAAAAAACCATCAACAAACAAGGACAAGCAAAAAAACACTAAAACACCCAAATGCTTTGTCTTATAACACCAAAAAATCATATATCTCATATCCATAAACCATTATAATAACTTCATAAAGTGGCTAGCTTTATGAGCTAAGACCAAATGCCTAAAAGTGCTTGTAAATATGAGGACATGGCAACACTGCAAAACAGCACTCTCTAAAGCAGCCTCCTGAGCATAAACGAAACACGGCGCATCTATTAGCGGTAGTTAGATAAAATCGGCAGACAAAAAATGGCAGATACCAAATGATTAAATTCTTATTAACTCCCACAAGACGCCAAAATGTTGCTCTGGTTACAAATGCGGGAGCGACTGCTGTTCCGTATTATGGAATGATAATTTACGAGATGCACTCCTGCATTTAAAGGAGAAGTCCACTTGCAAAACAAAGATTCACATAAAATGTACTCACAACTTTGTCATCCAAGATGTTCATGTCTTTCTTTCTTCAGTCGTAAAGAAATTGTTTTTTGAGGAAAACATTTCTGCATTTTTCATTTTTCATATAATGGACTGGTATGGTGCCCCGATTTTGAACTTCCAAAAGGCAGTTTAAATGCGGCTTCAAACGATCCCAAATGCGGTTGTAAATGATCCCAGCTGAGAAAGAAGGGTCTTATCTAGCAAAACAATCGGTTATTTTCATAAAAAAATTCAATTTAAGTACTTTTTAATCTCAAACGCTCGTCTTGCCTTTCTCTCCCTGAACTCCAATAAAAAACTTCAATAAAAAACTCCATTAAAAAACTCCATTAAAAAACTCCAATCGTATTTTCTCCCTCAACTTCAAAAATCATTTCAAAATCATCCTACATCGCTGCAGAAGTGCTGCAAAGAAGATCAAACACCCTTAACAAAAAAGGTAAAACAGTGATATAGGACGATTTTGAAGTTGAGGGAGAACATGAGATGGGAGTTTTTCGACATAACCTAACTGTCATGAACTGCAACAAAAACAGTCCAGACAGAGGGAGACAAGACATGCGTTTGGCATTAAAAAGTACATAAATTTTATTATTTTTATTAAAATAACCGATCGTTACGCTAGATAAGACCCTTCTTTCTCGGCTGAGTACATTATATGTGAATCTTTGTTTTGGAAGTGGACTTCTCCTTTATATATGGTTGTCACTCCTTAAACCTGCAGTGTGTACGTGGTCTTAGAGATTATTAATTGTGAAGAGAACTTATATTTTTAAGTGTTGATGTAATGGTACTTTGCATCAGATACTACAGAGATAGGCTACCCTTTATATTAATGTTTGTTTTTTAAGAATTCCCCTCATACAATGTGTGGTTGTATATTACATTTCAGCCCCTTCAAGAAGAGGAGATCTGGAAATCATGGGCTACTGCATGATCCAGTGGCTTTGTGGTCGACTGCCTTGGGAGGACAAACTTCAGGACCCACTGTATGTCAGAGACTCCAAACTCAGGTGACTGTCTTTAACCTTGCTTATTTCTGAATGTAATCTACTTATTTTACCTGTCATTTATTTTTTTGCCATGGGATAATGAATTTTGGGATAATGAGTAATGAATAACTAATATGTCTCTTTGCAGTATAACTAATTCATTTTTTTCCCCATTAATTTCCTTGCAGCCAATTTCTTTTTACCGATAATAATGGAGTATTAGATTTAATGAATCATAATTATAATTATACATTTAAGATTTTGATTTTGTTTGATCCTTTTTTAAATATCCTTCTCTCCAGGTGTAGAGACAATATCGATGAGTTCTTGAAAAGCTGTTTCCCTTCAGAAAATAAGCCAGGTGAGGAAAAACTGAGCAATCTTTAAGTTCTCAGGAGAAGCTTTCATATATTTAAAAAGGTGAATGCACTTTGGTTTTAAAATATCAATTAAATAGTTTGTAATATGGTAGGTTAATAATCTTAAATCTTAGGAAATTTCTTACAACTAAATGGGATTTAAACATATTTATTTTTTTTAACCGTGTCGCGACCGCAGAAGCACCTGTGAATTCTGCAGTATTACTTTTTGTTTGTCTGCCAAGCGGTAATTGGAGTGACGCACTTACGAGCTCTGATGCGCAAACAAGAGCACGAGGGCCTCTTCTCTTGATAATGAGTGTGGACCTGGTGATTTAGTCTTAATTAGAGCTAATCTATCAGCTCTATGCTAATTCCCAGCAACTTCTCACACTAACTTTAAACTGGAGCATGACCGCTTTCCACTTTTTAAATATATACACATTTTCTGTTGACAAATATCTTTTTGTAAAATGTTTAGTAAATATAAAAAAGTGGGTACCACTTTATTTTAAGGTGTCCTTGTTACACATTACATGTACATACTATTGTAATAACAAATAATTAATCATAATTACATATAAGTATCTCTAAGCCAAACCCTAATCTTAACCATAACCACATGTAGTTAATTAATATTACTTAGTACTTACATATATAATTACACTGTAACAAGGACACCTTAAAATAAAGTGTAACCGAAAAGTGTACATGTTTTTGTTATTGTCCAGTGCAGTGTGTCATAAAAATGGCTGGCTACTGTTTTTGCTTCTTTATTGGGTGAAATATTAAAAATTCACAATTTAAATATTAATACTATAGTCTTTAGAATCATGAGTTGTTGCATTTTCTTGATTATTTTTTTGTGCTCACTGTCCCAAATTTATCTAGAAATAGTCAGAATCTGAAATATTTTATATCATGACATTTCTTTAAGGTTTTAAGAATTAAAAATTCTAAAATTTTGATTCTGAATCTCATTTTTAATCCTAAATATTTCATGTAATCAGTGTGCGTTTTTATATATGTGTATATATATATATATATATATATATATATATATATATATATATATATATATATATAGGTAATTCTAAAGAAATGTCCACTTTTGGCAAGAGGTCTTAATTTATTTAGATTTCTAACATTTAAACTTCGACAACATTATTAATTACCTTTTGACTTTATGAATACATATAAATGACAACTTATTGTTTTTTTTGTGTGATTATTTAAAGATCACATGGACCTTTTTTATGAAATATTAATGTTTTTTATGAAATATTAGTTCTTGATTTTTTTTTTGTTTCAGCACATGTAGTCAAAGTTACAGAAAAATAATGAAAATACAAGAAATAAGGACATTGTTTTATTTATTTAATGTGACAGAAAACAGTAACACCAGTGATGCAGTGAATCACCAGTGTTAATCACCAGTTTAATCCATTTGTATTTTAGTTTTCCTTACCAATAAATAGGTCACACCAGTTACTTCAACTATGAAGCTTCATATGAAATCGTGAGATAAATGAGAAAATTTCTGATAACTGAAAAGAGACAGTAGACTTAACATGGGCTGTTTTTCATAGATCTTTAGGAAATGGGAAGAAGAAAGTCAAGTGATGTTATCAGCGTGATTTGTTTTTCAAAATAAAGGGTAACACCAGTGAAGGAACTCCAGAGGGACCACTACTTTTATAATATTATTTATTAATATTTATTCTGCATTTAGTTTTTTTTATGCCGTTTACATCATAGTTATGAATACATTATTGTATTTTAAATGGTAGAAAAACCTTTTGACCTCAAAATAAAGCACTTTCCATCTGTACATGACTGTGGGGACGAGCAGTTTTGTGGCGCTTGGAATTCATATAATTAATTTTAAAACAAATGTTCCACATTAATGGCTCAAGAAGGTGTCATTGTTCAAATAACATTGTTTCATTTTAAAATATAAAGAAATTGTAACTCTAAAGTGTTTTTCAAGTGTAATATTTCTATAAAGGCAAGGGACAGAAAAATTGACATTTCCATAGAATGACCCATATACGTATAATAAATAGTGTGTTGTATTAGCAACCCTGCTCGACCACAAAACGACGAAATAAATAACATCGGAAGTTTTTAAACAAACTTGTTTTTCACCCTTCTCCGTTCTCGACCTCTGCATTGCCTAGTTTTGCAGTCAGTGTGTGGCAGTCTTTTGCAGAACTTTAGGGCGTTCTTTCTTTGTGTCGTTTAAAAATCAAAGATGTCATTGGCTCCCTTTGCTCAGTCGCTGATGTGATGGCAGTTCTTAAGCCCTGTGACAGCCGCGCGGCAGACGGCGAGATCCCTCCTCAGGCTGTTGTCTTGTGCGTACACGCCGCATCACAACACCGAGGTGATGGGAGGCGGCACTGTTAGCACGGCCATCACGACTAATTCTGTTTGGTGTGACTATTTTAGCAGCCGACAGTAAACAACAGTTTGTGAGCGGAGAAGTATAAGGAACAAAGTGACAAATGTCAGCCCCTCTCCTCTAAACTTAGCCTGAAGGTTAAAGTGTGAGCGTCTGCTAAGAAGACACTGCCCTACAGGGACTGTTCTGTCTTTCCTACATAAACGTGCACGTGCAGCTTATTAACGTCGGACTTCTGCGTGTTCATTTGAGTTGGAGGTCAAAGTAACTTTCGTTTGTTTATTGACCCAGAAGCGTCTTTAACAGCTTTCTTTTGCTAAGTCTGAAAAGATAAATCTGCATTAAGATTAAATTGTTGTGCTTAATGTCTTTTTCAATTTCTAGAGGAAATGAAGAAGTTCATGCAAGAGGTCAAGGCTCTCGGGTACACAGACAAGCCAGATTACGCAAAATTGCGAGGTATTTTGCAACAAGGCCTGAAGACCATAGGGGCGTCCGACGACAAAAAGCTGGACTTCGGTGTGTCGACCAACGGCACAGGCCTGCCCTCCGTCAAGGTGAGAGCCTCCTTCAGCAGAACATCAAAAACCGACCTCTGTCGCCCTCCCTCATTCACGGCACATTGAAAATGCTGCGACAGTCCCTTTTTGAAGCCCGCCGTTTAAAAACGAGCCCATTTCAACATCCTATAATTTGTTTACCTGTTGAAAGCAGATTCAAATTTGAAAATGCCCACACACGATCCAAGACTAATTGCTCGGGTTAGTAGGAAATGCTGTCGAGTGCATTGATTTTCAAATACGATTAACGCGTGATGCTTTTAACCAACGTTTCTTGAGCTTATTTGGTTTCTCGGAAACGACACACAGACGTGCCCTCATTTTACCTTACAGTGTCTTGATGTTAATATTTTTTTTGAATAGCTTTTTGTCCGATTTATTTTTAGTATTTTTCAGATGGTGGAATGTCATTTGACCAGTCAACACCCTCAAGGTGTCAGCTGGAATGAGATCTCACACTTCTGAAATACTACCGCTTCTCTGAATACTTGGGAAGAGGTTATTAATCACTGAATTGTTTTGTCTGGATTGCAAGTTAAACGATCTTTAGAAGCGAATTCTGCAGCCGTCGTGTTTCTTTTTTGTGTATTTCGTGTAAAACAAACCGTCCGAGCCCACAAAGATGCCCTTGATGGCATATACTTTGTGAAAGCGATAAGACTGTGGCTTCATTCATGGGGTCCGGCACAAAGAGCTCTTGGCAACAAAGCCGTCTGCATCTCAGGTTCTCTCCAGCGCCCGGGTGTTTATCCCAGTGGCCCCTCCTCTTCCTCCCACAGACAGGTCCTGAGTGCCTGTGTTTATTCCCTGCTAATGTATCACAAATTTGCTGACACGGTAACCTTGGAGTCGGCGCGGGCCGGCAATCAGCGAGCCGCACTTACGACAGGGGAGGGGACGGACTCTCCTCGCTTCCCACAATGCAGTTTGCATATGGAAGGTGCCACCAGGGAGCTGGCCCATGCCAGCTGAGGGTTACCTGCCCACTGCCGTTATTGTATGTAATTATCGAGCCAATCTGTTCAGCTCAGCAGGGTCTGGATGGTAATCATGAGGCAGCAATTGGCAAAATGGAAGGGAAATGTGAGGGGGTGTGGGGGGGGCTAGTAAGGATGATAGTTCAAGTCCGAGAGAGGGGCGAGCATTCATTATGCAGTCTGAGTGAAGAAAAGGGAGAATTTGATTGCTGTCGTTAAGTGCATCTTCTTCATAACCCCTGGTTCGGTTAGTACGATTTCCTTGAATTGAAGACTTGAGCTTCTATGCTAGAATTTTCATTTGAGGAGAGAAAAAAACAAGGATTTTTGATTGATGAAATTGTTAAAATAGATTAACTCATAGTAGGTTTTATTGTTTGCAATTCTATGAAAAATTCCCAACATTGAAATCGGTTAGGCTGGGCGACAAATCGATAACGATAATTATCGCGTGATATCAATTTCCTCGACCAATGATGACGAGTTCGATAAATGTTCGATATAATGTTTATGCGGCAAAGGCGGAACAAAAGAGCGCTAGTCATTTAAAGCGCGCCACTCAGACCGTTTATCCGCTTGTACATTTAAATGCTGACAGCTAAACTCTATTATAACTGTTTAGGCTAATTTTAGCTAGCTAACGATGCTTCTCTTCAACAACATCTTAATAGTATTCTTGATGATCAATAACTTGCCTTCATAGTCATTAACACATTTTTAAAATCTTGTAATATTTTAAAGCCTTTATTATTTTTCAGCTCTACAGCTGTGAAATTTTGTGTAAAATTCACTTTGAAGATTGACTTTTCATTCATAAAGACGACAAAAAAATGTCTTTTCACGGGAAAACAATGACTTTTTAAGATGAAAATGACATGAAATTACCCTTAGAACCAGAAGATGGCAGTAGAGGATCACTCATTGGCTGCAGCTGCCATTTCAACTCCCTATTTTTTTCAAGTCTTGCTTTTCGATTTATTATAAAATTTACTAGTATAACAAATTTTTGTACTTTTTACTGCACTCAGGTATATAGTATAGCAGGTGCAGAAAGTCATTAAAATAAATAAATACATAAATAAGCCCAGACACCAACAGGGTGAATAAGGGTAAATTATTTAAATACATATAGTTCACTTCAAATTAAATGAGTTAAATATTAAGAATTAAGCAATGCATTCAATATGAATCAATATGAATTTGAAATATTTTAGATTTAATTTAATAACTACGTCTTTTAAGTTTTATCTTGAGCTGTAAAAGCTATTAAATAGCCTATATTTAACCAATACAAACTTGTTACTGCTGTGGTTTTGTTACTCTGAATTTAGTCTGAATCATTTAATGCACAGCAGTTTTTTACGGTATACATGGACGTTTGTTCCTCTTAGACAAAACTTTTCGAATTGTGAATGGATTATGTAGAGAAATCAAGCAAAGGACGCTCCTATTACGGCACAGTACAGTTGATTGACTGAGCTGGCTTGTCTAAAACAAGGAAGTAATCCGTGCATATGGTCGATTTAGCGAAGAACACAAGTAACTTAGTTTATAGCCAGATGACAAACAGAAGAAAGGCTGTGCGCGACAATAGAGTCACATAGCTTTTTAATCTACAAATCGCCATCATTTAACATAGGTTTACATTAGTAGCACTTACTGCACAGTTGTATTGTGTCAGAAATGTGGGTATTTGTGTCTAATTTTATTATATTATTACTGTAGACATTATTAAACATATTGAAGAGGAGTAATGGAATATAATTACTGTATATCTTGTGAAGCTATAGCGTTTATGCATTTATACTAAATGTATTTAGACTATTGTTTTTCATACAAATACCTAGAAACCATATTACAATTTTACCATGGTATTGAGGTGCTATATTTGTGGTTTTAACTGTTATTATCATGTTTTAAATGTATGCTACTATAGAAGACCAATGGTTTAAAAAAAAAAAAAAAAACACTTACATTTCAGAATTTAAAAACATGAATGTTCTGACCATAAAAAATAGTTTAAAGCCACAGTTAACTGTTTGTTTTTTAAAACGTTCACATTGTAGCAAAAAATCTGCCTTTAAACTTGAAAGAAATAAAAATGTGACATTTATGTGATAATTATCGATTAATCATCGATATAGACTGATATGAAAAAAAATATCATGATAATTTTTTGGCCATATCGCCCAGCCGTATTCCCAGTACTGGTCATTTCCTGATTGATGAATAGAATTTTTTTATAAGTCAGTGCTAGTTTTAATCCATTTAATGCATCCTTGCTGAATAGAAGTATTATTTCTTTTTAAAAAAATACAAATAAATAAATAATCATACTGACCCCAAACGTTCGAACAGTAGTGTGCATTTTGCATTTGACATTAAAATTATTTTATTTGTTCTTTCCCGATTTACTGGATAGCTAAATTGTAATTACATTTTCTCAAGCGTTCACAGCGCTCAAGGCGCGCATAATAGTTTCCATGTGTATACAGAGCAAAAGGTCCCTTCTTAATATTTGATTTGAACTTCCTCCAAGGTTGCTCTAGGCAAGTGAATTGACCACTGCTCTTCCATCTTTTCCATCCCCATGTTTGTGTCTTTATTTTTGACTGGAAGACTCCCAAGCGAAAGAAAGCCGAAGAAAAAGGCCCGTCTGCTGATGAAACCGACGGAGCCCCTGCAAAGAAGAGGCGAGCTCCTCAAAAGAAGGGTAAGTCATGTTTATGGATTTTTGAGTTGGCCTGTTCACCTGTTATTATCAATATCAGTAACTTTGGTTGTGGTAAATGTTTTAAACCAAATGTGTAATCTGTTTAGAAGAGAAGCGGGCTAAAAAGACGGCAAGTCCTGCCAAGCGTCCAGCGAAGAAAGAAGCTCAGGCCTCGTCTGAACCAGCGGTGAAGAAAACCCGGGGAAGGCCTAAGAAGAACTCTTAATCCTTTTTGCACTCTAGTTCAAGTTGTTTCCTTTTTGTATCTTTTAAATTGTCTGGTCTGTATTTGTTCTCTGTGGTTGCATTTTCTTAAACTTTAGCAGGGTGTTGGGCACACTCTCTCGCAGTGAAATGATAATAAATAAGGGTAAAAAAAAAAAAAAACGACAGTGGCTTTGAGTTGTGAGTTATTTTCATTCCTTTGTAATGCCTGAATAATCAAGCCTATGCGGATGAGGTCCAGGGGGGATTGCTTTGCCCCCGATAAGGAAATCCCTGAAGGAGCTCAGAGTCCCGACTCTTCCCCCGCCACATTTTCCCCTTGTTGTTGTGCTATGAAAGCCGGCGTACGGCTGGCACTCCGACGTCTGTGGGAGAGGCGAGCTGGTCTTTGATACCTGCATTGAGGCAGGCGAACGTGTGGCAGACGCCACAGAGCCGGGTACGTGCGTTTGGAGAAGGGGGCTCTGCGCCTTTCCGCTCGGCTGCCATTTGATCAGGTGGAGACAAAAGACTAGCACTTGGGTCCTACTTTCTGTGTCACTCTCGCTTGAGTCTTTCTTAACTTCCTGTTCTCCGCTAGGAAATGGCTTCAAAGAGCTATCATTAAAAGTTAGTTGTGGCTGCACCACTTGTTATGCATTGTAACTTTATCGCTGGTTTTGATAACGCACCGACAGCATTCGCAAGCGTATTTTTAGGTCCAAATGTCAGCTTGAATTGTTTGCTTTGTAATCGCGGTAAAATTGATATGACATTGAGGGGACGGGAATAATTTGATGAGGACAGGTTAGAATACATGAATAATAGATATGGCATGTATACAGGGTCGTGACTGGAAGAGCAGAGTTGTGTTTTCCAAGAGTTCGGGGAGATGTACTTGTAATAGATAAAAACAAACTCAGTAGTGTAGGGGTTTTTTTCTAAGAAAGAATCAATATAGGGTATCAACACATCTGCTGATTCAATTCTGTTTCACAGGCTCACGTTTTGATTTGAATCTTATTCACATTCTGATTTATTTGGTTATATTTCAGTAAGAATGTCTGCTTTGTTACAAATGAATAAATCAATCTGTTAAATCTAGAGCTGTAGCTATCGATTATTTTAGTAATCGAGTATTCTACCGATTATTCCATCGGTTAATCGAGTAATCGGATAAGAAGTAATTTTCTTTATTAAATATACAAGAGAAAATAAGATAGGTCTCTTAAAATAAACAACTAATTTGTTTCCTTTTTAGAAAAATGAACATTTTTATTGCTGAAATTGCATACATTAATAACCATGAAAACTAATCCCATTAAATGCACTTATATGCCAATTTACATTCAAAATGCATATGCATATATATATATATATATATATATATATATAAAAATACAAAAATCAATTTCACATTACCTTAGAAAAAGGTAAACATTACAACCTAAAATGAAGGCGTAAGTCAAGAAATTGAGGTATTTAGATGTTTAATTCAGCTCATAAGGACATGAATGCATTTAACTTGAAGTTACAAATGCATAAATGATATTTTGTTATTTTAAACAAAATATTGAATACTGATATTCACATGTATTTTTGAAATGAAGATACTTTAAATGAGAAATCAAAACCGCCAGTAACTGGCAGCAAGTCACGGTTAAGTGAGTCATTGCGATTGAATCATATTGCGTCATTGAATCATTTAACCGTCATGTTGCTCGAAGACGCAAAAACAGTGTTGTGTATGTGTTTGGAATGGTTATTTGTTGGCGAAATAGAGCAAAAACAGGCAATATGCTATCTAAAAGGTAAGTCTCTTAATATTAACTTCTTGTTTATTGATAAACTGTTGCATAAAATCAGTATCACATTTGTAATCATGCTGAGACACTCTTCGTTTGATATTCACTAACTATCTGTGTGTCACAGAGAGAGAATGAGACAATCAACATAAGTGGCAATTAGTCTTTCACAAAACATAGCTAACTTAGGGACATCATAACTAACCATTATTAATTTACGGTCTTAAATATGTACAGCGTTTATCGGTTTGTGCGACAGTAATAATGGTCTGTGGGGAAACACAGTGTTCCGTGTGTAGTTACAGTAAATGGACTAAACGAAGCCTCGATTATTTTTTGTATTCGAGTTACTCGAGGAATCGTTTCAGCCTCGTTTCAAATCTCGTTTCAAAAAACTACAGGTGACCCTGGACCAGAAAACCAGTCATAGTGGGTTTTTTAACTAGATATTGAGATTTTTGAAAGCTTTCCATTGTTAGGACAGGACAATATTTGGCCAAGATACAACTATTTGACTATTTGGAATCTAAAAGTGCAAAAAAAATCAAAATACTGAAAAAAATCGCCTTTAAAGTTGTCCAAATGAAGTTCTTAGCAAATTTAGTTTTGATATATTTAAGGTAGGAAATTTACAAAATTTCTTCATGGAATGTGGTCCTATCCAATAAATCACAATAAGCTTTGTGATTTGTTACTTTTGATAAGAAACAAAGTCTCATATTTCAGTGGCATTGCGAAATGCTTGTGAACTGATCATGTCCTCTGCTTTGATACAGTAACACAAAATAAACATAAATGAATATCTGATGTTAAAAGAAAGAGTACAACTAATCGAAATCCGTATCCTGTCTCAATCGCTCATTCAGTGTTTATTTAAAATATTTGTGTTTATTTAAATATATTTAAAATATATTTGTTTTATACCAAGTATAGTTCAAATCTATTAACATGTTTACTGACATATCACTTGAGACTTCCTGATATAAAAATTATAATTACGCTTTATTTGGAGTACTACTTGTGCACAGTGCACATTTCTTAATATTAAGCCTAAAATATGTCACTATTGATGACGTTTGTGTGATTTTTTTTTTTTTAATAATATTGGTCTTTAAAAGTATACTTGCAAAAGTTCCATTTTAGCACAATCAAATATACTTAAGTGTATCTTTAGTTGTACTTCAGCACTACTTCTGCACAATTAAAGTGCATTAAGTACTAAATGAGTTGTTCCAATTCAACAGACTTTAAGTATACCAGTTTAGTACACTAAAAGTACAATTGCAAGTGTTTTTTATTAAGTACATATTATATACACGTATACTTAGCATAAAATAAATGTATTTCAAATATGTCTTAGTATATTTATTTTTCATTAGGGACAGTTTACATGTTTATATTTCTATTTAGAATATATTTTATTTTGAATATTTAGTATTATGATTTTAACCTTCAATATTGTAGTAACATAGAACTAACTGACTTCTTTTGTTTTTTTTTATTTTTTTCCTTGAGAAACTTTGCCATAATTGTTATTGAAACAAATCGAATTGAATCGCAAGTTTGTAAAGCATAATTGAATCGATTCGTGAAATTTGTGTCAAAACCTAGAACGATTTAAACTGCGAAATTATTTTGAACTTTTATGCTCGTAAAAGTCATTTGCTCATGAATTGGACTACACCAGTCACGTTGTATGTTGGGGTTTTTTGCGTGCAGTTGAGTAATGGGCATAGGGTAAAAGATTTTATGATTTTTGGAAACCAGTATTAGGATTATTCAAATGAATTTCAGAATTAATTGGAAAATCTGTTAAATTTGATGTGTCCTATTATCAAAGCCAAACCATTAAAACCAAAGTAAGGGACAGTAAATGGATGCGCTTAAGTTGCCAAACCATTTGTGTGGTTCCCAAAAACCCCAAGTTTGAACTTTCTTTTAACACTGAACTGAGTTGTCCGTCATCTGCTCTAGGTCAGATGTAGCAATTCTCCCTCATGTACACAAAAACCATCGTTGGTGCTTTTATACCCAATTTGCCCATTTCGTAGCTCCTCTGAGGCCAATCTCCCACCTTTCACCCTCTCTGGTTTCCTTGCTGAGGGAGACCCCGAGCCTTGGTTGCCTTGTTAACTCTAGTTAGACTCTGTTGGCCCAGCAAGAACAGTGAAAGAGGAAGATGTTTCTCCTAATGTTTGTTTTCAGAGCGGAGCCGCATGAGCCCTGAGCTGATGCCGGCATCGATTGTTCCAACAGTGAGGACTAAAGTGCACCCCTGTGTGCTTTCTTCCCCTTCCTCACCACTGACCTTCAGGGCGCACAGCCATTGCTCCGCAGTAGGGGGCAGTAGTACATAATGATTGCACAGCTGGGGGGTGGAGGGTGGGTGGGGGAGGCAAACCTTAAACACAACATTACCACCTGTACCTCACTGGAGGACATGCTGCTTTGATGGGCCTGACTGTGGCCATTGATTGACCTGTGTTTATATCCACTCTCTTAGTTTTGCAGAGTTTGTCTTGGGCTGTTGGGCTTTGCTGGAGGGCTGCATGCTGGAAAATAATTTCTCCTCACAGAGGTTTCAGCTTTCCTCAATGTTTTGGAACGGGTTGGTGGTTATTAACGGTTACCAGTGCTCTTGGGTTGAAACTTTTGGCTTTTATTGGCTAGACGCATTTTTGAAACTTTGTGGATAAGTGAATGGCAAGATGGCTCTCCATTTTTTTTTTAATATTATTTATTGTATTAAAACAGTTAATGGAAAATTCATATTTATTTATTTATTTATTTATTTATTTACAGTACATTACCATTCAAAGTTTTGGGGTCAGTAAGTTTTTTATTTATTTATTTTTTATTTTTTTGAGCAATTAATACTTTTATTCTCCAAAAATGTAAAAAAAAAAAAAAAAATAATTGATTAAAAGTGACTGTAAAGACATTTATACTGTTACAAAATTTCTATTTAATAACAGTGCTGTTCTTTTGATCTTTTCATCAAAGGATCCTGAAAAAATGAATCACAGTTTCTACAAAAAACTTTTTTCAACAAAGAAGAAATGGTTCTTGAGCACTAAATCAGCATATTAGAATTATTTCTGAAGGATCATGACACTAATGACTGCCATTACAGAAAAAAATGCATTAAAAATATTTTTGGGAAAAAAAAATAACATCATTAATTTTCCTTATTTTAAATATATCAAAACATTATTTTCCTGACCAAATAAATGCAGCCTTGGTGAGATTTCTTAGGAAAACAAAAATCTCACCTACCTCAAACATTTGAACAGTAGTGTGCTTCATGATTTATTGCATGCATTCTAAAAAAAAAATAATCACACTTTCTACAAAAAATATTAAGCAGCACAAGTTTTTCCACATTTTAAATAATACAAAATGGTTCATGTGGTTCATATGCGCTAAATCAGCATATTAGATTGATTTCTGAAGAAAAAAAAACATTAAAACAGTTTAAAAGTAATTAAATAACATTTTGTATTGTAATATTTTAAGTTATAATGATATTTTACAATATTACTGTTTTTCTTAGATTTCTGACCAAATAAATGCAGCCTTGGTGAGTTATCTAGAGGAAACCAAACAACCAAAAAAAAACTTACTTACCTTCTTCATTTGACTTTTTCTTAATGTAATGTATTACAAAACACATGTAAATTCAGTTACAGTTATGCTTATTTTACATTTCTCATACACTACCACTCAAAAGTTTTTGAACAGATTTTTTCCAAAGTACGGCAAAAACAGTAAAATTTTGAAATATTTTTACTTTTTGAAGTAGCACTTTTCTTTTTGAATATGTTTTAAAATGTAATTTATTCCTGTGATTTCAAAGCTAAATTTTTAGCATCATTACCCCAGTCACATGATACTTCAGAAATCTTTCTAATATTCTGATTTGCTGCTCAAAAAACATTTATTATTATTATGTTGAAAACAGCAGAGTAGAATTTTTTTTCAGGTTTCTTTGAAGAGAAAGTTTAGAAGAATAGAATTTATCTGAAATAGAAATCATTGTAACATTATAAATGTCTTTATCATCAGTTTTTAAGGGGAAGTCCACTTCCAGAACAACAATTTACAAATAATTTACTCACCCCCTTGTCATCCAAGATGTTCGTGTCTTTCTATCTTCAGTTGTAAAAGAAATTATGGTTTTTGAGGAAAGCATTTCAGGATTTTTCTGCATGTAATGGACTTGATTGGTGCCCCGATTTTGAACTTTCAAAATGTAGTTTAAATGCAGCTCCAAAGGGCTCAGCCGAGGAATGTATGTGCAACACAAGCTTTTGTGCTTAAAAAATATACAAATTTTTCCTTTCCGAAAAAAATGACCAATCGTTTCGCTAGATAAGACCCTTCTTCCTCGACTGGGATCGTTTAGAGCCTTTTGAAGCTGCATTTAAACTGCATTTACGAAGTTCAAAATCGGGGGCACAATTGAAGTCCATTATATGAAGAAAAATCCTGAAATGCTTTCCTCAAAAACCATAATTTCTTTACGACTGAAGACAGAAAGACATGAACATCTTGGATGACAATGGGGTGAGTAAATTATTTGTAAATTGTTGTTCTGGAAGTGGACTTCTCCTTTAATCAATTTAAAGTGCTCCTATTATGCCTTTTCAAATATGATCTTTCATGTAGTGTGTCATGTAGCTGTATGTGAACATAAACTATCTGCAAAGTTGTGAAGCCAACAGTGCACGATAAATAAAGTTATTGTCTATCAGAAAAAGTCGGCTCAATCGCCTGAACGAGTCGTCAGGAATTCGAATCTTTTTCTGTTACGGCTATACGTCACAAAGTAACACATTTGCATAATGTCCGCCCACAAACAGTAAAATTTCCAATCAATTTCAGTGATTGTTGCAGCTTGAGTGTCTGTCTGTCTCATTAGTTAGAGTAATGATAAAGTATGGTGCACGAAGCGGCTTTCACACTGTATGCGGAAAGCGCTGCACTATGAAACCCATTCATTTCAGTTGCTTGCACCGCACGAGGATGGCTTGTTTTTGCGTCGACCAAAGCACGCGCAGCTGAGCGCACCACTGGTGCACGCGCCGCGCTCAAAGTTCAAATGAGTTTCCGCATTCTGTGAAAGCCGCCTTAATGCATTTATAATGTTCAAGTTTACAACACAGAGGTTTGCCCGGTTTGCTTACATAAGCAAATTGCAACACTTTCCAAGGTAGTCCGTGCTAACTTGTCGATCAGCCAATTCAGCCGTTTCGTCATTAGACTCCGGCTCGAATTGGTATGGTGAAATTGATGCCATCTTTTCTATGTATTGACAAGTATCCAGGGCTGTCATTCAGTTATGGCAATGGGTGTTTTGTTCTCCGACACGCTTGTACGGGGTAAGCCAATCATAAAGGACTGCGCCATCTGACCAATCACAGCAGTGAGGGCTCACGGAAAGGAGGGGTTTAGAGACTGATTCTTCGAACTACTTCACACGAGTCGTTTAAGAATCATTTAGAAATGAGCAAAATAAAATCAATTTTTGGAGAAAACTAAAATGTTTTTTGACCTTGCATACATGTAAACCTGTTTTTGGAGTCTCATAAAACAATATTAGCACCCTTTAAAATGGCATAATAGGAGCACTTTAAAGAATCCTTGCTAAATAAAACTATTCATTTCTATAATTTCAGTGGCATTTATTTGTCTTAAAGAAATCCAACGTTGTATAGAAGGCAACAGTGATAGAATATAAATATTAAAGGTGGTCATTGATGGTTCCAAGCTAATTATAATAGCAGACTTCATACTTTTTACGTTGTTGCGGTCATTTCTTGTCTGTTGGCCATCGTTTGTCCAGCTCTTATCTTCATTTGTGTGTCTTGGAAGTGTAAAAGAATAGATTTTTTTTCTGACTTATCAACACTAGCTCTATTTTTTCTTCTCTGTCGTTCTCCCCTCCTTTAGATGAAATAAATTTCACTGTTATTGTGTTTGTATTTATTCCCGTCCCCATGTGCCCCCATTCTGAAATACCCACACATGGAAAAAGAAATATACTGATTTTACATGGCAGAGAGAGAAAGAGCTCTTTCAATGCAGTTATGGTACATTTGCGATTCTAGTTGTGTGTAAATATTAGAAAACAGCAGGTTCTCACATTCACCGAGGAAAGGCATAGCAATGGGGCTAAGACGTGCGTTCTTATCGGTATTGTATTCACACTACACCGTCCTCCTGCTGTTTCTAATCTGCCGCCGCCGCTGTGAGCAAAACTGGACAGGCATTTATTGTCCCAGCAGGGGTATGCTTGACAAGAGAATGTTAAACACTCCACTACCTGCAATTTTCAAAGGTGATACTACACATGATAAAATGTAGATACACGCTTAATTTCTGTTTTGGGGGAAACAGGGGAGAAACTCTAAAAAATAAATAAATGAACTGATTTTTCTGTTTCTTTTCCGCATTACGGACTGGATTCTGCCAGCGCAGTGTGTGCTTTTACTGTTCGTTCGTACGTCTCGTAAGCCGTCGATCCTCCAGGCGAAAGACTTGTCCAAAACCAAAGTGCCAAGTCCAAGTCTGCGGGCCAAATTGCAATCTTTAATTCGATTTACCCTTGGCAGCGGCGTTGAGTGGGTTTAGTGGTCATCAAAAAGACATGTTCATCAGCGTGAGGCGAGCTCTCTTACTCCGAACTGTCCTAGCCGTTCATCGGGACTCTCTCAGACGACTCCCTCAACCTCTCCGTGTCTCAGACAAGTGATGAGTGCCAAGCACGGACCCAATAACTGCTGGTGACATGGGCGAGAAAATAGAAGAGGCAGGAGTCTTAATTAATGTGACATGGACACGTATCTCATGCCCACTGAAAGATGGCTAATGAAGTGCTGGTTGATGTTCTAATGAACTCTGAAGGGGTCCTAAAGAGGATGTTCAAACTTGCGTTCCGCCCCGTTAGCCCGTGATCGTTGTCTCTCAGTGATATCAAAATCACACTGCTTAAAAAATACGCCTGGATGCTTGCTCGTGAGCTACGGGTCTTCGATTAGGTCCCACTGTCTAATGGTCTTCACGCTGGGTGTGTCGTTTAAGGCAACAAAACGTATTTATTTAAGCAATTTATGGGACGCTGAACATAATTTTATTAACAGGGAGTCAATTATCTTTCCTGATGGATGGCTGTGCTGATGGAAATGTTTGCCATGATACTGTCGATGCTTCGGTGGAGATCAGTGATGTAGGGTTTGCAATTAATACATTCAGTCCATCTTAGTGGTTTTGTCCTGGACCATCAGTTTTGCTACAGTAAGTGCAGGCAACGGTTCAGCAGGGAGCTGAGATCTTTTCTTTAGTGTAGAGCCTATGGGATGCCTGGGGCAATGCCTTGCATGTGGCCTATGGAACACGGCGTGCCTATTTTGAGGCAATCGAACACCACTGTTGTGGTCAGTTTGTGGCTGGATTTGTCACGGCATTTTATGAACTACTTTTAACAAGCTTTGATGGCTTTCGCAGCCCCTTACTTATTAGAAATGTCATTTTCAGCCCTTGAGATAAGAGAACGGCCTTCTATGAATCATATGAATCACTCCAACAGCAATATTTTTTGTCTTTTTTCAAAATTATAGCATGTAAACAGAGCATTTATTTTGTAATGTTATAGTAAAATAAAAAAAAATACTGTGTATTTAATGGATTTATACATGCATATATATTAGACAGATAGATAGATAGATAGTAATATGCATATATATATATATATATATATATAATTATTATTTTCATTAATTATATTTTTCATTAAATAGAATTTGTTTTAATATATATGTAGTGTGTGTGTGTGTATATATATATATATACATTTTTCATTAAATTATTAAATACATATGTATATATATAGATAGATAGCAATATGCATATATATATATATACAGATAGAAATATACATTCATACATATATCTATATGTATATGAGTAGAATTAAATATAAAAAATTATATACATTTTTGTAATTTACTGTGATCTGTTGTCAGAGTTTTGCCAATTTTTACATGCACACATACAAATATATAATTATAATTTTATTAAATATACATTTTTAATACATATGTAGTGTGTGTATGTATGTGTGTAGAATGTATCTATAGAGAGAGAGAGTAGAATTAATTATAAAAGTTATATATATGTATATTTTTTTAACTCATATATCCGTGTATAAATAAATATTACAAAATTGAATTGTAATATTTTTAATATTTCTATACATTTTTGTAATTTATTGTGATTTGTTGTCAATTTGTTTTTACAATTTTTTACATGCACACACAAACATATAATGTAATTATATATTTATAATTTTTACTAAATATAATTTTTATATATATATATGTGTGTGTGTAGTGTGTGTGTATGTATACACATATACATACATATATACAGTATATACATTCATATATCCATATGTGTATAATTAAATATTTAATTGTAATTTTTTTAATATTTCTATACATTTTTGTCATTTACTGTCATTTATTGTCAGATTTTCAGATTATATATTTGTTTATTGGATATGTACGCTTTCTACAGATAAAATGTGGATTTTTTTTTTTTTTTTTTTTTTAATTTGGCAGAATTATGATGATGATGATGATGATGAATCGTCAGGTTGCGAGAGCCCTCTGAGAGAGTGGTTCCCATCATATAACATCATCAGCTTCTCCAGCTCCCAGCAGCAGCTAATGCTTGAGGGCTTCAAACAGCCCTGCGGCTTCTATTGTGGTGTCCGGCTTGTGGGGAGGAGAAGAAGCGACCAGCTCAGGTTTCACGAAGCACCACTCCTCCTTGACACAAAAAAGGGCCAACCTTGCTGACCCTTTGCCCTCTCCCACCATTGTGTTCTTGCTCTGTAGCTGTGGCTCCAGCCACCAGATTGGTTTGCTCAGGAATGGGAGAGGATGTGTCTGCCGCTCCATCTGTCAGACTGAGGATCAAATAATAGGATTTTCTGTCCTGGAATTGAAGATAATTGCAGTCTCTATTCCGCTCCCTAACCGTATGATATTAACCTTGCGCTCCTGAGCCCACACTGGGGGCAGAACTTGGGCCAGATGGCACTGTGTTTTGATATCCGATCCAGGCGAGGAGGTCAAGTTGAAGTTCAAGTCCAAAGGACCGCTGTCCCTGCCTCCGCTGATACAATAGAGGTGTCATTCAAATAGGACGTCCTTAACATTACTGGTTCTTTGCTGGGAGGGCAAAAAGTAGAAGCAAAAGAGCAGTTATACATACGCCGCGCTGCTGAGGGTGAAGACGTAAACCGTTTATACATACCGAGGGCACGGCGGAAGAGGCCGGAGGTCGGAAGAGGCTAGCTTTGGGGACGTGAGCAATGTCAGCGAATAGATTCAGTATCAAAGGGTTTTCCTGTCGCGTATGGGTCGAGAGCGAGTAAGATAAACTACAAAGCTGTTCAGATTTCTCTCATTGCTGTCCATTTGCTGCCTGGAGTTTGTAAGGACATTGTGAAAAAAAACATAAAGGAATACTGTCCGAATGAGAAGCAGAAATTGCTTCGTGTGATCGACTAACCCCATCACCAAATGTAATGAATGAGCCATTTCGAACACTTTTGATGATAAGTCTGCCTGCATGTGGTACGGTGGCCTCCTGTGGTGGCTTTGAGCTGAATACACAGTAATAATGTTCCCCTTCTCCCATGGTGCTCCTGAGCGTGCCCTGGTTACTGTCCCCTTGGTAACATGCACACGTTTAGAAAGCTTTACATACACACTTGCTATGATCATGTTGATGAGAAGCAAACAAGTAATTGATATAAAAATTTTGGGGTCCCACTTTATATTAAGTGGCCTTAACTACTATGTACTTACATTTAAATTAATAATTTGATGCAATGCACATTTTGTGTACATACATATTTTTACGTTGTAATTCATTTCTGATTACCTTAATAATTACACTGTTGACCCATATCTTACACCTTAACCCAACTTTAAACCTACCCATACCACCAAACCTGTCCCTAACCTTACCTGTGTCCCACCTCAATAGCAGCAAAAGTGTTTTGCAATACAGTATGAACACAATAAGTACATTGTATTTATATTTTGAGGTAAGTACATAGTAGTTAAGGCCACTTAATATAAAGTGAGAACAATTTTTGTTATCAAAATTAAGTGAATATGTACAGAATAATGTGTTAGGATATATATCCAGCTCTTATTTCACCACAATATCAAAATAAAAAAATAAGTTATAACAAAAATTACGTTTGTAGACCATTAAGGTTTGAGACGAAATTAAACACTCAATTTTCATTAAAAAAACAACAACGAAAAAATTCTGAAAAAGATTTTCATTTATAATATTTATTTAGATATTACATAAATATTGACATGTGCTAATTATTTAAAATAGCTACACTGTAAAACATCTCGATGCATTACGGTAATGATAATTGAGCTGAAAATATAATATGCTTAATATTAATGAGAATAATGTCACATTATTCCTTGTTTTAAATATCATTTTACATCGTCTGTTTCATACTCTTAAGGCATAAACATGCTTCCTTTTAACCTGTATTTTTTTTAGTTACAAATACGGATCTTCCCAATGTTTTTTAAAGAAGTCTATTCAGCTCACCAAGCCTGCATTTATTTGATCCAAAATACAGCAAAAGCAGTAATATTGTGAAATATTTTTACTATTTAAAATAACTGCTTTTTATTTGAATATATTATATAAAATGTAATTTGTTCCTGTGATCAAATCTAAATTTTCAGCATCATTACTGTAGTCTTTATTGTTACATGATCCTTCAGAAATCATTCTAATATGCTGATTTGCTGTTTAAGAAACATTTTTAATTATTTTTATTATCAATATTTAAAAGTTGAGTACATTTTTTATTTTTTCGGGATTCTTTGATGAATAGAAAGAGATATATATATATATATATATACACACACACACACATCATGTCTATAGATATATATATATATATATATATATTTAGCAAGGATGCTTTAAATTCATCAAAAGTGATGATAAAGGCATTCATAATGTTACAAAAGATTTCTGTTTTAGATAAATTCTGTTCATCTGAACTTTCTATTCATCAAACAGCCTGAAAAAAATCAGCTGTTTTCAACATAATAAATGGTTTTTCAGCAGCAAATCTTAATTTTAGAATGATTTCTGAAGGATCACATGACTGGAGTAATGATGCTAAAAATTACATTTTAAAATATATTCAAATAGAAATCAGTTATTTTAAATAATAAAAACATTTCAAAAATGTTCTGTTTTTGTCGACACCAATAGCTTTGTGGTTGGCGCGTCGCCATATGGTGCTATTGCGCTGCGGGCAACCCGAGTTCGAATCCCGGCTCGTGGACCTTTCCTGATCCCATCTCCTTCTCTCTCTCCCACTTCCTGTCCATCTACACTTGTCCTATCCAAATAAAGGCATAAAAACGCCAAAAATAAATCTTTAAAAAAAATAAATAAATAAATGCAGGCTTTGTGAGCAGAAGAGACGTCTTTAAAAACATTAAAAATCTCACTGTTCAAAAACTTTTGACTGGTAGTGTATGCACAATTAATAGTCTGATTTTCTTTATATGCCTTTTTTTCTCTTTAAATGTCATGCTTTCCCTTTCTTTAATACATTTCCTTTACATAAGCACTTCCAACTTACAGGCTCCTTTTGTGGATGAATGTCATGATTTATATAGTCATGCTCTCTCTTTCCTCTTCACCCTCCCTTCCTCTCTCTGCACCTTGCATGGGATGGCGTGAAGTTATTGTAATTTAGTGATGATTTGTCACTGTCATCCTCCAGCTTCCCGCTGTACCCCGAGACCATGGTTGGGCCCCACTCCGGCAGGGGCGTACGGGCGACTGCCACGTCATCTATACGGGAACCCCATTAATAAGGGTTAAATCTGGCTAATTGTAATCCAATTAATAACAGACACAATGATCTAGCGTCCGTTTGTTATTTGAGGACCCAGCTGAAACGCTTTTGAGGGTTCACGCCCCCCAGGGTTCGCCCGCCATTGTTGGCTTGCTCAGTATGCAAGGCTAGTTTTTATTAAATCCGTTGACTGGCGGCCAACGGTGGGCTGCGGTGCCAGTGGCCCTCTCTGGTGCGACTCTCTCTTCTTCAAAGCGGACAACTTAATGGCAACCCTGGTGTCATTATCCTTACCATATTTCTTCCAATTACCCCGTAATCTCTCTCTTTCTTTACATTCCAATTTAGTAGAGTAAATCAGGAAAAGCGGACTTTTATTGTCAATGATATATGCTGTAGTACTGAGTGAGAGAAAAATAGGAGAGCGAACCTATTTGTGTTTATGGCTTTAGAGGGAAGGAGATAAATGACCTGGCTTTTTTATTTAGTTTTAATGAAGAAGGGATTGAGGGACTCCCTGTCCCGGTGGCATTAATGTGATTTTTCCCTCTCCAAAGAAGCGCCTGCCTGTCCTCGCATTTGTTTGTGACCTAGTTGCGCTGGTCTCCGGAAAGGACATCCGGCTTTGTTTGCGTGAACATCCAGTGTCCTCCGTGCTCATAAACACACTAATGGGTTTTTCACAGCGGCAGCTGGACAGGGGTGGAGAAGGAGCGAGCACTTACAGTAAACGATCAGTGTCCCTCGATATTAAACGTCCCTCCGGCCACTAGGCTAAACGATGGTTCCATTTAGACCCTCCCCAAAGCACCCTCCTACCCACTTAAAGCCCCCACCTCCACCGTCTCCTGCTCCCGTACAAGGCAGCACCAAACAATATTAGCCGAGCCACCTTATGCTCTCCACATGAGTCCCTTCAATCGTTCAGCGTTAATTGGATACTCAGTCCCCAATTAAGTTCTTGGCCCAAAAGGAGAGCATGAAAAAACAAGACAGGTTTAGCTCCCTTCTGTGGGACTTCATTAGACGGCTACTGCTGCAACATCCTTGGGGAGAGAGGACAGTGGCGTACACACACACACTCGCACACGCACGGTAAACACAATAGGCCGGTGACATGGCTCGAGCGAAGGGGCGGCAGCGTTGGGAGAGTGAAGCTGGAGAGAAGTTAATTACACACTGTGTGTTTCTCACTCGTGTGAA
Organism: Labeo catla; assembly: GCA_012976165.1. Taxonomy (NCBI): domain Eukaryota; kingdom Metazoa; phylum Chordata; class Actinopteri; order Cypriniformes; family Cyprinidae; genus Labeo; species Labeo catla. Next base: position 1,346,865 of record VONZ01000006.1, on the reverse strand, counting down.
ATATTTGGAATTCATTAACAAAATCAATATGCCTTCGATATCCGTGTAGAAACATGGACTGTGTGTTGTAGTGTTAAAGGAATCGTTTCGTTTGAATATAGAACTTCTGTCATCGTTTACTCGCTTTCATAATATCTGAACCTGTGATTTTCTCTCTTCTGTGGAGCGCAAGTGTTTTTTCTTTACTCTTTTTTATTATAGTGCAAGTGAATGATAAAAGTGGTTCACATGACGCTGTGTTAATAAACTAGGAAGCTTTTAAAGGAGAAGTCCACTTCCAGAACAAATATTTACAGATAATGTACTCACCCCCTTGTCATCCAAGATGTTCATGTCTTTCTTTCTTCGGTCGTAAAGAAATTATGTTTTTTGAGGAAAACATTTCAGCGTTTTTCTCCATATAGTGGACTTCTATGGTGCCCCGATTTTGAACTTCCAAAATACAGTTTAAATGCGGCTTCAAACGATCCCAAATGCGGTTGTAAACGATCCCAGCCAAGGAATAAGGGTCTTATCTAGCGAAACGATTGGTTATTTTCATAAAGATAATACAATTTATATACTTTTTAATATCAAATGCTCGTCTTGTCTTACTCTGCCTGAACTCTTTTTTTTTCCGGTTCATGACAGTTAGGGTATGTCGAAAAACTCCTTTGTCTCTTGTTCTCCCTCAACTTTAAAATCGTCCTATATCGCTGTTTTACCTTTTTTGTTAAGAGTGTTTGATCTTCTTTGCATGTTCACTTTGCAAAGACTGGGTTGGAACTTCTGCAGCAATCTAGGATGACTTTGAAAAAATTTTTGAAGTTGAGGGAGAAAATACGAATGGAGTTTTTCGACATACCCTAACTGTGTTGAGCCAGAATACTCAGAGTTCAGGCAGAGCAAGACAAGAGCGTTTGAGATTAAAAAGTATTTCAGTTGTATTTTTTTAATGAAAATAACCCATCGTTTAACTAGATAAGTAAATCGTGGGGTAATTTTCATTTTTGGATAAACTATCCCTTTAAAACTTTGTTTTAAGAACTAGCAGGTTAAAAAAACAGTCTTAAGTATCACATATATATTTGTAGCATTAGCCAAAAATACATTGTATGGGTCAAAATGAACTATTTTTCTTTTATGCCAAATATCATTAGGATATTAAGTAAAAATCATGTTCCATGAAGATAATTTGTAAATTTCCTACAGTAAATGTATCAAAATTTAATTCGATTAGTAATATGCATTGATTTTCAAATAGTTGTATCAAATAGTTGTATAAGCTTTTATATTCTGGTTTTGGGTTTCGGATGATGTATAAATAAAAAAACTGACCCTTATGACTGTTTGTGTGGTCCAGGGTCACATATTTCTAACACAAAACCATCATATGGCTTTATAAAACTTCAAACAGTTATCGCATGGACTACTTTTATTATACTGGTTACACTTTATTTTGATGGTCGTCTTTAGAAATAGTTGGCTATAAGGAACTTTTCAACTACTGTACGTCAATTATTAGTCATTAGAGTGTTAGAGTATTAGTAAACTGTTAGGGTAAGTAAAATAAGCTTACAGATATTTGCGAAGTTGATTCAAAGTCAACAGAATTTATAAATGACTCAAAGTAAAGTGTTACCATTATACTTTCATAATACTTTTACATTCTTTTTGAAGCTTGAAAACGTGCTGATTCATAATAATTGCATAGAAAAGAGCAACGAGCGCATTAATCAAAATCTTTTTTGTGTTCCACAGAAGTAAGTCAGTCATACAGGTTTAAACAACATGAGGGTGAGTAAATAAAAGCATGTTCATCTTTGGTGAGCTGTTCTTTTTAAATGCATGTTGAATTTGCCCTCTGTGGATGGAAATGTGGCCTCAAACCAGTCCGCTTGTGTTTACCACCCCTCTCTTTTGCTCTCGCATCCCCCTCCCTCCGTCCCTCTTCGCAAGAACGAGGTTGTAGTTTACTCATAAATTCATCAGGCGCGAGGTTTGCACGTAACAATTTGTGACTCGCGTGTCTTTTCATTTTAAGGATAGTAGGACACGGACACCGCCGCAAAAAGCATGCTGTATACTGTAATGAAGTTGATTTTTTAATGTTTCTGCCACACAGGATAAAAGGCAGGCTAATCACAAAGACCAGCCTACCCCCCAATCAGTTGCTATTTATTTTGACTGGAAGCTCCAGCTAAAAGTGATAGCAGTGAGCGTGAAGCGTTTCAGTCGAATCAGAGCTCGCTAGATGTTGATTTTGTTTGTGTGTGTATGGCAATGTTACTGAATGACGAAACACCATGTGTGCTTTGTTCAGAGACGTAACCTCTTACTTCGAGTCTTTTTACGGGTACTGAAATGTCTATTAACACAATGGCTGTTGTTTCCCGTGGTTGGTATGGAAATAGTTATCAGGGTAATGTTAACTTTTAATGCAGCTATAAATTTACAATTAGATGGGTTCTTAGCGGCGCATAGTGCCGTCTTCTCCAGACTGTTTTTCCACAGGGTGGTGATAGCATGTTGGTGTTGTCCTGAAGCTTGCCTGAAGACTGCCTTGAGGGGAACTTCTCAGAGGAGTCCATGAGCCTACTGAACTTCCCTCCCTTCACCCCACGTCAGCCAATCGGCTGTCAGCAACTACGCGAGCCTGGCTAACCGCTTTGGAAGATGTTTCTCTGAAATGTAGGTAGGAATACGAGTGGGTGTATTCACTCAGTTTTAATTTTAATGAAGGGAAAATGCAGGAAGGCACATTTTCACGGGGGAATGGGAATGGTTAACCGCATTATCCTTTTAGATTTTAAAGGATTGTTCAAAATAAGTTAAGTTCTGTTGACAACATCTGTGGCGTGCTATGGATTACCACAGACAATCATTTTGACTCGGCCGTCAGTTTGTAAAAACAATTGGGTTTATAGTAATGCACTAACAATGGATTCTGCATGGTTAAAACTGTATTTTTTTTTATTTAAGCTATTACTTTCAACTAATGTTGAAATACCACATTGGTTAAAAATATTATAAATAAAAATAAAGCTAAATATTGAATTTCTTCTGTGTGGATACCTATGTAGGTATATACTTGAAACTTGTATACTTGAAATATGGCTAAATTAATGATTCAGCATGTATTCTATACATGCTTGACATACTCTGTATTACAGTTTGATTATGTATTGAGTATGTATTTATTTATTTATTTATTTTATTTTTTTTTTGTATATCTTTTCAATTTAGTTTGTTTAATTTAGTTTTTTATTTATTCATTTTTTTGGGGTGGGGTTGGGGTTTTCACTGTTCTCCTGTATTTTTATCCTGTTATTATTGTAAAAGTTCAATAAACAGATTAATCAAAAATAAAATAATATAAAATCTAAATAGAAATGCTGTATAAAAAACAAAAGCTACTAAAAACCGCATTCACAAAACAAAATTATAAAAAAAATTGAAATATTAAAAAAACTATAATCATATATAAGTAATAATAAAAATAAGAATGCAGCTCATATTTTTGTGAAAGCTTTTTACTGATAATAATAGTTCTTATAATTATTTTTAAAAATAAAATAATTATTACTGTAATTTTATTAATTATTTTGATGTAATGGCTAATGAACAAACAAATTATATATAAATTACATATGATTTTGTCTTAATAAATTAGAAATAAAAGTAATAATTAGAAATATCTCATCAACTGAGTTTAGGCATCACCTTCAGTTTGTAAAATTGATATTAATTTTGGGATATTCTAAATATAACATAATCTTTTTGAGAATTAATTTAAATAATATAAAATAAAATAATAAAAGCTAAATAGAAATATAATAAACAAAAACTAGAAATGACAAAATATTTTGTCTTAATAAATTAGAAATAATTAGGAATCATTTACCATTTGTAAAATGGATATTAATTTTAAGATTTGCTAAATATAGCATTAGTAATAATGAAATTATTCATCTTTTTAAAGATTAACTTAATGTAAAATAACAAAGTAAAAGCTAAATAAAAATATAAAAACAAAAACTACTAACAAATGACATTCACAAAAACAAAATTATTAAAAAAAACGCATTCAAATTATATATATAAAAAAATTATAATACTATACAAATGAAACAAAAATAAGAATGCATTTCATATTTTTGTGAAAGCTTTTTGATAATAATTATTAATCAGTATTATAATCATTATTAAAAATAAAATAATAATTAACATTATTTTATTAATTATTTTGATGTAATCGCCAATAACCAATAAGCAAATATATATAAATTGCATAAGAGTTTATCATAATAAAAAATAAACATAGGTTAAGTAATTATAAATAAGTCTGATCACCTGAGTTTAGGCATCACTTACAGTTTGTAAAATGGATATTAATTTTAAGATTTGCTAAATATAACATTTGTAATAATAACATTTTTGCGAGATTAACTTTAAGTATGTATTATGGCCTGAAAAAGGTCATCTGAATGTAAAAATAGATGTTACAGTACATGGTTTTTGTTTGTTTTTACAAGTTAAGGGAAAAGTCAGCTATTTTAAGTGGCAATTGACATGATGACGTACAGTATATGGGCTTGGCATGAAAGAGCTAGCTTGACTTCATTTATTGATTAAAAGGGACACAAACCATAATATATCGTTGTCAACTTCAAATGATAACTGCAAGACTGGCTAATCATTTTTGTACTCTTACTCTGGGCTTAGCCTGCTGAGAACAATCAAACACACCCTCTGTGTCTCTGTCTCTCTCTCACACACACATATAGTACAAGAGTTAAGAAACCACTGTCTCTGGTCCCCAGGCTAGAATCAACAGCTTCTCTTGATGACACGTATACGTGCGATCTCCCACCTATGTTAATCACCTCTTCACACAAACCGCTCGCTTCACAGCGCAATCACATCCGTTAACAGCCACCCTCACGCTCTCTGTGCAAATGGAGCTCGACTCCAACCCACCAGAACCCACCCTGCCTCTGCGCCAGGGCGAAAACATGCCCCTGCGCCCTGCAATAACTGGCATCGCATCAGACAGTGTCCACTGCACCGTGGGTATAAATCTTGGCTTTTTAAGTATCAAGACGGGCACATTTCTGGCAAATCGAGGGCTGTAAATTTGCATTTATAACTCCCAAGCATGTGTTAAAAATCCTGGTGCTTTGGTTTGGACTGGGCTTCAATTAAAACAAGATCCTTCTGGCTTGTGAGACTCAGATCTTTGGTCAAACACATTAACTGCCATCTCTCTGCCACCATATCCAGAGGCATGTCTTTAGGGCTCCCGAGCCATAAGAAAGCAGTTCTTTCTATAAGACACTGAGAGAGATATGGACAGTATTGGAAAGCCCTGGGCAAGAGTACTACATTCTGCCGCCGTTTATTCATGAGATACTCTTAGAAAGACTTGTTATGCAGTGGGTATATACTTTTGCACCTGTAAAAAATTCGTAAAAATAGGGCACAATGTACCTCTTTTAATATGAAGGAATTTTCTGTATATATTTTTACAGGTGTTTTAACTGTATTTCAGGGTTGCCAGGTTTTCACAACAAAACCTGCCCAATTGCAAACAGAACTAGCCCAAAAATAGTCCACTCATGTTTCGAGAGGGGTCCCCTGGGAAAAATCGTTTTGGGTTAAAATGCATATTTTTTGGCAGGATTACCCTGGTAAAATGAGCATTCCAGGGACTAAATATTACGTTATTGGGGTTGCTTCAACCTGCCGACATGAAAAACAACCCACGGCAACAGTGTTAAAGCAGCTTAATTCCGCAGGAAAACTGCGGACTTGGCAACACTGCTGAATTTTGCACTTTATTAATGTTAATGAAAATGTCCATTAAAATTACTGGATAATATTCTGGCAGTAAATCTGCCAGTACGTTTCCTGCGTTTTATTATTATCGTTATTATTATTATTAACAATGCTGTTGTTAAGAATTTGTTCATGTAAAAATTATTATTATTTTTTTTTTTTTTACTTTTTTACCTTTTTTTTTATTTACCTCATCATTTTTGTATTAATTATTGTTCTACGTGGAACACAAAAGGTCTTGAATTAATATAAAATATTTTTTAAAATCAAAATACTAAATTGTACCTGTTTTGTGAACTGGATCAAATTCCAAAAAAAAAGTTGCATGAATCTACAAAAATTATTAATTTATCTCCCAGATTTTATTTTATTTTATGTTATTTTATTTTATTTTATTATTTTTTTATTTTATCTTGACTGCTTTAGTCTTCATTCATGTTTGTTACAAACAACTTGCTAGGATTTTATTGCACTTTTTGTGTTGTGTTTTGTTTGTTTTGATATACATTTTTTGTTTTGTTTGTTTTGTTTTATTTTTTACTTTAGTTCTCTTTTCTTTTTTGTTTTTACTTTTACTTTTTGTTTTATTTTAGTTTACTTTTTTGTTCGTTTTTTTGTTTTTAATTTTTCTTTTTTCTTTTGTTGTATTTTTGTTTCTTGATTTTTTTTTGTTTTTTTTTAGTTCAGTTGTTTCTTTTTTGTTTTTGGTTTTACTTTTTGTTTAACTTTTTTTGTTTTGATTTTATGTGTATGTGTGTGTGTGTGTGTTGTGTTTTGTTGTTTCACTGAAGAAAGAAAGCCATAGAGAGTTGGAACAACCAAACTGGTGCTTTGATTTGGGTGAATTGTCTCTTTAAGTGCAAACATTTGTCCTTTGCTTCCCTTTTAAATAGTGTCCCTTTTCGATTATAAACCAGCATAAAACATGTTGTTCAGTAATCTATTCCCTACTAGCCGGTCTTGTAGCCTGTCATATAGCACGACAGTTATCACCTCATTTTCAGCTCTAATGCAGTTGTTGTTTTTGGGTGCTGGTGTAATCACCAGCTTGCCATGTCCTTGCTTGACCAGATCATGGCATGTTCAACACTTCACCATCTGTTGTCTCTTCTTTTTCCACTGCGCCTAATTGCACGCTTGCTCAACTCATCGTGGACATAAACCCTGCTTGTTGTTGTTGTTTTTTTGGATGTTGTGCTAATGGTGTGTTTGTGTGCGTGTGTTTAGAGGAAGATGAGCCCTGTTGGTTTGTCCAAAATGTCCTTGGAGATCAGATCCATGCATCTTTCCTGTAATGAAGCTCCACAGAGGGTGGTTGAAGGAAAAGGGCCATGTTCCTCTGGGTCACCATGCTTCTAATTGGGTCTTAGTGGTCTCTTAATGTTGGAGGTTCCATGACCTCCTGTGGCCACTTTGTAGTCAGTATACTAGCATCGTTCATGCAGCTCTGCAAAACAAGAGCGAACTTTTGGACCTCTGTTGCAGTATCTGTTTTATTTATTTTTAAGCAAGACTTGATTATGTAGTCAAATTGTCCATTGTGCTTATTTCACATTGATTTAACAGCATCCATGGCATGCTTGTTGATAGAACAGCCTTTGAAAATTAAAACCACCTCTATTCTTTTATTTCCCTCTTCTCCATCACCTGTGAGGAACTGTTGCCTATTAATTTCCATACCCCGCTTTTCCGAAATGATGCTTTTGACAAGTGTCGAAAGGCTTGTTTTCAGATTTTTCAGAGGTAATTTATGGGGCATGGCAGGGCTTCCTTAAAGATATATTTTGCTTTTCATGTCTATCAGGCCGGCTGTAGACAGCGCTGGCTGTAGACAGCGCTGGCTGTGTGGTGAGAGGTGAGTGTTGGGTGGAAGTGTTCCATTGGAGAGCAGCATCGCAGCATCAAAGCCCCCTTGTCAGCTTAAAGCTAGACATCACTGGGATAGATGGTTTTGTTTTGAAACAACAGACAGGAGCTGCCAGTGTGACAGGAGTGTTGGCTAATTGATACAAAAGTATCTGATGTTGACCTACAAAATTTTACAACTGGGAAAGTATTTTTTTTTTCCTTTCATAAATATAATTAGTAACTGTAGGTAGACCTTATGGCATGTCAAGAGTATATATACAGTGAAATCCGAAAGTTTCTTTTTAAACAAAATAAGAGAGATCATACAAAATGCATTTTGTTTTTTATTTATTACTGTCCTGAGTAAGTCCACAAGACAAAAAAATAGCTGAAATTATTAAAAGAACCCCCTTCAAAAGTCCTCCAGGTCCTGCAGATTATTTAGTTTTCCAGCATCTTTTGCATATTTGATTGATTTGATATGATTTTGAGATCCATGTTTTCACACTGAGGTCAACTGAGGGAGTCAAATGCAACTATTAAAAAAGGTTCAAACATTCACTGATGCTCCAGAAGGAAACACAATGCATTAAGAGCTGGGGGTGAAAACTTTTGAACAGGATGGAGATGTCCAATTTTTTCTTATTTTGTTAAAATATCATTTTAGAAGATACTTGCATATTTCCTGGAGGACAAATTATGAACAATTTACCTTGATCTTCAAATTAATAAGTTTTCACCCCCAGATCTTAATGCATCTTGTTTCCTTCTGGAGCATCAGTGAATGTTTGAACCTTTTTGAATAGTTGTGTTTAAGCCCCTCAGTTGTCCTCAGTGTAAAAAGATGGATCTCAAAACCATACAGTCACTGCTGGAAAGGGTTCAAATATGCAAAAGATGCTGGAAATCTGCAGGACCTGGAGGATTTTTGAAGGGGGTTATTTTAATACTTTCAGCTATTTTTTTGTCTTGTGGACTAACTGTTCAGAACTAACAAGGGACTCATGAGCAATCAGCACAAAACGAAACAAAAATAAAAACAGTCGTATATCATCTAGGTAACCACACACAGTATTAAGAAAACTTTTGAAGGGGGTTATTTTAAAAATGTTTTGTGGACTATATGTAAACATGTTTAATGTAAGTGTAATGTAATGTAATGTAAATATCTTACTCAGGACAGTACTAAATGAAAAATAACATGCATTTTTTATGACATCTTATTATTCACATTTTCACAGATTCTGCAAGGGATTCCCAAACTTTCGCATGCCACTGTATATTAGATTTATTAGATTTTTATTTGACACATTAGGTAATTATTATTATTATTATTATTATTAATCATTACATATAGATATATAGATTATACATTTAAATCGCTTGGCAGCCTATATAGCAAACAATTGCTTTTAGTGGCCAATACTGATTATCTGCAATTATTTGATTTTTAAAAATAGCTGATGATCAGTGTTAAAGCAATAATAATGAATTAACATAACACCATTAAAGGATTAGTTCACTTCCAGAATAAAAATTTCCTGATAATTTTCTCACCCACAGGTCATTCAAGATGTTCATGTCTTTCTGTCTTCAGTCACAAAGAAATGAAGGACTTCAATGGAAATCAGCGGGTTGAAGGTCCAAATTGTAGTTTCAATGCAGGTTCAAAGGGCTTTACACAATCCCAGTCGAGAATGAAGGGTCTTGTCTAGTGATATATAAATATATTTGACCCTGGAGCACAAAACATATATATGACCCTAGAGCACAAAAAGTGTCAATTTTTCAAAATTGAGCTTTATACATCATCTGAAAGCTGAATAAATAAGCTTCCCATTGATGTATGGTGTGTTAGGATAGAAGAATATTTGGCTGAGATACAACTATTTCAGTATATGGAATCTGAGGGTGCAAAAAAATCAAAATATTGAGAAAATTGCCTTTAAAGTTGTCCAAATAAAGTTCTTTGCAATGCATATTACTAATCAAAAAATAAGTTTTAATATATTTACAGTAGCAAATTTACAAAATATCTTCATGGAACATGATCTTTACTTAATTTCCTAATGATTTTTGGCATAAAAGAAAAATCTATAATTTTGACCCATACAGTATATTTTTGGCTATTGCTATAAATATATCCCAGCGACTTAAGACTGGTTTTGTGGTCCAGGGTCATATATATATATATATAAAATTAGTATACTTTTAGCCACAAATGCTATACATTTTTATTCTTTTTTCGAAAATGGCTGATCGTTTCGCTACATAAACCCTTATTCCTCAGTTGGAATAGTGTAGAGCCCTTTGAAGCTGCATTGAAACTGCAGTTTAGACCTTCAACCCATTGGTTCCCACTGAGGTTTACTATATGGAGAAAAATCCTGGAATGTTGTCCTCAAAAATCTTAATTGCTTTTCGACCGAAGAAAGAAAGACATGAACATTTTGGATGGCATGGGGGTGAGTAAATTATCAGGACATTTTTATTCATATTTTATGCTTTAGTTCAAGAAGAAATCAAATTATTGGTATTGACCGATATCATTCTTAATAATCGGCTAGTACCAGTATATATTATTTATTTATTTATTTATTTTTTTAATGGAATTATACCCAAAATATGAAACTAAAACCACCAGTAGGTGACGGCAAGTCACTATCTTAATGAGTGAGTCATTCAGTCATACATTTAACTGATTCATACAAACAGCTGACTAATTCGGAAACAAAGCAAGTGACTTTTTTGTCTTCATATCTTGAATTATAGGGACATATTTTGCATTCTGTTGTTACATCACACATTCAGTCATCATAAGATGATAATTTATAGCTTGCTTCATTTTGTCAACACATTTAATTGAGTTGGTAACACTTTAGTATAGGGAACAATTCTCACTATTTACTAGTTGCTTATTAGCATGCTTATTTTTAACATATTGGCTGTTTATTAATACATATAAAGCACATATTCTGCGTGAACATTCTACATCCCTAATCCTACCTAATACCTAAACTTAACAACTACCTTACTAACACTTAATAAGCAGTAAATTAAGAGTTTATTGAGGCAGAAGTCATAGTTAATAGCAGGAATTGGACCTTAAAATAAAGTATGACCCAAGAGTCTCACATCGTCGTTTTTAAGCACAGCTTATTTATTTAAGCATGACTTGTGGACACCTATGTTGACCAATGAATGAATGAACATTCTACTATCCATTTGATAACATATCCATATTTCATGGTAAAAACAGATGCACAAGATATAAAGTATTTTCAAGATCTCACTTCTTGATGTGCCATTCTTTATCCTCTATTAACTGTTTGTTCTGTTCTGGGTTTGTTTTGACGTCTTGGAGATGGACGACCGTCTCACCTAATGCCCATAACGCTGTCAAGTGTCTGAAGTGCCTTATATATGCCTTTAGAAACATAAAGGAAGTATATACTTCTGAGCACGTCAAATAAATAAATAAATGAAATATTGTTGCCAGACTTGGGCCCTGGATTCATCTTCATTCCAGGTTCAGATTTCACTTTTGGGAGCAGCGCAGCAGATCAGATGACACCGAGCGAGCCAAGAAGGAGTGTGCCCTTGACTTGTGTTTGTGCCTTTCTGTGTGTGTGTTTTGTCTCCGTCTCTCTCATCTCTCTCTGTTTATCACGTGCAGGTTCGGCTTTGTGTGTGTACGTCCTGTCTGTCTGAGACCGGTTGGAAAGGTTGGAAGATTGCTGATTTCCCCAAAGAACAAACGGTACCTGCAGGCCCCATTAAAGCCATCTGTAGCGTGCGTCCATGTTTATCTGCTCCCCCGTCCTCCGGGAAGGCTTTCTCCCCACCCCCCACCGCACCACCGGACTCCAGCTCCTTACCGAAGACCTATGGCACGTGTCCCCAAAGTGCCTGGCCCCAATGGCCCCCCGTAGGTTGGCGCCACGGCGTGCCAACTCCCTTCCTCTGCCAGCAACCTTCAGGTCCATTACCGTTCGCTATCAGCGGGGACCAAGCTGGGGGAGCCGACAAAAGTGGCATTTCCAGAGCGCATCAACATACTATCCCTCAAGCGCTCCAGGCCTCGTAAAATTGGACTTATGGCTCGGTTGCCAGCATAAATAAGTCCCTTTGATAGTTAGGGGAAGAAGTTATGACACTCTTGGGTACGCGTGAGGGACAGTGGCACTGTCATCTCATTCCTGCTACCCTGGCACCCTGGTGCCTCTGATCTTTCTGCCGATTCAGGGCACGCTCTCTTCATTACCGCCGGCCACCGGGGACTTGTTTTTTCTGCAAGATTAATGAGTGCCGCGGAAATTCTCCAGCGCATCTCGATAATTAAGTCTTTGTTTATCAAAAAACAAGTTATATTAGGAGCAGGAAATTCGCAGTAATTATTCATAATCCTAACAATTCAAGTGTAGCTACCTCATTTGCCTGTGTAATTCTGCTTTTTAATTTCTTGCATACATTTGCATATTAATTTTGCCCGTTGGCTGCTGCAGGCCTCTGACAGTAATTTTTTTTTTTTTTTTTCCCTTTCCGCGTGATGTTTTTCACAGGGTGAGGCTCAGTCGGGTGGCATTTCGGCTGGGTGTAATGATAAATTATGAATTTTTCTAATTTGCTGCATAATGAAGTAACCCCTTCCGATCCATTTCCTCTTCCTGCGCTGCGGCTTTAGGCCCATCAGATGGTTGTCGGAGCGTGTTTCTTTATCTCTTTGAAATGGCCATGTGGTCATTAGAGATGGCGGTGCCACGCGGGTGTCAAAGGCTGTTTCTCCAGTCGGGGTGAGAGATCGTCAGCTCCCTGGCATCCGCTCCAGCTATGCGCGTTGCCTATCCTCATTTCCACTTCGCAAATGGTGTCAGCTCCCATTTTCATCGAGCCACTCCAGAAGAGTCGCAGGACCTGTGTCCAGTGCGACTTGTGTACGCTCTTAGTTGATGAACGCGGCTCAAAGACAGACTGACGTCCTCGAATTTTTCCGTGCGGTCTTTAAAGCGTTTACTGTTACGCAAAGTCGACTGGGGCTGTCAGAACGGAATGAATATTGATGATCTTAAGCATCATGAAAGCAGGATGTTATGCTTGAAATTCATCAGCCCACTTAAAGCACATCAAAGCCACATCACACACTGAGGCACTTTGGAACTTTTATGCTAAAGTTTTGGGCTTCTGTTATGTGTTTGACAGATAATCATTTGAATACAGTCAGGGATGAGTGGACATCTTAAAATGCTTGAGCCAACATTTAAAGAAATGGCTTGTCCAAAAATGAAAAACTCTTGTCATTTACTGTACCATTCATGTTGTTCTAATTTAAAAGTCATTTTTTCATGCTCTTTTCCATTTGATTATAATTGACAGACCCTAAAAATGCTGTTATCAGGGTTTGTACAGATATTGTAAAATAAAATTCCAGGACGTTCAAGGATTTTCACGACTTTTTTGAATTTCAAGGACTTCAATCAGAGATCTCACTTATGGTTTGATGTTTTCTACTGTTTGAGAAAAACAAAAGGATTTGCGAAACCACTCCAAAGTCCTGATCTAAATTAAATGATTAGTGATTCGCACTCCTATGTTCCGATCTAAAGCAAAAGATCTGCGAACCCACTCCAAAGTTCTGATCTAAATCAAATGATTTGTGATGCACGCTCTGAAGTCCCGTTCTGAATAATGATTTGCAAACCATTGTTTCAGATCAGGACTCATGGTTCATTCGACTCAACGGAATGATTTAAGAACCCGCTCTGAAGTTCCGATCTAAATCAAATGATTTGTGAGATGAATTCCAAAGTCCCGATCTGAATCGAATGATTCACGATAAGCAAAGTTCCAATCAGGACTCAGGACTTCAATTCGCAGAATGATTCAAGAACCTGCTCTGAAGTTACGATCTAAATTATATAATTCGTAATATGAGTTCCAAAGTCCCAAACTGAGGCCCTGCTTATACTTCGTTTTGGTCTGTTTACACTGAAACGCACCCCCAAAGTTTTCAAACTAAAACACGGTCTGCAGCTTTTTTGAAAGCTGAAAGTTTTCGAGGATCAAAAACACAGAATCTAAAAATGATTCACAATACGCGACTTGAGGTTCCGATCTAAGTCAAATGGTTTGTGAACCTGCTCCAAGTTCTGATCTAAATCAAATGATTTGCGATATGAAATTTGAATCGGGATCTAAAATAAATGTGTGATATGCGATCTGAGTGGAGCGCATCGAAACAATGAATCATGTTGCAATGCAATGGTTTTAAAAGTTGTTACAAGTGATGTTGAAATTTGATCTGGTTTTTGCAAGTGATTCACTTGAAATGAAAAGTCATCAGGAGTTTAAATAAATCCTAGCAGTTCCAGCCTAAATAACTCACTCAATTGATTTAGTTAATCCGTTCCTCTTCTTGCGTCCTTAGTCATGTTTACACGGCAGCCATGCCATTGTTTTCAAAAGTCTCAGATTTGGTCTGTTTACACTGAAATGCAACCCCAGAGTTTTCAAACTAAAACAGGCTCTGCAGCATTTTTTGCAAGTCTCCATTTTCAAGGGTCAAAAACGCTGAAGTAGTGTAAACGGCAAGTGTAATCGTAGCAAAAGTTATGTATTTTAAAACAAAAACACACTAGTGTAAACGGAGCCTGAATCAAATGATTCGCAATACGCAAAGTTCTGATCTAAAAATGATTTACAGTATGTGGCTTGAGGTTCCGATCTAAATCAATTAATCTGCAATACACAAAGTTCCGATCTAAGTCAAATTATTCACAAACCCGCTCCAAAGTTCTGATCTAAATCAAATGATTCATGATACGAGATTTAAATCCCGATCTGAATAAAATGATTCACGATATGCAATCCAATTGGAGCACATCAAAACAATGAATCATGCTGCGACGCAATGGTTTTTAAAAGTCTTTAAAATGGTTACAAGTGATGTTGAAAATCGAAAATGAATGGCTCTTTTAATTTGATCTGGTTTTTGCAAGTGAATCACTTGAAATGAAAAGTCATCAGGAGTTTAAATCAATCAGAGCATTTCCAGCCTAAATGACTCCCTCAATTGATTTGGTTCTTCTGTTCCTCTTTTTCCTCTTTTTTAGCCGTGTTTACACGGCACGGTCAGTGCTACTACTGGTTTAGCTTGATAGTTTTATGGCATTAACTAAAATAGGAAAAATTTGCATGAAAAGATATGTGCTTATTAAAAATATTAAACACTTACTTCATAGATACATTGTATTTCAATAATTCAAGTACCTCTTCAGGAATATTGCTATTTTCTAGGGTTTTCCAGGCCTTAACTTTCAAAAAGTCAGATTCAAGTACTTCAAGCACTTTAAGCACCTTAAAAACCCTGTGTTATTCTCTGGAAATCAGCGATGTTGGATACATGAATGAATCATTATTTTAACTTGGTTCATTTCAGTGATTAGTTAATTTAATTCACAGAATGGTATGAACCATTGACGCAATGAAATAACAAATATGTGCCATTTTTGGGGGCACAAACTATTTTATGGCTTCTGAAGACTTATATAATATAAAGAAGAAGAATAATAATATAAAGAATATAAAGCATAAGCATTATGAAAACTTTACAGTACCTTAAAGCTTCAGTCTCAGTTAATTTAATTGCATGGAAAAGAGGGATGTGAACTGACTTCAAAATTTCTGTGAACTTTTAAACCTCTAAAAAACATGATTTTCTCTATTTTTAGGCATTACTTGCAGGCTGTTTAAAGTTCCTAAGCCACTTGACCATTAGCTGTCTGTCTGCGCCTTCTCTATGCAAGAAGAAATCTCAGAGCACTTTCCACTTTGTCAGACTGCCTGTCAGACAGCAAAATTTGTATTCTATAGTGCCGTTTACATTTTCTGTAGGCAGTGCAACAGATGTGAGAGTAGCCAAACTGCTATGATACGATGATACCGGCGTAACTAGAAAACGAGTCCTCTGAGTGTGCCGTTTGTTTGGACTCCACTCTATTTTTCCTCCATATTCCCATGAATCTCGCTTTCCAGTGTGTTTACTGCAGTCAAACAGATACGGGGTCTATTTCCTCTAATCTAGTCTCCTTGTGACTTTGATAGTGGGTCCGCAGGGGTATGTTCTGCTGTGTTCATGTCCATATTGCTGCTCCATGTGCAGATTACAAAATATGCATTCTCCTTGTGTTCAATAGGTTTTGATGCTTAAAGGGATAGTTCACCATAAAATGAAAACTGTTATTACTCACCTTTCTGCCATTCCAAACCTTTTTGACTTTTTTCATTCCATGGAATTTTAAAGAATTCTACAAACAACTGTTTGTCATCCAATGAATGGGGTCTTTCAAACTTTTTTTTGAGGTTTGATTGCCAAAAAATGTAATTATTCTTTTGAGTTAATCATTTAAATGAATCACTGATCCATAAAACAGATCCTAATGATTCATTCACAATTTGTACTAGTAGTGACCATTACAAATCTTATATAAATTGAAAGTGAATTTTGATTAGGAAAAACATTTATTAAAACAGTAATTAGTAAACTCCAAATTAAATATGCACAAATTATACTCTTATAAACAACCCTTTTTGTTGCCAGAACATTTTATTAAACTATTACAATGACCCACGAGGCAGCATTGTGTGCCATTTAGGCATTATCATGTAGTTTGTGCATTTATTCATCAGGACCTCTCACCTATGATAATGCTAACTTTGTACACAGGTTGCGCACGACTGACCTGCGTTTGATTTCCATCTTATTTTCCGATGTCCGTGCGTCTAGCTCCTGTTAATGGGGCCACGGCGGTCATTATCGAAATCTAATCCGTTTGGTTGAGGGGACATATGCATAAATGGTGATAAAGAAAGAGGGCAGCTGTCTGTAAAGGTTAGATGGAGACGACTGTAGAGAAAGGCCAATATTGTCTGATAATATGGCGGTAGCACGGCTCTGTAATTATGAGGTGTCGCCCCATGCAGCTGCTTCCGCCCTGGCTGGCACTGGGTGATGACACCAGAGCGAAATATAGCACGGAGGTCTCTCCAAACAGCCCTAGTGTCAAAGGGGTTGACATTTGAATTCTGATGTGCCCAGAGACATTTACATACTGCTCTCATTACCAGACATTTATCTGTGACTGTACTTTCAGACAACATACAAAGAGTTCATGTTGACTTTACTGTTGAAACGCAAAGTAAATGCAATTAATGACTGTGTTTCTTTTTCCTTTTTATCGATAGGAAGTAGAAAGGAGAAGGGCACCAGAAAATGATGCAAGTCATAATCAAACCCACGTTTCCCACGAGAGCACCAGAGCTAAACCTATATGCCGAAGGTATTTTTGTTGCTTGCTGATATTCATTTAAGGCAAGGTTTTCAAAAAAGATGTCTTTGAGTATATGAAAAGCTAATAATTATAAATATTA
The DNA here is from genome assembly GCA_012976165.1 of Labeo catla. Classification (NCBI taxonomy): domain Eukaryota; kingdom Metazoa; phylum Chordata; class Actinopteri; order Cypriniformes; family Cyprinidae; genus Labeo; species Labeo catla. Next base: position 1,329,774 of record VONZ01000006.1, on the reverse strand, counting down.
TAAATATAATTGTAATATTAGTAATAGTAGTATATCATTTTTAAATTATTGTTGGTAATTGAAGACTGCGATTTAAATAGTCAAGTGAAGAGTGGCACTGTGTTTATTTACACGCATAAAGCTTCACTTTATTTACCTTCACATTTGCAAATTTTTTCAACATGCTTGTGGATAGAACTAAAAGCTTGTAAATCTGACGTTAAAGCTTAAGGGTTTGAATATTTGAAAGTGAAGAATTTAAGACAAAAATGGTTGGATTGTAACTAGACGTGTATATATATATATATATATATATATATATAGACACAAACAATTTGCATGTCATGTGACCGTCATGAAAGAACCGTGAACAAGTTAATATGTTGTGAACAGAGCTGGGTAGTAACTGATTACATATAATCCGGATTGCAAAGAACTAGCATGTGTTACATTTTATAATGCTCATAATCACAACAGTAAATTATTCATAACATTGTAACTTTCTTTAAATGGATTCCCAAACATTTTTGTCAGCCAAAATCACTTTGACATGAAATATTTTCTTGAAGTTAAAAAAGTAATCTAAAAGTAATCTAGTCAGAATACATTACTTTAAGAGTAACCTACATTACGTTACTAACTATAGTTTTTATTATGTAATGTGTTTGTAGTGAAGAATTTAAGACAAAAATAGACATAAACACTAAAACTAGACATATTTATTATAAATCTCAGAATCAAACAAAATTGAAAAAAAAAAAAACTTTTTTTTTTTTCATATCTTATCTGTTTACTTGCAAAATGCGAAAATGTTGTGAACAGAGCTGGATATCAACTGATTACATGTAATCTGGATTACATAATCATATTTCAAAAATCAAGAACTCGTAATTAGAGTATGCTACATTTTTGTAATGCTTATAATCAGATTAGAGTTACTTTTTATGGATTGCATGAATACATATAATTCCCACAATGGCAGTTATTCTAGTTCTTCTTTTAAATGGATTCCTAAACATTTTTGTCAGCCAAAACCACTTGAAATTGAATTTGACTTGAAATATTTTCTTGAAATATCTCTGTATTTCAAAAATTTAACAAACAGTTTAACACATTTGCATGTTTTCAGTTCAGTGTTGCTTAATGGCAGGTTTACCAGGTTTTCACAACAAAACCTGCCCAATTGCTACTCAAAACTAGCCTAAAATCGTGTTTTGAGGGGGTCCCCTGTTAAAAATTGCATTCCGGGGGGTAAAACATACGTTTTTTGACGGGGTTCCCCTGGTAAAATTAGCATTCCAGGGGCTAAATATTAAGTTATTGGAGTCGCTTTAACCCGCGGACATGAAAAACAAACCGCAGCAACAGTGTTAAAGTAGATTTCCATTTTTAGTGTTTAATTAATGTTTAAGCTCAAATTGGAAAACCCTAGTTTAAATGCACATTTAATGCATTTTATGAAATAAAATAAAAATTTAGTATATTTTCTTTCTCTTTGTTTTCTTATATTATATCAATGTGGTGCATTTAATGGTAAGTTTAAAACAAGTGAGATAAAAAAAAGTAATCTTAAAGTAATCTAAAAAGTAGTCAGAATACATTACCTAAAATAACCTAGATTATGCTACTAATTACAGTTTTTATGATGTAATGTGTTTGAAAGTGAAGAATTTAAGACAAAAATAGACGTAAACACTAAAACTAGACATATTGTTAATATATAAATATCTCAGAATCAAACAAATTAATAATGTGTCAATAAAAACAAATCATTTTCAAGTCGTTTACTTGCATGTCAACTGGGTTGTTACTGATTATATGTAATCTGGATTACATAATCAGATTCCAAAAATGCCCAAATATATGTTATATTATATAACGCTCATAATCAGATTACAGTTACTTTTTATGGATTACATGGTTACATATAAGTTACACAATGGCGATAAATTATTTATAACTTTATAACTTCTTTTAAATGGATTCCCAAACATTTTGTCAGCCAAAACCACTTTGACATGAAATATTTTCTTGAAATATCTCTGAGAAAGTTAATATTTCAATAATTTAACAACACATTCGCATGTTTACACTTCAGTGCTATTTAATGGTCACATTGACATGCAGGTAAACAAATTTTAGATATTTCTATTAGTGTTTGATTAATAATTAGTTTTTTATCAAATCGCAAACCCACTGCAGTTCTTATATTAAGTGGGAAACCCTGGTTAAAATGTAATGCTTAATGCATTTTATAATGTTGAATTAAATAAATATTGAATGTATTTTCTTTCTCTTTGCTTTTTAGAGATAGTATGGTATGTTCAATTGTTAAACCAGTTAGATAAAAAAGTAATCTAAAAGTAATCTAAAAAGTAGTCAGAATACATTTCCTAAAATGAGTAACTTAGATTAGATTCAGTAATGGATTACAATTTGAAGTAAACGACCCAGCTCTGCTTGTGAAATTATGAAAATATTAAGGGGCTTCTTCAAGTAAATATTTTACGTTTTAGGGGTTCGACTGACAAAAAAGTTTCAGGAACCCCTAATTTAAACATTTTACGAGTCAATTAACCCCATCCTATTTTAAAATGCCCGTTTTTCTACCAGCGTTTCCATAACAGACTGAACCAGAGCTTTGGTTTACATAACCGGCTATGCGGGGGCAAGATCACTGGGGTGAAAAGGTCCCTGTGAGAGAAAAGAGAGAGAGAGGGAGTTAGAGGGGGGGGTTTGACGTTGAAGTTGAAGCCTGTTCTTTTGTGCAGCCGCTCTTGATCATTTACATCAAGTTGACATTCGGAGAGTTTACTCTGGGGTCTGTAATTGTATTCTTTCTCCAGTTCTGCATTGCCAACCGTGAAAATGGAATCTTATCAACCCTGACCAATTTTTAATGTACAAAATGAATTGGCAGAGGTTCAAAAAAGGGAGCTACAATTCAAATCAGGTGAATGATACATGTATTTTTTCCTTTCCGAAATCCTCCTAGCTGTTAGCCGCCGCCCCCCTCCCAATCAGCCCCCGCTCAGTGCTATCATATTACAATGGATTTATTTTTCTTTCAGGGGAAGGGCAGGAGCCACGAGGGCTGAAGGAGGGTAATAGGAGGTGTTCTAACAGGAGGAAGAGGTTGAATTGCTCAGATTTATTGTAGTCTTAGCGGTGGATGAACTAATTGAATTGATGACCTAAAACAAGGACGAACAATTTCTATTTTGCTGAGATCACTCTATCAGAAAGATTGAGAGCCATATTTCATTCGTCGTACCATAGGTTAGCGCTAGGGTTGAGGTAAAACATTGAGTTACTGATCCAAGGATCCCTTCTCTGTTTGATGCCTTGATGTGCACCTAATTGTAATAAAGGCTAGATCGGGCAAAAATGGATATGACCTTAATGTGGTTTTCACCGAGTTTCTGGAGAAAAGGTCACTGCGGTGTTAACGCTCACACCTCAGCTGGTTGTACCTCCATTTCAGGTCCCTAACTAGACAAAGTTTTGATGGTACGGGCTGGACCTTGATAGAATCTTGGGGCGTCTGCTCTACATTAGTGATTTGAACTTATAGCGATGCATCAAATTAGCATTTTCCCTGAAAATAGAATTCTGTTCCTTCTCCCTGTTCGAAAGGGAGCGAAACGAAAGTTCTACATATGTTAAAATCACATCGGCGACAAAGATCATGTAGAAGTGAACAGCATCCTCAGTCACGCTTGTGGTGCTAATCTCTCTTTTTTTTTTAAATCAAAATTAGATTTGGAGCAACGGAACAAACAGGGGGCGAGACTTTGGCGTAATATTTTAATCAAATTGTCATGAATGACTGGATACAATTAGAGAAGCTGTCAATCAGAAAGCCAGGGACCCTTTTGTTGCTCATCTGTCAGAGGCTCGGATGCAGACAGGGCATGATGGGCCGGCATCGGAGATGACCTTTTCTGGCATCCACATATATGAGCCGCGTTCTCCTTTTCTGGTCAGTTCCTAACTTCTTTTTATGTGCTCCGCACACTGTCAGGCTTATCTTTTCAGGACGGCGATTGGCTGATGCATCATCAGACGGCAGTGAGGGACAAATCTGCTAATCTTTTTAAATGACATTAGAGCTCATGCAGAGCTGCATAGGCACGTTTGAGAAGGAACGCCATCAGAAAAATGACTGCCATGGATGACATGTTCACCCTTATTAAAAGGAACAGCAGCATGCTCTCCATAACCAACCCCCCGTTCCTTTTTTTCCGTTTATTGTATTTTGCATGAGCACTTTAAAAACTAAACAAGTGTGAAAACGATCACTTATTAGAGCAATTTGGGCTCGAGAGTCCTTGACAGTGTGAATAAACGGCCTGATTTGGCTTAACAGCAGTAATCTTTGAACATTGGGGTGTCTGCGCATGGTGAGATAATCAATTTCTGACACACCTAAAGAAAACAAGCATTTTCTTTCCTTAATTGGGCTATTATAAGTGCATGAGGCATAGACAAACGAGAAAAGCCTTTTTTCATCGCTGACTTTTGGGAGGAATGTGTTTGTTTCCCTTCAGTTGCCTTGCTTTTTCTACTTCAATAGTAGAAAACATTTTTTGTTCTTTTTCTCTGGAATTTGTATGGGGAAAAACAACAGACCACAACACAATGGCTCCAAAACAAAAGACTCTGCCCAGTCACACATGTGTATATATATTTTTATCCCAGCGTGCTAAGCTACGGTTCATTCCCCTGAGTCTAGCGCTAATAATATGTGTCATTATCCATGAGTTGGTATATGTTCACGACTGATATGTTAACAGCCTTGACTGTAATCTCCAATAATTATGTAACGGCAAAGTGGATTAATTTGTTCAAAAATTAATGATTGATTTGATATACTGCCTTGGAGACCAAAAGTGCATGCAATCATGCATATGTATTTAACAAACGGGTACATGCTCCTACACCTGGTGCAATTATAATGTGATTCCATACATGGTGTGCTGCTGCTGGAACCATCCACTGGCGTGATTGACTGATCATGTGACATCAGACAGAATATTTCACTCTCGATATGTCATTCAAGGTGTCAGTTTATGAAGATATTTTTGTGTTTAGGTAATTAAAAAAATAAGTATTTATTTGCACCTAATTATACTGTGAATCCATCAAGCTGTCTATCTATCTTTGTCTGTTTTTCTATATGTATCTGCTTGCCTGTCTGTCTGTCTGTCAGTCAGTCTGTCTGTTTACCCGTTTGTGTGTCTACAGGATTTCTGTTTGTCTCTGCATATGTCGGTCTATCTTTATCAGCATATCTCTGCCTGTCTCTCTGTCTTTATCTGTTCATGTGTATGCATGTATATATCTCTGTTTGTCTGTAAATCTATTTGCCTATCTATCTATCTATCTTTGTGTATCGATCGACAATATTTACAAAGCTTGAAATATATGTGGAGAAATATAATAACAATGAAAAGATCAATATATACATATAACAGTTTCAACATAAATAAACAGTGATCTATCTATCTATCTATCTATCTATCTATCTATCGGTCAGTCTGTCTCTCTCTCTGTCTGTCTCTCTGTCTATCTCTTTGTCTGTCATCTATCTGTCTATCTATCTATCTATCTATCTGTCTATCTATCTATCTGTCTATCTGTCTGTCTATCTATCTATATGTCTGTCTGTCTGTCTGTCTGTCTATCTGTCTGTCTGTCTGTCTATCTATCTATCTATATGTCTGTCTGTCTATCTATCTATCTATCTATCTATCTATATGTCTGTCTGTCTATCTATCTATCTATCTGTCTGTCTGTCTGTCTGTCTGTCTGTCTGTCTATCTATCTGTCTGTCTGTCTATCTGTCTGTCTATCTGTCTATCTATCTGTCTGTCTGTCTGTCTGTCTATCTATCTATCTATCTATCTATCTATCTATCTATCTATATATCTATATGTCTATCTGTCTGTCTGTCTATCTCTGTCTATCTATATGTCTGTCTATCTATCTATCTCTCTATCTATGTCTGTCTATCCACTTATGTATCTGTTGGTCTTTCTCTTTGTCTGTTTTTAGCTTCTGGTTTGCCTTGCATTTGGTTTGTTTGATTTTTCTTCACTTTCAGTCTCATTTATCTACATCAGGGCCTTCTTTCAGTTTGGAGATTGAACTGCAGCCAACCTTTACCACTTAATCAGGGGGTTAATACCACACTCAGTGATGGTGGTGTGTTGGACATATTGAGATGTCAACCCATTTACAAAGTGTGCATAGGAAATTACAGAGGTCCTGTGTCATTTACACTCCATCTGCCCCCTGATGCTATAAAACCGAGAAGGGTGGAATCTAGGAGGGAGAAATACATGTTCATCAAAGCAGCAGCCCTCCATTCTTGGAATGGCCGGCACCCTGTCTTTTTCCCCTGCTTTCTTTCCCCTCTCCTCCGCTTCCCCTCTTCCCCGCCGGAACACGGAGGCAGCCGATCCTGTGAAATATAACTTGTGGTGTTGGCGGCCCGCGCACGCGCTCCAGCAATATGCTCTCACTCAATCAGATTTGCATAAGTAAGCTCTCAGCAGGCCTGCTCCACTGCCCAGGTGCAGGCCTATTTGCATATAGAACTGTGAGAGGGCTCCCTAGAGTCACTTTAGACTCCAGTGGCTGCTGAGTGAGCTTACGGGCCGCGGCACTGGAGATGAAATTTGAATTAAAAACCTTGGCCGTGCTGTTTTTTTTTTCCTTGTGCAAAGGGGGGAAATGGGGCCGGCGAAGAGGCACGTAGGCATTGAGCTCGGAGACAGATAGATGGGCCGGGATGGGTGGGGGTAGATGGATGACTGGACAGAGGAAGCTGGATGGGCCGCTCGGAAAGGCATGGTGAATCTTAACGTGGTGTGATTTTGACTTATGTGTTTGCCATGAGCTTGCTTGTCGGTCATACATCCCCCATCTGCGACTTTATGAAGTCATAGTGAGCGGATGTTTTGTAATGTAATTTAGGATTATCTTCTGTAGCATTATAATATAAGTACTGTTTGAATTTTTTCAATGCGTTCATTCACGTAAACTCAAGCGCACACTACAAGACTCAATCTTTCACCCTGTTTTAAGGGACAAATGCATGATCTTTAAAGGGTTAGTTCACTCCAGAATTAAAATTTCCTGAAAATGTACTTACCCTCATGTCATCCAAGATGTTCATTTCTTTCTTTCTTCAGTTGAAAAGAAATTATGGTTTTTGAGGAAACATTCCAGGGTTTTTCTCCATATAGTGGACTTCAATGGGGATCAGTGGGTTGAAGGTCCAAACTGCAGTTTCAATGCAGCATCAAAGGGCTCTACATGATCCCAGCCAAGGAATAAGGGTCTTATTTAGCGAAACGATCATTCATTTTCTAAAAAGAATCAAAATGTATATACTTTTTAGCCACAAATGCTCATCTTGCACTAGTTTGACTGCACACATTATATAGTCTTGTTGGAAAGGTCACGCGTGACGTAGGTGGAAGTATCGACCCAGTGTTTACAAAGCGAACGTAAAAAAGTCAAACTCCCTTTACAAAGAAAAGGTAAAACAATAATAGCAGACAAGTTTGAAGTTGGAGGAGAAAATGAGATGGAGTTTTCACCCTACTCTACCTTTTCAAACTGGAGTACAGAGATGAAGAACTAACCACGTGTGACCTTTCCAACGTGATTATGTAATGTGTGAAGTCGTAGATGCGCATCGCAAAGCTAGTGCAAGAGAGCATCTGTGGTTAAATAGTATATAATTTTTATAGTTTTTATTTATTTATTTTTTAAATGACCAACCGTTTCTCTAGACAAGACCCTTATTCTTTGGCTGTGATCATGTAGAGCCCTTTGAAGCTGCACTGAAACTGCAGTTTGGACCTTCAACCCATTGATACCCATTGAAATCCACTATATGGAGAAAAATCCTGATTTTGGTTGGCTAAATGGGATATTTAAAAGACCCTATTGCATTTCCATATGGTGTGTAATGAGTACATTAAAAAAAAAAGCTGTTTAACTATTCTAGTTTCAACATTATTGTAATGTACGGCAATGTTTCAGAGACATTGGAACTGCATAATCTGGAGGTCAACACATATGACCTTCATACAACTCCACCTCCAAACTGATTGCTAGAAATAGTATGTATCTGTTTAATGCAAAATCATTCAGAATTTATTCAAAAAGCGGAAGAAACGGTAGATATGAAACATTGATCACTTTCAAACAGCAGATTGTATTTAATCTGTGAATAAAGAAAAAAACAGCCTGACGTTTGAATGGATGCTTCAGTTTGACTGTAGCCTGAGGTCAGTTATCATTTATTGAATTTTATATTTTTGTCTTGTTCAGGGGTTTCTGGGGGGGTGTGGAAATGTTCAGAGACAGATTTTATGTACCTGAATTGGATTGGCAACCTATATGCAGGATTGATGGAAAAAGATGCATCCACACCGCAAGTTCTTTATTTCGCATGATTGCCATGTACTGTACAGTACAGACTATATTCAAACTGAACATGAAAAGGTGGATGAAAAAGGATGCATCCACACCACAAGCTCTTTATTTCGCATGTATCAAAATTGCAAACGTCTGACCAGTTGGCCCTTATCTGTGCGGCCAGATAGCATCGCAAAACAGGCCTGTAATGGGCACATGCTCCATTTGATAATCCAAAAGCCTTGTCCGGAGATAGGATTTATTTATTTTATATTTTCCAGGGCCCAGGCTGGGGGCTTATGGCCTGGAGAGAGCAAGTGAATTACCTATACAAAGGAAATGCATTTTGGTCCCTGTGCTCCTCAGACTGGGTTAACATTATGGCTTCCATTCTGCCCCTTGCCTTGTTTTTGATTGATACTTTTCAATTACAGTCTCTTCAACCTTCCCCCCTTCCAGCCAACATTCAAAATGCTTTTTTTCCCTCACGTCTGTGATAACTTCAAACATTTAGGGGGTTACAGGAGCACCAGTAACCCTGTTTAGCTGGTGCAGTAAATTGGTTCCATGTTCAACATAATAGCAGTGACAGGGTTTTGCTAGGGAAATCAGTCCAGCAAAGGGACATGCCAACGATAAGACATCCAGCTTTGAAATTCTATTTCTTGGTATCAGAATTAAATCTGGACGTTATATTTCTTTGCCAGCAAGGCACTCTGTAGTTGCCTCCCGTCGATGCTATTTGATCATTGGTTGACAACTAATACTAACCCAGCCTGTCCTGTCCCTTCCTTGGACTTTTTGGGAGGGAGGCTTGCTTTTTTGCAATGTTTAATCAAGAAAATCTTTATTTTAAACTTATGCATTGTTTTGTGGACATGAAAAACTTTCGGTGATCATTACTCACCCTCATGTCGTTCCAAACCTGCAAGACCTTTGTTTAACTTCGGAACACAAACTAAGATATTTTTGATGAAATCCGAGAGCTTTCTGGCCCTGCATAGACAGCAACGCAACTACCATGTTTAAAGCCCATAAAGGTAGTAAGGACATCGTTAAAGTAGTTCATATGATATAAGTGGTTCAACTGTAATTTTATGAACCTACAAGAATACTTTTTGTGTACAAAGAAAACAAAAATAACGGCTTTATTTAACAATTTCTTCTCTTCCTTGTTAGTATTCGACGTGTGTTCACAAGAGTACCATGACGCATATGTGACGTAGAACCCGGAAACACTGCGCCTTGTTTACAAACAGAGGAATGCACATGCATGCAAGTCAGCATTTTTGTTTTCTTTGTGCACAAAAAGAATAGTTCTTTCCAATGAAACAGCATGCAACATGCATGTTAAATTACATTTTGATGTAAAAAGACTGAAACAGTAATTTTCTTCTAAAAAGCACTGCAAAAATCTTTTAATTACAACTTTAAAAAAGTATTTTATCCACTCTATAAAATGCTGGGATAAAAACAACCCAACTTGGGTTATTTGGCAACCCAGCGCTGGGTAAATATTGGACATAACACATTCTGGGTTATTTTAAGTCAACTATTGTTTAAAAATTATTATATTGCTGGTATAAAATGGACTGGAACTTATAAAAACACACACAGAATTACTAGAGGCAACAGCAATAATCAAAAAATGAATTTTTTTTTACTAAGCAAGAACACATGGACAAAATACAAGACAAATTGAATTTATTTGGGTGAAAGTTTACAATATTACATACATCTAAACTCATTTAACAAGCATTTTAGACAAAAAAATGTGACATTTAAAAGTAGAATTTTAATTTTAGTGTATTCAACCGTTCTCTGTAATTGATTTTTACCGAAATAGCGCTAATTCTCATGCCGGTGTGTCTCCGAAATCTGAGCCGGTGAAGGGCTGCTGTTCACCGGGTTAATTGTGAACTTCAGACCGTGGCCCCGCGTTTCACTCATAGCTGAAAGATGCCATGACTGACTCCAAAAACTACCCATAAACAAACAGTGCTGACATTAGAGAAATATTTTAACATTAAACACAGTACAATAATACAATACAATTTACAGCACAGTAAAGACTATATAAATTAAATAAAATGTAAACAAACCTTTATTTCACTGAAGAAGTGCAAATCGGTGGCACTGAGAACTGGTCTCTTCTGTAGAGGACTCAAAAAGCCTGCACTCTGACTGACTGTAACTCAGTAACTGGGTTGTTTCGAGAGACAGGCTCAACCCAGCTGTTGGGTAGAAAAAAATAACCCAGCATTAAAAATGACCCAGCAGCTTAGTTTTAGAAAACCTATATTATAAACCTATATTATACTATATTAAATATTAAAAATAACCCAATAAAATGACCCAATGCTGAACCCAGCATTTGGGTTAAAAAAAAATAACCCAGCAATTTTTAGAGCGTAGTCTACAAATACATTTTTTTTTTGGAAACAATTCAATGTTCTTTTACCAGTTAACTTAAAATCATGACGATGACAGATATGAAACCTGCAGATGCCTCAGAGCAGCTTGCCAATTTTTATAAGAAATAGCCTCCAAAAAGTTACGCTACGTCTCGAAACTTACAGCCTAAAGTGTTCTAATCCTTAGTGGCACCAATGCGTTCTGTGCCCTAATGCCATTAATTATCATTTCCAATTGGATAGTTTCAACTGTGTCATCCCCAGCTGTTTCATTAGGCCAACATTTTCTGGGAAAGATTCCCTCTCGCTCGCTCTCTGACTAGCGGTGCGTCCCTCACCAATTCACTCCTCCTAACAAATGCGCCCCGTTCGCATCAACCGCTCAACTTTGGGAAGTTGCAGTTTGGGATTAATACGTGTTAAGTATTTGAAATGTTTCTTCGGTAGGCTGCGTATTTAGTCTCACTATAATATGTAGAAATGGCGATTATACTTCATATAGCATCTCAACATTGGTAACCCGCTGGGTTGGTGCTTGTGTTTTGCTGTATACACGAGGTGCCCGTGTTCGTACTGTACGCAGGGACAGACTGACGGATGTATTTTGAGGGGATTAGGGATTCCAGGCATGTTCGGGGAGGTGGAGAGAGAGCTCCTCCTCAGTTCACCCTGACATTGTGAGTGTCAGCATCAGATCACTTTAATCAGGCAAGGGATATGCATGATAAAACGGATAAGGGACTTTAATCAAAAAAATTCGCTGGTCTGGAAACGTGACACACTCCGACAAGCACGCCTCATCCCTGCCGCACCCCCGTGTCACTGCCAGGCGTGGGCTCGTCATGAATATGCATGGCAGGAAGGCAAGGTACCACATTAAAATGTGCTATTGTTTGTTCAGCTGCACGGCCACCAGAAGAAATAACCAACAGACGCGTACAAGATAAGTTTGCTAAAATCCAACAGAAAATCCCATAAGTGCATGCTCACAAACTTAGGTAGACAAACACAAGGAGGTTAACGTGGTCTGCCTCGCTGTTGCCTGTTATCCATAGTAGTTCTGAATAATTAGCCTATTTGAATGGTGTGTGTAGATTGTAGAAGGTACTTGAGGATTGGCTATTTCAAGCAACTGGTAAAAGTTTTATTCGTTATATTACTATATGTATTATTCCTGTGTATCTATCAAGTACAATTTTAAATTCTACCATATATAATTAATATGTATTTTTATTTTTATAATAAAAATGTGAAATATTTTGTGTGTATATAGACTACAACTAAATTAATTATTAAATAGATTTAAATTTAATTCTTAATAACTATCTATCTATCTATCTATCTGACATTTCAATATATAATAAGGAGGTAATAAAAACAATTATTAAATAGTTTTTCAAATTTAATTTGTATAATAATTTCATGAATAATTCATTTAAATTGCTCTTTACATATACCCACAGTTGTGTGTCTATAAAATTCATTTTTACAGGCTATATAAATATTTATGTATTCATATATAAAGAAGATACATTTATATATTTCTTATATGTACTTAAATTCTATAACATTGTATTTATATATTACTTATATATTATACTATACTTAAATTATATGAGTATATAATATATGAGTATACAAAACAAGGTACATTTATATATTGTATATTATACTTATATGTGCACAGATTATATAAATATTATTTCTATACTTTAAAAAAAAGAATATAGGTTTGTATATTACTTTTGTAGTTGTTACATATATACCATGTAGATTAAGATTTACAATTTCTGTTACTTGTATATTATACTTATATTTGCATAGATTATATAATATTATTTCTATAATTTTTTATATAAAAATAATTTTGTGTATTACTTTTGTAGTTATTACATATATACATGTAGATTACCATGTACAATTTCTATATTGCCTATATATTTTACTGTACTTAAATTATATATTATATAATATTGTTTTTATATTTCAAAACAGGCGAAAGTCAAATTGATATATTACTTCATATATTACTTGTATATTATACTGTGTGTGTGTAATATATATATATATATATATATATATATTTATTTATATATCAAAACACGGTAAATCTATGTATTACTTGTATATTATACTTATATTTGCACAGATTAAATATATATTATTTCTAAACGTTTTATATCTAAATATTTTAGAGCACAAACTATAAGAATATTTATATGAAAAAAAATATAAATTTATATATTACTTTCTGTTGTTTCCTATATACCGTGTAGATTACCATTTAGAATTTTTTTTATTACTTATACTATTCTTAAATTATGTTATATAATATTGTGTTTATATATATAAACAAGGTAAATTTATATTTTACATGTATATTATACTGTTTGTGTGTGTGTGTGTTAAATCAATTTGTACAGATCATATAAACATTATTTCTATACTTAATTAAAAAAGTATATACATTTATATATTTCCTTTGTTGTTGCATGTTACACATATACCATGTAGATTACCTTAATAGCCTGATAATAGGTTGTAAGTTTTATGATCCATTTACATTATAGATGACAGTTTTCATGATGACCTACGTGTATAAAGAAGCTAGAAAGATAAACACAGTTGTCTTTGATGAAAATCAGTCTAAACAGCCGTAAGAGCAGATGTAAACTGACAGCTCAGTGGAATCCATGCACAAACTCACACATCAACGTCAAGCTAATGAAGTATGTTTAAGTGCCATTGATGTGCTAAAACAGTGACATGTGACTGCCTCTTGAGCTATTGTAATTAATTAGCTTACACGAGTTGTACGATGCCAGCCATATATGTATCGCAGATGGTCTTTAAAAAATACGTCTATCTCTTTATAGCATTAAATAAAAAAAAGAGGTAAACCTTCATTACGACTGATTTGTATTGTGCTCACATATTTTAAAAGCGGAGCGGTAAAGAAACAATTGTCTCTTTGATTCTGGACTTTATGTGCATATTTTGTTTTGATGTGTCTGTCAGGGTTGACTGCGATTCACAACAGTGTCGGAGTGTTCGACTGTTTGATTGTTTACTTGAGGAAATGTTAGTTCATTTAAAGGCTTTTTGCGCGGCCGAGGTTCGTGTGTTTGTTTACTTTGGCAGTCTTCTAAGTGATTGAATATGCAAAGCAATTTTTGGTGATTATTTTGTGCTAATTCGAAGGCCTGTGTCTTTTGTGCCTAGCCAGTTATTGGTTCACCCTCCTGAACAAATCCCTAGAATTCAGAGGATCATCATTTGGAGGGAAGGGAGCTTGTTAACCTAATGATTAAGTTTAACCAGGCCTTGAAGAATATATGGATGTGGTTCAGCTGAGCAGAACTGAGTAATGGGTTGTAAATGAGGGGTGTTGGCAAGGGAGGGTTCTTTGAATATGGAGGTGCCGCTCTGTGCAGGTCAAGGAGCTTCCAAAAATGACTCCCGAAATAACCTGAGCGAGAGGGAACGGGATGAGAAAACTAGAGCGACCAGGAAATGATTACGATCTCAGCAAGAGATGTGCACTAGTTTCTCTCTATTTTCTGCATTTATCTCACTAAATGAAAAGTGCTGTTCAAAAGAGTCATTTCATCAATTGAAGTTTGTAACAGTAAAATAATGCATAATCTCAGCATTGGGAGTTATGTCTTCTCACTGTTAAATTACCATATTAGCTTAAGCAAACATCACTACAAGCGTTTGTTATATAACATGTTGTATAATATTTTAATGTCCCTCTCATATATATCATAATATATTGGACTTTTAATATTCATATTTCATTCTTTATGTATTCATTTTACAAATTTCATCACTTTAGAAAATACTTGCATAAACCACAACAGAAACGTTCCTTTGTTTTGATGGTTTTTAGTTCTTTTGCTTTGTATTTTGCTTTGTGTTTTTAGTTATTTTATGTTTTGTTTAGTTCATTTGCTTTGTGTTTTCTTCTTTTGCTTTGTTTTGTTTTGTTCTTTTGCTTAGTGTTTTTTTTGTTTATTTCGTTTGTGTTGTTTTATGTTTTGTTTAGTTCTTTTGCTTTGTGCTTGGTTTTATTTTTAGTTCTTTTGCTTTGTGTTTTATTTTGTTTAGTTTTGTGTTTTTAGTTCTTCTGCTTTGTTTTGTTTAGTTTTTTTGCTGTTTGTGTTTTGTTTAGTTCTTTTGCTTTGTGTTTTATTTTGTGTTTTTAGTTCTGCTTTGTTTTTTGTTGTTTTGTTTAGTTATTTTGTTTTGTGTTTTATTTAGTTATTTCGTTTTGAGTTTTGTTTAGTTTTTTGGTTTAGTAAGTTTTTTTTGCTTATTTCGTTTGTGTTGTTTCATGTTTTGTTTAGTTCCTTTGCTTTGTGCTTGGTTTCGTTTTTAGTTTTTTTGCTTTGTGTTTTATTTTGTTTAGTTTTGTGTTTTTAGTTCTTCTGCTTTTTTGTTTATTTTTTTGCTGTTTGTGTTTTGTTCAGTTCTTTTGCTTTGTGTTTTGTTTTGTGTTTTTAGTTCTTCTGCTTTGTTTTTTGTTGTTTTGTGTAGTTTTTTTTGTTTTTTGTTTTATTTAGTTATTTCGTTTTGAGTTTTGTTTAGTTCTTTTGTTTAGTATGTTTTTTGCTTATTTCATTTGTGTTGTTTCATGTTTTGTTTAGTTCTTTTGCTTGGTTTTGTTTTTAGTTTTTTTGCTTTGTGTTTTATTTTGTTTAGTTTTGTTTTTAGTTCTGCTTTGTTTTGTTTAGTTTTTTGCTGTTTTGTGTTTTGTTTAGTTCTTTTGTTTTGTATTTTGTTTAGTTCTTTTGCTCAATGATTTGTTTTGTTTTAACAGAGATAAAATGATACTGCAATGCCCTGCATATAAATAACTTAGCTTTATATTTCACTCAAAATATTAATAATATGCATACATGTTTCTTCCATTATTGATCTTTGTAAGCTCATGTCAGTAGGATATTGTATATTCATTCATTGCTGAATCAGGGTTGCTTTGTGAAACTTCTGTTTCAGTTATTATACCACATCAAATCAGTGCACACATGACCTGATAAAACCTGCTAAATTCATAAAGCCCATCAAACATGTTTAGATCTTAGGTTAAACGATCTATAATCTGCAGCAACTACATCCAAAAGGTTTTGTGGTTTATGTTTTGAGCCTTTGCAGGTATACAGCCAACCGAATGTGGGATGATCTCAGGTGATACCCCTCACCGCAACCTGTCAGCGAGACACTTTACCCACAATTAACCAAAATAAAAAAGAAATCCCTGAACAAAGCAGAGACACGTTCCTAAACACTGGCGCCTGTGTTGAGCTCAAGATACAGTCGAGTGCTGCTGTACATCGGGTTCGGAGGGCAAGCGCTCTGAGTGAAATTACAGCCGCTGGTCAGGCCTGTTGCAGGGAGTTTGTTACAGAAATGGGTCCTACAGTGGAGGGGGAATATTGAACGCTGAAGAAAGGGATACAGCGGCAGAGGATGTTTGCTGTAATACCCAGGCCAGGTTCCTCCACTCTGAAGTGGACAGATCAGATGCAGACGAGATTAGATTTCCTTTAAAAGCCTTTCCCTCACGCTAATGGCATGAGGCCTCTCGCTCAGAGGCCAGAGTAAGGTCAGTGGCATGGAATTGAATGCCCCCAGGATAATCTCGATTCTCACATCCCAAAGCTAGGAAAGTGACACGAGATTTAAATTGGCAGAAGTGTGCATACATATTGAGATCTCAGCAATGGCAGGTTAAACATGCATGTTGTAGTGTTTGGAAAATGCATTGGATCATTTAAGCATCTGCAAATGCTTTTTGCCTTAATATTTGAGACAGTTTGTTGTAAAGAGTTACTGTAGTTGAGAACTGTTTGAATTAGCCTTTTAAAGTGGCCAGCACTGATCAGCTTTCAAATACCTGCACTTGAGGCTGTGTTTGAGGTTTTGCTTCAATCCTTGGTTTTCATCCAGATGAGTGTGGTTGGATATTGTGGGATAGTAGTTAATGTTCAGTGATGATTTCTGGTTAAATCTCCAAATGGAGAAAGTCATGAATTACCACCAGTGAAGATACTCAAGCTTCTCGTATTATACTAGAATAAGTGTTAACCTACAGTCATGCAACGCTTTTAAGAAAACAGTAAGTAGCTTTAGTGATGATATTTAGGGGGCAGTATCTTTATATTTCATTTTATATAAATAATATTTTATGTTAATATAACATTAAGATATTTCATTTACAACAAAACCAATGCTTTAAAAATTAAATTTTTTGAAAACATTTTTTGGTCAATTATTTTTATTATTAGGCTTAGACTTTCCAAATTTAAAGGAATCGGTCACCCAAAAATGAAAATTCTGTCATTAATTACTCACCCTTATGTCGTTCCAAACCTGTAAGACCTTCGCTCTTCTTCGGAACACAAATTAAGATATTTTTGATGAAATCTAAGGGCTTTCTGTCCCTGCATAGACAGAAACACAACTGTTGCTGACATCAAAGATTCAACCGTAATTTTATGAAGCTACAAAAATACTTTTTGTGCGCAAAGAAAACAAAAAGAATGACTTTATTCAACAATTTTCTACGTTGGAACACCGTTTAGGTTCCTTTTTTGGGGTCTTGAATATTATAGTCACATTGCCGCAGGATTAAAAAAGCTCTCGGATTTCATAAAAAATATCTTAATTTGTGTTTAGAAGATAGACAAAGATCTTACAGGTTTGGAACGACATGAAGGTGAGTAATTAATGACAGAATTTTCATTTTTGGGTAAACTATCCCTTTAAAAATGAGAGGCAGAATTTTATTTTTACCTTGATAATTTGCAGCAGTATTTTGTCATGCTGCATCGCTGAAAAAGTAGCTTGTTACTGAGCTACTGTCATACTGTTAGAAAAAGGTTGTTGTTTTTCACCAACATGATAACTGTCATGTTGCTTTAGGCAATTTGTGACTGTAAGTGTGTTATAAGTTGCTGCTTTGCCTAAAAGTACATGCCAAATGCCAGAATACACAATATCAGTATCTAAAACATGTTTTTGACCTCACTTTTAAATAAATGAAGACTTTGTAAGATTAAGATTAGTCACCTTTCACTCCCATTATGCATATCATGCCCCCAGAATTCAGTATGCCAAGGTGTTACGCATACAAGCTGTTTGTTTCTGTCCGTGCCAAAAACCTTTCTGAACATGTTATGCATAATCAACAGTTTCTAACAAATTGTCAATGTTTTTTGTGCTGTCCATGACCTAGAGCAAACATTATGATATTTGCCATCAAATATACTGACGAAAATCAAACAGGCAACAGTTGGTGGAGAGCAACCTCAAAGTGCCCTTGTGCATATGTTCGCCGAGGCCTCGGAGAACTGTAAGTTAATTTCTGATACGGAGCTTCTTCGGTGGTTGGGTAAAACGGCTGGTCTGATTGACTATTGTTGAAGTTAAGAGACAGGGGGCATTGAGTATTTTATCATCTTTTTACAGACAACAGCACTCGCAAACCGAATGTTTGGGAAATTACAATTACTTTTAATCCTCCAAGTTCAGCCAGGCAATTTTCTTTTTGGGGAATTATTCCTATTTCTTGCACAATTCTCAGGTGTCCCCTCAACTTTTTAAAAGACAGATACCCACGGTTTATTGGCAGGAGTTATTCATTTAATAAGGGTTAGTTTCAGAAGCACTTGTATAAATCATTTAGTTGGAATTAAGTCCTTTCATCCACTCTTGAGATTAGCAAGCCATTAATGAATTATTTGAAAGAAAATATGAAAAACTTCAATGCAAACACGAATAACATAACCAAAGAGAAAAGTTGAAAGCCCGTAAGAATTTTTGACCAAATTTGACATTATCTTGACATGCAGACTTCAAATTTCTCTCACTTGTTCCCTTTTTCCTTTGGAGATACAGTTTTTTATTTTTCATTCTGTTATTGTCTTGTAATGCCATTGAACAGATTGTGTGACTGTCTGAGATGGTTTGAATCACATTCACAACTCAGAAAAACACATAATTTAAACATGCTGGACCGAATAAGGAACATCTAGAAAACATTTAAGCCCTATTTTAGATGTCATGGCTAATCATAAATCACTGGAAAAAACAATAGGGGAGACCAGAGCTAGTCATACACTTTTTTATATGTCTCAAGATAAGTGTTTTATTTTTAAGCTGTTGAACATTTTCACGCTGCATATACAGGTGAAGTCAAAATTTACATACACCTTGCAGAATCTGTAAAATGCTAATTATTTGATCAAAATAAGAGGGATCATTTTTTATTTAATACTGATCTGAATGAGTTATTCAGAACATTCAAACGCTCACTGATGCTCCAGAAGGAAACAATGCATTAAGAGCTGGGGGGTAAACACTTTTTGAAATTGAGGACCAAGGAAAATCTAACTTTTTTTGTCCTCTGGGAAACATGTAAGTATGTACTGTAGCTTCTGAAGGGCAGTACTTAAAAAAAAATACAATATTTAGGCAATATAAGATAAATGTACAGATCTTCATTCTGTTCAAAAGTTTACATCCCTGGCTCTTAATGCATTGTTTTTCCTTCTGGAGCATCAGTGAGCATTTGAGCCTTCAGTAATAGTTGCATATGAGTCCCTCAATTGTCCTCAGTGTGAAAAGTTGGATCTCAAAATCATACAGTCATTGTTGGAAAGGGTTCAAATACACAAAAATGCAGAAAAACAAAAGAATTTGTGGGATCTAAAGGTTTTTTTTCTGAAGAACAGCAAGCAGTTTAACTCAAGAACGACTATGACAAAAAAAAACAGCTCATGCAGGTCACAACACAGTATTAAGAATCAAGTGTATGTAAACTTTTGAATGGGGTCATTTTTTTTATTTACCTATTATTTTCTCTTGTGGATTATATGTAAACATCTGAAATATCTTATTCCAGTCAGTACTAAATGAACATAAATAACATGCATTTTGTATGATCTCTCTTATTTTGGTAAAATAATTAATGTTTTGCAGATTCTGCAAAGTGTATGTAAACTTTTGACCTCACTTGTATATATGGCAGCTTTTCTCATTTTAATTTAGCTTAACTTCTGTTGTTCTAAAATCTAAAATCTAAAACTAGAACTGAAATAAATATGAATAAAGATTATATAGACCACAAAAAAACTAATATGACAAAAACAAAATTACTACAATTAAACTTAAAGGGGTCATCGGATGCAAAGTTCACTTTTACATGTTGTTTGAACATTAATGTGTGTTGGCAGTGTATGTACAAATCTACCCTATAATGATAAAAAGCCATGCAGTGGTTTTTAATTAATCTGTAAAAATAATATCCGCTTTTTCAAATCGAGCCATTCTCAGATGCCTGTTGGTGTGACGTCACACAGACAGAGGCCGCTCCCACGATAGTTGATTGACATGAGCGTCTTACCTCAGACCCACCCGAAATCAGCTCTAACAGTCCGACCTCCATTGTGTCGATGCCAGAGCAGGGATGTAAGTTAGACAAGAATATTTCCGATTGATCGATTGAGGTGTTGTGTTGCTGGATGTAATAATGAACATAGTGGTGGTCATTTACTCTCAACAACTGAGCTGCTGAAGATGCAGTGGTTTACTTTGTATGTGAAGGGAATGCGCCTCCTGATCTACATATATCCATCTATGTTCGCGCAAATCATTCGTGATCCAGCTTCACCTACAGCAGAAGTGAGTATAAGGTTTTTTTATGAATCTCTGCAATCACCTTTCCTAATAAAGTGCTAGTTTAGCGGCTAAATGTGGCTAAACGCGGTTAAAGTAAACAGGCTCATCACTCCATAGAGAGAAGAGAGGGGCGGGGCAAGCAGAGCTTATTTGCATTTAAAGGAACAATCCATCAGAATGGGTTGATATTTGCAGAGCTCATTTTGACAAGGTAAAAAGGGTGTTGTTTTACACAACCATTGAGAATTTTTAACCAAAGTACATTATAGACTTTTCTTTAAGACCAAAAGAATCATATCAACTTGTGGAAAATGGGCATCCGATGACCCTTTTAACTAAAAATAAAATGAAAACATAAAAAACTAATTCAAAATATTAAACTATAATAGTAGATATATTGATAATAAATCAATATTATAGACTTCTCAGTACATAAACAGTAAAACTATTATCAAACACAAAACATATTTGTGTATATGTGTAAAGCATAATCCACAATAATGTTTTGCCAAAAAAATTCTTAGATTTTTTATAATTCTTTATAATTCTTTTTTATAATTCTTTTATAATTCTTAGAATTTTTAGAATTAATTAAATTACAAATAAATGATTTCATATTACGCTAAATTGTATAAAACTGTCAACATATGAAACATGTGACAACTTGCCCCTACACATTTAACTTACAGTATGTGAGATAATTATTAGAAATAATTTCCCCTTGTTTATTCTGCGAATTGCTAGTGCATAAATGTCATAAAGAAAAATCTCTGGTATCTGAAGTACTTACAAGCTGAGAAATCTGCAGTGACTGACGTCTTGAACTGTACATGCCATTGCACATTCATTCTGCTGCCCACCAGGATCTCTTTCAGAGCGCCCGATTTCCCTGCAGTGGAGCTCATACCACTGGCGTGATATCTGTGGAACCAGAAGGCACCTGAAGTCTCTCCAGCCAGGCCCTGGATCAAAGTCAGCTGACCCGTTCCAAATGCACCCCTGAACCATGCATCAAAATAGCGCCGCAGCCAGTAGCTCAGTGGGCATGGGGCTCGGGCCGCGGGTTGGCCTGTGCCAGCGCAGGCCTGGGTGAACACGTCAGATTGATTTATGTGACGTGTGGCCCACCCTGACCCCTGTTTGTGGGCAAGCCGGCTGAACCGTCTCCCCTGGCTGGTGTCCACCTGTTCTCTGGTCTGAAATATCCTTCTTCGCACTGGGCAGGGCCGACGCCGGCAGCTCCAGGGTCACTGATCACTATTCAGATTAGGAGTGTAAGTTGAGGTTAGAGAATGTGCATGAAGTATTTCTTGATTCTATCAGGAGGATATTAACAAAATAGAATGACCACAGGAAAGCGCTGTTCTAGCCTTTCACTAGCAACTATCTTGAGATGCGTCAAATGATTGCTCCAAAATAGTTACGCACTGATAACTGTCACTTCTTTACTGAAATGATAGTGAATATATGTTGCTTTTACTTAATCTCATCAGAATGGTAATAATTTTCTATCACAGAGTGTGTAGTTATGACATCTACCAGCTTGCGGTGTTATTTCAGTATATATATACCTTTCAAAAGTTTGGAAACATGATTTTTAAACATCTTTAATGAAGACTCTTCCACTTACCAAGGCTGCAATTATGTGCTCAGAAATACAGTTAAAACATTAATAATATGAAATAGTATTACAATTCAAAATAACAATATATAATAAATAAATGTGATTTATTTCTGTGATCAAAGCTGAATTTTCAGCAGCATTACTTCAGTCTTCAGTGTTACACGATCCTTCAGATATCATTTTAATATGCTGATTTGGTTCTCAGTTATTATTGGTGCTCTATTAATAATGCAGTATACTGCAATACTGCAGTGTATACTTGTTTATATAATACTATTGTATTTTTTCATATTTTTAATTAGCTTTTATTTTTGTTTTCAGTTCTAATTTTAATTTAGTAATTTTATCTGTCTGTCATTTTTGTCAGTTTTTTCTAAATATATTTTTATATCTTTGTTTAATTTTTATTACAGTTTTTAGTACTTCAACTTAAAATATTAGTCCATTCCATAATTTACGTACCCCCATGTCATCCAATATGGTTGTCTTTCTTTCTTCAATCAATAGGAAATTAAGGTTTTTAAGAAAACATTCCAGGTTTTTTTTCCATATAGTAGACTTTAATGGGGACCAGCGGGTTAAAGATCCAAATTGCAGTATCAATGCTCTCACGTGCATTTAAACTGCATTTTGGACGTTCAAACTTGCAGGCACCATTAAAGTCCACTATATAGAGATAATTCCTGAAATGTTTTTCTCAAAAAACATTTTTTTTTTTTTTTTACGACTGAAGAAAGAAAGGCATCCAACTGGGTGAGTTCATTATCTGTAATCTTTTTTTTTTGGAAGTAAACTACTCCTTTAATTTAATGGTTTGCATGCATTTGTAAAAAAATTTAAATTATTTTATAGAAATGTGTACTTTAATTGCTGCACCTAACCCCACCCCTACCCTAAACCTACCCACTTCTGAACAATACAAAACACATAACAGGCAAATAAAAGTACAGTCAAAAACTGACCATAAATAAAACAGTATAAATGTATGTATGATGTAGGATGACGTAAGGCTTCTTCTGGTGGCAGTTTTTGAATTTGCAAAAAGACTGTACTCAGGCTGAGCTTTACAGTGAATGGATATGGTGATTGCACAGCATAAGTAGAAATTCTCCTAACTAAACTAGATTTTTAGTACTGTAACCATTGTGCATTTGCTTTCAAAATAGTGTAGCCAGTAACAAGCTATTTTTTCCAACAAGTACACATTTCAAAACACGCTGTTTGCGCATTACAGCCAAGCAAGGAAAGGCAACTGTTATTATGTAGCATTGAAAATTCAAAAGCAAATCAAGTTGTTTGAAAAATAAAACAACATGGCATTTTAGGTTTTTGTAGTAGTTTAGCAGCTTTTTTCAAAAGTGTATCTTATAGAACGGAAAGCTTCTATTTTAAACCGCAACAAACAGCCTTTGCGCAGAAAACCTGAAAGCCTCAATCCACACATTTGGAGAAAAAATAGCTTTAAATAATTTGTGGTAATGTTCATACCGTGATTAACTCTTCACTTCAACATTGTCTGTCTGGCTTGGCGTGATTAGTATCAGTGTCATGTCCTTGTAAAAGTTTGCAGAGGATGAGAAAGTTGAGACAGTTATGAAACCTTGCTCAGGGCCGGCCTCCTCAGCAGGGGTTATAATTAGGTTGTCTTAGAGTTCCACCAGATTGTCCAAGTGGAAAAACGATGAAATTGAGAGAATCGTTGGCCATCGATACCCAATTATAAGACTGGGACACCAGTACTTTTAAATTCTTTCACAGCACGACAATCCCAGCGATCTGATGTTTTGATCCTCGGCACGCTGCGCGCACATGTACAATCAACCGAGAGGAACACATTAACAGTCTACTAGATACGTCAAGGCAATAAAAGAAATGTAATGAACTTAATGCTTTCCGTAAAGCCACATTAAATCCACTGCAAAAAATTCCAATGAAGGTCTCGTCATTATCCGCTGCAGTTTTTTTCAGTCGTACATAGATGTGCCGTGATGGCCTTCTGAATTTATGTTTTGTTTTATTTTACTAAAATCAAAGGCTTATTAAGCCATGACATATTGTTAAAATATTGTTGTAATTTATAAATATTTAAAAAATTATATTGAAGAAGAATATTTTAGATTTTGTAATCAGTCCATCGTTTTATACTAGTTGCTTTCAGACCAGTTGTGGACATCTGAAAGTAGCAAATCAGCAATTTCTACTTTATTTGATCTCATATTTCACGATTTAGTTTTTGTTTATTTATTTATTTTTGTAGTTTTGATTATTTTCTCATTCATTTTATACTGTTTCCTTTTCCTCTTGAAAGAAATAACCATTGATGTGTTTATATATTGCGTGTCCTCCATAATTTCATGATGTATATTGATGTATTAGGAACTCTTATGACAAATTACATCTTTTGACTTTCTGACTGGCTGTGCTTCCTCCTGGTTAACTGACATGTTCATACTTCCCATCATTTTAATTCTTATCATAATTTGCGAGAACTTCCTTTTTCAGGGTGCCATTACTCATGTCAAAACCGGTTGTTAAATGCGTTAAGATATGATCGTGTCCTGTCAAGGACCGCTTCAAATTAGACATTTCTTTTGAATTGGATATTTCTTGATGGCCTAAATTTTAATGAACGGCACCCCTCTCATGTTTGGGGTTTGATATGAAATGGTGCATTGGCGTCCTTGATC
Source organism: Labeo catla (assembly GCA_012976165.1). Taxonomy (NCBI): domain Eukaryota; kingdom Metazoa; phylum Chordata; class Actinopteri; order Cypriniformes; family Cyprinidae; genus Labeo; species Labeo catla. The sequence continues at coordinate 1,304,950 of VONZ01000006.1, read as the reverse complement.
TCCTGCAGTCATCCTCGAGGTGTTCTCTAATATGGCTGAGAGTGACATGCCTCGACAGTTAGCATTTGCACATCAATAAGGCAATGCAGAGCTTTGACCCAATTACAGGGCTGGAGATCAGTGAGGCTGGAGCTCCGGTGGGCTCGGCTGGGGAGCCTCACGCTCAGCTTGGCAGGGTCACGGGGAGCCGGGTCACTCCGTCGGCTCTCGGCTCTCAGTCTTGGGGTCAGTCGGTGGTCAGGAGATGAGAGAAAGCGCTGCCTTTAGCCTTTGAGTGCTGTCATCTTTGTCTCTTATCTTCCTCTCTTCATCTGCCTCTTTCTCACAGACACATGCACACGTCTCATCTGCTGCTGAATATTGGGCCTCTCGCCTTTACACACACACCAGGGTATTTTCTGTGAAGAGGTAAAAGATGCAGTGCCTTTATATGTATAATGGTATATACTACCAGTCAGTAAGATTTCTAATGTTTTTTAAAGAAGTCTCTTCTGCTCACCAAGCCTGCATTTATTTAATTAAAAGTACAGCAAAAGCAGTAAAATTTTGAAATGTTTTTACTGTTTAAAATAACTGTTTTCTCTTTGAATATATTTTACCATGTAATTTATTTCTGTGATCAAAGCTAAATTTTCAGCATCATTACTCCAGTCTTCAGTGTCACATGATCCTTCCGAAATCATTCTAATATGCTGATTTGCTGTTTAAGAAACATTTTTGTTGTTATTATTATTATCAGTATTTAAAACAGTTGAGTATGTTTTCTCAGGATTCTTTGATGAATAGAAAGATCCAAACGTCAGCATTTATCTGAAATAAAAAGCCTTTGTAACATTTTACACGATACCATTCAAAAGCTTGGAGTCAGTATATTTATTTATTTATTTCGCAAGGATGCTTTAAACTGATCAAAAGTGATGCTAAAGACATTTATAATGTTACAAAAAAAATCTATTTTAGATAAATGCTGTTCTTCTGAACTTTCTATTTATCAAAGAAACCTGAAAAAATTCTACTCAGCTGTTTTTAACAAAATAATAATAATAAATATTTTTTGAGCAGCAAATCAGAATATTAGAATGATTTCTGAAGGATCATGTGACTGGAATAATGATGCTAAAAATTCATTTTTAAAATCACAGGAATAAATTACAATTTAAAATATATTCAGATAGAAAACAGCTATTTCAAATAGCAAAAATATTTCAAAATGTTACTGTTTTTGCCGTACTTTGGATCAAATAAATGCTTCTTTAAAAAACATTGAAATATTATGATAAATTGCCTTAGTTTTAATACACAGTGTATAAATAATAAATGTTAATATGTAATTATTATTGCTGTTTTTTGACATTTCTGTATGTATTTTCAGAAAACAAACAAATACATATATATAAATATTGTATATGTAATGCAATTTGTATATAATGTATGTTTTTGTTTTAACAAATAGCATACATAATAAATACAGTATTAAATATTGTATATGTAATACACACACACACACACACACACAACACATACATACATACATATGTATCAAACAGAACTGGAATATGAACTAAAACACTCATTTTGCCTCATCATTCGGAAGTCCACCAAATGCCACTGATACACACACACATTACACTCGTCATGCTGAGAAGTGACCTGTCAGTCAGCCCATTCCCACAATCCTTCACCTCAGAGAGGAGTGGAGGAAGACTTCTCTCGGTTCCATGCCTTGTTAGATCTATCATCCCTTTAATTAATAGTGTTTTTACGGCAGCGTCTGAACTGTGTCATTTCCATTATTGGAAAACCCAACGCGATTAATGAATAATTTTCATTTTTGATCCATTATATCATGCCAGTTGATCTCTTTTCCGCGCGGCTGAATGATAGCGTCGTTTTCTGCCCCTCGATCAAATTTAATTTGGCCCTCTATTATATTACAGTGTTGCGACTGAAGTGTCAATTTTTGTCAGGCAATTAGAAGCTATAACCTGTGAAGCTAAGTTTGATAGGCATTGTAATTGGATTGTTTCAGCAATAGCTTGAAACGCTTATAGCTCTTTTTTCCTCCCGTTTCCACCCTTTTTCACTCCTTCCTGGCTTCTAAAAGCAACTATTCCTATATGAGTAACTTCAGAACAAACAAAAGATGGTGGTCTAAAGAGGGAAGCTAAGAGTGCTTGCCTGGCAGAAACTCCCCCTCTTTGCCGCTTTTCCGATTTGCATGGATTTGCAGTACGTCTTTTTCTGCTACTGTGGTAGATGTTTGTCTATTCATCTTGACCCTGCAAAAAAAAGCACAGTGCTACATTTAAAGCTCTTTCTAGCAAAACTGTGGCCTTTGTGGGCCGTGACATGGATGTAGAGATTTCTATAGAAAAAGAAAAGTAAAAACTTTAAGTAAAAGAAAAAAAAGTTAAAGTAGTAGTAACTTCACTGAAGATGAGATGTTAATAATTAAAACAAAACTTATATATAATGTATCTTTCAACAAAATTAAACACCCCTTTTTACAAAACCGAGTCAAATTAGTAGCTACAAGGAGTCGAATTATTTCTGTGAATCTGTTCATCAACTGTCAAAACCAACGGGTTTTTTAATATCATAATTGTTGTTTTAATGTTGTGCGATTATCGAGTATATTGCAAAAAGCAAACAAAACACACCTACAGAGTGCACGCATAATGTTACATTACGTGCATTTAGAGTGCCTTCTTTCAAGGCATGATTCAGTCTATTAAAATGCATTTAGAATGATCACAAAATTTAAGATATGGAGGCAGAAAATGTATATATTTATATTTCATATAGTTAATCAATATCACAGAAAGAGTGCCGTTTTTTTTTTTCAAAACTCATGACTACAAATGTAATATAGATTTTGTATAACAGTTCAATAAACAAGAAGTCGTAGTTAAAAGGCTTACGTTTTAGACAGCATATTTCCTGTTTTTGCACAATTTCGCCAACAAAAATCATTCTAAACACAGCCACAGTACTGTTTTACGTCTCTGAGCAACAAGACGAAGTTTCGTTCCTAAATGAATCAACTGTTTAAAAGATTCGGTTCAATCGCAATGACTCACTAAATAACACCGACTTGCTGCCACCTACTGGCGGTTTTAATTTCACATTCAAAGTATCTTTTTTAATTGTAATATAATTTCAAATATCAGATTTCAACGTTTTAATGTTTAAAATATCAAAACATAATGTATGCATTTGTAACTGCAGGTTAAAGCATTCCGTGTCTCTCTAAGCTGCATTAACATGTGTAAATACATCTAAATGCCACTTCATATGCAGCTTCTGCAAAGATGAATTTTGTTAATACTGATTTAATTTGTTTGTTAATTTATTATTATTATAATAGGGGTTATGTGCAACACACTTCCTTATTCTGCTAACCAGGTCTCGTTGCTTTCGGTTCACGCGTTTTGCATATGCCTTGTTAAATATGAAGCTGTTTTACTTAAGATTCCTTTAAAGTAGACACTAAAGATAATCATAACCAATGCCAATCAAATATGTGGATTGATATATCATTTTATTTTATTTTATTTTTATTCTTTTCACTAACATTTATATATAAAATTTGAAAACAACGTCAACAATAAAAACAGCTAGCTAATTTAACTGATTACCTTAAAAGTCAGTTGATATCGCCATAATTTAATACTGCTATTAAAGAGGTCATCGGATGCCCATTTTCAAGTTGATATGATTCTTTAGGGTCTTAATGAAAAGTCTATAACTTTCTTTGATTAAAATTTCTCAATGGTAGTGTAAAAAACACCTTTTTTTACCTTGCCAAAATCAGCTCTGCAAAAATCAACCTATTCTGGTCGATGTTGCTTTAAATGTTAATGAGCTCTGCTCGCCCCACCCCACCCCTCTCTTCTCTCTGTCCAGTGACGAGCCTGTTTACTTTAGCTGCTGCTAAACTTGCTAACTAGCACAATATTAGGAAAGGCGATTGCAAAGATTCATTAAAAAAACCTTATACTCACTTCTGCTGTAAGTGAAGCTGGATCGCGAATGATTCATGAGAACATAGACGGATATATGTAGATCGGGAGGCGCATTCCCATCACAAACAAAAGTCATCCACTGCGTCTTCAGCGGCTCAGATGTCGTAAATGACGACTACTGTGTTCATTATAACATCCAACAACAGAACACCTCAATCGCTTAGGAGCCATTCTTGTCTACGTCCCTGTTCCGGCATCGAGACAATGGCGATCGGACTGTTACAGCTCATTCAAGGCGGGTCTAAGGTAAGACGTCAATCAGCTATCGTGGGAGCGGTCTCTGTCGGTGTGTCGTCACACAGACAAGATGCTGAGTATGGCTTGATTTGAAAAAGGGGAAATTATTTTTAGATTAATTAAAAACCACTGGGTGGATTTTTATCATTGTAAGGTGGTTGTGTACACACACTGCCAACACACATTTACGTTTAAACATGTAAAAGTGAAGTTTGCATCTGATGACCCCTTTAATACGTTCTCCGATAAGCGGTAGCGATGAGACCTTTCCGGGTTTGGTGATGTCTCAATATATACCCAAATGACTGATTAAATGTAAGAATTTGACTCAAAAGGTGATACACACTTTTAGAAAATATGTCTTTATAAAGGTAAAAATGGCCATAAAAGGCAAAAAAAAAAAAAAAACTTATTGAAAAAAAAAAATTCTATTACTGCTGTGAACTGACCACACAGCATATGAAGAATATCAAAAACTTTAGGAGTAAGCACGCTAATCCTTTTAAGCACAATAGTCTTTGACAATAACACACACAGCAAAATATTGCCTAATTATCGTTGTCGATAAAATCCCAGAAAATATCGAGATATTATTTTTTGGCAATATCGCATGCACCTCTATGACGAACCGATTTTCTAGAATAAACCAGACTGTTTTAGCGTTACAGCGCTACGTAGGGAACTATTCAGAACGAACCAATTCACTAGAATGAATCGAACCTTTCAGCTCTACATAGGCGGCGAAACCATTTCGGACGAATCGATTCGCTGGAATAAATCGGACCTTCCAGTTCTGCATAGGGGAGGGAACCATTTTGGATGGACTTATTCGCCGGAATAAATCTTTCTTTTTACGACGACACATGTGTGAAAGAGGCACACCGGGGTTCATTTGGGTGAGTACGTTTAATTATTTTTTCAGCTTAGATGTTAAAAACAGTGATGTAGCGTTTGATTGCGAGTCGCGCTACTACGCTATTTAGAAAACAGCTGAACCCTATACGAAAATTAACCATGTTTTTACTACAAATAAAATCAAAAGCCATGATAACCACAAATTAACGATTGTTTTGCTACACAAAACATAGTTTAACCATGGTATTTGTATTGTATTTGTGGTAATCAAAACAAAACATGGTACACATTTACTATAATAAAACCATGGTTAGTTTTCGTAAGGGACTAGCTGTCTTGCTACTAAAAAATGTCTTTCCTAACACTTCCTCTGATTATTAAAAATATTTATATTGGACAGTTAGAATAAATTAAATAAGTATCAGCATTTTCACTGTGGCTCTCTACAAACAATTCATTTCCACCATGTTTAGTAGCCTATGTTTACAAGTGCACAAAATGGTCACACGTGTCATATGTGCATTATTAGTGAGTTTGAGAGCTAAACTGAGGTGTAGAGTTATGTTAGATGAGCTCAAGATATGCAGTGTCTGTGATGAGAGCTGTTAAAAACCTTCGCCAGTGTCGAGTGTTCTGCCCTTTATGGCAAAAAGGAGGGCCTTTTTCACTCAGAAAGTAAATTAAGCCTCTCATAACGGCCTATTTTTTGTCTCCCTTTCTTTCTCAGCATGACAAGAACTGTGACACGGAGTGTATTGGCCAAATTAATGAGCACTTCCTAGTAGGGCTTCAGAAATGCATTAAAACACTCTTGGAATGAGCCGTGCTCAGATTTTAGCCACAATTCCGTTACATATGTGAGACTTGAGACTCCGTCAAGTGTGTTTTTGCAGACTGGGCTGTAACGTAGAGTCTCCCTCAGTAGGAGCATCCAAACCAGAATGACAAATGCTTTACGATTTGCCCTTTCAGCTGGAAATCCAGGTGTCTTTGTTAGAAATGCACGACGGTCAGAAAAGCTGCTCCTACATGTAATTACCAAAAGATTTTTGGCATACACACCAAATGATTTTTTCCCCCCCCCGCTTTCCCCAGGAGTCCCAGTAAACACTTTCCCCTTCCTTCACAGTAGGGGAAGTAAAATTATACATTTGGTAGAATGAATCTGAGATGTGTTTTGTTTTCGTAAAACTCCTAAGTTTTATCCAAGTGATGTCACTTTGCACAGTTCATTTCCGTCAAGTTTGTTTCTGTTAGTTAATCTATAGCTTTCTCCTTCTCCCCAGCAGCACTGCAGGCTTTACTGTAGTTGATACGTCTCTATAGACAGTCATTATTATTCATGCTTTGGCTCATAGAGACATTTGCCTATCAGACAGGCCTGGATTAACATGTGGCTTTTTAGCACCTGGAGCAGAGATGCTCTTCAAGGAGGAGCAGGCATTTGAAGGTGCTCAAAGAGCATCAGGAGACGGGGTGGAAGTCGGTATGATTGTTTGTGCTAGATTTCCCCCCCTCCTTGCTCCCGGAGCACCGGTCCCGTCGCTCCTGGCAACACCCCGGGTGACATGGGCACTGCTGATGCCTCCTGGGACACACTGTGTCACCTCTCAGTGAGGCATCAGGCTTTTGTTTCATGCTGAACCAGGGCTGGATAATAGCGTACGCACGTTGAAAGAGGAAAGAAGAGAATTCAAACAAAATGCGATGAGATTTGTTTACTTAAAACAAATAATAATAATAATAATAATTAGAAGGTCAAAGGTCATTCTCAAATGTGTTTAAATACAAACAGTAGAAAACAAAATGTAATTTTTGCAAAGATAAAACCAGTTTTGTTCTATTTCAATCATGCTTTTTCACTTTAACTAGTAATATGCAAAGAAAAAAAAAACCTTTAATGTGATTTTCGTATAAGTGATGCTGTAATTGGCAGTCTGGATGTGTTTATGTACCTTGCACACACATACGCACTCACTATATCTACCTGATATCAGTCAAACAGGAAATGCCTTGCTTTTCGTGTGCACCTTTTTTGTGCCAGTGGAGGGCAGAATTACATTTCTGAAATTCAATCCGGCAAAGTTGATTAAAATGCAATGAGAACAGCTCTCCTGCTAATGTTGTTGATATCGAGTATAGTTCCTCCACTTTTCCTAAAGGATACACAGCCGTAACAGGCAATAATTCCAGTCGCTCAGATTAAAATACACACCAAGGGCATGCTGATGAGACTGAAGACTCTAAACGTTCGCCGTGTCGTACGTACAGCTTTAAAAAGGGGTATTTGTCTCTTTAAGTACACATTTAACTGTATAAGTCAGTGATAACTCGCTTAATGCAACTTTGTGTCTTAATTATACGCGATAACAGGAGAGGGGAGATCTTGGCGCGGACATCTCTGACCCCAGAGCGTCTCATTCTCGTGCCGCTCGATGATTTGTTTTTATTTCTGCATTTATCATATACTGACAGATAAACTCCAGACCCAGATCGGTTTGAATCAAAGCGAATTGGAGACTTCTACAGAGCAGTAAATGTCTTTAATGATCCCCAGGCAGTGGAGCAGAGAGGCAGAGTCTGTTTGAGTGGCGTTAAAGGGAAAGATCTGGGCCTCCCCTTAGCGCCTAACCTACTGGCACTTAAGAAACATGTTGCATTATGCCGCCCTGCATTTGCCACTTGGATCAACCAAATTATCTGACAGGAAAGAGGGAAGGCTCAAAATTGAAATTCCAAGTTGAAGCTTCATTCATTTAAACACGGCAAACCACTTTGTGTATATTCAACTTGTGCTGGTGACATCACTGTAACACTGGCCAGGCCGGGTGTTTATTGGGCGCCTTGAAAACAAATCGCGCCGGAGATCTGGTTGCATGATAATAAATAGAATATGCCAATCAAATTAGGGGTGTGTGTCAGTTTGCACTGTGTGGAGAGCCAGGTTCCAGTGGTGCAAACTGAGCGTATCAATAGCTCATTTTAAAGGTCGCTGGCCTCATTTGTGTATATTTGGTACTGTATGAGTTTTGAATTTTAATGAGAACAGTATTTTTTTTTCCAAAGATTGTTCCGTAAACGTTATGAACACTGGGAAAACATACTGTATGTTTATGCAAATGTAGCCAGGTTGAGGTGACGGCCTGGTAGACAGATAAACTAAAGATTTAATCAGTCCAGAAAACATAATTAGTTAAAACTAGAATAATTTTTGCTATTAAATTCTAACCAGGCATTTAATTTAGGCTAAACTTGCAGCTTTATTATTATTATTTTTTTTTTTTTGTCATTTTGTCATTTCTTAATTAAAAAAATGTGCATTTCATTTAGATTTTTAAAATGATTTTTTAAATAATAAAAAAAAACATGCAAAATGGAAAAAAAGAGCTCAAATAATATCTCATTTTAGCTTCTTGACTATTAACATTTTCTGAATGTTAAACTAATCTTTTCACTAATCATTTGTTGTCAAAACAGGCACTTATAATGTTTAATATTTAAATTAAGGTAAAATATGCTATTTTCTTTTTTTGTGTGTGTTTTTAAAAATGATTATATTAATAAAAAATGTCCATTTTATTTAATGTTTTTTTTTTCCAAGTAAAAAAAAAATCTCCCAAATCACCATGCTAAAGGAGTTGCAAAATAATAATAAATAAATAAAGAAATTAAATAAAAATTAAATTAAAAAATAAAGAAAGAAATCTCATATAATATTTAGTTTGACCTCCTTGACATTTTATGAATGTAAAAGATAAAAGATAAAAATGACTTCATTTTAAGGTTCTGGCCCTATTTTGTACCCTGTTTGTTTGAAGTCCCATCATGCGTTTTGTCTTTTGGTCTATAAGTTTTAACTTTAAAAAAGAACCCTAAACGTCATTATCAAAGAGTGTGCCATTATAGCCTTTATTTAACATGTTAAATCTCTGCTATTATGAATCTTAAATTAATAAAAAGTGAAATAGTAGCATATTGATGCTTGAGAAAATATTCAATTAGCCCCTCTGTATTATATATTCTCGCATACGATTGCGCTGAGGCTTGTTAAATTGAGATTAATTTAAAATTCACACTTACAGTGTGATCACAGATCAGAGTCTTGTTTTAATTTTCTTACTCTTGGTTACTTCACTGGAGACTTAACAGAGGAGCTCATATTTTTTCAGCATTCTAAATAGACTCATGCCGACTGACTGAACAGCATTTCAAGCTCCTTAAAACAGAAGAAAAAAAATCAGTTCGGTCGGCACAGACCTCCATCATATCGTATATTATCAGTCTGCTCAAAAGTTTACAGTTCATGCATGCTAGGGTATAGTACTAGTATTTCGTATTATTATTTGGTAAGGACATCCTTTTTTCTCCCCATTTATTCTTGTTCATACATGATCGCTGCTCTTTTGCTTGGAGAAAAATATTTCAAAGACAGTGCAATCAGTCTTACTTTGGCGCACATTTCTGAATGGGACTGCATTGATGCTGTTGGTAAATTTGATCTTTGTGTTGCTCCTTCACAGAAGCAACCAAACATGGCACACTTTTATGACATCAGCAGAAGTATGTTAATCTTTCTTTGTGAATTATAACAAGTCGTTTCTTCATTCTGCAAAAGAAGGTGTCTGGCGTGTCAGAGTGATGCATGGTTTACTCATGTAAATGTGATCTTACTCGCAGTGGCACGATGACTGATCTCCAGTGCATTCCAGAAAAACAACGGCAGCTCGTTAGAAATGCGTTAAGCACACAGATGTAGCCTTTTGCCAAAGGAGACAGGGAGGGCCTGAGCAGAGCAGCAAAGCCGAAATTTAAAAAAAATAAAATGCACAGATGAGTGCAAAGGATCTGGCCAAGAGTATGAATTTCCACATGCTCTTGTCTTCATATTGTCATCGTCATTTGCAGTTGATGTAAACCGACATTTTTGCCTGGGAAAAATCCAAGAAGTTTAGCAAAATTAAAACTAACGTAGTGTCTGTGACTTGTCATTTATTATTATTATTATTTATTTATTTATTTATTTTAGTTTTTATGGTGATTTTTGACAGCCTCAGTCCCCATTTGCTTTCATTGTATAGCCAAGAGCAGCTTGGATGCTCTGCTAAACAACATCTTTTATTTTCCACAGATATGGGTTCAATACAAAATAATGAGTAAATGAAAACTAGTGTATCATATTTGATATGCACATTTCCAAGGCCTTTAAATTACCAACATGATCAAAACTACTGAAAAACATGTTGTACACAATCTTGTACATTCCTTCTGAATTGTAAACATGTAAAAATGTGAGTATCAAATATGATAAAGTAGTCTTTTGAGAAATGTTTATTTGTACATCTTTCAATCATCAATATATGTGACCCTGGACCACAAAATCAGTCATTAGCGGCATTTTTTTGAAATTGAGATTTATACATCATCTGAAAGCTGAATAAATAAATAGGATAGGACAGTGTTTGGCCAAGATACAACTATTTGAAAATCTGGAATCTGAGGGGGCAAAAAAAGCTGAATACTGAGAAAATCACCTTTAAAGTTGTCCAGGGTCACCTTTAAAGTTGGTTTTGTGGTCCAGGGTCACATATTGCAATACATTTTGCCCCCACAATACAAACTACAGAGTTTTGATTATAAAACTAGCATTTAAATATAATCTTAAAACATATTTTAAGGAGATAAAGATATGCATTTTATGCAAGTGGTATGTTATACGGTTTTAAAGATCTAATTAGTTTACAATGCAAGCTTTCAAAATGTCAGTCTTACTTTTTATCCACGGGTCAATGACGAAAAAGGGTTTAAGCATAAAAACAATGTGTAATACTGCTTTAAATGGTTGTGTATCCAAAAAAATGTAAAAAGTTTTCTGTTTAATTTAATTGATTTTTGTTTTAGTTTTTCTGAGCAAAAAATAAATATCATACATTTTCCCCTAATTTACAGAAGACGCTCACTAAAATGTCATTCAGTGTAACAATCTTCTCAGGCATATTTACAACAAAAATCAATTTATGACATTAAAATATTAATTACTTTTACCCCAAATACTAATTAGTTTTAATTCCACATTTTTAAAATTTGCCACTATCCTAGGTTTTCCCCTTTGTCATTAAGAATTTTTTACTCATTTAAAACACAATAAAATGTAATAGGCTGTCTTATTCTTTTAGCTATTTTAATATGTACAAGTCAGAATAAGCATGTTGTTTGAATGTTGAATGTTTGCATGTTGTTTTGACATTTTATTCTCCAAAAACTTATTTGAAACCTTAAAAATAGACACTTTACCTAAATTTAATGTGCTTTCTGTGACGAAAATTTCTTTCTTTTAATGTCATTGACCCCCATGTAAATATCAGCAACTGCATCAAACTGCGTATTTTTGGCTTTCGAATTAATCTAAGTTGTTTTTCCTCCTCGAGTATGGGCTACATATTCACTTTTATTATACTAGATGGGCTATAGAAGCCTTTCGTCCCACAACTTTTTTTTATCTAAAGGTGACACTAAGGTAAATAAACTGTTCTATTTCAAAAAATAGATTTATAGGCTTTACAGGGTTAAGCTAAGAACTAATGTACAAGCAGTGTCTCCGAGTCGCCATTCAAATCTGCACCGTCTCCATAATCAAAGTTTCAGTAAAACCTTTTCTCCAGGCTTTAAAGTTCACGCAGAAGCCAGCGATAATTGGCGGGGTTATAGCCGGAGCAGGAAAGTCTCAGATGCACAAAGCAAAGTTTTTCACTCCACTCCAAGCAGTGCATATTCTTGGGAGAAGTGCACTTTCCTAAGCGACACCTTGCGCTATCATAAATGGCTTTGGCACTTTAGAGTGCTTGATATACAGTGGCATCCTGCAATCTATGGCGTGTTTTAGTGGAGATGGGAAAGGGATGGAAGTGGGGGTGAGGCTGGTCCCAGGAGAGGCACCACTTCCCCTTGTTTATGGGGCATCCTAATTGGGACACTGTTGTCAGACAGTCTGATGTGACTTCTAAGGCTCCGTTTCCCTGAGAAGTGTGCGTTCGCGTGTTTGCTTATGTGCACACATGGCGTTCAAACTCTGCTGCCTGCCCTGTGGCTTCCTCTGCTGTTTCCTGCCTGAGCGGCCCAGGCTGCCTGGGCTGGCTCGCCCTCCTCCTTCCCCCCTCCTCCGAACGCATCTCCGACGCCGCGCGAGCGTGGAGGTGCGCCCACCTGTGCTCAGCCCGGCACAAACCCGCAGGTTCGGAGCGCTGGATGGCAGGAACTTCCCGCTGCCACCCCCCTCTTCTCACTCGGCTGCTTCCAGCTGAGGAAGAGTGGGTGAGAACGCCGCCAAACTTTACCTGCTATACCACATTCGTATTTATAGCTTGGTTTTTTTGCGCTACCTGCTTACCGAATGACAGCGATTTTTATCTTGTTCTCGTGCCTGGCAGTGACACAGATACTGTACGCACAACATCCCGGCAACATGCAGAGAGGCAAAAGTACATAAACATTCATAAATAGGTCATCTGTGCTTTTTTTTTAAAATGTAAAATTCGGAGTAAAATAGGATATTTGAAACTTCTTGTAAAAGTAGGGAGGTAATTAGAATTTCAACTCAGAGTTCTGCTACAAAAGGTAGGCTATTTTTATTCTATGAGTATTTTGTTCTTTTATGTTTTATATATATAGTTTTCCGTTGCAAGTACGGCTGTTAATTGAATGTGTTAATTGAATAATAAAACATTTCTGTAACACCTCTCATATACAAAATGCAGCTCAAAGCAGTTCAAGGGTGAAAACAAAAAGAAAAACATACTGAATACTTAACTCGGTGTGCTAAAAGAATTAACACATTTATTCATGCCCTCTGACCTGTATATAATTTCCTTCTTTAAACATTTTTCTAGCATTGAAGCAATTCACGCTTAATGTGCGGCCTTCATGTTTTTTTGAAAGTTCTGGCAACTACAGCCAAACCACATTTACCAAGAACAGGTACAGAATGAGCACATTTGCTCAAACAGGATGTGTTTTTGCATTCAGTAACAGCTAGATGGTGCTCAACAGAATAGAACCGAATGCAGGCGTCTTGAATTTTTTAAAGTGAACAATCAGGATGTCTTAAAAACGTTACGCTAATGGCGTAAGATGCTGAAAAAAAAGCAAGGTCAAAGAAGCAACACAGCGACCAAAGATGTCAACAAGAACAATTCTGAAAGAATACAAGTCAGCAAAACGATTAGCTTCTAAAGTCACTTTTTATAACACATACTCAATGATTTATTTGTCTACTCAATGAATTGATCCCTAAAAGATCTTTTTTTAGAGGGTTTTTTTTGCCTCTGAATATTGATACATGCAATTAATTGTGATTAATTAGATTAATTAATTGTCATATCATGTAATTAATTCCATTAAAAGTTTTAATCGGCTGACAGCCCTAGTTGTAAGAGAACATGTTTAGTTTTGAAGATAACTTTGAGAACTAGGCGCAAATCGGAAAGACAAAACAAAAACAAAGGCAGAAATAAACCACGTTTGGCAGTTGGAAATCAAACAGCTGTGAGAATAGACTGTGTGTGAGAGAAAAATAGGGGTCCACTCTGGGGGTGAAAATGCACCAGTTAACATCCTGTAAACAGGGCCAACAAAGGCGAGATTTGAATAATAGTGCAGAACAGTACATGGAGGTTACCAATTATTTTTGCATAAGCAGTTTGAGATATCTCTCTCTCCCTCCCTCACTCCCTCTGTGTTTAGCATTAAACATCTCTTTCTCCACTCTCTGCTCCTCAAACAGAAATCTTTGAGCACGGCGTAAAGCTTTGTTTTCTGCGATTTGATGGCATTGCAATCCCAGTTGCTTTAAATAATTCATCACGTGTGGATTTGCTTTAAAATAAATTAGATTGTTTTCTTTCAGAACTGACTCTAAAATACTTCTCATCTAAATAAAGCGCTATGATAATTTTGACTTTGAAAGTTTTCTTTTTTGCAAGAATCATTTCAGTGTAGTAAATATCAATAGTAAGTCACCACATTATAATCACTTTGTTAACGTACACACGGAAGAATAGAAATAACACATTCACAATTTAAAAACGATCTCAGTTTATTTCACACATTTTATGAAGATGAAAAACAGTAAGCAATTTCATGATAAATAAAGCACTTTATTGACTTAAAATTAGCAGTATTGTTTTAATCACTCACATAACAATTTCTGTATGTTAAAATTTTCTTATAAATAAGACATTTCTTCAGTTTATAAAAACGGCACACTTAAAACACATCTGAAGACAGACAGAGCAGGTATAATCTGTAGTAATATCTACAGCGTATATTTATAGCTCATGTATTTTCCACTTACGCAACTCATTTCTACAGTATGTAGTTCACTGGTTTTAAAAATATAAATTCAGATTTTTTTCATTAAAAATGTGAAAATGACTGGCTGAAATCTTCCTGGGTCAAGTCAGTTTAAGTAAAACTCTAGTATATCTGAGGTACTTAAGAGGAAGTGCTGTCTGATTCTGAGAACGTGTTCGTATGTCTGTCCGCCATCTCTCCGTACTGTACACATCATGTCAAAACTCGTCGTAGGTTGTACACCTCCTGTCTCTTGAGTCATAGTTCACTACTAAAACTCTCCACTTCATTTTGGTGACTCTATTAAGCTAAATTTTGCAAGGCGTGCATTCTTTATTCATAGTGGTCTTAGAAACCACAAGGGTTTCACACTCATGTATAGTTAAGTGTTAATGCAAAATGCTTGTATCAAGCAGCACCCATCATTGTCTCACGAAAACCCTAAAGAATCATGCAATCAAACCCCAGGCAAATGCATGTCAGAAAGCCTCTATTTAAGCACCTGAACCCAAATAAACCAGCGGTTTACTTCTTGCTCAAAGGTCTGATGGGGTAAACGAAGTCTTACTTAGAGAGAGAGAGAGAAGGGGAAAAAAAAAACAAAAAACACCAGGAATGCTTTTTTTCTTTCCTCGGTTCATATAATGACCAACAGCTGTTACACCTGCCATAGTGAAAAAAATTAATTAATATACATCATAAACATCGATTTGGTTTATTCAGGCATAATTTTAATGAACATCTCAAAGGGAAAGAAAAAAAGAAAGAAAAGGAAAGATGTATAAAGCCGAATCAATAAAACTAAACTAAAATGTTTTCATTACTGAAAAGGTTTCATCACTGTATTTTAATTGTTATATTTTTTTGCTTGGTGTTTTATTATAAAACAAGGAATTCAAAAAGAAATTGTTCAAGAAACATCATTTATTTACAGGCAAGCTAGATTCCTAATGCAACTTTAAAAATTAAAACAGTTTCTTGAATTTTGATACTGATCATAGATCATTCGCTGAACACCCATGGCGAATAAAAAATAAATTAGGCCTACTTATTTTCTAAACAATATGCTCGCTGCAACATGTTTCCAAGTAAAGGCTACGGAGAAGTGAACTAAAGTGTGAAGAGCATTATTTTGAAAGAGTAATAAGAGAGAAGTGTTTTGTGCTCGCTTTATTTTTATCTTGCTCGGGAGCTGCGAGAGGAAATGACAGATTGAAGGATTCGGTGGGCGTCTGGTTTTCGCTCGAGTGTCCTGTGTGTAGTTAACACATGCCCACCGTCGCTCCTCACAGAACACCAAATGCCAAACGATTCACTGCTCAAAATGTCCAATAACAACCTGCGAGAAATGTGTCCAAATACGCTCATTTTTATTTCCTAATTACACACTAATTTTGTTCTCATTTTACTTGCTTGACTTAACTTTCTGCAAGACCATTAAAAATGTAATATACTCACTTCTAATGTAATGCACTCATATATAAAATAATTTATACACTTTTTTTTTTTTTTCTCTTCTCTCATTTTACTTGTCAGTTTTACTTTTTGAAAATGACTGGGTCACATCAACAAGTACCCGTAAACAAATAAACACCAGCCTGTCCCGCAACAACCTAAATAGAAAAAAAAAAAAACTCCAGTAACAATAGACAATTAAAATCTTATTCCTGGGTTGAGAAATTAAATTTAATGAATGTAGAGCTCTGCAACAACAGATGGTCTTCTTATACAAAATACAAAGATAGATTCCTTGTTTGAAGACCGCCTGATCAAATGCCAGTGGTTATCAATTAGAAGCAGAGTGATGGTTAGTGAGCGGGAACATAAAACACCGTGTCTCCCCCTCCACACACACCCTCTCTACCTTTACAAACGCACACGCGCACATTCACAAACATTGCCGTCAAATCATCCTGCGATTTGCAACGTGTGTGTGTGAGACACTGATCTCTACTTCAGCCGGGTCACAAAGTCGCAGGGAAGAGAAATTAAACACACTGTTATTACTGCATGCTTTTGATATGAAAATGAAAAAAGACACCTTCAAAAATAATAAAATAAATAATCACTTAGTTTCACAAACCCATCAGATGTGGTGAACTAAAAATTAGTAGCTTATTAATTATATCTGAGGTAAAATAAATAAAAAGAAAAAATGAAAGGAAAAAAAAAATTGAGTGATTGAATATGTAAATGAACAAATGAGAGAATGAATACAGAAGGAAATGACCAGAGTCATCTTCATATTTGCAATATGAATCTCAGGCTCCATAAATAGTAATGGAGTGTGGTAATATATACTGCAGCCCAACTGGAGAGAGCAATTAAGGGGCTGCTCAGATTTAGTAGAAATGAAGCTACTCGCAGAAGCCAAGGAGGTAATTGTGAGACAGCCTTGATTGTTTTGTAAGAAGATGCTTTCCCTTTAACTTTTTAAACACTTCGGCATCTACAGAGACTCTGTTTTAATGGAAATAAGTGAGTGTGGAAAAAAAGGTCTAAGTTTTTCTCATTTATTTACTTCCCTAAATGCATTCTTAATCATATAAAAATTAAGGAAATAAGAATAATTAAAAAATGGAAAATTTTAGCACTTTCGGGAACGGCGAGGTCCTCGCGTCATTCTGCTTCAAAGAAAAAAGATAAATGATGATGCCATTAAAAAGTGAACTAATTAAGGAAGGCTTCTTTTAAGAACTCATTAACTGCAACCTCATTTACATAATGATGCATATTAATTAAGTTTTAATGAATCTGAATTTCCACCAAGCCGCTTTTCTTTGGCTGTGGAACAAATTGAACAAATTATTTAAAAGTGTTCTTGAGTCTACTTTTCACACCAAAGGGGAGAGAATGCAATCATTTGTAGAAAATCATATTTTTTTAGGCAGGCCCATCTGTTATTTTATTTTTTTTTTATGTAATCATTTACCCTTTTTTTCTAAACCTGGGAGATTCGTTGCATTTCCACACAAATCACGAGGTTTGTGATCAAGGGTAAAAACACCGGAAAATAAATCTAACGAATTTAAGACATGTAAAAGGAAAAAAAGAAAGAAATATGCGTATGTCCACACAGTCAACAAGTAATGCGAAAGAGTGGCTTTTATTTTTCTCTTACACAGAAAGCTATTTAAACTTTACAGGAGCTTTTTGACAAAAAGAAACTTGTGCGTATAATACATTTAATAAATACTAATACCAAAAACATTAATAGGTTACCTTAAAGACCTCAACGGGACTTTTGTTGCTATCTGTTGCTGCCGTGGTGAAACTGGAACAAGAGAATGCATGTTTAACAGCACCAGCTGCCGCAATTTCAGGTGTTATTGTGGCGTGTGAGTGACTTAACACATGTGCTGCACAGACATCAGTATCATCTCCTTCCTTTCTGCATGCAAAGCTCTCTCTCTCTCTCTCTCTCCCTCTCACTCTTTAACACTTAACGCTGCAACGCTACTAGCATAAATCTGGGAATAAGCACAGCCCGTGGGACTGACAGTGCACAAAGTTTGGCGTTTTAGCCTTTTTTTTATTTCGGGGGAGGGAGTGGAGGTGAGAAAGGAAGAAAGAGAGAGAGAGAGAGAAAGAAAGAAGCTGATGAAAGCCATTGCAGGATGCTTAATGCAAAACTCACTTGCGCCAAATGGAGCGGCGGTTCCTCTCTCTCCCCTCCGTCTCCCAGATGCTGAGCTCCGGATGTGTCTCTGAGGTTAACCTGACACAAGCGACAGCTCCCCTCCCCGTCTGCCCGCCTCGCGCAGCCCCCTCTCGCTCCTTCATCCGTTTCTGGCGCTTTAAAGGAATCACCTTTCTGTGGCGGTAGGATGCCGGGGGTTCTTCTGACAGTGAGCACCTTCCTCAGGGGAGGTCAGGAGTCAGGGATTCAGATGAGGCAAGCTGGCGATGCAGTGTAACTGAAAATGGAAAGCAGATGTTAGTTAATTAGGGAAAATGTGACTGACAAGACTTGAGCGGCAAGGTACACGAGCTAGCCGGCACCGAGCAGCTGTTGTTGCCGACTTCATTGTCAGTCTCGTACACAAGTCACAAGATCCCCACGGTGAAACGCGGCCGCATACGCAGACAATTATCAAAATAGAATTAAGCCTGATTTAATCATACCCATCTCTCCTTTGAGTTTTCGGCCATCGTCGGCCAGCCGCGCGCTTTTCTCGCCTCCCTGTTTTCTTCCAGTTCATTTTCTGCATTTATCTCGTCGCTGCGATGCACCCAGGGCTGTGACTCCGCCGAGACTTTCGCTGAGAGGGTGGAGAGACAATAGACGGGGGGAAAAAATTGCAGACAAAATAAAACATTCCTAATGAGCCACACGCAGTAATCTTTCACTTCTCTCTTCTGGAGTAGGAGGACGTAGCGGCGGCGGCGGCACTGAGATTTTTGGTGAAGCGTCGCAGCGAAGTGAGAACGAAGAGACTCATCGCTTCAATTGTCATGGATCCTTGGATGGAAAAACAGATTAATATGCATTAAATGTGGCACGGAGGAAATCACGTTCACAAACTGAAAGTTTAGACTTTCTTTACCTCTGACCTTCCCTTTGGAAACGTGAAGAAAGAGTTCACTCAAAAATGAAAATTGTCATCCTTTACTTACTCTTATGATTTCTGTGGAACATAAACTGAGATGTTTAAAAATGTCTCTGTTTTTTTCTATACAATTTACATCAAAGAGGTCCAATGTTGCTTTCGACCCCATTGACTTTCATTGTCAGGACAAAAGCAATTGAAACCATTCTTCAAAATGTTTTTTTGTTCTGCAGCAGAAAAAAAGAAAATGAGTAAACGTATCTCAATGCATTAGATCATACCAAGTAGTGACGTGCTATACAAACATGGAAGTGCTCAAAACCCTTTTCACATTTCCAGGGTTCCAGAAGCGGAAGTCATTGTAGTTAGGTAAACCAATTCAAGAGACTGTTTGTGCTGGACAGACGAGAGAAATATGTAACCCTGGACCACAAAACCAGTTATAAGTAGCACAGGTATATTTATAGCATTAGCCAAAAATACATTGTATGGGTCAAAATTGTCAAGTTTTTTTTAATGCCAAAAATGATTAAGATATTAAGTAAAGATTCATGTTCCATGAAGATATTTTGTACATTTTCTACCGTAAATGTATCAAAACTTAATTTTTGATTACTAATATGCATTGCTAAGAACTTCATTTGCACAACTTTAAAGGTGATTTTTCTTAATATTTTGATTTTTTTGCACCCTCATATTCCAGATTTTTAAATAATTGTATCTTGGCTAAATATTGTCCTATCCTAGCATACCATAGATCAATGGAAAACTTTTTTTATTCAGCCTTCAGATGGATGGTGTATAAATCTCTTATGCCTTTATGACTGGTTTTGTGGTCCAGGGTCACATATGTCAAATAAATGTGCATTTACATTTAGAAAAAAATAAAATGCAGTCAAACTAAAATTTATTCAAACATCTTCAACATGCTATCGTTTAGAAAATGGTAATAAAATATGACAAGAAACAGAGTTAAACTGTTTCAGAACAAATTCATCTTGATAATAGAAAGGTATGTAATAGATTACAATCAACCAAAAATTCAGACAACTGTTAGTATGACAATATTTACACAACTATCAATACTTTGCTGAGCAATTACAAAGCAATGCTTAATTTTGTTCAGTCTGTGGTGTAACAATGTCGCATTAGAAATTAAAGAAAAAAACGCTTAAGCAAAACATGGTCAGGTCAGATTGTCAAAATAACTTTTGCCCCAAAATTTTTTACTCGTAGTCCACTGTATGAAAAATTTTTGGGTATGATATGTCACAGTTTACTTTATTTTGCTATCCTCACTTGTACAAATGTCCTGCACCCACTAGTATAAAATCTCAAAATTTATATCTGGTGTCTGAATTATTTTTGGTTTGACTGTAAATTAAGTAAATAAACATGTATATAAAATTGTAGAAATGTGTCATCAAAGAAAAGCATGTGAAAAGGTCAATTTCCTATTGTCATACTTACAGGAACATGTCCATATTATAAACTTTAGCTGGTTATTCCACAAGCACACTTGTGTGAATTTAAGGGGAACTGACTTCATACATCTACTATAGTCACTTTGTGACCTGAAAACGTCTAGGTTACGTACGTAACCCTCGTTCCCTGAAGGAGGGAACGGAGACGTTACATATGGGAACTCGCTTGAGAGTCCAATCATCTCCAAGCCTTATTCAAAAGGCCAATGAACATTCATGAACATTGGCGAGTGGTATTTGCATGTCGAGCCACTCCCCCGTACATACGGGTATATAAGATGGCGGCGTGCAACCACTCATTCAGGCTTTTGCTGAGGAGCCGAGCTGCAGCCCGGCGTCAGCGCGACGTCAGGTCGTGGCAGGGGATGTAACATCTCCGTTCCCTCCTTCAGGGAACGAGGGTTACATACGTAACCTAGACGTTCCCCTTCAGTCGTTTCACTACGACGTTACATATGGGAACAGACCCATGGAACAGGCCACGAACCAGACGTCGCGTTACGCAACACACCGCGTGCCGACAGGCGGACGTGTCAGCAGACGGATATGAGCGTAACCTTCCCAACGCTCTGGGGGCCAATAGGGGGCCCCACAGGGATGCCAGTTGTACTGAAGCAGGAGTTGGGGGGGCGGAGCACATGAAATCTCTACATGTGGAACACAAGAAATTCAATATATCCATAGATTTTAGGGATATATGAGGGAAACATCGGCCTTCTGGCTGACCATGGAAAAATACTGAAACATGTTGCCACAACCTGCTGGGCGAAGGAGACCCAACCGGAGCACAGACAAGCACTACTCCGCACTAGGCCTGACTGCGGGGCATGGAGGACCCAGGTTCGCCGGAGGGAACAACTGAGGGAAATAGTGCACGGATCCATTAGGAATGGCGCAGCAAGCCGACACCAGCCGGACTCCCGCTCGCCTGTGATGTCTATGTTAAGACACGGGAGGATACGGCCTCTACGCGAAGGTTGTAGAACCTGGTGAAGGTATTAGGTGTCGCCCAACCCGCAGCTCTACAGATATCTGCTAGTGAGGCGCCATGAGCCAACGCATAGGATGAGGCAACACTCCGTGTGGAGTGGGCACTAACACCTAAGGGGCATGGCTCTCCCTGGTTTTGGTACGACAGGGAGATGGCATCTACCACCCAATGGGCCAACCTCTGTTTGGAGACAGCATTCCCTTTCTGCTGACCTCCGAAGCAGACAAAGAGCTGCTCTGTGCGTCTGAAGTCCTGAGTGCGGTCCACATATATACGAAGGGCGCGGACTGGACACAGCAGCGCAGAGGCCGGGTCTGCCTCCTCCAGGGGCAGAGCTTGCAGGTTCACCACCTGATCGCGGAAAGGCGTGGTGGGAACCTTTGGCACATAACCAGGCCGGGGTCTCAGGATGACGTGAGAATCGCCGGGCCCGAATTCTAGGCACGCTTCGTCGACAGAGAAAGCTTGTAGGTCCCCTACCCTCTTGATGGAGGCCAGTGCAGTCAGGAGCGCTGTCTTAAGTGACAGATATTTTAGCTCACCCGACGCAAGTGGCTCAAATGGGGCCGCCCGCAGGCCCTGGAGGGCGACGGAGAGGTCCCAAGAGGGTATGGGGTGCGGCCTGAGGGGATTAACCCTTCTCGCACCCCTCAGAAACCTCACGATGAGTTGGTGCTTACCTAGGGATGTTCCATCCACTGCATCGTGGTACGCTGCAATGGCAGCAACGTACACTTTGAGAGTTGAAGGGGACAGCCTGCGCTCCAACTTTTCCTGCAGGAAGGAAAGCACTACTGCAATCGTACATCTCTGTGGGTCCTCCCAGCGAGAGGAACACCAGTCGACGAACAGACCCCATCTCAGCGCATAAGCCTGCCTTGTGGAGGGGGCTCTGGACTGAGTGATAGTTTCTATCACGGCCTGTGGAAGGCCGGAGAGGTCTGACGCGTTCCGTCCAGGAACCAGACGTGCAGGTTCCACAGGTCGGGGCGCGGGTGCCAAATTGTGCCCATCCCCTGAGAAAGAAGGTCTCTCCTCAAGGGGATTTTCCAGGGAGGGGCTGCCGCGAGGGAAATGAGTTCTGGAAACCAGGTCCGGGTGGGCCAGTATGGCGCAACCAACAGAACCTGCTCCTCGACCTCCCTGATCTTGCACAGTGTCTGTGCAAGGAGGCTCACTGGGGAAAAGGCGTACTTGGGCCCCGGAGGCCAGCTGTGTGCCAGTGCGTCCCTGCCGAGGGGAGCCTCGTCGAGGGAGTAAAACAGCTGGCAGTGGGAGGATTCGGGGGAAGCAAACAGATCTATCTGGGCCTCCCCGAAATGGCTCCAAATCAGCTGGACTGTCTCGGGGTGGAGTCGCCATTCTCCAGGATGGGTGGACTGCCGTGAGAGCTGGTCGGCTGCACGGTTGAGTTCTCCTGAAATGTGAACGGCACGTAGCGATTTCAGCCACGTTTGACTCCATAGGAGCAGATGGCGGGCGAGTTGTGACATGCGACGGGAGCGTAGACCACCCTGACGGTTGATGTAGGCTACAGTCGCTGTGCTGTCGGTGCGAACAAGCACGTGATTGTGACGCAACGTCGGTCGGAAGCGACGAAGGGCCAGAAGCACAGCCAACAACTCTAGGCAATTGATATGCTATTGCAGTCGAGGTCCTGTCCAGGAGCCCGATGCTGCTTGCCCGTTGCATACAGCACCCCAACCCGTGGAAGAGGCATCCGTGTATACCACAAGATGTTTGGAGACTTGTCCCAGGGGGACTCCGGCCTGAAGGAAGGCCAGGTCTGACCACGGGCTGAACAGGCGGCGACACTGCGGGGAAACGCCAATCCGGAGTGTGCCACGGTGCCATGCCCATCTCGGGACTCGATCGTGTAACCAGCGCTGAAGCGGTCTCATATGAAGCAGGCCAAGCGGCGTCACTGCGGCTGCCATATGCCCCAGGAGCCTCTGAAATGTTTTGAGAGGGACCGCTGTTTTGTGTCTGAATAACTCCAAACACTTCAGCACTGACTGCGCGCGCTCGTTGGTGAGGCGGGCTGTCATACTGACTGAGTCCAGCTCCACACCGAGAAAAGAGATCCTCTGCACTGGGGAGAGTTTGCTCTTCTCTCGGTTGACCTGAAGGCCCAGATGGCTGAGGTGCCGGAGCACAAAGTCCCTCTGTTCGCACAACAGATCTCGCGAGTGAGCTATGAGAAGCCAGTCGTCGAGATAGTTGAGGATGCGAATGCCCGTCTGCCAAAGAGGGGACAGGGCAGCCTCCGCGACTTTCGTAAAAACGCGGGGAGAGAGGGAGAGGCCAAATGGAAGCACTTTGTACTGATACGCTCGACCCTCGAAAGCAAACCGTAGGAAGGGTCTGTGTCGAGGCAGGACCGAGACGTGAAAGTACGCGTCCTTCAGGTCGATGGCTGCAACCCAATCCTGGGGACTAATGCATGTTAGGATGCGCTTCGTCGTGAGCATCTTGAACGGCAGCCTGAGAAGGGACCGATTCAGAGCTAGAAGATCCAGGATGGGTCTTAACCCACTGCTCTTTTTTTGGGCACGATGAAGTAAGGACTGTAAAACCCTGACTTCATCTCGGCTGGAGGGACAGACTCGATTGCGTCCTTCGCCAGTAGGACTGCAACCCCCGCACGAAGCACAGCAGCATGTGTGTCCGAATGGACAGAAGTGGAAAGGACGCCTCTGTACCTGGGCGGACGCCTGGCGAACTGAATCGCATAGCCGAGACGTACCGTCCGAATCAACCACCGCGAGTGGCTGGGAAGCTGAAGCCAGGCTCCCAGCCTGGTCGCCAGGGGTATCAAAGGGACGTTGACCGACGTGACCGCAGTGGGGCAGCCTGGGGGGGGGAAGGGGAAGGGACTGATCCCAGAAGGAAGAACGTCCTGGAGAAAAGTCAGACTGCACTGGGCAGCGCTTACCTTCTTCCCTGGTTCCCGCGCTGGCGACATCAGGCTCCGAGTCCGAATCCGAGGAGACACTTCTTGGGCTCTGCTCAAAGATGGAACTCGGGGCCTGAACCCCGGAGGTGAGAGAATTGACTCTTTCTGTGACAGCTCCCGGCCCTCCACCGGGAGTGGGGACGTTGATGTTGTCATCCCCCAAAGAGCGATTCCCTCCACCTCCGGCGGGCGGCGCCGCTCTCCCACGGCCAGCTCGACGTCGGGCTGCCAATCTGGTGTCATGTACCTTAGCAGGGGACGGAGCTGGTTGTTTGGAAGCCGCTGGAGGGCGCCCTCGGCGACGAGCAGGCGGAGGTTGGGGCCCTGCGGACGTGGTTGGAATGTCGCGGCGGGGCAGGATGTGTTTAATCGCCTCCGTCTGCTTTTGAACCACCGAGAACTGCTGGGCAAAGTCCTCGACGGTGTCGCCGAATAGGCCGCCCTGGGAGATAGGAGCGTCGAGAAACCGTGATTTGTCGACATCTGCCATCTGGGCCAGGGTCAGCCATAGATGTCGCTCCTGGACCACTATGGTGGACATCACCTGACCAAGGGAACGCGCCGTCACCTTCGTAGCCCGGAGGGCGAAGTCAGTGGCGGCGCGGAGTTCCTCCATTGCACCCTGGTCAGAACCCCTCTCGTGCAGGTGTTTCAACACCTTGGCCTGGTACACCTGTAAGGTGGCCATGGCGTGCAAGGTGGTGGCAGCCTGTCCAGCGGCGCGGTAAGTCCGGCCCGCGAGAGCGGACGAGAACTCACACGCCCTGGAGGGGAGATGGGGCCGATCCCGCCAGGTGGCAGCGCCGGGCGGGCATAGATGCACCGCGACAGCGGGCTCGACCTGAGGGACCGCCTCATAACCCCGGGTTGCACCGCCGTCGAGAGAGGCGAGGGGAGAGGAGCTGGGACGTGGACGAGAAGAGTGCGGGGCTCGCCAAGTCCTCACCAGTTCCTCATGCACCTCCGGGAAGAAAGGCACTGGGGGAGAGCGCGGCGGTGCCGCGGGAGCCCTCCCCAGAAACCAATCATCCAGCCTAGAGGGATCGGCCGGAGGTGTTTTGGGCACCTCCAGACCGATCTCCTTGGCGGCGCGGAGGAGCATAGCCGACAGTTCAGCATCCGTCTCAGACGGGGCGGCAACCGCAGAGGGGTACCGACCCGCCGAGTCATCAGCCTCATCGTCAGACTCTCCCTCTGATGCTGCAGCAGACATCTCGATCTCCTGGGGAGCGCCAAAGGAGATACCCAGCCCGCTGTACGGGGAGGTATACTGCTCTGGCAGCTCAACGGGACTGCGCTGTGACGCAGAAGTCCGCGGGGCTTTGGGGGCCGACGGAACATTCTGCACAGTCACCTGAATGTCCCCCAAGTGCCTCATCGCGGCTTTTATTTATTTATTTTTTTATTTATTTATTTTTTTTTTTACCGCGGGAAGACAACAAGGGGTGCCTACTCATGAATGAGCGGCGGGACTTTAACGCAGCCATGGACATACGTTCGCAATGAACGCACGTACCATCCGTGAACGCTGCCTCAGCGTGCTCTCGGCCCAGGCACGTGAGACAGCGATCATGTCGTCCAAAGAGGCGAGGAAACTACCGCACCCGGAAGCGCACGGCCGGAGATACATACCGGGAAGATGTCCTCGACAGCCGCGAGAAATTCACTCTCTTGAAATCCCGGTCCGGCAAAAGTCTGAATGAGTGGTTGCACGCCGCCATCTTATATACCCGTATGTACGGGGGAGTGGCTCGGCATGCAAATACCACTCGCCAATGTTCATGAATGTTCATTGGCCTTTTGAATAAGGCTTGGAGATGATTGGACTCTCAAGCGAGTTCCCATATGTAACGTCGTAGTGAAACGACTGAAGGGGAACTGAAGAAATGCAAAGTTACCTTTGAGAAATACTGCATTTTGTTACCAGCAGTGACATTCATACAGTGTGTATGATAGTGTGTGAGGCCACTGCACATTGTATAATTATGGTTACTTTTATTTATTTTTTTACTTGTAGAATAGGCAACGGTTGTTCAGGCTCCTCCCAGTCACTCATGCGAGTCTGAAGAGGATGTATAGGTTTAGACATCCATGAAAAATTCATAGAATTGGTGTGTCTGGATATGGTTACACTATTGTGTTAAGCAGTGTATAATTTACAGCCTTGATCATTACTGTTTTGATATTCTGCTATTGATTGCTTTTTATTTTCTTTGTGCAATCTCGGTGCATACATTCTGTTGCAACCACAAATCGATATACGGATAGAAAGATTTTCACCCCTTTTCTTTGTGGTGATTTAGTTTAGACAGTGTTTACAGCATTTCTAAACAGTTTCTTTAATTTCAAAGAAGCATTTTGCTTGTCCATTCATTAATTATTTACTTACTTGCTGTTTTAAACCTGTATGACTTTTTCTTTAGTGGAACACAAAGCATTTTGAAGTCAGTAGGCCAAATGACATTGGACTTGGAAGAAAGAAGTCATACATGTTTGAAATGAATGACTGAATTTTCAGTTTTGCATGATCTATCACTTTAATGCTCTATAGACACTTATTATTTCCACCTCTAATTTTGAAAGCACTGTTAGGTGAAGAACACACTGCAGAGAGTCAAGTATTGCTCTAAAGTGCCGTCTCTGTCTAAGTCTGGGCACGTTACGTGAATCTCTGGTCAGCAATATTAGCCTGTGAAATTGATGAATTGCTAGACATTAGCCCCATTCAAACAACAGATGTTAATTCACTTCAGATGTGAATTATCTGATCATTTGTGTCAGGAAGCATAATATGAATGACACAGATTATCTGAAATTCGGCTCTTCCCCTGGTAGACAGAACGTCCTTTGTCTCCTCAGGTAGAGGGCTCTGGAGTTAAGGAGACAAACTCCAGAATGTTCCATTAGCCAGCCGTGTCTCTAAACATCTCATTAGGACCTCGACATGGCCGCCTTGGGCTCTGCTGTGGAGAGCGATTGCTTTGCTCTTTGATGAGAAAATATTAGTTATTCTGGCTCTGGAATCCGTACACATATGTCCTGTTGTTTGGTGTCATTAACCAAGGACACCGAAACAGTCGTGATGGCCTCAGCTCTTAAGGTTGCATACAAATGTCTCACAAACTGTATTTCTCAACTGTATTTCTAAATAGAGTGTGGTCCAAAAGTCTTAGAACACCTTAAAATCTTTGATTTCAAATTCAAAACGTAAGCAGTGAAATATCATGATATAGATTAAGAAATTTCTTGGTCACTCATCCAATAAAAACATTTTTGATATTCATAATGTTACTCATACAGTAACATGTTATTGCTTCCAATGAAGCTCAAGATGCTTTTCCGGATAACATGATCACAAGATTTTATACAAGTTTGTTATGAAAGCAAAGCAGACATACTAACGTTCACACAGCAGCACAGTTGTGAGCGATGTATTTGAGAAATCAATAGGGTTGCGTTAAAACGCACTCGGTTTGTTTGCGGTTTGTAACCACATTTGATAACCAAACTCTCAGCCGTAAATTTTCAACAGTGTGAACGGAACCGTAGGCTACTAGACTCCGTCATGTCATACAGTCTCACATCACACGTTTTTGTGTTTTAAAATGGGGTTCGGGTAACTCACAGGTGGAGATATGCGTTGTCTGAATGTTCTAGATCCAGTCGAAGCTGCTCCCGCCAGTTTTGTGGGATTGCGCGCCAATGTTCCGATATCCACTCAGGTATGTAAGCTGCTGTCGTTACTTTAAACTCGGGCCTCATTTGGACTCTTGTTGTTTCAACTGTGACGTCACCATATTTGATATAGTTACTGTAAATATAGGCTAGTTAACAGGTGATATTTATTGCTAGCGAGAGAAAAATAACCACAGAAAACGTTTTTGCATTTCGCTGTGCTGCTTTTCTACACTGACACGCGTTAGATGTCGTTTCAGCAACGTTTCACACATTAGCCTTTTTAAAATGCGTTTTTTGTATTGCCCTACATCTGATTCTAAATGCAAAAACGCGTTCTGAGTGAATATTCGTTTATCGACTTGACCACGAAGCAGCTGTGTGAATGGGCCAGTTTGAGAGTCACACTTGGAACTATATAAAGTTGTTAAGAGTTTTATTTTAGTATTATTGAGACACTATTTTAATATTTTAAATTAGGTTTTTATATCAGTTTTTATATTTTGGCTTTATTTTAATTTTAGTGTTAGTTTTCGTAATTTTGTTGTTTTTGCCATTTTTGGCATTTTTAAAATGTCTATATAGGTCATTCTACAGAATTGGTGCAAACCAAAAAACATTTAAAAAGCATTTAAGATTTTTTTTGGTAAATTATGGAACTGTGAAATTATGAAACATTTTTCAAGTCACTATCGAAACAGTGTAGGTTTCAGTCCATTGGCTGATTTTAACTACAACCCTAAATTTATGATCAGGAAATATTCCTGTGTCTCCCTCTATCATAGCTACAAGGTGTGAGTAGATGGTTTCCATAACATTTAGTTTTTATATATGTACCACTGTTCAGAACAGTGCTAGGTAACCTTGTACTGATTAGCATCTTTGAGCTAGGTTCAAAAGTATCTAAAATGGTCACTACCAAAACATTTGGTGGTGTTTTGGTAGTGACATCTTTGGTTTTTTTGGGGGGGTGTTATCCCATAAAATTCTAACTACTGAAACAGTCACCACCGAAACTTGTCATAATTGTTTTGGTAGTGACAAAAGGGAACACATAATCCTTTATTTGGGGGAAATAAACAAAATTTTAGTGTAAGTTAGTATAGTTAGTGCATGTTTTAGTATGCAAGTTGAAATTCTGTAATGTAACATGGTCGCTACCGAAAATGTGCAGTCACTAGCAAAACATGGGATGTTTTGTCAAAAATAAAGTATTCTGAATTATCAACTAAGATGTAATGATCATTTTTGATCAATGTATATTCAAACTAATGAATCCTTAAGTTTGAAATCAGTGTGATCAACTTTTTGCCTTTTACAAAGAAAAATGGATTCAAAATACAACAAATCTCATAAATTACTCTTCAAATGTTGTTCAAAATATAATTATTGATTTACCTCTCGAAAAATGAACTAAAATAGCAAAAAAATATATGTACAATGTATATGTATATCTTAATAGGTCAATATAAGTTTCCAACTCTGACTTTGGACCAATTCTATAGAATCGCCCATATACTCATTGTTAATTTTTATTATTTTTGGTTTTAGTTATTTTTAGTACATCAAGTTAAGCTAAATTAAAATAAGAAATATGAAAATAGCTTCCTTTAATTTAAATAATTGTAATTTTTTTATTGAATTTAAAAAATAAGTCATTTTCACTAGTGGTCTCAGACTTTTGGACCCCCACTGAAGTCAGTTTCCTTGCCCCAGATTCAATATAAGATCGAAAGAATTCTGTGTTCCGTGAACTAAGAGCACCATGCTGGTAAGAATGTGTTGCTAATCACCTCCGTCTTTGTTATTTCTGCGGTTGAATCCTTTTCAGCTCAGCTGATTTGATCAAGGCACCGCCGTTTCCAGACTTTGAGCAGTTTCTCTTTCCCTCCCTCTAGAGAAAAAGCATTTACTGAGAATCCAAAAGAAAAATATGGTGTTAGAACCTCCCCTTCCTTCAACACAATCTCGTGGGAGCCGAGGAAAGGTATCAAAACAAAGAAAATCAAAAATTTCAGACTAGATAATAACTTGGATTACAAAGAAGTGCGCAGCCCGAAGAACTAGTAATTGGGTCAAGAGTACTTCATGTGCAAAGAATGAAAATAATAAGATGAGATAAAAAAACAGATAAGATTAGAAATATGAAACCTCCTGCTTGTTAACTTCGCCGAAGATTGGCATGTTTTCGTTAACCCATCCTTCTGCAGTTTTTTTATAGCTCATTTCCACAACGCAATGAGTCTAATTGCACAATATGTTTATCAGTGTAAAAAGCATTGGTCTTCAGCTATGGTCACTTGAGTATACATGTAGCATCAGGCCTCTGTCCATCCTGGTTACTTCGATCGTCTCTTCAGCTTTTGGACCATGTGTCTTTTAACTCCCACAGACCGCTGAGCATCCATGCGCCGTGGCCGGACCATAATGCCTTTCTGTCCACTACAGCCACAACCGGCCCCAGGGGCTATCTAAGCTTCTTTGGCAGGCCTGGCTCCCAGAATCCTCTAAATAGAAATAATTGTGCCCGACAATCTCTGTGTGCTTTGCTAATGCCTGTGACAGAACTTTTTTGTCGTTCTGACGCCCACGAGCCTGGCTAGCGATACATGCAGAATATGCTAAGCTATGTAATCTCAGTCCTGATTAATAAGTGCCACGAGTGCTTTGGAGTGCTCACGCTGGACGCTAATGGCTCCATTCAGCGGTTGTGTGACCACGCTGGAAACCGTAGGACCTAATGTCTTGACATTATTCCACTTGACCACTCTCGAGTAGGATGATGATGACCTTAATTGTGATAATTTAGCCTGGCTGCTTATATAAATCTGTCCTGAATGTAGCTGATCGTTCATATAACACAATCGGTTATCTTTGCTCATTAAAAAGCACGAAAAATTACATAGAAAAAACTGGTGTAGAAACAGAAATGGTAGTAATTTTCAGAATTATTTTCTAAGAAACAGCAAACAACATTGAATTAAATGGGAAATATTAAGTGGTATTTTTTTGTTTTATTTACAACTTAAAAAAGTATTTTTTTTTCCATTGTATGATTAAAGAAAAAGTGTTATTTTGTTATAATAAAATTTCGAAACAATTACGCAATTACAGCTAATTGCGCATAATGTAATATATGTGACCCTGGACCACAAAACCAGTCATAAGGGTCAATTTTTTGAAATTGAGCTTTATACATAATCTGAAAGCTGAATACATAAGCTTTCCATTGATGTATGGTTTGTTAGGATAGCACAATATTTGACTATTTAAATATATGGAATCTGAGGGTGCAAAAAAAATCTAAATATTGAGAAAATCACCTTTAAAGTTGTTCAAATGAAGCTCTTAATAATGCATATTACTAATCAAAAATTAAGTTTTGATATATTTACAGTTTGAAATGTACAAAATATCTTCATGAAACATGATCTTTACTTAATTTCCTAATGATTTTTGGCATAAAAGAAAAATCAATAATTTTGACCCATAACAATGTATTTTTGGCTATTGCTACAAATATACTCCAGCGACTTAAGACTGGTTTTGTGGTCCAGGGTCACATATATATATATATATATATATATATATATATATGCACTCTAAGTCTGTGTTCAGTCCAATCTAAATATGTAAAATCTAGTCATGAAAATAGGGCTGGGCAATATGGCCAAAAAATTATCATGATCATTTTTTTTCATATCAGTTGATATTGATAACTATCATGATAAGTGTTACATTTTAATTTATTTGACGTTTAAAGGCAGATTTTTGCTACAGTGTGAAAGTTGTAAAAACCATACGGTTAAATGTGGCTTTAAAAAACATATTTAAACGTATTTTTCAGCCTTTTTCCAGTCATTTTTCCTTAACAAAATAAACGTCATAAATGAAAAAAAAAGGTTAGTTCTGCATGTTTTAATGTGTAATATTGTTTAAAATCAAGAAACAGGTTTGTGTTACCTGATCATTTTAATAATAATAATATGATTAATTTTGTTTTTGTCTCTTAGAAATACACATTTGATAGCTTGAGTTATGATGCAGATGTAGATTTATGTTCATTATCAAAATCAGTAATATCTGTAAAAACTGTAGCAACCTCATTTTTATATGGTGAAATTTAATTATTCTCACTTTGTTTTGTTTTTTTTTAGTTGTTGTTGTTAAATTAACCATTGCTCTTCCATAGTATCATCCATAGATCATGATAATAACAGTTAAAACCACAATACAGCACCTCAATACCATGGTGAAAATATAATTTGGTTCCTAGGTATTTGTGTGTAAAACAGTAGTCTAAATACATTTAGTATAAATTAGTGCTGCACGGTTAATCGTATCGCAATCGCAATCGCGATGTCAGCCTGTGCGATTATATGACGGCAAAATGTTGCGATTATATTAAATAAGTGTGGACTTGAGAACACCTACTTTCTGAGACAGTTTGCAGATTTTCCGTACTGCTAACAACACAAACAAACAAACAAAAAAGATTAAAACAAAAAATCTGACAGTCTCTTAGTATAGGCAGTGATAGGCATATTTTTTCAAATTCGTTTGTTAAATGAATGTCTCGTATTGTAGAAAGCACGCTCAGCGCCGCTGAGAATTCGCACGATCCTTAAAACAAAACCGAAAGTAAAACGCGCACGCGCCTTCAAAAGCAATTTTAATACGCGCTTTTAGAGAGCGTTTCCACAGTGCGCGCAAATTAGGCTACATAACATATATATGTTGTTATTTGTATGTATCCTATAATAGGTTGTGTAGTTGTCTATAGCTCTGTATCATGCTTGAAAAAATTGGTCTCTATTTGCACTTTGAATATTGAGAGAGTAGCCTAGCCTACTTTGATTATGGCTGCACTATTGTTTGCACTTAATACAGCTATTTTTTGTTTAGACTATTTTTATTTATACTGTTTTTATTTATATTTGTAAAAAAGATCTTCAGTTAGGAGGTCAAACGTTCTAGAAGCTCATAATTCATGTACAGTTTTAATGTCTGAAGAGAATGACATAAAATCATACAGGAGAGACGCCAGTCAGTTGAGTTTGTAATGTATGTAAATGCAGGAATGTGATCAGAAGTGGTCGAAAGTGGACAAACGACTGTGTCTCCATTGTCTACTTGTGATCCGACCAAAAACATATCCAGTTTCCTTTTCAAAAGAGTTTACACAGAGTATATTGTACATTCTTCATAAATGTCCGTTTGTTTGGGCAAAATCTTTAAAATATCTTATTTTTGTGAAAATGTGTATGTTTTTATTTTATTTAATTTAGCTATACTTTTGAGAAAATAAGTTTACATTAATGCAAATGCTATTTCATTTGGTAAAAATAATTTATTTTGAAACCATTTCTAGTGTTACAAAAACACATTTCCGCATTATCACTAATCTGTGTGTGCATTTTCAACCCATCAAGTTGACTCACAATGCCATTTATTATAATCGCAATCGCGTATCGCAATATTGACCTCAATAATCGCAATATGAAAATTTTCTCAAATCGTGCAGCCCTAGTATAAATGCATGAACGCTAAAGATTA
Organism: Labeo catla; assembly: GCA_012976165.1. Lineage (NCBI taxonomy): Eukaryota > Metazoa > Chordata > Actinopteri > Cypriniformes > Cyprinidae > Labeo > Labeo catla. The sequence continues at coordinate 1,271,276 of VONZ01000006.1, read as the reverse complement.
ATCGCAAAAAATACTGTAATTATATTCCATTATTCCTCCTTCAGTACATTGAATACAGGTCTACATTAATAAATATAATAAAATTTGACATAACTACCCACATTTCTGACACAATACCACTATGCAGTTAGTGCTACTACAGTAAATCTATGGTAAATGGCGATTTGTAGATTTAAAAGACTTCTCATTATAACTTTGCGCACAGTGTTTCTCTTGTTTGTCAGCGCTGTTTCATCTAAACAGTCATTTGTGTTCATCACTGAATTCAAGCACTTTGCACTGGTGCTGTTTAGTGACCGAGACTCATCAGCGAGTGAATTCATCTGCTCTAGTAAGTTCGCGCCACCCTTTGAACTTTGATCCGAGTGGCGCGCTTTGACTAGCACTTTTTTGTTCTGTCTTTGCTGCGTAAACATTATATCGAACATTTATTGAACTCATGTTATCGTTTATCGAGGAAATTCACATTGCGCGATAATTATCAATAGCGATTTATTGCCCAGCCATACATGAAAATTTAATGCTCATTGTTTGACCAACATATCCGGTGGTTAGTTTTTACAATAACAACCCCTAAATGTGAATTTTTTTTATTTTTTTTTTAAAGGCATGGGTGGGTCGTTTTGGCCTATTTTTACAGGTTCCAGTCATTTTTGAAGTTGCCTCCTTAAGTTGTTTTATTCTTTCACCTCTCCCTTTCGTTCTTCTGAGTTTGCACCAGTAGTGCAGCAGAGCAAATTTGCAGGCAGCTCAGTGCACCTATGGCAGACGCTAAATACGAGCTAACAAAAGACCCAAACAAACACATTCAAAAGCAACTCTCCTCAATTTTCCAAACGACTTGTCCATTTTATGACAATACTTTTTTTTCCCCGTTTTTGTGCCAAGCCGGTCTTTCTTTTTCTCCCCCCTTCTAGTGAAGGCAATCACCTCTCTCATATACATCTGTACAAATTGATTTCCTCTTTACAAGAGAAGATAAAGAGCACAGCAACAGAAATACCTGTAAGTGAGGTATAATTACTGAGAGAGACACCCCCTACTGAGTCCATTCAGCAAAGTCCCAACAACATGCATTTAAAACCTCAATAGCGCTCGACAGCCTCGTACGAATAAGCCAGAGATTTGATTAAAATTATAGCTCTTTTGCTCCTACTTCATCTATTAAGATAAGCATCTTGTTCAGGGCATTTTTATATATACATATGAAGAGGGCTGGTACAATTTAACAGTTTTCTCCTGCTGCTCTGTACAAAAGGATAACTGAGGGACCCCACTTCACTCTCACCTGTACAAAGCGGTTGGTGTCAGAGTGGCAAATGGCCATATTCAATAATATTCAGGAGCTCTCTCTGACGGAGTCTCTAAAAGAATGTCTCTCCATTGTTTGCTTTTGAACGTGTAATGTGTCGCCAATGGCCTCGACATCTGTCTCAGGTGTTGTAATATTTGAATATGTGTTATAGTCAGAAAGAACACACTATGATTTCTGTAATTAATAGTTTTAAATATTGTAAGAGTTTTGGATCTCTTTGTTTTGCCAGTTTAATCTGGCAACATATAGAACTGGAATAATTCACCCAATGATCACTTACTCTCATGTTGATCCACATTTGCATGACTTTCTGTTTTTCTTTGAATGCAAAAGTTTAAATTGATCAGCTTTGTTGGTTGCCATTTTCCATTGCAATTACAATGTACACTACCAGTCAAAAGTTTTTGAACAGTAAGTGTTTTTAAGAAGTGTCTTCTGCTTTACCAAGCCAAAATTTTGAAAATAACTGTTTTCTATTTGAATATATTTAAAAATCATTTATTTCTGTGATTTCAAAGCTGAATTTTTAGCATCATTACTCCAGTTACATGGTCCTTCATAAATCATTCTAATATTCTGATTAAAAAAAACTGCTAAAAAAAAAAAAAACATTTATTATTATTACTATGTTGAAAACAGCTGAGTAGAATTTTTTTCAGGCTTGTTTGATGAATATAAATTTCAGAAAAAGCATCTGTCTGAAATAAAAATATTTTGTAACATCATAACTTTCTTTATTTTTGGATCTTTCTATTCATCTAAGATTCCTTTTAAATATTGATAATAATAATAATACATTCTTGAACAGCAAATCAGCATATTAGATAGAATTCTGAATGATCATGTGACACTGAAGACCGGAGTAATAATACTGAAAATTTTGATTTGATCACCGGAATAAATTATATTTTAAAATATATTAGAATAGAAAGCAGTTATTTTAAATAGTAAAAATGTTTCACAATATTACTGTTTTTGCTTTATTTTGGATCAAATAAATGCAGGCTTAATGAGCAGAAGAGACGTCTTTAAAAAAACTTTAAAAATCTTAAACTTAAAAAACTTTTGCCTAATAGTATATGAAGACAGATGCTTTCAAAAATGACTGAAAAGCCCTATGAAATCAATTCTATTGTTTTAAAAATTAATTAAGTCTAATTATTAAAATTATGACACTTGTAAAAATTTAACATTAGTTTATTAAAAGTTCAACAAAAATTACATGTTTAGGGCCCTATAAAATGTTTTATTTTTTCTCATCTTCTGTTTTATTGTTAACAAATTCTGTTTAAGCATGTCTAGTTATTTGAATGCATAAAAACAACTTAATTTATTAAAGTTGCAATATTTTTTACAATATTAAAAATGTTCTGGTTATTAAATGAAGGCATAAAACATTAATTTAATTGATCTTTTGATCAAATGAAAATTAAACTTTAATTTTGCCAAACAAAGTTACTATTAAAATGAAAACATGAAAGAAATATTGTGATTAGCATGCCTTAATAAAATAAAGTTTTAACAACTCTAATAATAGTAGTAGTAGTAGTAGTATTACATACATTTTACTAAACGATAGTAATACAAGTCTTCAAGTTAAACCAAACTTTTATTTTGATGGGTTGCCGTGAATACCTTTACATTTCTCTGTGTATATGATATGACGACAGTTTCTTTGAAAAGAAGCGATAAAATGCCCATGAAGAAACTTCAAAGCAGTTCTGGAAATGTTGTTCAAGTACTTACGTCCTAATTTGGTGAGACGGTAGATACTGAAATCACTGGGAGCATCATGTGCGCTTCAGTCTGTGTGTAGTAAACAGTAGTCTTTTTGCTTAATATTTAGAGATACTAGTCCATATTGCGATTTGATCTAAGTGTAATGACCTACTTTTGATTAATTTATCCAAACTTTGACAAATTTCATGACATTCCGCGTTATACAGTAAATTCCATTTTTATGACTGGGTTCCACAATTGCGTCCGCGTCCCTATATCCCCACATTTCCTGAAGTCATATTTAAGTCATATTAAAGCCTTGTGAGAAATAGACTAAAATTTATGTTGTTGTAAGTGTTGTAAGTGATATAACCGGATCATTGAGACACTGAGTTGAATTTGTAAATGAATCATTTAGACGGGTATTGTGAACCAGATCAAGTGATTCACTGAAAAGATCCGACTCAAAACTATTTCTCTCATGAACATGCCTTGAAAGATTTGAAATATATTGCACAAGTCATGTGGACTACTTTTATCACACTTTATGATGCTTTTGATTCCTTTTAAATTTTTTTGAACGCTGTAATTGAATGGGAAAAAAAGTTGTTCTAAATATATTATGCATTTTGTAAAAGAAAGAAAGTCATTTAAGTTTGGAACAACATGAGCATGAGTAAATGATGACAGAATTTTCATTTTTGTGTGAACTATTCTTTTTCCTAGAATGACAAAACAATCCGAATATTGTGAGATGATGACTTTATTATGTGTCTCATTTCAGGCAATGATTTTCTAATTTGTTTGTTGTGTTTTAGGTCGTTTTTGGCAGCTGTAGTGCGAACCTTTCTTTGCAGCAAAGGAATAAACGGAGTTTTCAGCTCGAAATAAGTTGTAAGTAAGAAAAGGTAAAGCTGCGACAGTTCTGGAGAGGATAAAGCGAGAGGCGAGAAGTTTTATGCACTTTTACCTCGTATTTTGCAGGTGACAGATATGTCAGGACCTAAAAACCCTGCGGTACAGCATTTTTCTTCCACTTAAAACAGAGTTTCTTAAACCAGAGAGCACACAGACAACCCGAAGGACTTGTATTTTTAACAAAGCTTTTCTCTGTTTTAAATATCTTCAAGTAGATTCACCTCATCCCTCCGAGCTTTCGCGCTTTTCTTTTGTATTAAAATTTTTGGAGGGAAACGCATGAAGCAAAACAAGAGCCGAGTGCTGTTTTTCTTTTTTAGTGGTGAGCTGATACTAAGGTATTGTGAGTTTGGCGCTGTCTAATGATCCACTGACGGTGCTGTTGTGTCCCGTGAGGCCTGGTTTGAGTGACTTGTCTGATGTGGTGAGCTTTTAATGGTACATAAAAATGAAGTCACGTAATAAATGAGAGCGAGAGCGAGAAACAGGGAAAGGGGGTTTAAGAAAGAATGTCCTCTTAGTTATGACAGTCATGCTTTCCTTACACTGGCATGTACAATTATATGCTATTTAATAGTTAAATGGTTACTACACAAATAAGATTTAAATAATTGCCATGATTCTTCCGGCCATTTGCATATAAATGCATCTAAATACTTCCAAGTATCTGGCGCTGCCTCATAGGATCAAACAATAAAAGAGGGCATGATAGAAATGGCTAATAATCACTTCGCAGTATGAATTCCCTTGAACCGTATTCACTGGGTTTTCATGTTTTATTTATAGATATTTGTGCATGTGTGTGCTGTGTAAACTGTAAGTGATCAAGGCTTTAGATGTAGAATGTGCGAAGTCGATTATTTCTAGGGGTCATTTGGCATTTCTGTGCTCCGCTCTATAACTAAATGTAACACTGCTGAGTGCTCTGTTGTCACACATACTTTAATATACATACTTTTAATTTTCCGGGCTTCCGTTTTTCCTTTTTCTTTCTGTTTAAATTTTCCAGACTCTCTTTTAATGGTTAAATTACATTTTATTAATTAAAACACCATTTAACAAAAATTAAATGTTTAAGGCCCTATGAAATATGGTTTTTTTTTTTTTTTTTCTCAAATTTAGTTTTTTTTTTTTTTGTCTTTTCCATAGATTTTCTAAATTAATTTTTATGGTTTCATTAGATTTTAATAATCAAAAGATTTTTGTTTTATATTAAAAAAAAACAAATTTATTATTATTATTTTATTTTTTATTTTTTCCAGAAATACTGTTGTGTATTTACTAGGGCTGTCAAAAATAACGCGTTAACAGCGTTAATTATTTTTTTGTTGTTAATTACGTCAATTTTTTTAACGCATTTCACGCATGCGCAGTGTGATGAATTATTTGTCAGGAAAGTGGTTGGGGAGCTAAAGGCGAGATGGAGCAAGGTGAGCAAGGTGGTCCTATGGATGGATTTAAATATAAAAAGAATGATGATGGTACAGTTAACAAGTACAAGGTTTTTTGCAAGATTTGTAACAAGGAGTTTCAATTTCACCGGAGCTGTTCAAGCTTGAAGTACCATGTCAACGCCAAACATGCGTTTGCTGGGCCGTCAAGTTCAGCAAGTGGTTTGCGCCAGACCACGCTGGATTTTCGCAGGCCATTAACAAAATCAACCTCAGATAATTTGACCAACACAATAGCAAAATGGATTGCAAAGGATTGTAGATCCATTAGCATTGTAGAAGACTCAGGCTTCATGGATGTTTTGCAAGTGGCGTCTCAAGACTCATCCTATAAGCCACCGTCAAGAGCCACAGTTATGACGAAAATCCACGAGCTCTATGAAAACGAAAAAGAAAAAAGGAAAGAGGTCTTGGCTCAAGTAAATTATATCGCCCTGACAGGAGACCATTGGACATCAGTGAGTAACAACAGTTACCTCGGAGTAACTGCACATTACATCAGTGACACGTGGGAACTGAAGTCTTTTGCGCTGACTATATTAAAAACTGAGGAGCGTCATTTTGCGGAGGCTTGTAAAGAACAGTTCCTGTCTGTTGCATGTAAGTGGGACATCGAGGGCAAAACGACAACCATTGGGACTGACAGTGCACGCAACATGGTTGCCGCAATTCGACTTACACGCTATGAACACATGAACTGTGTCGCTCACATGCTGCAGAGAAATGTCACAGTGAGTCTTGCTGACAGCGGCTTTGTGAATGCTTTGGTCAAGGCTCGCAAAGTTGTCGGTCATTTTAAGCACAGCCCAGCAAATGCTGCGGAGCTTCAAGCACAACAAGTCAGCCTGGGAAAGAAGCAAGAGCCATTGATCCAGGATGTTCCAACACGTTGAAATTCGACGCTGGAAATGGTCAAGCGCTTGAGCAGCAATAAAGAGGCTGTCATTGCAGCCCTGGACAATCAGGAGCACAAACTCGTTTTGCCGACCGCAGCAGAGTGGGATAAACTGCAGAGGCTGGAGACACTTCTAGAGCCATGCAGGTAAATCAGTCTGTAGCCTATCAAATAACATTGCTTTGATTATTTTCTGGAATAAATTAAACCAAGTTAAATATTAATAACATGTATGTATGTAAAAAAATAATGATAATAATAATAATAATATGTATATGTATATGTATATGTATATGTTGCTAACCTCTGTTCTAATATTACACTGTCTCTGTCTGTGTGTGTGTGTGTGTGTGTGTGTGTGTGTAGGTATGTAACTGAGCTCCTGGGTGGGGAGGCCTATGTCTCCTGTTCTGTGGTACTACCTTCTCTCTGCCACTTGCGTCTCAAGATGGAAGCCTGTGATGAGGACCCTGCATATGTTGTGAGATTCAAGACCAAGTTCAAGGAGGACCTAGCATCCCGTCAAGAACAGCTCAACAATGCATGGCTCCAGATTGCTACAGTATTGGATCCTCGTTTCAAAGACTTGAAATGCCTGCCCAAGACAGACAGGGAAGAGGTGTGGATCACACTTGAAGGGATGCTGCAACAAGAATCACCTAAAAAAAAGTCTTCACAGACACATGATGATGGGCCACCCAGGAAGAAAATCAGCCTTCTGCAAATGGGCTCAGATTCAGAATCAGAAGATGAAGAGGTCCAACCTGCCATACACAGGTACAGAGCAGAGCCCATCATTAAATTGGAGGACTGCCCCTTGAGGTGGTGGGCATCTCATTCAGGAGCCCATGAGAAGCTGGCCTCACTAGCTCACAAATATCTAGCCACTCCTGCAACCACTGTTCACTGTGAACGACTTTTCTCAGTTGCAGGTCACATTGTGAACAAGAAAAGGTCAGCTTTACTTTCGGAAAATGTGAACAAGTTAGTTTGCCTCAGCAACTGGCTGAAAGATGATAAAGCTCAGTAGATTTGAAAGGTGATGTGCGAACAAAAAGACCAGTTTCAGTGCAACATGTTATAGTAGTTAGGCTTGCTTGAGCAACTGGATTAAAGAATGGAGGTAAAGGTAAAAGATTGTTCTTTTGGTTTGATTTAAAAGTTTTATTGAAAATATTTTTTTCCACACAAAAACGCAACAGATGACTCAAATTGTGCATGATAAAAATGTGGTAGGCCACTGTTATGATTTGACTACATTTATTGCTTTCTGTTCAATTGAATACTGTAAATTGTACATCCTGGTTAAAAGGAATGCCAAAGAGGAAGCGGTGGGACATTGCAAAGACAAATATTATGGTGTGTAGTATGTTTCAGCTTGATTTAAACCACCATTATTTGGCTGTGTTAATAAACAGACATAATATGAAAATAATGTATCTGTGTCCTGTTATTTATCTTTTGGTATGCATTTCAGAAAAAAAAAATGGTTAGGATTCAGGTGTAGTTGCAAATAGTGATTAATCCTGATTAATCCACTGAAAATTCTGATTAATCTGATTAAAAATTTTAATCATTTGACAGCCCTAGTATTTACATATTCTGTTAAATTCTGGTAAATATTCCTTTGAAGAATGTTTTAATAATAATTTTAGTAGTAGTAGTAGTAGTACTATCCTTAAATTAAGTAACATATTATTGTCACAGTTTCAAGTTAAACCAAACATTGATGGGTATTTTGATGAGGATGTGATGGTAGTTTTGGTTTTTCTCACAAGAAACGGTTAAATTATCATGAAGTGACTCTCAGAGCAGTTCAAGATATGTTTATGCGTTCATGTACTCATATGTTGACGTGGCAGAGGCTGAAACACTGCGAGCAGTATGTGTGTAGTAAACAAAACTGCATGTCTGCGCCATTCATTTACAAAGAGAAATGCAAAATGTGCAAGATTTATATTGTAATAGTATTTTGCAGCTTAATATTCACAGACACTAGTCCATATTGCATTTTGATTTAAGTGTACTGACCTAGGCTATTTTGGATTTATTCATCCAAATTTTGGCAAATTCCGTGACATTCTGTGTTTTAGAGTAAATTCCGTTTTTGTGACTGGATTCTGTGATTCCATTCTCATTTTCTGCATTGCAGAACTCACAGTGCTCTAAAAGATTTAATAGTTGTATGTATTTGTATATACTGGATTAATTGTATATAATGCTTGAATATAACATTTTGGGCAGGCATTGGGTGTGAAGGCCCCCCTCATAGCTTTCACTCTGATTTTGATGATCCCAGTGGCCAAATCAGCACTTGTCATCACTGCTTACTATGTAAGGGGTCTGATTTGGCAATTTATGGTCATCTTTTGGGATTTGAGGGCAGCAGCAGTCAATTCCACCCTTGTACAGATAAAATAAGACTTAAGAGGTTGTCCATGTCTACAGGAAAACTCCCAACTAGCTGGTGGGAAGCGCAGTCTGAAACGGAAATGGAACAGTGTGAAATCAAATTGCGTGGAATAAAATCTAATGGCTGTGTTTAAAAGTGTCACAACATTAGCGAAATATATGGTTGCACTTTGTCACAGTATCTCAGTTACTCTGAGGGTGTTCATTTCCTTAAAACAGACCTTTAGAGCAGATTGGCAGTATCTCTGTAAACCTTTTTTTCATAGCGTTAAAACTGACATAACTTTTATTTCCTCCTCTTGAATTTCTTTACACACCTAAGAAAAAAGCAATAACGGTTGTGATGGAGCAGTCAGACTCATATCACAGGACGGTATCCATTGCACTTCTTTTCTTCCAGTTACTACCTGCCTCTCCAAAGCACTCTTTGTATTCAGCATATGTTAGCCTAGCAGATTGCTTGGCTGTTCTCTTGTGGAATAATCAGTGCCAGAGCAAATGCATCTGCTTCATGATAACCATTCTCAACGTGAGCAAATGTCTCAGAGGTTGTCCAGCACATCCAACATGAAATGTAGCTGATTCACTGAGGCCTGGCTCTCAACATCACAGAGTTGTGATAAAAATGTTGAGAGTTTGTTCTTTGTGATCCACAGGCCGGCAGAAAGAGGCAGAGATAGAACAACTATCCTGGCTGCTGTAGCTTCGATCAAGGCCTGTTAGATCAGTCCAGAGAACAGTGTAAATGTTAAAACTATCCAACCTGATCTCATGACGATAACATACCTGTGGGAACATTTTCGCAAGACGTGAAATACGTACCAATAAGTACATATTACTGCAGTTTCCAACAGAAATGAACACTAGAGGCAGTAAAGCAGCAAGCACTCACGTTTGCTTTGGTTCTTACTATCGGGTAGGTTTAGGTGTAGTGCAGATGGTACGTTAATTTAAAACGTCACGGAGCATTCGAGTTATAGCACCACTCAATGGACATTTCAAGTGTGAACTGCGGTAACACGTACAAACCAGCGTCACATAAAACGTACCATATGTATGTTCATCTTTTAGCGCCACACAGTGGACACTTCTTTTGGAAACTGCAGTGATATATACTTATTGATACGTATTTTGCATCTCGCGAAAATGTTCCCACAGGTACATATTCGTCATGAGACCAGCTTCAAACTATCCCACAAATATAGCTTTCCCAATGCTGTCTCACGGCACTTCGTACGTATTTTACGAGGTGGCTAATTCATACAAATTCGTACAACCTCAGTGATACGATTTGCCTAGACCCCAATGTCGGGTAGGTTTAGGGGCGGGGTTAGGTGTAGGGCATTCGTACAAATTAATACGAATTGGGAACTCATAAAATATGTATGATTTAGCCAAAAATGTATGAATTCGTATGAGTGAGGTCGTACAAATTAGCCATCTCATAAAATATGTACGAATTGCCGTGAGATCGCACTGGCTTTCCATATATGCAATATATTCTCACATAAAGTAAAAACATATGAAACCTATTAGAAATTGGAATCATTTCATATTAACATATATATAATTAATTTCATATTAACATATATATCTTCAAAATAAAAGTATAAATATAGGGGATGCGTTGCCGGTTTCACAGCAAAACGCAAAAAACACGCCAAAATAAAAGCTTGCTAATTTTAGGTTTGAAAATGCTGAAAATTCATATAAAAAAAAAAAATTAAATATTGGTATTGTATTATTTAAGTGTACTATACAATAAATATATTTTTATTTAATACTTATTTTTTGTTTAAATATAAAATGTAATAGTATTTTCACACTTTATTCATTATTTTATTTTAAAATGACTTAACTAAAGTGCAGTAATACTATTATCACTATTATTAATCATTTTATTTTTTTAATAGTTATATTTAATGGGCCACACTATGTGCAGTGTGTATAATAATATATATTGTAAATAAAATATATATATATCGTTGACATAAGTTGCTACATACAATGCAATATAGAAAATTTCATATAGCTATATAAACACATATCATATATAAACAGATTTTCGTATATATGTGTTGTTTTAATGAAGTTCCATATATAAATTAAATATATAATAGTATTTTTTTATACGTTATAAACTTACATCTTCATCTGCCCAGTGAATATATGTCTGAAAATAATATATCAGGCAATATATGTTTTATATTAATTTCCATATGGGAAATGAGAGAAAGTCAACGTGAAATTAAAACCGACCTACATATTTTCTTAATATATGAAATATATGATCTGGGTCTTATAACAAAAAAAAAAAACAGTGTTTGTCTTCATCTGTCAACACCAAGCTTTTTTATTTTTTTAGTAATTTGTCATATAGTCCTGCCCAACATTTTCATTTTTATCACTTGGGAAAAATATCAAATCATCAAAGGAAAAACAGGAAGTTAATGCCATTTCATGTTGATTTGTTGACAGAAGTAGAAAGTATTGAATGATTTACTAAAATTGAATATTCACTAAAATTTTGACATTCTCGGAAAAAAAAAAATGTTTTATACCCGCTTGATTTTCTCAGCAAACACAGCCTAACTTTAAAATGTTAAAAAATATCAGGTTATTTTTCTGTATAAAAGTCATTTTGCATGTAATTTTAATCAGATGACATACATGGGTTTGAACTGAATGTGTCAATTATGTGTTCATGTTTACAGCAAAACAGAAGTGAGAGATCAGCCCATGGCCTCAGGTAAGAAGCTATATGGTATTGGGCTGAAAAATACTATATAATCCCTTTAGGCTCGTGTTACTAAGAAAAAACACAGCAAGATGATTTAAGCAGATATTTAGATGACTAAGCTTCAATGGAAATGTCAGAGGCAAGGTAGCGTATAGCTCAGCACTTTCAGAGAACACACGTGGCGTTCTTCAAGAGGACTGAATGAAATGGCATTACAAACATATGCTTTTATTTTGCATTTTATGGTTTCAAATTGCATTCGCAGAACCGGCACCCCCCCCATATCTCATTTCTTGAGCGCATGCAGGCGAGAGTGAGGCATTGTGACAGTGACCATGTGCAGTCAGTAGGAAAGGGCCCTTTTGTCTGCCCCACTCTCTGTCACGGAGGGTCACGCAGGCTTACCCTCGGAATAAAGCCCTGGCCATTGTTATAATTTGCATTGATGCATAGAGAAGGAGATAGGCTGCTAACAGGGGTTACTCGGAGCAGGGGTGTCTTTGCATGGAAATGTATGCTCAGGATGGACAGTATGCGTATTTCTCTAGCCCCCCCCTCCCACCGGCGTTGTAGGCCTCTTCAAGGTCACTGCCAAGGACAGTGGAGCCAATTAGTATGCAGATCAGGACCTGATATGGTTTAAGGGTATTGCTCTGATGCAATCACATTAGTTAGGCCAGTAAAGAATCCTCAGCTTGACCTCAATCATTGCAGCCACGGGAGAAGGTGAAGAAAGAATAGAGGAGGGTCCGCAGTGTCCTGATTCCTCTTCTGTTCTCGTACCCGCCACGGTCTGCATTGTAGGACATATATGCATTATTCGCCTTTCACTATTCAGTGAATAAATGCATTATTCTATTGTATTGTCTTATTTAAACTCATATTTGGTTTGATTTGATTATTTAATGTTTTATTCAGATCATGCTATTCCTGGGAATCAAACCCACAACCTTGGTGTCATCTTAAAAATTGCCAATTAAAGTGGGGTTCAGATATGAATTTAGTAATATTAATATTCATTCAGTCAGTCAGTCAGTCAGTCAGTCAGTCAATCAGTCATCAGTCCTTTTTATTTTATTTAATTTTATTATTATTATTTAGTTCACGTCATCCCTGGGAATTGAACCTACAACCTTGGTATTTTTTTGCACCATTATCTTCCAATTTAACTTAAAAATTGCCAGTTTAATAATATTAAGGTTCTTTAATTCATTTGTTAATTCTGTCAGTCAGTCTTCTTTTAAACTTTTTATTTTATTTTATTTTATTTAGTTTATGCTATCCCTGGGAATCGAAACCACAACTACCAGTTGAACTTAAAAATAGCCAATTACAGTTGGGTTAAAATATTTAGTAATATTTAGATTCATTCAGTCAGTCAGCCTTTTTTTAAAAATTTAATAATAAAAAAATTGAATTTAATAATATAAAGATTAATTCATTCAGTCAGTAAATCTTTTTTTTTTTTAAACATTTTTATTTTATTTTATTTTATTAATTAAGATTCATTCAGTCAGTCAGTAAGTCTCCTTTTAAACTCTTTTAAGTTATTTTTTATTTTATTTTATTTTATTTTATTTTATTTTATTTTATTTTTTTATATATTTTTTTTTTTTCAGTTCATGCCCTCCCTGGGAATCGAACCCACAACCTTGCTATTTTTTGCATCATTATCTACAAGTTTAACTTTAACTTTGCCAATTACAGTGGGGCTCAAATATGAATTTAATGATATTAAGATTCATTCATTCATTTATTTATTCAGTCAGTCAGTCTTTTTTAAAACTTTTATTATTTTATTTTATTTTATTTTTTATTTTATGCAGTTTACGTCATTGCAGTGAGGTTCAGAAGCCTTGAAGAAATGGTAAAACGTCTTCTATTTGCTGTCTAATATTTTATATCTAATTTCTGAATATTGCTTTCCCTATTCAGTGAATTAATTTATTAACATTAAGACTTTATTTTATTCTATTCAGTTCATGTCATCCATGGGAATTGAACCCACAACCTTGGTATTTTTTGCATCATTATCTCCCAGTTCAACTTAAAAAATTCCAATTACAGTGGGTTTTTGAACTTTGCTTTCACTATTTAGTGAATTAATTAACATTTAATGACTGAAGCCTTTATTTTATTTTAGTTTAGTCAGTTAATGCCATCCCAGAACATTAGTGTTTTTTGCATTATTATCTACCAGTTCAACTAGGGGTTCAAACACCTAAACACAGCTATGAAAGGCTTCTGTTTTGCTGTCTAATTCAGTTAAACACAAATTCTATTTTATTTTATTATAATTTTTGAAATCTTAAGACATATCCCAGATATTCAATCCAGATAACAAATCCCAGATATTCAATGTGGTCTAGGACTTTTGGGCCCCTGTATCTCTAACTGTTAAATGCACTAAATATGTCCACAAATGCTTTGTAAATGTAAACGTTTATTTCATAGCGTATCCTGTGTGGAGCCGCTGTTGTGCTGCGTAAACATGATTTCGGACCGAGCGCGCTGTTCCCCTGGTGGTCTGGTGCCTGGTCCGAGCCAGTTTGCTATGGCCTTAGAGGCTAGAATGCAATTTACTACCCCCTTTTTTCTTTAAATCTGTGTCCGGGTTGTAAATTTCTTCCAATTCTCGCTCTTTCGCTCTTTCTATCTTTCTCCCCTTGTCGGAATTAATGAGATCAGGTTTGATCAGGGCAGCCGAGTGTTCAGAGAGAAATCTCACAAGCGCCTTGTGTCCTGTAATAGAATTTGCATCTAATGCATACATAAATCAAACATCTTTCTGGACATTTTCATATGCATAATGTCATTTCATCCTGTTTCTTTCTGAGTGGGGTGCTAAAGGAGAGGAGGGGGTATATGTAGGTGGTTGAGGGGATTGTAGTCAAGTAGAGAGGTGTTTTTTTTCCCCTCCTTTTAAACTTGCTTTTAAAGGTTTTCTTTTTTGCTGACTGTGTATTCATAGTGAGTTACAAAGATTACAGATCTTTTGGGGTTTTCTTGTCAGGAACTTTTATCGTGAAGGGGATTGTTTGGGTTGAGTGTCTGCGTGTGCACTAGTATGTATAAAACATGAGATATGTGTATTTTTGTGCATGCGTGCAAAGATGGGAGAATAAACATGCTTTGTGTATGCATGTGCACATCCACATGTGTGGGTGTGAACATGCATTTTTTTTTTTCGATGTGTGCGTGTGTATATTTGTGCTGATGGCATGTTGATAGAGAGACCAAGGGATGGGGTGGGCCGATGCTACAATATTTCTTTCTTCCACTACCTTAGTCTTTGGGGCTTTGTTATGCAAATGCACAAAAGAGTAGGAGATTCAAAGTGCCAAGATTTCAAGATTTTTTTCTTCGTTCTTTTTTTTTCAAGAACAAAGTGATGAGGTATCGTGATTGTCCTCAATGTTTGGTACTTCCTTGCTAACAAGGCTTTGCTTTGTAGAAATCGCATTTGCAACCTTCATAATTTGCATGTCTAAGATGGTGCTTAGACATTACCATTCTGCAGATTTACTGTATATATGCTGTAGACGTATTGGTTATGTACGCAATATTAATTTATGGCGGGCATTACGACTGTCTACGGTAGTGTTCGGTTGGTTTACACTGGAGACCTTCATATCTGACAGTGGTCTTGAGTGTTTAACATGAGCGTTATTGGCTGCCAGATGACTGGCTTAACCTTGCGAGGCTCCGATTTTAAAATACATTTGCATTTTCTCACAGATTTATGAAACAGTTTTCACTTGATATTACATTCATTCCGCTCATGAGCGAGATTGTCCATAACTCACCAGAAGATGAATCTGTTTTCCCACCAGAAGTAATTAAATATCATATTTTCACTCAGAAAGTTAAAATAAATCACTTTTTATGCGAGCAGAATCCTTGGAGATCGTGCACACGTGTTTCGGTGATGAAATAAGCTTGAATGTGGATGTGGCTCCCTACCAGAAAGAATTAAGCGCTGGCGACGAGCCAAGCTGCAGGAAAGAATCAAATCTCACAAAAGAAGCCATTCGACTGTTTATATCCCGCATAACGTCCGGCTGAGAATGTTGGTAATTTGCTTGTTTTGAAACAAGCTCTGTCCCTCAGCATAGGCTCTCCGAAGGCCTCCGTGCCCCACTTTTATACGCTCATTACGATCTACATTAATATCTTCAAATATTAATTGGACCCATGAAGCCATGCGAGCCGGCACCCTTGCATGTCGGCTCGTCAAGCGTTCGGGCTGAGGATGGTCTGACACGCCGGCCACAAAAAGTTTCCGTGCTAAAACAATGCCATTAACGCCAATCAAGATGACACTTATGAGCCTTATTAAATGATATGTGATGTTCAGCATCCTTTGCGACTGCTCTGCCCATTAATGTAAACCGCTTCTGACCTCTTGGGTTTCTTAGCACAGTAATGTAATGTGATTATGAGTCCAGTCTCATAAATAATAAAGAGGGCTAGCAGAATCGTTTATGTATTTACATGATGATAATGTGTTACTTCTTGCTTCTTGATAGAAATTAAAAAGTAATGCGTTTCTGTATGAATCAGACGTCTGTTTTTAGTCTGTTTTTATTACTCACTACCAGTGATGGGGAATAATGGCTTTATAAATAAATGGCGTTACTAACAGCGTTATTTTTTTTAATAAATTACTGTTTCCTCCGTTGCAGACAAAAAAAATAAAAAACATCTGAATGAATGCGCAGCGTACCTGTATTTGACGAACTGTAAACGAAGAAGATACAGTGCGAGAGAGTCTTATATACATATAAAATTGATGCGCTACATGTAAAAGATATTCTTTGCTGTATTTTCTGTCAAAATAACACAGTTCCTTTGGAATTCTTCAGCTGTTAAGAACTGCTGGTTTCTCCAGTAGTAGGCGGAACTAAAGCGCAAACGGTAATCTCATTGGCTGGTGCTCACCTATTATCGTCCCTGTTTTGATTTCAGCAAATCAGTTCGAGCGAACACAGATAAAATGATTAATATTCATGAACTCAGCAGCTCATTAATCCTTGATGTGTTTTATATTGTTATTAGTGGTAGAATTCATAGTATTTTTGTTATCTTACTAGTATTATTTTTCATTTTCCCCCTTTTTTTAATAGAAACACTACAAACAAAATGTTTAGCACTACCACCAGTCTTAAGTCTTAAGTTCATTCAGTATGACAAATATGCATTCATATATGGTTGTTCTAATTACTAAAGTTAAACGCTAAATTATCATAATGTCATATTATAATGCTTGACTGACTGATGCAAAGTGTTAGATATTATATTTTGCCATTAAGCTTATATATGTGTGGATGTGTGTGTGTACTTGTTTTTGCTACATTGTGGGGACCAAATGTCCCCAAAAGGATAGTAAAACCTGAAATTTTTGACATTGTGCGGTCCCCCAAATGTTAAAAAATGATTCAAAATAGTAAATGATGTTTATCTGAAAGTGTAACGATGCAAACATGTTTTCTGTGAGGGCTAGGTTTAGGGTTGGGTTAGGGGATAGACAATATCGTTTGGTCAGTATAAAATCTATAGAAGTCTATGGAAAGTCCCCACAATTCACAAAAACAAACATGTGTGTGTGTGTATATGTATATATATATATATATATATACACATATCTAGTCTGGTGAGTAAACTAAAAATGTCATTAATTTAGTTTTTTTTTTTTTTTTTTAATTTTAATTTTTAATTTTAATTTATTTAACATTTAATAAATGTGGGGATCCAAGTAATTTGACATATTTAAACTTTTTTTTTTTTTTTAAAGTAACACTGGTAATTAGTTACTTTTATAATAATGTAAATCATTTACTAACTCTGTTACTATTTGTGAAAAGTAACTAGTCACTATAACTAATTACTTATTAAAAGTAACATGCCCAACACTGCTCACTACTTAGTGTTTTTTTGTATTCAAGTGTAATTTACAGTGCAGGTTTAAATTGTATTTTTTTTTTCAGTACAAGTTGAGATTTAGCACTTTTGATTTAATAGATCGAAGATGTTTGTATTTGTGGTTGAGTGGAGTTGCGTAAAGATATTGAGTATCAATCCAGGCATCTACACATTGCCCAAAACCCTGTTGAAATGTCCTAAATGTTTTGCACAATTTTGAAAGTGCTCATGTAAGCCCTGTTGAGTTTCCACTCATTTGGGTGGCTCTGCTCGCGCATTTCCTTCCATTTAACCAGTTCGGCTTTTCCAGAGCAGTTGCTTAGCTCATAGTTTCTGAATAAACAAATGGATGAGCGAGTACAGTATCAGTTTGTATTGTGTATTGGAACGATGCTGTGCGTTGATCATTATCTTCTATTCTCATCACAAAATCATCATCCACCGCAAACAGACTCTTTAAGGTCTCTCTCTTAGCTGCAGTACTTTAGGTTTTTTTTATCTTCCTCTGCCCGTTCATTTGATTCATTAGCATACAGATAGTGCTCTCCAAAGATATGTCACGCTAGAGGTGTCCTCATTGCAAAGCAGCAAGTCTTATAAAGGTACTCCATATCTGTGACTGTGAGTTGTTTCTATTTTTTCCTCCAGGGATGCTTTGTTCTCTCGTGTGGGAGCGACAGTCACTAATCCTTCATTAAATGGCATTGTCAGCATTTAAACTGGAACCGCATTTAATGGCTGCTGACCAGCAACACAGTTAAACTGTAATTAATTTCTTTGTGCTTGAATTAGGGATGTTTTTCAAAGCACAAGCCATTTACTTTCATTTAGCTCATTTAGGTCATTTTTTTTCAGGGCTAAATGTGAGGTTTTTTGCATCGTGTGCAGCATTTTGTGAATGAAATGCAAAATCCTGAGAGTATCCATTGTCTTTTTCTTCTTCAAATTTTGTCATTAGAGAGAAAAATCATTTATTTAATTATCATCATTTATTTAATTATGTTGTTTCCATGACATTACTTGAATAAAGTACTTTAGCCTTGTTTTTCTTCTGAAGCAGGAGAGGTATTTATTTATTTATTTATTGCTTTTTTGCTGTGAAATCTACCAATATATTAGCAGGTCTCACAGAAGAAAAAACATCTGTACTGTATACACATGTATATTATATCTATACGTACTATGCCATTCTATACTATACTATACTATACTTCTGTATTTTATTTGCTTATATAATTGAATGTATATAAATCTCTCTAAATCTTTTTATGTAAATCTATTTATGTCTGCATATCTATATATAGATCTGTATATATCTATATTAAATTGAAATATTCTATTTCAATACAATGTATATTACATATGTTTATATCTATATCTATAAATCTATATATATCTATCTATATCTATCTATCTATCTATCTCAGATATCAATACTATATATATTATCTATTTTATTTTCATATATAGACAATTTCGCTAGATGTAAACAACACTGGTCCAGAAGCGCTTCCTGTTTTTTTGTTTTTTATTATTATTTTGTTTTATTTCACATATACAAATACATCTTAAAGGTGCTAATGTAACATTTTCATCCAGTCAAATGTTATGTTGGTTGTATTTTTTTTTTTGTGATGTTTGTGTAAAGTAAAAAAAAAAAGAAACAGGAAGTGTATCGGGACCAGTATGTTTAGATCTAGCGAAATGGTCTATATATATATAAAATATCTATATAAAAATAATACAAATATCAATATATATATACTATACTACTATACTATATTATTTTTTTGCTTATGTATTGTTTGTCTATCTATCTATCTATCTATCTATATATATATATATATATATATATATAGTATATTATATATACTTTTATGTCTATATATCTTTGCTATACTATTTTGTACTATATATTTTATTTGCTTATACATATTTAATAAAATATATTATATAAAATCTCTATCTATATGTTTATATGTTTATATATAAATATATATATATATCTATACTATACAGCATATATTATATATTTTATTTGCTTATGTATACTTTCTTTGGACCATTTTTGGTGTAAATTGTGATGTGGCAAAGAAATGCTGTGATAGTTATGAATTCTTTAGTTTAACATTCTAATAGTAAAATACAAAATACATTCTGATAGTGTAAAAAACCCTTTTTGACACATTCTTCTTCATTCAGAATAAGATAAAACCCTTAAACTGCTGGTCCCTGATGACAAAGCAGGCACAGGAATATGCAGATAGATTTATCGAACTAGCCATACGTGGCCGTCTTCCTGGTCATGTAATGAAGGAAATATACACGGCGAGTGGTCAGAGAGCTCCCGCGGCTTAATGACAGTGGATATCTCTCAGACAGGCCCTGAAATATTTGCTCGGGAGACTCTCCGAGGGTTTCAATCTCCCACAAATCCATTTATATGTTTGCAGCTGATTTATGGCCTTATTTTAACTGTCTCCTACATGCAAATGCAGGAGGCCGCTTAGAAATATACATAATGTGATTCTCAGGGTCATCCCTCCTGCCTGTCAGAACGCATTCCAGCCAGGGAGAGTGGAGGGACTGGGGGAATTGCTCTTTCCTGAGAGGAGTCAGGAAGTGGCCGGGCACTGCTACCTTCCTGCTCTCTTCTGTAAGGAGCCTGTCATTAGGAGAAAAAGGCTATAGTCGATGTATATTAAAGATACAATATATAAAACGTAAACTTAGGAAACTGTGGTCTATCTTACACCTGTCTTTTTGTTGTAAATATATGAACAGTGTAATTGTGAAAGAAAAAAACAACACGAGGGTGAATAAATGACAGAATTTTCTCTTTTTTCGGGTGAGCTATCCCTTTAAGAAAAGCTAGAGAAACTGATGCAATGTTTGTGAGCGATTTTGCCGTTGTTACGTGAAACTACAGATGGAGAACTTGCCATGTGATGGGCTTGTTTACATTCAGACAAAGCTACAGATGGCTGAAATTTGCATGATGTGTAGAAACATCATGAAGAGATTCTGATATCAGATCTGAACATGACAAGCCAGCAGAAGCCAAACGGGATCCTGATCAATTTCCAGTTTTCTAAGCCCCTTTCTTTCAGTAAAGCTTCGTTCTGATCATTCAGAAAGAGAGGAAAAACGATGCACAATGCTATTCTAACCTTAATGAGGCATAGACGTCCATTGGTTTGTTATAGAGAAATGCACTACTTGCTTCTGCAGGTCATTAAATAACAAATGAAAGAAATTAAGTGCAGAGAATGCATTGAATCCAAATGTGTCCATATTTTCAGGTCATAGTGTTGTAGGTTCATTAAAGACATCTGTCATGGAATGTGTCATTACAGTTTCACCCCCCATGTTACATATAATTCAACTTTTATGCCTTGGGCATGGAAAATTAAGAACTTCCCACTCAGGCACCTTCAATATATCAAAATCTCAGAAACACCTTAATTTAAAATTTAAATTAATTTAAAGTGAATATTTAAATGTAAAACTAACATTTTATTATACCATTTAAATATTTAATGATTAATAATAGTATAATTTATTAAGGTTTATTATTTTTTTTAAATATCTACATCATTCTAAGCTGCTGTGCTATTCACAGTAGCCTTCAACATTTTTATTTAGCAGAGAAATTCATTTAGCTGTCCATCACATACACCAAAACAAAATCGCCTCAACATATCTAATTGGAGAATCTTATAAGTGAATCTCTCTCTCTCTTTTTTTTTTTTTTTTTTTACTCCATTCCTGTTCCTAGGAGAAATTAAGTATTCCATTCGCTGCATAAATTTTCAGGTCTTACTCATGCGACACTCGGGGGTGTTGAATTTTTTATGACAAAAACGGTCTAATAATTGTTGAACAGATGTATTGTTGAAGAGTGGGCTCCAACAGACCTCATAAAACAGATTTAACATGTTAACCCTGGCTAGCCCTTAAATGACATGCAAAAAAGAAAAAGAAAAGAACGCTAAAATGATGCTATGGTAGCACAGTGAAATGGGAAAAAATACATGATCTTCTGTAATGCTATAATCAAATTCCTTAAAGGTTTCTTAATTGTTTTGATAGTTAATTTTAGAAGCATATCTACCCAAAGAAAGTAGTTATAATTATATGCAGTTGTAATTAAAAACATTTATGTCAGTAGTCTCATGCTGTTTAGAACCATTTTTAGAGTTAAATACATACACTGAAAATCTTCAACCGCTGATTTGTTTTGTCAGTTGTGAAAATTGTAGACTGTGGTTCACATTTAGACACTTTCATTGCAGCATTTCCTATTATTTAAATGTTCTTACCGTAAAATTCCATTTTTCAAATGGTAAGTCAAATCTAAGTGTCAGAAACAAGTTATGGGTCTTTTTGGCTCAGTGGGACTAGAATTAGGTGGTGTGCCAGTGGCAACATTTGAGTTCCTTCATCTAATTTAGGTCTTTTTTCGCTCCCTGACTTGCTGCATAATTTAAGACTGACCCATGCCTGCGCCGATGGCACTGAAGTTTTGACCCATGGTTTGCTTTAATCAGATTCAAAAATACATGAGTTACATGTCAACTGAACTTCCCTCATGTTTACATAATGGGCATGAGCTCTAAATTACCCCACTTCCGAACTTGACATGCATCAGGAGGCTCAGGGAGGCTTTGAGGGTCTGGATAAACATTATCAAAGGTCAGGAATTTAAGTCAACTTATTCCCTACGATGTTAGTCCACTTTCCATCAAGTCCCCCCCCCACCCCCCCTCAACCTCTTTAGCATAAGACCTAATTGTCCCTGTCAGTTTTATGATGAAAAAGACTGGAAAATGAGTTAAATTACTTACAGTATGCTTTTATCGCATGCATCTGTTGACTTTTGTCAATACAGAGCAGCCCACAAAAGTATTTGAACTCCTGTGTTATACCTAAAAATGTTTGAATGTTAGGATATGAATATAATGTGAGGTTAAAATATGTGTTGGTGTGGTTCACTGTAAAAACAACAAAAAAAACAAACACAATTTGTTGACTCAATGTAAAATAATTTGTTACCCTGCTGCCTTAAAAGTTTAAGTTCAGTCAACTCAAATAAGTTTAGTCAACTCAATGTTAAGTTGTACTAAGTGACAGATACAGCCAAGGCCAAAAATATTGGCAATTCTGTCAGAAAACGCAACACTTCTCTCAGAAAATTGTTCCAATTGCAAATGTTTTGATTTTCACATGCTTATTGTTTTTGTTTGCACTGCAACAACACAAAAAACTTGATCAAATTTCACACAGCAACTCAAAAATGGACTGGACAAAAGTATTGGCACCTTGTCAAAATTGTAAAAAATAATTGCTTTTCAAGCATGTGATGCTCCTGTAATTTGTATTTAGACACACCTGTGGCAAGTAACAGGTGTGGGCAATATAGTAATCACATTTGCAACCAGTTAAAATTGAGAAATGTTGACTCAACCTTTGTGTTGTGTGTCACGCTGAGCATGGAGAAAAGAAAGAAGTGTAAAGAGTTGTCTGTGGATTTGAGAGAAAAAAATTTGGAAAAACATGGACAATCTCAAGGCTACAAGTCCATCTCCAGAAATCTTAATGTTCCTGTGTCCACTGTGCGCAATATCATCAAGAGGTTTACAGCCCGTGGCACTGTAGCTAACCTCCCTGGATGTGGACAGAAGAGCAAAATTAATGAAAAATTACAACAAAGGTCAAATGGTGGATAAAGAACCCCGATTAACTTCCAAACAAATTCAAGCTGATCTGCAGACACAGGGTACAACAGTGTCAACTCGCACTATCCCTCGAAAAGGGACACTATGGTAGGAAACCCAGGAGGACACCACTGCTGACACAAAGGCATAAAAAAGCAAGACTGGAGTTTGCCAAAACTTATGTGACAAAACCACAGTCCTTCTGGGAGAACGTATTGTGGACGTTTGGTAAAGGACATCATGGCACTGTTTACAGAATAGAAATGAGGCCTTCAAAGAAAAGAACACAGTCCCTACAGTCAAACATAGTGGAGGTTCAAAGATGTTTTGGGGTTGCTTTGCTGTTTCAGGCACTGGATGCCTTGACTGTGAATGGCATCATGAAATCTGATGATTACCAAAGAATTTTGGGGCGCAACATAGTGGCCAGTGTCAGAAAGCTGCGTCTCCACCAGAGATCATGGGTCTTCCAGAAGGACAATGACAACACACTTCAAAATGCATTCAGACATGGTTACAAACAAAGTGCTGGAGAGTTCTGAAATGGCCAGTAATGAGTCCAGATCTGAATCCCATAGAACACCCATGGAGAGTTCTCAAAACAGCAGCTGGGAGAAGGCATCCTTCAAATTTGAATGACCTGGAGCAGTCTGTAAAAGAAGAGTGTTCCAAAATTCCAGTAGAGCGGTGTAAGAAACCCATTCATGGTTACAGGATGCGATTGATTTCAGTTATTTTTTCCAAAGGGCATGCTACCAAATATTAAGTTAAGGGTGCCAATAATTTTGACTTTTCTTCACTGTTTTTTTTTTTGTATTGTCCAATGCAAACAAAAAAATAAATGTGAGTACCAAAACATTTGTGAATGCAACAATTTTCTGAGAGAAGGGTTGCATTTTCTGACGGAATTGCAAAGGTGGTTGATATTTTTGATCATGACTGTATTTGAGTTGACTAAATTAAAAATTAGGTTTGTTAAACTTAAAAGCTGGGTTTGTTACCCAGCTGGCTTAAAATTGTAAGTACATTTTAAGAATCAACTCAAATATCTAAGTTGTCTACGTTATTTGATATTGATTTCCTGCTTATTGAACTGCTATATAAACACAGTTTCACAAATTGCACATATTTTATGTTGTAGTGTCTCACTCCGTTTTCAGCACTTACGCCGAGTTAAAGTCAAGTTAAAGGAAGTTCAGTGTGTAATGATGCCCCTTTAGAGAGACTGCATTGTTTTCTGCTCTGCAAAATACGTATTAATAAGTACATATTACTGCAGTTTTCAACAGAAATGAACACTAGAGGTGGTGAAACAGCAAGCACTTGTAATTGTTTTCATACACGGTTATGATTACAACTCCATATGTTTCACTTTCTGGTGTTGTGCCAAATTCTGACCCATGCCAGATTACTACCCCCCTAGTATTGGTAGGTTTAGAGTTAGGTGTGGGTTAGGATTAGGCAATCACGTAGAGATTTCAACGAGAAGGGGTAATAATTTTTCAGGGGGCACAACAAGCTTGTTTGGTAGCTCATCTAGCACAGAATTGGACTTAAAATGTGGCATCCTTGGGTACAAATCACGTGAAAAACATGACTCACGATGAAAGAGCTGAAAGATGAGAGATCGAAAAACAAGCTAAAACAGCATGTTTGCGATTGTGTTTTTTCATCACATTTGCTTTTGTTCATGCTGTCAGGTAGGCTTAGGTGTAGTGCAGATGGCACGTTATTTTAAAACGTCACTGAGCATTAGAATTATAGTGCCACTCAATGGACATTTCCAGTCAGAACTTCAGTGACGTGCACAAAACCAGCGTCACATAAAACGTACCATATGTATGTTTAATTATGTTTTTTTTTTTCCGGGGGAAAAACTGAACACTCTTTTAGTGCCACTCAATGGACATTCCACATCGAATATGCCACGAAACATAGATTTTGTGTCTTGCAAAAAAGTTCACACAGGTATGTTTTTGTCATTAGATCAGGTTGGACGTTTTTATAAGGGAAAGCATGATCTCTCTGAATGGCAATTTTTCAGCTATGCTGCTCTATTGATGTCCAAGTGAATATTAGAGACATTCCGCGACTGTAACACAACCTGTACATTAGTTATATCTACTCTCAACTGAATGGTTACAGCACCATTTATTTTCTCCCTTGCAAGCTTCCTTTTGTCACTGGATAAAGCCATTTAACAAATCCCCATTAATTCTGTGTATGGCAGTAAGATATAATTTAGGTAGCCGTTAATTACGTACAGTATGCCCTGAATAATTTACTGGTCAAAGACAAATTTAATTAAGTCACCGTTCGTTGACAGTGTAGGTGTGTGAATATTATGCTCATATCTTATGCAAAACGAAGAGTGTTTAAGAACAAGACTAAGGACAGACATTCTTTGTATCTCTGCTCTTTAGGACTTAAGGGATGTTAGTTCACCTAAGTGCTTTTATGTTCTCCCTACTTCTCTGTACTGAAATACCTAGAATACCTCACGACTCCAGTTATCCATTGCCCTTTACAAACTATTTTTTCTTTCTGTACTGCTGGTGAAAAGATGACTTCTTAAACATCTCTTCTCAAGGGTCTCTCTCACTTTTCTTCTCACTTTCTCAAACAGAAAAGAAAATAACTGGCTCTGTAAGAGGTAGATGAGTACCAGTCTATCACTTTCTTATTGACTTTGAGGTATTTCCTTAGCTCGTATTGATTAAGGCTTGGTTCAGGGTACTGGAAGCTAATTCAAGGTCGTCGCTTCGAGCCAAACACCATGTACTTTCCCTGAGTTTTCATTTGTGAAGGGGAGACTCTAAAAGAGCTTGTTTTTTTTAACTTTAACTCGTACTATGCACTGTAAGAAAAAAAAAATCAAAAAAATGATCGGGTCATTATCCATTATGTTTACAGATGTTAATTTAGACATTGCTCCGTGAAATTCCGGAAGCGAAATTGAGTCGGTCCAATAGGAAACTTAAGATTACTTTTTGGATTACTTTTAGATTACTTTTGAACTGTGAATATGCAAATGTGTTACTTAATTATTACCTTATTACCTTAAAATCTCAGGGATTACTTCAAGTAAATTTATTAGATAAAAGAGGTTCAGATGGGAAAAAAGTTTCTGAATCCCTATATTACATGTAAATAAGAAATAATGTGAATTTGTGCATTTTTAATTGTTTAAAAACATGATTGAAGACAACACATGCCAATACATGATTGAATAACACATTGAGTGATTAATTTAAATAAAAATTAATGTGTTCATCAGTAGTTGATGCAATTTTGAAATGTTGAGAAAAAATTTATTAAAAATTAAGTTATTTTTGTAAATCTGGTTCTAAAATGCTGTGTGTCTGACTATAATTGTAATATATAATAGCGACTGGTCTTTGTGTGCATGTCCACAAAACTGCAAGATTTAAAAGATAAAAAAAAGATTTGTGGAGAATCAATAAATTCTGAAGTTTATTGCTATTGTGTGAATAATATGTAATCATGTAATCAGTAAAAGTAACCGTAGTCTGATTACAAGTACTTAATTTTTGGAATCTGATTACGTAATCCAAATTACATGTAATCAGTTACTGATTATCTATTTGGTCAGATAATTGTAAAATTCTTCAGTTTGGGGCTCATCACAATTTTTTTTTAATACTGATATTAAAGCAGACTCAAACGTAACTTTTGAAGAAAAGAGAACTGTTTAAACAAAATTAAAGATGCTAAAATGAAGGTGCTTGCTGAAAAAAGTTGCTCTAAAGTTTAATGAATAGATCTAAATCAGCTAATTATTTAGTGTACATTTTTGTAGCAAAATTACTGGCATTTATAAAATCATTAATGAAGCAATAATGTTTTCTTATCATGTTTATTGAGTATTGTACTGTAAGAGACTTCTTGCCAAAAGATCTGGATTTATTATGTATTTTGCCAAAGAGAGAGAAAGAAAAAATGCAGCTAATAATAGTTTGAACTTTCCTGTTTTCATCTAGCAGATTTAACAAAAGTTAAAGCTATAAAATGCGTGATCTGGTGCATGTGTGATTTCTTTAATTTCTCTGGTTAATTCACATAGCCATTCTCTCTACTCCTTGCGTATGAAGAGTACCCCCTAGGAGGAAAAACAATAGACTGCCTGAGTGGCACCAATTGCCTGGGGGCAGGACTTGCTCCATTAGGATCCCCAAAAGGTATCTAGTGAAACAAAGCCCGAGTCTACAGTTGATTGGCAAACAAAGTAGGCACAGGCACTTAGGAATTCAATTGCATTTTACCCATCACCATTTCTGTTCAGCCTAAATTGTGCGCCTGGACTAACAGCTTCTATTAGCTCTAGTGGTGCCTATTCAGGTGCTAATTGAGATGAAACCAGGGTTTGTCAAGGCAATTATAACAAATAGCTGGAAATGGCTGGAGATGGCCTTTGAGCGAGCTAAAACTGTGGAGGGGTATTAATCTTTTATGGCCGTGACATGAGTAATAAGGGGTAAATTTATCACTGTATCACATCTGCACAGATGATATGATATCATTATGATTTTTTTCATCTTCAAAATACAGAGGGAAAAAATTCACATTCAAGGCCCGCAGAACTTAAGCTACTTATGAACAGGTCGGCCGGCACATAACACCAATAGTTTGATTAAATCACAGTAGTACATTCCATTTTAACATAGTAATTTACAGTTCTACTGTATTTCTGATCAAATAAATGCAGTCTTGGTGAGACGTTTTTAAAAAACATTTTTAAAAATCTGGTAATGTATGTTTAAAAAATGAAAATTCTTTTTGATTTTTATTAATTTTATCAAATTATGGGAAAATAGGCCAGTCAGCAGTGCAAATGTGTGTGTGTTTTCCATAGAGTGAGTGAGAATACCACCGATACCGGTGAGAAACCGAGCAAAACCTCTCACAATACATTAAGCCATGGCTCAACTTAGCAACAATCCGTTTCTTCTCAATCTCTGATGCAAGTCTTTACCCAAACTGTATAAATAACACTCCCACCTGGACCTTATTCACCACCCAGTGGCATTTATTAGGAAGTCTTCCGTCTCATTTGCATCAGAATTACCTCTTCAGGTACTGGTGTTAAACTCTCAAGCCAGTGATTCCATGGATCACTTAAGCCGAAAGCTTATCAGTGTTATTATAATTTATAAAGGATTTAGGAAATCATATTTTGGAGAATGTTGATCCATAGACCATTCCCGAGGTGTTATTTTCTCACTCCCGTGTTTACCCACTTGGTAGATCGGCATTGTGGAATTTTGCACTTATCTTTCAGGAAATCCGCTTTCGCCTCGGAGAGAACACTCAGATATTTCCATAAATTACACAGACAAAGTGAGAAATGAAGGTGCTTCACCTGAGGCGACTAAAGAAAGTTTTCTAGAGGTTGCTGAGCACACGTCAGGAAAATCGACTGTCGACGATGGAAACAAGTCTGATTGTGTCTTTAAGAGCGAGCTGATGTGTTGCTTCTGAATCGCTGTTAAGATGTGTGAATGCTTGGTTAGCAAAACTGCAAAGGAAGGAATACAAAGACGTATGCTTTGATTGCTCCGAGTATAACTGAAATAATTGTTTAGTGCACCTCTGGGTTGACAGAACAAAGCGTGCACTAACTTTCAGTGTCTAAAACAGCAGTTTTTAACCTTAAAGTACTTTTTTTAGTGTTAAAACACTTTTTCCCCTGGTTAATATGTAGAAGCAGTTATAGGTAAGCCATTTGTAGAATGTCTCTTTGATGTTTTCAAAACATTGTTCTGTTTGTTTTAGTCTTTGACCAGATTGACCCAGCAACACTGGCTCAACCAATAGTGTGAGTTTGGGGGCAGTACTATTCATTTCATCGACCAATGGCAGACAGCGGGGAGTGAAAACCTGTTTTAAAAGGTACTTGTTGTTTTTTACTTTTTATGACCCTGGTCACTTTTATTGTTAGTTTAAATTATAATTAATTTTATTGCCGTGCAAGGTCTTGTAAAAATGGGGTCTTTTACCATAGTTATTTATGTTTTTTATAATGTTTCATTTTGTTTAGTTTTTTATGCTATAGATACAGTTATTGATACCACAGTAAAACTGTGGTAAATTAGGTAGAAATAGACCATTAAGGTAACAATCTCAGTTTAAAAAAAAAAAAAAGACAAAATTTTTTAAAAAACTTCAACGGTTTGAAGGTAATCGTGTATTAATTCAGGAGTTATTTTAATATTATTTCCTTAATATTACTATATTTATTAATATTTTGAATAGTGTTTATTTTTATAACTTTTTATTTTAATTCTAGTTTAAGTATGTTTGTAGTAGGGCTGGGTGATTTTTCAGATTATACAGTTTAATGCGAATTTAATGTTTTGCCTCGATTTTATTTTTTAAAAATCGAGGAATCGCGATTTGAATAGAAATATTACCAAGCGTTAGAACTGGACACTTTGACAATATGCCAGTGATAACAGTAAAGAGAAAAAAGGACGATTCAACCACATTTGGCATATGTGATTAACCGTTCACGTGTGACGCACTCATATCGCTAGGCGCCATTCACACAGAATGCGCTTTTGTGTTGACAAAGATGCGACGCGGGCAGTGAAATAGGAAAAATAAATGCAAGAAGATGGGAGTGATTTTCTTTTAACTTGAGCTCCACATTTTTAGAATGCCATTATCATGCATGAGACACTGTAAGAGACACGAGTGCAACATTCAAACGTGTCAGTGTTTACATAGAATAAACAATGGAAAAGCTGCGTAATCGAATAAAAAAAAAAAAGCTGTGAAGAGCTACTAACATACTGTATGTCGGATATTTCATGTTTGCATCATGGTGATAGGCTGAAAGCTGCTGTTCATTGTTTTTATAAAACATTTATAGTTAACAATAGTCTACTGATGTTATACCTTCAGTCATTTTGAATTTGAATTACTTTGACTTTTTTTTAAAAAACATTTTCCTTGTATTATTTCTTAACATATAATATGTATAAGACAAGTTTGTACAAGATGTAGTTGTAGTTCATGCTTCTTTTCTGCAAAGATATTTAACAGGTGATCATGTAGACAACTTCATGTGTGGTGCACTTGGAACAGAATTTTCTTTAACTAGAGGGTTAATAAAGAAAAAGTTACTTGAATCATGCTGTAGTTACATTTTCAAGTTGACTAGTTAAAAATCATAAACAATCAATTATCAGTCAAACGTTACAAAAAAAAAGAGGTTTTAATTTTTTGCCATATCACCCAGCCCTAGTTTGTAGTAAATTTAGAAATTTTTAGCTTATTTTAATTTGGTTTTGAGGCAACATTTCTTTATGTAATATTTCTTTAGTTTGTTTTGTTTTTTATTTTTAATAGTTAACACTAACATCTCTGATTAATTTATTAGGATTTAACTGAAGTGTGCTACTTTAGCAGAGAGTATGTAACCCGAAATGAACCTCGAAATGCCTGCGCTCTTTAAAAGTGTCTTGAGCGGATTGGCATCTCATGATGTACGTGATTCTCGTTTATAAAGGACGTGCAAAATGCAGGTTACGCTCAAGAATGCCGCATTCAATTCACATCACGTCACGATTGTGTACATCCTAACATTACGACAGACCGCACGTATGAAAAGGAACAAGCAAAATTTCTCTCAAGCAGCATATGCGCCACACATTAACTCTCTGCGAAGAGTGCATCTCCCCGTTCCTCCATCCTAATTTACAGTCTCAATGGACTCTACCTTTCAGAAGGTAGAGTGCCTCTCTACAGTCCACTGTAATGCATATTCCCTTTGTTATAGCGTTAGTGTCAATTCTGACTCAACATGGATTGCCAATTTGTCTTTTTTTTGGCATGGGCAATTTAAATGCACTGGCTTTTATGCAAAACATACTAAAATCAAGCATTTTCCACTAAATTGGACATTTTTATGGTTATAATTTTGCCATTCTGATGGCAAGAAATGCTGCCCCAAAGGGATTGTGCCTCTTATCTTTTGTAGCTTTCCGTGATGTCTGGATGACAAGTTTCTTTAATATGCATGGAGAATGGCAATTTTGGGAGACTTTTGTCCTCAGATCTTGATGTGGCAGATGCCAGAGGAATTACCCCCCCAGCACCCCTCCCAATTCGTGGTCCTAATAAAAATGTCAGTGCTCTGGAAACCTGTGCTCTATCTAATCATGGTTATAATGAAGTGTGGCTGAAATAAATATCAGGAAAATCTATATAAAATTCTAAACATAGAAATGAGCTTCAGCATCGTGTTCAGTGTAACAGGATTACGAATGAATAATTGTGGAAATGGATAAATAAATATATAGCCGTTTCACTAGATAAAAACATAACCATCAAATTTCCCATTCGCTTTCTCAGAATAATTCACAGAATAGCTCTTTTTGTGACGTACAAATGCATCAATAGGTAAAGAGCGTGCCTGATTGTAGTGTAGTAAATGATTCACCTTAAAGATAAAAAAACATGTTCAGAAAAGCAGCTTTAGAAACATCTTAGATGAAGAAATATTCTTTGCAAAGAATCTGCTATGATATGCCATTGTTGCGATGCAAAATACAAGGAAAAGTCAGTGTTAGAAACTTTAAGGAATGGTTTACCCAGAATTTTATTTTCTCACCCTCATGCTGTTTCAAACCCACGACTTTGTTCTTCAAACTAACACAAAAGGAGAGAAGTTGAAAATGAAATTTGTTATTGTTATGAAATAAGTTTGCTCTTCTTCATGCAATTACAATGCACGACTTTCAAAGGACACAAAAGCACCATAAAAGTGATTCATACAACTTGTGTGAGATATTCCTATTATTCTAAAGCCACGCAAGGCCAGAATTCGAGTTGCCGTTCACTGAAAATCCCACCATAGCTCTGCTAGATGCTTTCAGGAAAAAACGTAAGTGAAATTTGGCATAATTGCATTCCTACAATTTGGAATATAGTGCATGAGTCATATAGATTACATTCGGTGTCCTTTTTTGAAGCTTGAAAACTTCAGTCTCCATTCATTGCAGCTGCATGAGAAAAAACCAACCAGTCTTCCCCTTTTGTGTTCTCAGAAGAAATAAAGTCAAGTTGGTTTGAAATGATATGGATGAGTAAATAATGGGTGACCTGTTCCTTTATGCTAATAAGAAGCAGTTCATACAAATAACTTCTTTATAATCTGCTCTTGCTCTTGACAACATTGTGCCACAAAAGGTAATTTCTCCAAGGTCAGCTATCATGTGCTGAAATAAAGCCTTTACATTTCCATTCAGCGTGCTTTGCGTTCGAGCTTCAAGGTTTGGTCCACTGTCAGTGTTATGAGAGATGATAAGAGAAGCTCAGCGCGTCAATCAAAGCCGAATGGAAGCGAGCTGGCGAGGGGTGCAAACTCATTTGCATAGCCCTCTGTTAACTTTATTGGGATGGGCGGGGCAGATGTTTGAGAAGCCCTGCCTCTCTAATACAGCTCCAGACATCGCGCTCAATCTCTGTCCCTTGTCCCGGTTCTCTCGCGTGCGCAATTAAAAATGTATAAGGCTGCAGCGAGGATGGATTAGATGCTGGTCTCCCACGGCTGCTGATCTGGAGTGTGAAGCTGTCACAGAGGGGGTTAGAGGGAAAGGTGTGGGTAGGAACCTCATGACGACAGAACTTCTATAGTCCCAGCGCTCCAGACCTTCTCACTTGGCACCCCCTCCCACCCACAGAACCCACTCGTCCTGCTTCCAAACGGATTACCCGCTTTTGCTTTTATTTACCGATTCTCCCCCAGGTGTCATCCCTCACCTGTCCGATACAGTGAGTAGCCTTTCATCCAGCGTCCCCCCCCTTCCCGGAGACTGCCGCCTGTACCACCCCTGCCAACAGCATGCTCACAGCTAATCAATCTCACCCACTTTTTTTCTTTTCAGACCCACCCTCACCAAAGACGCGAACGCGTCCCGCAAGATAAAGTATCATTCTATCATGTTGGGTTACTTTAGGTTGAATATGTATCAGGACTCCGCCTTGCCGAGTGGGTTTCCCTTCTCTTTTTTTTTCCCGAACGGGAGAGAGGAGGATAAAAACAACCGTACTCCATCACAAACAGGAAGTGAACTGATGATGTATATCTGTATGGAGCAAGCGTGCGAATGCGAAAAAAGGAATGTGTTAAAAGTGAGGAGGCCCTCTTTTGAGTGCTGATATAGTCTTAAATTATTTATTATTTTTGGTGTTTCATTTTCCCGTGCTTTTAAAGACATGGCATGCTGATGGATTCTGAAATAAACAGTGGAATTGGGCCAAAAAAGGCGATAAACAATTTTAATAATGTTCTTTTTTATTTAAATGGACTGGAAACACAATTTAACTTGTTAGAAACAGCACTCGTGGGTTCCAATTGAACTATATTGGTCAAATCTTCCGAGACAACATTTTTTTTATTGTCTTCGAGCTGTTACTCTCCACTCCAGTCTCTCGCATTCGGAGATTTTCACAGTGTTAAGCTGATCAATGCATTTTCACCCCCCGTGAGTGCAGGGTTTCCCAGCTGTCAGGTTATGTTATGCCTGATGGGCCAGATATCCTGTGCTCAGAGCACCTGCCTCTTATTCTGGTCACCCAAAGGCCTATTATAATATCTTTACTGTCAAGATGCAGGTATGATGGGAGTACGTGTGACAGAATGCGTCGATGAGCTTGCTTATCACACATTGCTTTTGACTAAAAGCAAAGAGGAGAGGCAAAGGAAGTCATGTGGTTTTATACAGTATAGTGCACTACGAATTTGCTATTGAAAGATTTCCTGTTGCAGCAACTGTGTACACGGCGCACATTCGAAAGCTTTTATGAAATAAAAAGAAGGGTGGCATGCAAACTAATACGCTTTCATTGTTTTATTTAACAAAAATGCTAAATTATACTGTAAGTGGAGGCAAAGTCTTCAACTTTTTTTTTTAAACCAAATGTAAATGTATGTCCCAGTCACATTTGCTTGGTTAAACATTATCAGAAAAAAAAAACTATTTTATATTTTTACATTAATGCAATCAATATTATATTTATTGTAGCTGAGTATAAATCTCATCACTCAAGTGTTTGTAAGCATTTTACATTTATTCCAAAATAATAACTCCAAGTAGTAACATAGCAGTATATTTTATTTGGGAACTTATGTTCAGCTTTTCTTAATAGTTAACTTTTAACTGTTTTTGAATTTTTGGCATCATCATTCATCAAAGCTAGGTAAATATTGGTCAGACACAGGTTTACTTGAAGCTGATTACTCACTAAAAATTCTGACAGATCACGTTTTCATGACATTCTAGGTCATTGACATAACAAAGTGGTTATATTTAAGTATGTGAGGTGTTTACTTAATTTTTTTAAATTAGTCTTCCCATTAAATGGTTACTCCACCCCAAAATGAAAATTTTGTCATTAATCACTTTCCCTAATGTTGTTCCAAACCCATAAAAGCTTTGTTCATCTTCAGAACAAAATTTAAGATATTTTGAATGAAAACCGGGAGTCCTGTGACTGTCCCACCACTGTACTATACCACTGTCAAGACTCAGAAAAGTATAAAAGACATCGTCAGAATAGTCCATCTGCCGTCAGTGGTTCAATCTGAATTTTATGAAATGACAAGAACACTTTTTGTACGCAAAGAAAAAAAAAATTTTATTGGACAGTTTCTCTCGTCATTTTGGAGAGTATCTGCTGGAAGTAAACGGTGTAAGCCGGATACGCTGTTTTTGTTCAAATCAAAGTGTAAATATATGTAGAAAACATATTTTTGTGGTGCAGCTGACACAGAACAGTGTACACAGTTTGCGTCCAGTGGATACTCTCCAAAATGACGCTACGCTGAAGTGGTGGAGATGAATTGTTCAATAAAATCTTTTTTTTTTCCTTTGCGTACAAAAAATATTCTCGTCACTTCATAAAATTCAGGTTGAAGCACTAATGGAAGATGGACTATTTTGACGATGTCTTTCATACTTTTCTGGGTCTTGACAGTGGTATTTACCTGGCAGTTAATGGCAGTTAAACAGTCACAAGCCTGGTTTTCATCCAATATATCGTAAATTGTGTTCCGAAGATGAACGAAGCTTTTACAGGTTTGGAACGACATGGGGGTAAGTGATTAATGTCAAAATTTTCATTTTGGGTTGGAGTAACCCTTTAAAGGTACAAATATGTAAGTTTTTGTTGCTAGAGGGCGCATATTCAAAACAAACAAAGAACCAAAGGCGTAGTTTGACGCTGTGATTGTGTGTGAAATTTGGGGAGTTGTAGTCTTCATCCCCACAGCCGATGCAATTCGTCGGGACTCGGGCAGAAATCATGTCCATTGATGAGCTAATGTATTAAAGACTCACTGTAGTATGA
Source organism: Labeo catla (assembly GCA_012976165.1). Classification (NCBI taxonomy): domain Eukaryota; kingdom Metazoa; phylum Chordata; class Actinopteri; order Cypriniformes; family Cyprinidae; genus Labeo; species Labeo catla. The sequence continues at coordinate 1,235,812 of VONZ01000006.1, read as the reverse complement.
AGCAGGGTGGGGCTGAAAGTCATGGAAGCAAAACCAGGATGCTGGAGTGATTGCTAATGAAGGATGAGAACGATACACAGCTTGAAAGCAGCAAAGCTTTTATTATGCCACAGACGAGCGCTTCCACTCTTTCTGGTCATGCGTATGTAAGGTAAAACAGTGCTGTTTTATCATACTAGATACATTTGAGTGTGTTGAAACATCTGTTATAATGCTACTCTGTGGGTTCGTCACCTGTCTAATAAAATGCGTAATATATTAAAGTGTTTTTGGGGATTCAATGTTTTCTACAAAATAAAACTGGAAAATTAAGGGTGTATGACATTATTGGCAGGCGACGCAAAGACACGCTCTGTTACGCTATTTAAAATTGCTTATTTCTCTGGATGTAAAATATTCTTGGAAACATTTGGCAAAATGTAAGTACACAAGTCAGCAAAATATATAACACTGTTTTAGTGGTTTTTGGTCATTTAAAAAAAAAAATCCATTATGCCTTTAACGCCATTATATTATTCATTCAGACTGATTCAACAACGCAGAACGTGTACGAACACAAGAGGCGGGATTTACACAGCTGAACATAACCAATCATATTGCGATGGAGGCGTTGCCTCCTTTCCCTCATTCATTCTCAGTTACCCCCACTAAACTCACTGCGCACTTTAGGGTATCTGTTAAAACTCAGTGGGCTCAGGGGAGGCGAGAGAGACGTGGACTCCTGCTGTAACTTTTAACTGCTGGAGTCACTATTGGACAATGTCTTTTTATATATATATATATATATATATATTCATTTTGTTTACATCCCTGAATGTCTAATGCATACCTGCGTATGTAAATGTAAAATCAATGTGTGTTAAGTAGGATGCATCCCCCAATATTTAGATTTGTGGTTGACCAATGTTTTTTCTTTAATTGCTAATTTGGTCTTCCCATTCCCTATGTGGTTGCAGCATTGACGTCAGCTGTCTTCAAACTTTGGAAACTAAAATGAAAATACGAGAGAAAGACAGACAGCGGTTTGCTAAACATCCAAGTTTATGAGGGAAAAATAAGCACTGTCAGTCATTAAAGTCAATCAAATGTGGCTTTATCTTTCTGTCTTACAGGAAGAGGACAGGGGCCAGTCGTCCGGATACACGGGGCAGCACAACCTGCTCCAGCCCAGCCTCAGCTCATTAGCCAGCCCTGCTAAGACGGAGGTGTCTTCGCTTCCAAAGCCTCCGCTTTGACATTCACGCAGTGCTTCCAGTCGATCAGGTCCCAGCTCTGATAAATTTGCATCTCTTTGAATGTGACGCTGGAAAAAAAAAAAGCGGCGAAAAGAGGGAGGGGAGAAAAAGGGCCCAGCCACTAGATTAAATTTTGCCGTCTAGAAAATGAGAAAAAAGGGCCTCTATCTCCTGGAGTCTACTGGGAAGATCTTTATTCTGATTCTTGTTAGAATTGTTTATCACAGTGACAGAGCAGGCCTGAGCAGAGATAAAGGCAGTGCTCCATCACGCGCCCTGACAGTCGTAGGACATGCAGTGGAATGAAAGAAGCCAGGGAAATATTATTAATAGATGCTGACTTGATTTGCCTCGATTGCACGTCAAGAAGAGGGGGCCATGGCTTGATTGCAGCCTATGAAGTTCTGTCCAAAAGGGAAGCTATTTTTCATTAAGTGATAGAAGTCTTTTTCTTTTTTTCTTTTTTGGCTCCCTTTTGCTTTCCAAGGAGCTGATAACTTATGCAGTTTATTCTAACCGTGCTGATTTGTGTCAGTGAGAAAGAGAGTGAGGGAGAGAGAGAGAGAATAGGGCTTATCTTGTCTTTTATAAAATAAACCGCCTTTCCTGGTATAATGTTAGTTTTGGTGCAAGTGAGGAGCTTGCATGCACATCTGACCCGTTCTTGTGATCTACACGCATGCAGCTGCACTGTGGTTGGGGCATTGCTGTGCAAAAAAAAAGTAAGCAGTACTGTACGCTCAATATTCGTAGGATTAAATGCATTTACAACAATATCAGATATGTGTACTCCAATAAAATCAGTTGTGCAAATCTGATTGAATTTGTTGCATGTGCAATAATAATTTACAGTGGGTATAATAAGATTTTAAAAGGATGAGATCAATATCATTACAGTTTGCACTGTTTTTAAAGTCACTGTTTGTTTACTTTTTCTATGTATCTGTCTTTTATATTTCGAAATTATTTTGGATAATTATCACAATTACTATATTTAGGAAATTGTTTTTAATATTTTTGGCAGAAAATTGCATACTTTCTTGACATACTAAAAGGTTTAGTTAGCTAGGAATTTATGCATTGTAAATACACACAATTAAATATTTTCACACTTTTGGCTAATAATTTACATAATTTGATCAAATTACATGTTCAATCAGAAGATGACTTTATATTATACTGTACCTTGTTTTTCCATTTTCTTCATACATCACGTGCAATTTCTTCTTTAAAAAGAAGAAAAAATAATTAAAATGCTAACTTCGTTTTTTAAGTTAAAATTGCTACTTGAATGTAATCAGAATCAGTGTCAATATTTAAATAAATAATCAGCATACAGATATTAAAATGGTTAATGCTACTTCACTTTTTGTTTAGATTTTCAAAGTTTTAAAAATATGTTTTTATGATGGATTTTCTTATTTAAAGCTTGAAAGTCAGGGTCTGGGACAAGGGTAAAAGTGCATTTTTATGGCTAATGCATTTGAAATGTTGTATAACTATGAAAGCATGGTAAAAAGTTTAAGATGACGTACAGTATATAATGAAAAGAAAAAAGTTAAAACTTTTCGTTTTAATAAGGATCAACCCCAGGGACATAATGTGTGTAGCTGAAAAAAAACTCATATATACAATGTATTAAATGTGAGGCAGGCACTTGTGGGGTTGTCACTAGTGATCTCTTTAATGAGAATGAAAATGTGTTTGACTAGCACTGTGAACACAGGGGCGGAAGGAGAGACAATAGGGGCTTATAATTCATGGGGTTTAGTTGGACGCCGTGGGTTTGTGAGGTGCCGCTCTTGCTGTGGCGGCTGGAAAACACACACACACACACACACACACACACCTGTCGTGTGAACAGAGGAGGTGGCGTTGTTTAAGGGTAGACAGATGGAAGTCTAACACAGGGTAAATGAAAACTTAAAACCACCCAGCCTCGAGCGTTTATTTAATAAGGACAAACTCCTTTTAAACCTGCTTCTTTTTTTGATATTCCATCCTTTGTGCTTTGTGATCACACTGTAAATTATTTAATGCCATTTATGTTGGTATTAATTTGCATTATATTTACTTATTTTTAGTTGTGTAATAATATTGCATTAAATTTAACAATATTAACTGAATTTTAAACAGGCAAGACCTCAATATTTTAGTTAGTATCACATTAATTTTATGCTCACTGTGATAAGTTGCATATGACTGTAAGTTGTTTGCTATATGTGACCCTGGACCACAAAACCAGTCTTAAGTCGCTGGGGTATATTTGTAGCAATAGCCAAAAATACATTGTATGGGTCAAAATTATAGATTTTTCTTTTATGGCAAAAATCATTAGGATATTAAGTAAAGATCATGTTCCATTAAGATATTTTGTACAATTCCTACTGTAAATATATCAAAACCTAATTTTTGATTAGTAATATACATTGTTAAGAACTTTATTTGGACAACTTTAAAGGTGATTTTCTCAATATTTTGATTTTTTTGCACCATCAGATCCCAGGTTTTCAAATAGTTGTATCTCAACCAAATATTTTCCTATGCTAACAAACCATACATCAATGGAAAGCTTATTTATTTAGCTTTCAGGTGATGTATAAATCTCAATTTTGAAAAATTGACCCTTATGACTGGTTTTGTGATCCAGGGTCGCATATATTAAAACACCATACAAATACACTAAGTGATTTTACAGTGTTTTTAATGTGGCAGTGAAACATTATTTGTCACCACCAAGTTGCTGTTGATTTAACTCAAACTTTCTAAATCTTTTCATTTCAGATGGTGCACTTTGAATTCATTATGGAGGTCTTATTTTTGCTTAGTTATGTTGCGACTCTTTAAGTGCCAAGAAAGAAGTTAATTTGCAAATGTTAGCCTTTCCAGTGCTGTGCACATTTACAGTGCTGTTCTGTTGGCGCTATTCAGCGCGTTTTCAAGCTAAACGTGCACAAGTGTGACACAATCGATTTTATGTTTATATTCCACCTCTCTACCTCATATCACCTAGCAGAGATGTTATATTGTATTTGTCAAAGGTTTTCCTGAAAGGAATCTCTGCCCTTACAAGTTCAGTTTAATGCAGTGCATGATGAAATGCACATGTAATGTTAACCTGGGTTAACAGCTTCAAATGAGCTATTAAATTGCTCATACAGAGACAAATTTTGAGTGCTATTCAAGTGGGTCTTTACAAGTGACTTTTCGTCTCTAATATGTTCTCAAGATATGTGAGAATACTACTAATTATAGCCTTTAGTAACGTAGCATAGCGACTCTCAGCAGTGCCTCACTCGCTCTCGCTCGCCGCACACTTAAGTAGATCTGTACATTAAGTGGAACAATGTCCGTATAGTTATCAAACGTCTGATTTCATTTCTCTCACACTGTTCCGTTTTGCACCTTAAACAGCCGTATCAGCATATTCGATATTGTAGCAACATTTCCGGTTGTTCGCCCATGTCGACGGCTCTTTAAAGAAATAGTTGACCAAAAATTGAAAATTTAGCATTTTATAATTTTCTCGCCAACGGATCCTCTGCGGTGAATGGGTGCCGTCAGTATGAGAGGTCGAACAGATGATAAAAACATCACAATAATCCACAAACTGCATGTTTGTAATAAACAAATCCATCATTTAGACTTTATAACAAAATATTGCTTTCTTCAGTGAAAAAGCAATCTCAAATCAGAAACTGATCAAGCACCAAGCACCAGCAAAATATTCCAAAACAAATGTTGATGGATTTTGATGCGGATGGACTTTTTATTGGAGGAAGCTTTATTATAGATTATTGATTGGTATTTTTGCTAAAAGCAATGGTTTGAAGTCAAATTTGAGGATTGCTTACATGTGAATTTTTGTCATGTTTTTATCAGCTGTCTGTACTCTCATTCTGACGGTACCCATTCGCTGCAGAGGATTCATTGGTGAGAAAGAGATGCTGTTACATTTTTCCGAATCTGTTTTGATGGCTAAACAAATTCATTTACATCTCAGACGGCCTGAAGATGAATACATTTTCAGCATATTTTCATCTTTCATTACAGAATAGATGTTTTTGAACTGTCACTTGGAGAGATCCACACTTTTTTCAACACAGATCAACAGCATGCTGTGATTTACCTTTTTTTTTTTCCCTCAATACTGTTCTTCATCTAAATGGGTTTCAGGTTGTGTGTATCTCTTATCAATCACTTCGCCAGTCCAATTTTTTTTTGTAATACTGTAATACAGTACAATTGTAATACTGCATTTAAATCCCTTTGTTGTCATTTTAATGGTTACAATTTCATACCACAGAAACCTAAGTGATGCAGCACCGAATGAAAATGAATATATTTTATATTGTGACAACATTGTTTTTTTTTTGTTACAGTGTGTCGAAGAAAAGATCAGCACTGTAAGTGAAACTTTTGAGGCAATTACCTTGACAAGTAAGTGATTTTATGACAATGTATGATCAATGTAGTTCTTTCACTACAAAAGGGATACTGTGTTCTGACTGATTCCAAGCTTTCAGGAACAAATCGAAATGAATGAGAGCTGCTTGAATGGAAATTGTACTTTCATTTTACTTTCTGAATAAAGGAGAAAACTTTTGGAAAGTAATTAGCCAGCGATTTTCATTTGGAAAGCTGATATGTTTGTGTATATATAGTGGGGTTCAAAAGTCTGCACTGGGAAACTGGGATTTTTTTATTTTTTTATTTTTTTTTCATGTAAACTGGAAGTTTTAGGATATGGACAAAACAATATACATATATATCTCATACAATTACAAATTGACATTTCACCAACATTGTATATACATAAAAAAATATCATGCATCCTGATATATACCTGAAATATGGTCTGAAATATCTAATTACGATTTGTATATGATGTTCACAAGTTTTGCAAGGTATATTGTAAATTGTAAATCCATTTCTACATAATTCATTTACTGTTGTCAAGGAACATGTCTCGACCCTCCATACTAATAGATATTTAAAGATGAAAAAGACACAGGGGAGGAGAGCGAGTGAAAACGAAGGAGAGAGAGACTATAAGAATGTATACGAGCTGTGCGTGCTTGATGAATCACAGCGGGGAAGATTTTATCCATGTTATACGCTGCCATTTTATCAATGTAGCAATCAGTAGGCTAATAGTCATATAATGTAACAACGCTGGAAATAGTCCATGATTTAAAAACCCATTCCTGACGATCTTGTATAACCTTGTTTTGAATTACTATGCAGGTTGAGAGTCGATCAGACTCGGACAGACCTATATCTGATCATAACTTGTTTTTACATGGAAAAGAAAAGTAGAATACTTGTTTGTTTTCATTCGGATGAATAGGAAAGAATTAAAAGTCCCACAGAAATTAAAGAGAAAGGATGAAATTGTTAGAGTACCAGTGCAAACAGTGTATATGATTGTACAAAAAGTACTTTTTGGGCAACTTTGTGCTAACCTTGGATAAAGATGTCTCTCTGGGAAACATAGTATTAGATGAAGTAATGAAATGTAGAGTAATACAAAGCTGAAAGAATTCAAAGTTGAAACAATGTACAGTGAAATAGTCTGTAATCATGACACCCAGGCCATATAAAAAACATCTCCAGTGTTAATAACAGTGTGTTAAAGGTCAGCGTCACTGATATCACGTGCAAACAGTACGAGGAACGAAAGAGCACTATTTTTTCCAACCACAAATGTCATCTCTCTGATCTCTCGTACATTTGAGTTTGCCCTCAAATGTACATCTGTGTGCTCATGGGGGCTCTTTTTAACAGAAAGCACACACAGAACCGTTGAGACTTCTGTGTGTGATTTTTTTTGTGTTTTTTTTGTTTTTTTTTAAGAATCTTATTCACATCTTATTCATCTGTGCTGGTGCACATACATGTTAATACACTAAGGTTTGGGATCAGAATTTATTATTATTGTTATTTTTAAATACATAACTACTTTATATTACAGCAAAGACATTATATTGTAAAACTTGTAAAATGAATGTAAAAAATAAAAAAAGGTAATTGTGACTTTTGTCTCACTATTATTTCTTAAAATTTCAATTTTGAGTTTAAAATTCTTTATTTCAGAATTTGAATTTAGATTTTCCTCGCAAATAGAATTGCTAGGAAATTCTGAATTCAAATTCTAAATAGTAAAGTCAGATATCAAGGAGAATTGCAAGATGTAAACTTAGAATTGTGAGATATAATCTTAAAATTGCAAGAAAAAACAGAATTAAGATGTATAATAAGATTTTAAAAAGATGAGATCAATATCATTACAGTCTGCACTGTTTTTAAAGTCACTGTTTATTTAATGTTCTATAATTTTAATTATACTTTTAATTACTTTGGATAATTATCACATTTATATTAAGTGGAAATTATGTTTTTAATGTGTTTGGCTGAAAATGGCATACTTTTTTGACATACTAAAGGGTTAAGTTAGCTAGAAATTTATGCATCTTAAATACACACAATTAAATATTTTCACACTTTTTTGCTAACAATTTGGATAATTTGATGAAATTACAGCTTGATTGGAGAATTTGGAGACAATAAATGAGAATTGTGATAAATTCTGAATTGCGAGACAATTTGCATAAACATTTGCAATTACCTTTTTACATTTTTTTTTCATTCTGTGGCAGAATACTGAACAAATGTAACAGTAAGATATTTATAATATTATATATTAGAATAAATACTACAATATGCAAAATATTTCTATTTTAAATAAATGCTGGTCTTTGGAACTTTTAGACTCATAAAATAATCCTGATGGGAAAAAAAAAAAAAAAAAAGAAATGTTTCTTTAGCAAAATATCTTAATATTAGGATGATTTCTGAAGGATCATGTGACACTGAAGACTTGAGTAATTACAGTAATACATTTTACAAACCCCAAACTTCTGAATATACATAGTGATGGTACATTTTATACAGAATGAACACTTGCTTGCTTTTGAATGTCTCTCCTGTTTTGATTGACTGATTAATTGCTTAAAAATATATTGTTTTATACTTTGATGTTGTGGATCTTGATTGAGGCCGGTAAAATAGCCCTGAATGACAGTCGTAAGACTCCTCAGTCTCCATCTGTCAATGTTGGTAATGTTAAAACAACTGTGGCATCCAGTTCTGCCACGTCCCCCTCCTTTTTCTTTGTGTGTTTGAAGTGCTATAAACAAAGGGGAGTCCACATCACTTGTATAATAGCCCACAGTGTTACAAAGGGCCCAATACGTTATCTTGACAGCGGAGGGAGAATCTTTTTGTCTGAGTAGTGTACTGTTGTCAAGCACACACTGGCTCAAAGTACCCGCTCCGCTCTGCGGGAAAGCTGCTTCTTCCTCTGCTGTATTACATGCCTGCTGCCATGCGCGGGACACGCAGATCAGGTGGAATAGCCATCTCTACCCGAGTCCTTTAGCGTGATTTGCCCCATACCTTTAGAAACAATCTCTTGCTAATATTGTACACTCTGTATGACATGTGACTGCGGTTTATCTTTGGCTGAATTCCACGTCCATGAGGCATAAACATGTTATTAGAGCAGCTCTGTCCTATTTTGTTTTTTCACACTTTTTGCGATGATGGTCATATTCGCACAGATTGTGATCCTCCTGAACTTGTTCCAATATAAACAGGTGATAAAGTGATTTCAGGCCAAACCAAGAGGTCAAAATATGATTGAAATCGCTAACATTTTAAATCCAATAGCCACAAGAGCTATTGCTTTTTATAAATGGATAAGACAAGTGATTTGATAGCATTATGGCTGTATGGGACATTACCAGGCGCCAATGACCAGTAAGAGGATTTTGACATTGCATGAACCTGTGACCATTTCTAGAGATTAATATAGACAGGGTGATTGCTGTATGTCACAGGTAGTTGATGCATAACATGGACTCTGAAATTTAGTATAAGGGAAAGTTTTACACATATTGATCCTACATTTAGGTCTTGTAACAGCACTCTAAAATACGCTGGGTTCAAAAACATGAAATATGGACAAACCCAGTGATTGGGTTGTTTTGACCCAGCAGTTGAGTAATTTTATTAAACTCAACTTTTGTTTCAAAATTACTTAAAGTGAACCCAAAATAGGCTGTGCATTAAAAATCAGGCACACAATTACTAGAGGCATCAGCAATACAATTTTTTATTATTTAATTATTATTTTTTCAACTTACTAATAAATGTTCATTTTTGAACATATTAATAAATGTTAATTTACAACTTATTTTAGGTTCAATTTAAGCAAGACATAATTTTTAAGCAATATTTGAGTTTTTGGGTTAAACGATTACACTGCTGGGTCAAAACAACCTAATTGCTGGGTTTGTCCATATTTCCACTTTTTTTTGGACACTTGTCCACTTTTTTATGTTTGCTTTTGGAGTGACAAAGGAAAAGGCAAAAATATTTAGTTATACTATGATGTTTGGACTGCTGGGTCAAAACAACCCAACAATGGCTGAAATATAGACAAACCCAGCAACTAAGTTGTTTTGGCCCAGCAGTTGGGTTAAATTTTTAACCCAACTGTTTTATTTAACTCAACTATTGTTAAACTATTGTTAAAATTACTACACGTCTGGGTTAAAATGAACCCAAAATACATTGTAAATTAAAAATCAGACACATGATTACTAGAGGCATCAGCAATAAAAATGTTTATTATTTAATTATTATTTATTCAACTTACTAATAAATATTAATTTATTGAACATATTAATAAATATTAATTTACAACCTATTCTGGGTTCATTTTAAGCAAGAAATATAATAATGTTTAAGCAATAGTTGAGTTAAATAAAGTACTCAGAAGGTTCGGTTAAACATTTAACCCAATGCTGGGTGAAATATGGACAAACCCTGCAACTGAGTTGTTTTGACCCAGCAGTTGGGTTAAATGTTTAAGCCAATCTTTTGAGTAGTTTTATTTATCTCAGCTATTCTTTAAAAATGACGACATGGCTGGCTTAAAATGACCCAAAAATAGACTGTAAATTAAAAATCAGACACACAACTACTAGAGGCATCAGCAATAAAAGTGTTTATTATTTAATTATTATTTATTGAACTTACTGATAAATGTTCATTTATTGAACATATTAATAAATGTTCATTTACAACTATTTTGGGTTAATTTTAAGCAAGAAACATAATAATGTTTAAGCAATAGTTGAGTTAAATAAAGTACTCAGAAGGTTCAGTTAAACATTTAACCCAACTGCTGGGTCAAAATAACCCAACGCTGTCAAAAATATGGACAAACCCAGCAACTGGGTTGTTTTGACCCAGCAGTTGGGTTACATGTTAAACCCACCCTTCTGAGTAGTGTTATTTAACTCAAATATTGTTTAAAAATTATATGACTGGCCTAAAATGAACCCAGAATAGATGATAAATTTAAAATCAGACACATAATTACTAAAGGCATCAACAGTAAAAATGTTTATTATTTAATTATTTAATTATTTATTCAACTTACTAATAAATGTTCATTTATTGAGCAAATGAATAAATGTTAATTTACAACCTATTTTGTTTATTTTAAGCAAGAAATAGAGTCATTTTTAAGCAATAGTTCAGTTAAATGAAACTATACCCAGAAGGTTGGGTTAATTAACCCAACTGCTGGGTCAAAACAACCCAGTTGCTGGGTTTGTCCATATTTCACCCAGCACTGGTTTGTTTTTAAGCTTTTTTTTAGTGTGTGTCCATAATTTAATATTTTCACTTTTAATAATCTTTTTAATGCTCACTGTTGGTGTGACAAAGGAAAGGCAAATATATTTAGTTATACTATGACATTTGAACTGCATTGGACGGCTATATAATATAATATAATATCATATATCATATAATATAATATAATATAATATAATATAATATGGGTGATTTTTTTTTACAGTTTAAGTCTCACACATACAAGAGACTTAAACTGAAAAAAAAATTCACACATATATTATATTATATTATATTATATTATATTATATTATGATACTAGGACTCTATAACAGTCAAAGTCCTAAGTCACATTTCTGTCTCTACATCAATTGTATTTTATGCTGTTACTGGCCTGTCCACTAGGGGAGCCCTACTCCTCATTTGAGATCTTTACTGTACAAACCCCTTCACAGGACTTTCATATGTTAAAGTCACAATTCAGTACTAATCGGAGGACAGCGTAAGTTTGTTCAATTCACAATCTGCAGTGCTCAAGAGTCATATTCAAAAGAATCATCTATTTTATCATTGTCTTTTGTGACAACCACAGTTAAAGCAAATCTTAAATTTCATAATTTTTTTTATTTCATTTGTCATAAATGTACAAATATAATCTGGTTATTTTGTAAATGCATTTCTTTATATTTACATTTATTTATATTAAAGAAAATCTCCTGAATCTTTTAGTGGAAAAAAAAAAACAACTATAATTTGTAGTGTATAGTTAATTAATTCAATTAATCAGAGAAGCCTAATGTATGTCTTTTGCATACATGCAACAAGAATTTTTTTTTGAACTGCTTTTTAAGTCCTGCTGTGTGACAGTCTTTCATCGCTCTTCTCCTCTTCTCTCTCCTGCTCACTCAAGAATTTCCCCACCATGTACGTTTACACACTTAAATAAATATATAAATGTATAGTGTAGGCCAAAACAATCCCATGTTGGTCTAAACATGAGAATTCATCCATTCAAGCATTAAATGCTGGTGCGAAGAAAGCAGGCAGAAGAGATACGGCCCTCGCTGCTCTCCAAGACGCAAACTGACAAAAGAGGGCAGTATGATGACATTGACAAAGTGGACAAACTTTTAATCTTTGATTCCTTGCCAGTCGCTGGAGTGGCTCTCTCTGTTTGTGTTTGTGAGTGTGTGTGTGTATGTGTGTGTCTGTATAAGCAGGGTGTTTTGTTTAAACTTAGAATGTCGATGAAAAGAACTGAAATGAAAAGTGGACACTTCAAAAGATGAGAGGCAAAATCAAGGACTTACTTTAAGCTGTTATTCATAGTGTATAGCCAAGATCAAATGTTTATTGAACACGGAGATAACAGCACACCTTCCAAATTTAGCCGTTGTCAGTGTCGCCATCATTCTGTGTGTTTTAAACACAAATGTAAAATGTCAAAATATAAATCAAAATACAACACCTGTAGGTAAACGGAAGACTTTCAGGAATGTAAAAAATGTGTAGTGAATCAAACTCAAGAGTGAAAAGTTTTTTTTTCTTGTCCTGTTTTTAATCTATAGCATTTTAATTACATTTTATTACAAAAGTTGTCTATTTGAATGTATTTTAAATTGTCATTTATTTATATGATTGCAAAATTAAAGTCATCATTATTCCAGTCTTCAATGTCACATGTTCCTTCAGAAATCATTGTAATATGCTGATTTGCTGCTCAAGAAACATTTCATATTATTGTCATTGTTGAAAACAAAGTAAATATTTTTATGAAAACTGTTTTTTTTAATTAAAAAAAGGAAAGAAATCTTTAGAGACATCATAAATACCTTTGCCGTCACTTTTGATCAGTTTAATGCAACTTTCATGAATACAAATATTAATTTATTAAAATGAATTTTAAGCTTTTGAACAGTGCTGTATATATTGTTTTGTAAAGCTTCATATGTAGGCACAATTTATATTTTTTTCAACAAAGTGCTGTCAAACAATTAATTGTGATTAACTGAAATCAAAATAAAAGTTTTTGTTTACAAAATGTTTGTACTGTGCATATTTATTATGTATAAACACACCACACAGTACAGTATATATTTTGAAAATATTTAAATGTATGTCCACATTTATATTTATATTAATATAATTGATATTGAATAAAATATTTTTAGTATTTAAACATTTTTCTTAAATATATATACATAATAAGAATACACAGTAAACACATATTATGAAAACAAATGCTTTTATTTTGGATGCGATTAATCAGTTAATCGTAATATATACACACATACAGTATTTGCATATATTTTGAAAATATTTACATGTATTTACATATATATATATTAATATAATTGATATTGTATATAAATATTTGTAATATCTAAAAATATTTTTCTTATATGCATATGCTTGTTTATATATATGTATATATATATATATATATACATAACAAAAATACACAGTACACGCATATATATTATGAATTTTTTTATATATTTAAAGTTATATAATTGATGTTGTATATAAATATTTTTAATATATAAACATATAACAAAATTACACAGTACACAAACATATATTATGAAAACAAAAACTTTTGTTTTGGATGCTATTAATCGTGATTAATCATTTGACAGCACTCGTGACAACTTGCCCCAGTTACTAACAATCAACAGCCTGTGGCCCATCCAAAGATGTATGGAAATGTTTACCCAACTGCATTTGGGGGGAAAAAATAATAATTTTGGAAATTTAGCTTGGAAGACAAAACTATCTTGATTTGCAACCGTTTTAAACTAGTAACTAACTTTAATCACTGCTGGAGAAGACAAACATGAGTGTAATTAGCTGTTGCCTTTTGAATTTGTCAAGTTATTGACAAATTGCGTTAACTGCACACAGTTTGGAAAGGCTTATATGATATGTTTAGGAATATTCATCCTGCTCTCTCTACGACTAAGTAACTGGTGTTATATGGCAATGATATTGTGATTGGAGGTTGTTGCCAGAGCTTAACGCCAGCTCTCTCTCATGGTGCCAAACATTCTTCAGATTTCATTAGGTGAAAGCGCATTCGCAAATGGCGTATTATGTCACGTAGGATGTGATTCCTGCTCTGATTAAGTTATGATCCATCAGGAATCCACACGATTGAATGCCAAGTCTCAATGATGCAGCATTTCCCGATCAAAATAAAATATGTTCAGGCCATCAGGGGGTTCTCCTTGTGTTGTATGCATCACCTATAGATTTCTCTTTTGCTCAGTCATATTCTTTCTGTACCTGCGAGTGCTGACACTCTGTAGTTTGACCTGACAGAAAGACGTATGGAAGACCGTCTGACATTCACGTCCACACCTCAGTTGAGTTATGTTTGGTGCAAATATTATAATAAATCTGCATACTCAGTTTGTTTCCTGCTGATGCTTCAGGATTTGTGGAAATTGTTTGCAGATACTTGGTTGTGCAATGAGAGGTAGAGTTTGCAAAACAGAACGATTGCAAATTTCGTGCATTCGGGTCAATGACATGATGCTCGTGTTTATTCAAAAAATACTTTTGAAAATTCAATGTCGTGCCTACCCCGATTTCTTATGGGCTTTAATGAATTATTCATTTATGGTGTTTGTAAAAAAAAGTACTTTTGCCTTACTGTATGTACAAACTTTAATGATGGTACACTCACAGGTATTCAAGGTGTGAGGAAAATTGTATACAATTTTCAAGAAAAGCTCCAACTTAATGACTCAACTGTTGAGTCATTAAATTTAAAGCTTTTGTTGAAAATGGCATGAAAGTGTTTTGAAACCATTAGTAACCAAGATGAATACGAAGAGTATAAATAGAATTGTCCTTCCTTTTAAAGCATATTTCTTTATCATGAGCCTCATTTATCTGTTAGTTATTTATTAGAGTTCACATTATTACCTATTCATGACAGCTGTAGATTTTTTGATGTTGCATGATGTTTAAATAGATATGAATTTCACTTACAGTACATTTATGCAATATGAATTTCACCAGATCTCTTTTGTCTGAAAGGGATTTTAGTGCAAACGTTCGGCGGGACCTGGGAGGAGGCCTGAGGTAATACATCACATTGCTCTTAAAGTAGCCATCAAGCAGTGGGCTAGGGCCAAATTAAGCAATGTTCGTTGTCCGTGAACAGGGACTCACTTTCAACCCAACCCTAAAAAGCTTCGTCAAGTGAATCGGCTTAATTGAATTCTGTAGTCTCGCTTTTCCATGGGCCCAGAAGAGAGAATGTGAATTTTGTGTTGATGCAAAGCCCAAATGATTTTTGCTCCATTTTCAGAAACGTCTCATAGTAAAGGGGATTTCAGAAATCATAATCCGACTTAAGTTAAGAGTATTCTTTCACTAATTCACGAAATATATGAACACACTATATCTTCAATTAAGAGGATTGAAAGATAAGTGTGGAAATGGGAATTGACTGGAAATTGGATGTTTGGGGGCTAATCTGCAGGTTGAGGACTAGGAAACAGATTATGAGAGCACGTATCTTAGATATCACATACCTGGAGTGCCGTTTTCATACGTGCGGATATTCACGAGCGTCGACGTCTTTTTCGCGACAATATAGGATGTGGAATGTGCTGATGTGATTGAAATTATTCCCACAAATTAACATACACATGCAAATGAGGATTTAATTATTGCAAAATGCATTTTGATTAAATACTCAAAACGTCATGATTCTAATCTTTACAAAACTTTTAATTAATTTTGCTAGTTAAACCTCATCAACACTTCCAATGGAGCTTAATTAGAATCTAGCCTCCCCCTTA
This sequence comes from Labeo catla, assembly GCA_012976165.1. NCBI lineage: Eukaryota > Metazoa > Chordata > Actinopteri > Cypriniformes > Cyprinidae > Labeo > Labeo catla. Next base: position 1,220,055 of record VONZ01000006.1, on the reverse strand, counting down.
TAATTTAAAGCAGGAAAATCAAAAATTAACCATTGTTATCACATATGTAATGCTACCAGTAAGAAAGATGGAGTCGTTGATAAATTAGCAGGGTCCTGATTTTCGCTTGCCAGTGAAATAATAGTGCTAATTGGCAGATACTCCAATATTGATTAAATGAGGCACACAACACTCATTTCATTAAGTCGTTCTGATACCATAATTCAGATCACTCTCTTTGTGTATCTCATCGCCTCAGGATTAACAATTCAATAAAACCCAAGACTGAAAAGTAATGGCCAAAATAAACATCCAAATTAAGCTCCGATGATCACTTCAAAAGGACCCTTCCCGCTCGCTGTTTTCCTACTCGGTGAGTTCACCTAAAGTTGGAAATAATTGCACGCCGCGAGTTTCCCACAGTACAGTCTGCATTTTTTTTTTTTTTTTTTTTTCTTTTCCTTGGGTGTGTCAACTTGCGCTGGAGGAGAGGGTGAATATTAAAACGTGTGCACCTGAGTTGTGGCTGCTGTCAGGGTATCTCGCCTTTCATCACGGTGGGAGCAGGTAACGCTAAGATTTTTAAGATTGCCTTTTCAAAGCCTGCAAACTTTCCTCCTCTCCAGTGGAAGTCCACTAAAGAGTCTAAGGAGGCTTACGGGGGATAATTCCTTCCGAGGTGCTAGAGGTGAGATAACCAATTACACATGATCACTTTTGACTTCTCTAATCTCCACCCTGTATCGCTGGATTTCACTCATATGAACCCGCAAACCTCGTCCCTCTCAAATCAGACGTCTCAGCCTTTGTTATTCTAATATTCCAGCTTGACTTCAGCACTTCAGTCAAACAGTTAAGTACCATCCCGACGGGCACGGGTTTCTCTGGCTCCAAGAGAAATTTGACCTGTGGCTCTGAATTACGGCATTCTTAGCTTCAACTCTTGTCCATAATACAAAATGAGCAGTTCGCGCAACTAGTTAAAATGACTCACTATGCTTGAAATTAATATGGAATTCTATATCTCCGCTCAGTCATTTGGTTATATTTTGCAGTGATATCAAAAGTCGTTCAGCAACATTTGACTTCCTGTTTTGCTGTCTTCAAAATGCCATTGTCTTCCAATGTTGTTTCCTTTTCACATTCTCTTCCATTTTGACTCACCTCTACAGTCCTTATCTATATACGCCCTGTAAGAATACAATCTCTGTTTGCTTGAATGGTGAACCCTGAGGCGGTCCAAATCTGAGAGTACTATTTCATGCAAAAGTGGCTATTCCTTGTTATTCTCTCATGTTTTTCCTGCTGTTGTTTTACATTCAACATATTTTTTTTTTCTCTCAAAGCTATTTAAACACCAGGAAGGCTAGATTTAAAAAAAAAAATCCATTGAGGTTGACACTTTAGAAAGCTGCCGGTGATGACAGCTGGGAAGATAAAATGCAGTTGAGGTCAAAAGTTTACATACACCTTGCAAAATCTGCAAAATGTTCATTATTTTATCAAAATAAGAGGGGTCATACAAAATGCATTTTATTTTTTTTTATCTAGTACTGACCTGAATAAGATATTTCACACAGAAGACGTTTACATTTAGTCCACAAGAGAAAATAATAGTTGAATTTATAAAAATGACCCCTTTCAAAAGTTTACATACACTTGATTCTTAATACTGTGTTGTTACCTCAATGATCCACAGCTGTTTTTTGTTGTTGTTGTTATTGTTGTTGTTGTTCTCGTTTGTCCTGAACAGTTAAACTGCCTGCTGTTCTTCAGAAAAATCCTTCAGGTCCCAACAAATTTGTTTTTTCAGCATTTTTGTGTACTTGAACCCAGCGATGACTGTATGATTTTGAGATCCATCTTTTCATACTAAGAACAGCTCAGCTCATATGCAACTGTTACGAAAGGTTCAAACGTTCACTGATGCTCCAGAAGGAAAAACAATATGCATAATATACATAATGTTTACTGCCTGTAAAGTGACCATTTTATGTTCTGTGTCTATTAAGGTAAAGCAGACATTGAAGCAAAACGAGTGACCACCTCTCCAGCTACAACTTGCAGTTAAGTGTTTTTAATAGAAACTTCTGAAGGTGAGAGCATCCACTTGTCATAAATACCCATGGACTTCATAGAGCATTTGATCTGCAGGGGAAAATTTGACGTAATGTAATAAGCTCTTCCTGTTAATACTTGCTCACAGGAAGTGGCTAGAATGTTGTGACAAAATAGCACAAATTTGAGCAAAAAATGAAACACTGTGGGTGTTGTTACTACATTGGTGTATGGGCTGTCTGGTGACGTCTGAAAGAGTAAGAGGCCGCCTTTTGAAGCGGTTACGAATAGTACTTGTTTTTCACCATTCGTGTTGTTGATGCTCTGAACACTGTGGGATTTCCTGACTCACAGAGCCAGTTGCAGAGTTGTCAAGATTAAACATAGGTAGGTTGTTATCTAAATACTGTATGTGTTAGTATAGATGGCCTAGATTATAAGAAATTGGCTATTCAAAATAATTTCCCACAATTCTAGTGAATGAGTAGCCCGTGCTAGTGGGTGGGTCGTCAAATGACAAAGTAGGGTTCAGATTGTATAGTTACACCATTTACCAGAAGTCAGTGTTGTCATATAGATATAAATAAATAGATGCCTCATTAGCGGCTTTTTCTATGGGCCGCTATACGTAAGCTGCTTGCCATGTTGTAACGATCAAAGCAGATCCATGAAAACTCAAAAGCAAGTTGACTTTGTGTCTGCAACAGTAGTTGTATGCATGTTTGAATATATATGTAATAGACTTAAGCAGATGATTTTGCTAAACTAACATAGTACAAGACTAATGCATTAGCTAACATAACATCAAAAAGTTACCATAGTTTATCTGTAATATTGAGTTAATACATATAAAACACAAACCAACACATTCTCTCCTATGAAAGGTTATCCAATTTCTTTGGGAATTCAAAGGAGACCAATTATGCCCATTTTAACAATATGCAGTATAAGTCTCAGATGTCCCCAGAATGTGTTTGTAAAGTTTCAGCTCAAAATAACCCACAGATCCTTTATTATATCATTTTGAAAATGCCTATTTTAAGTGGAAGCAGAAACACGCTGTTTCATGCATGCTTCTTTAAATGCAAATGAGCTTCTTCCCGCCCCCTTTTCCAGAACAGGGCTGTGCCTTTACAGCTCGTTCCTCAGATATTCTGCCGAAAAACATCTGTTTGGTTTTGATTATCATGTCTATCATTCTCAAATCATGAGTTTAAACCAGTTTAAACTCCTGATATACGGTTGTCTAAACACAGATCTGAAGCACAAGCACAGAAAGTGGCTGTCACACAGCATGTGAGTATTAAACAAAGTTTTCTTTCATGTCTTATTGTACTTATAGTGTCAAATACACACAAGTTTATGTTAAAAACGCATAAGTTACAAAAACAGTTATGTCTATGAAGGTAAACAGCTTGGAAAGAAATTGCATGTTTGTATTAGATCTGTGTGGCAGCAGAGTAATATACAGTAAATAAATCAATAAATACACTGCTCTATTGTCTGCTCTGAGGCTGGGACTCTACATAATGTTCTGTGCTCGTCTGCGCAGCCAACAACAGAACAGTTAGCATGTTTTGCTAGAACTTTTGCTATGGCGTTAGAACTGGCACACCGCTGTTGCTTGTGAAAACAATGTCAGCACCTGGGTGGAAACGTGCAGATTAAGGGGTGGTAATATTATAATAAGATCCCCTTCATAAATCACAGGAGGAGCAAAATCTGAGCGGCTCGTTTTTTCACAATCTTGCAAAGAAAGGCTTACCAAAAAAAGACTAGATTGTTCTTTTTCATGCTTTCTGGGTTGGTAGATGCACCAGGGATAAGATTATTGCACTTAAACACAGAAAAAGTCAGATTTCCACAATTTTTCACCTTTCAATTTTGGAATTTTTTACAACCAAGGCAAACCAATATTGTGGCACCTTGGAAAACTCATTGGTTTTTACTGTGATTGTTGACCGTTCCAAGATGGCGGATGCATCAAAGTGTCTGAAGTGGTTGAATGTGGCATCTACCTATATATCTGTGGTTATCATGACATCAGTTGGCATGGTGTTTACAGCTGTGATTGGCTCAAAGAGATCTATGGTTCCCATTTACATTGAATCATGCGCCAGCCGAACCACTGCCATTGAGATTGGTTTCTCCAGATATTATAGACTTCTGTAGGTCTGCGATTATGGCTAAATCCATTCAGTTACTGGTGTGAAAGGGAAAACCGCAGGAAGGAAAAACATAAACAAAAATACATCTTGTGCAACTGTTCTTTTGGCATCCCGGTGACAGCTGTCAAGAATCAACGCCCTAGATTCATTGTCACAGTACAAAGATTGCAACACTGCTGAATTAGCAACATGCACATCTCAGGCACAGAACGTTAGCCAGAATTCAAATGAACGAAACAAGACTCAGACAGCCAGGGAAAGAGACAGTTCGAGGGAAAGAGAGAGAGAGACCGATTTTACCACATTTTCACACAGGCACACGGAACACCCACAACCTTCTGCTCACACTATTTTTAATCAAGCTTCCAACAGCAGTTATGGAAGTATTGTAACACTCCGTCGCAATAACTTTTCTTTTTGGGATCGGCAGCAATCCGCGTTCCTCTCCTCTTCTGTCGATGGTTCCTTACTTTATTTTCCCTTCATATACAAACTGCTATGACCACAAAAGTTATGAGTGCGTATATGACTAAATAGGACGCAGAGACTTGAGAAATGTCTGTGGTTTGTGGCTTGGAGGAGGTGTGTGAGGTTAGAGATGGAGTGTGTGTGTGTGGATAGTCGAATTGGTGTCCCGGCTTGAAGAGGGAGTTGTGCTTTTAATCAGACACGCATAATGGCTGCCATACGCCCCTGTCGATCTCATTCCACCGACCCCTTTTTTCTCACACGGCACTCTCAAACTTTGTTGGCCAAGCAGCAGCTGCTCATTTTCTCAATATTTAACACATTTTTATAATGGATATATACGCATGGAACTAATCCCCCGACAAGCCTTTGATTGGCTGGCTCTGTAATACTTACAGCCAAAGTTTGTTTTAAGTGGAATAAAAGAAATTCAATCTGTGCATTTGCTGCAGCCGCCGCCGCCACGGCCCCTGATATATTCGAAGTGTGCGACGACTCGCGCCGCCAGGGGTGTGTGTGTGCACTGTAAGGCTGGATAGAAATTGAACTGTGCAATAAAGACGTCCCATTATGTAATACCAGTTAGCGGCGTGTTCCCAAATTGATTATGCTCTCCGGCTGTTAATTAAGTTATTATATTCCACTTAATTTGCTGATACTAAATTAGACTTTGACTCTTTGAAGCACATATAGGGTTCGGCAGGGTATGTGACTGAACTTAATGCGTAAGCGCTACCGGGAGGGGGGTAAAGGAGCAATCAGCCGTATGCTGGATGTCTGGAAGTCTCCGAGCGATGCCTATAAATGTTGACTTCATTAATGATATCTCACAAACTGCTGCAGAGAGTCATATACGTTTACAAAAGGAGAAAAGCGATTAGGAAGACTTTCATCAAGATAAAAGACGGATTATTGCAATTTGCTCTCCAAGCGCCGAGCCTCTGTGTATTCAAAGACCTTTCGCCAAGAACCGTGGCATACAACTGTTCTTTAAGGGATAGTTTGTTTTCATTCCAAAAATAAAAACTCTGTCATCATTAACCATACCAGTGTTATTTTAGTATCAGTGAGATACTTTTATAGTTTTTATTAATAGTTTGAATTAGTTTTAATTTATTTTCTATTTTTTTTTATTTCTATTTTTATTTATTGTCATTAGTTCTATTAGTTCTATTAGTTTTTTATGTATATATTTTTTTTTATTTTTTTTTTTAATTTCAGTTTTAGTTATTTTAGCACAAAGTTAAACTAAATGAAAATGAGAAATTTTGCTCAATTCAACGTTTTTAAATATCAACCATATATATTTTTTTCCTGTGGGGTTTAAGTGTTGTTTTGGATATATATATATATATATATATATATTGTTTTTAAATCAATTTTGGGTGAATTATCCTTTTAACTGTAAAAATTACATTTTGGTTGGAGCTGTGGCCTAGTGGTTTGTGGGTGATCACATGGGCAATATGAGTTTGAATCTGGTTTGCAACATTTTACCATCCCACTTCCCTTTTTTATTTTAAGTACCAAACTATGTTTTTTATGGTTTTAGTTAACTATAATAACCCTGTTCCACAGCCTATATGATTGTATTTCTTCCTTAAAACACAAATGAACATATTATGAAATATTATTTTCATTTGTTCATTTGTTTTTTGTTTGTTTGTTTGTTTGTTTGTTTAATTGAGCAAATTATCTAACTGTAAAATTACATTTAGGTTGGAGCTGTGGCCTAGTGGTTAGCGAGTGTTCACATGGGCAATACAAATTTGAATCTGGCTTGCAAAATTCCCCACCCCACTTCCTTTTTTCATTTTAAGTATCAAACAAGTTATTATTAATATTTTTTAATGGTTTTATTTAACTATAATAACCCTTTTCCACAATGGTATGATTAAATTTCTTCTTTTAAACACAAAGGAAAATATTATTATTTTTAATTATCCTTTTTTATGCTTTTTTCCATATTTTTAGTGGTTTTAGTTAACTATAATAACCCTTTTCCACAACATGTATGATTACATTTTTTGTGTAAAAAATTATTATGACATATGTGTCAGTGTTTCATTTCTTTTTTTTTTCCTGTGGGGTTTAGTGTTGTTTTGGATAACTTTGAATCTGGCTTGTGATTTTACCATCCCACTTCCTTTTTTTATTTCAAGTACCAAACAATGTTTTTTTTATGGTTTTAGTTACCTGTAATAACCCTGTTCCACAACTTGTATGATTAAATTTATTCTTCAAAACAAATGAAATTATTATGAAATATGTGTCAGTCTTTCATTTTTTTTTCCCTGTGCGGTTGAGTGTTGTTTTCGATATTTTTTTTTTAATCAATTTTGGGTGAATTATCTATTTAACTGTAAAAAATATGCTTAGGTTGGAGCTGTGGCCTAGTGGTTAGTGGGTGCTCACATGGGCAATACAAGTTTGAATCTAGCTTTCGTTTTTCCTTCTTCAACATTTTTTTTTTATTTTTTTTTTTTTATAGTTTTGGGTAACTATAACAACCCTGTTTCACAACCTGAATGACTATATTTCTTCTGTAGAACACAATTCTAGTCGGGTTCAGTGTTGTTTTGAATCAATTTTAGGTAAATTATTCCTTTAACTGTAAAAATTACACTTAGGTTGGAGCTGTGGCCTAATGGTTAGTTGGTGCTTACATGGGCAATATGTGTTTGAATCTGGCTCGTAACATTCCCCCATCCCACTCTCTTTTTTTAGATCTAAACAAAGGTTTGGAACAGATGAATCGACTGCTGTCAGTTTGAAGGTTGCTAGAGGCACATTTAAATTGATTTGCTATCTGTACGCATAAATTACTGAAGACTGAGATGCAAGCCATCAGGATGTACAGGCATGCCGGTAAACTGAGATCTATTGTAGTCAAAGCCAGACTCGGAAAGGTCATAATGAAGAAAACGAGAGGTAACAGAACAAGATCGGGCATGTCTTTCATAATGAGTGTTTCCGGAGCTTAAAGTTTGGTTTGACCTCAAAGTGCCAGTAGGCTAAAGATTCAGTTAATAGTACCAATTTGCCCATGTTTAGTTGTGAAATGATTGCAAAGCATTGCGTAACAATCTGCCAGATAATATTGCTGTGCCAGAGTTAGAGATGCATCCAAAATCGAACTTTAAGGAAATGAGCGTGAAATGAAACAGTATGTAGTGGCTTTTTTTTTTTCTTTTCTCCTGATGTTAACAAGAGGGGAACCAGATGCAGTTTGAGGCCTTAGACTTTGATATTTCGGCTTTTTGTTTCTCAGACTGCTAAATAAAACATCCTTTCCCCCGCTCACTGATAAGTTTTGAGCAAAAAAATTCATAGCTTTGGACACGCTAATTTAGAACACATCATTTGCAATCAAAGCAACAAAGTGGTTTTGCCACAGAATCAGTGCTTTAGAAACCGCAGCAAACAAACACAGTGGGACCGTCTCAATTTCTGTAAGCCACTAAAACTGGATATGAACCATATCCTCTAAATAAATCTTGGTCCATAATTAAAGATATTTCATGTTAGCAGGGTTGTTTCAGTAGTGTAATTATGTACTGTACTTAAATATTTCTGCCTATTATTCATCTAGGATAAAATAAAGGACTATCTATCTATTTTCATATATATATATATATATATATTAGTGCTGTTAAACTGAATAATCGCGATTAATCGCATTCAAAATAAAAGTTTGTGCTTACATAAAATGTTTGTGTACTGAGTATATTTATTATGTATATATAAATACACCTATATACATGTATACATTTATAATATATATTTATATTTCTACATAACGTAAGTCATGCATGATCATATATATATGTGTGTGTGTGTGTGTATATATATATATATATATATATATATATATATAAAATACACACACATATTATGTAAACACAGACTTTTATATTGAATGCGATTAATTGCAATTAATCGTTCTGACAGCACTAATATATACAAACAAACTTTAAAAAAAATACATATATATATATTTTTTTTTATTTTTTTTTTTATTTTATTTTTTTTTTTAAGTTTGTTTGCTACATAATCACAATGTTTGAATACACAGTCAGTCACTTTTCAGATCCAAGTCAAAGTAGCATATTATCATTTCTTACCTTTGTAAGAAAAACAGATCAACATCTTTTATTAATATCCAAAATCATTTGCCTCTTTTTCACCTCTTGTCTGTTTTGAACGTAGCCGTATCTCAGTCTAAGTCTAGGCTTAGCTGTCGGGGCAGTTGTACTTAATTTCTGGCACTATAAGCGTGGCTGACTCGCCAAGATAGGCCTGGCAACCCAGTAAAAGAGCCCAATGCATCTTTTTACAATTTACAAGAATGTGTCAGCAATAGCCTCTTGGCGGCCATGGCTGGAAATTCAAAATGACAAACTAATGAAAGCATTGTGATCTGTATGGCAGCGAGATCCGTCTCTAAATGTGTCTATTTAAAGCAGCTGTTCTCTGCTCTGATTTGGTAAGAACAGAATGCATCTCAAGTGACATCATACGGTTGGTGTTGATTAATTAGAAAGTTTAAATTGCCTTCTAAGTAAATAGAACTGGCCAAGAAAGACGGTTAATGATCTTTGCATTATAGCCAAAGAGACCATTTGGCTCCAATTAGGTCAGTGAGAGCAGAGAAAGAAATATTATCAGACTGATCTCTCTCTCGCTCTCTTTCTCTCTCTCTCTCATCCTTGTGTCTCCTGAACTGGCTGCCAAGGAGCATCTTTGACTCACAGCATGAAATTAAATTTCTATGGTGGCCCAGAGCATCATACAATGAAAGGGACTTTGTGTGAATTTTCCTCTCTTGTTCTTGCGCTCTGTCAAAAATTAATATATCAAGACAAATGAAAGTGTGTCTGAAACCCACTGGAAACCTTTTACAGTGTTTTCAGCATGAAATGTTCATATTCATACTAGAACAGGCACCACCCCAAGAAAGCGAAATTCAAAAAAAAAAAAAAAATTAATGCATTCAATTTTTTTAAAATTTAATTAAATTTAATTTAAAATGACCGGTAAAGCAGACTGACACATATACCACAAAATCTTTATTATTATTATTATTATTATATTATTTTAATTGTATTTAATGTTATTTTGAATGACATGCACCACCCCAAGAAAGGGACATTTAAAATTCATGCATTAATGTATTTAATGTATTTATTTATTTCTTTATTTTCAAAATTAAATGAAGTGTTTATTTTTTTTATTTATTTATTTATTTATTTATTCATTCAACATTAAATTAAGAGTGTGTAAATTATTTTATTTTATTTTATTTTATTTTATTTTATTTTATTATCAGACATGCACCACACTAAGAAGTGGAAAATAAAAATCGATTTTATTTATTTATTTATTTATTTATTTTTATTTTTTATTATTATTTTTTTTTTAATAAAAATTTTAATTAATTTATTAGTATTTTATTTAAAAAATACTCTAAAATAAATCTGTTTCATGCATTAATGTATTTAATGTATTTATTTATTTATTTATTTATTTTCAAAATTAAATAAAGTGTTTATTTTTATTTATATTTTATTTTATTTTATACGTTTATTTTATTAAGGATCATTAAAGCAGACCAGTTTTATTTATTTATTTATTTATTTATTTACTTACTTACTTACTTACTTATTTACTGGAGAAAGAATGAGTATTATTTTATTTTATTTTATTTTATTTTATTATTTTTAATTAAGGACCATTAAATCAAACTGACACATGCACCACACTAAGAAACAGAAAATGTATTTTATTTTAAATGTTAAATGAATAGTGTGTATTTTATTTTTTATTTTATTTTATTTTATTTTATTTTATTAAGGATCATTAAAGCAGACCAACTTTATTTATTTATTTATTTATTTACTTATTTACTGGAGAAAGATAATTTTCACACACAGAATGAGTATTATTTTATTTTATTTTATTTTATTTTATTTTATTTTATTTAAGGACCATTAAAGCAGATTGACTGATTGATTGATTGATTGGCTTGTTTGTTTGTTTGTTTTTTTGTTTGTTTGTTTGTTTGTTTGTTTGTTTGTTTGTTTGTTTGTTTGGAGAAAGATAATTAGTTACAGCCTCTACCAGCAGGGGCTAAGTGACCCATGCTAACCAGCCAAACCTTGACCCTTTGTTGTTAAAAGCAAACTTCTATACAACCACATCTATAACTATATAACTATGCATTGTTGAAATCATTGCTGACATGTGACATATCTAAATGAACTCAACATTATGTCTCCAGCTGTGGACATGCGTAACAAATCAACAGAACATTTGTTTTTATACAGAGTTAATCATACACGGTACACAAGCACTAACAAACCCAGTGGCTTTGAAGTAAATTTCTCCTACTCTCCGAACGCAGTATTACATCAGTATTGAACAACACCACGGTGTCATGAACCCCATTGTTTCTAGGACACGCTCCTCTGTTCGACTCAGAGGGTCAATCGATCGTTTTGATTCATGTTGTTCTCACTCAGTGATCAAAAAGGCCTCTGACATTACTAAAGGTCGCTGGAAAAGGTTTGAACTAGGACTGATCTCGATTTCAGACAAAAAAATGATGACTTTCGGTCAGTTTTCACATCTTTGTTGTACTTCAAACTTAGATTTACAAAGCTGTCAAAAATAGAAAAAGTTAAATGGTATGTTTTTCTCACATTTTGGTCTCTTTTGGATAAAAAAGGCCACTAGGAAAGGATTTCTTTGACTTTTGATCATTTTCAGCATTGTGTCTGACTTGACTTTAATGATAGACAAAGCCATTAGAGATCGAAAAATTGTCATACTGACTTGTTTTCTGTCTTTATTGTTGAAGATCTTCTTTATAGGATTAACTAAGGCTGACCCAGACTTCAGGAAAGAGAGAATGATGCATATACTTGGATGCTTGACGACATACGTGAGCAAGCAGCTCCGTCGTAGTCCATCAAGAGCGCTGGGATCGAAGGGAAGTCTAAACGATCCTGCTCGCTCTGTGTCATTAGGGCAGGGAGGAGAACCCCATGAAAGAACTAGCAAAATCTCCTTGAAGGAGGAGGAAAAGAAAGGCTGAGTATCGATCTGTCTGTCCACGGATATGATACTTAAGCCCAGTACTCAGAGTCAGAGAGCCCAGAGATCCATATCTCAAAGACTTTAATCCATGCTCCTCTCTAGCTAGATTGGCCTTCACCCTAACCTCTTGACAACTGCACGAACAGATCAGGTATGGAAATTCAGCAGTTCTCACATTAGCCTCTCTTTCTCTCTCTCGCACGTTTTCTCTTACTCTTTTGCTGCTCTCGCTACTGTGTTGTCATATTCATTGTGCCACGTGCATTCCTTTAGAGACGACTTGAAATCAAAATTGACCCCATTTACTTTTACTAAATGTTCCTGGTGCACAATTCATCAGTGCGTAATTGAAAAAATAGGATGTTTTTGTAATGTCTAATCAAGATGTAATAAGTTTCTCCACCTTTGGACTGACTCAATCTACGTGAGTAGGGAAAAAACTATATTAACCAATAATATTACAGCCTAACGTGTTTCCTCCCATCTGTTATCTAAAGACCATTTAAATCCCAATGGATGAACATCCAGCCCAACATTATTTCTCAATGAATATTTAGTTTCATTTAGAAAATATATATTACGGATGCTGAAAGCATTTAAATGCTGTTTTTTAAATCTTGTATTGTCTGTAATTCACTACAGTGTTTAGTGCTATTTCTAAACTACTATAGCATTTATTATTATTTTAACCCATTATGGTGAAGTGTACTTCACCATATTACAAATAAATCCTGATCTAATCATGACACACGATACACGATCGCTGGAAAAGTCTAAGACTCCTAAATAGATATTTTACCATATTCTTGTGTTAAAGGGTTAAATTAGCCTTTTTACCCCCGAAATTCATTGTAGTTTAAGTTGAAGTTGTAGGTATTTTTATTTTATTTTATTTTATTTTATTTTATTTTATTACTGTCAAAGGACACTGACACATGCACCACACCAAGAAAGGTGTGCTTTTAAGAAAGTATATACATTTTTTGTACTATTTCTATACTACCATAGTATTTATTATTATTTTTATTATTATTATTAATTTAAATTAGATTTTTTTATTCAAAATGTAAATTTAGTTTAACTTTTAAATGTTATTTATTTTATTTTATTTTATTTTATCTATTTATTTTTTGAAATGATTTAAAAAATTTCAAAATATAATTTGAAGTTGAAGTTTTTAAGTTTTACATTTTATTTTATTTTATTTTTTACGTTGAATAACATGCACCTTCTCAAGAAACGGAAAATTAAAATTCATTTCATGCTTTTAAGTGAGTATATAAAACTGTTTTATTTTATTTTATTTTATTTTATTATTTCTGTCAAAAAAATGACACATGCACCACACCAAGAAAGAGAAAATTAAAACTTATTTTATGCTTTTAAGAAGGTATGTAAAATGTTTGATTTGTTTTCTTTTTTTCTTTTTATTTTTTGGTACTCATACTACTATAGTATGTATTATTATTTTAAATTAGCTTTTTAATATGTATATATATATATATATATATATATATAATTTAAAAAGATGTAATTGTACTTTAAGTTTTTGTGATTTTATTATTATTTTATTATTTATGTCAAAGGAAACTATTTAATTTTATTTAATTTTATTTTTCTGTCAAAGGAAACTGACACATGCACCACACCAAAAAGAAAAAATTAAAACTCATTTCATTTATTTATTCATTCATTCACTGTTTATTTATTTATTGTTTAATTACATTTTAAAAATTCTCTTTTTTAAAAAAAATCACATTATTGATTATCATGGCCGTTCTCTGTGGAGCCACTTGTGTTAACTTGGACTTGACTGACCCCAGTAAGACAGGAGGTCAAAGGTCAGATCAATTGTCTAAATGTTCAATTAAGCGGATAAAGGAGATGATTCCGGCGGTTTTGACTGACATCTCAGTGCTTCAGAAGATAAATATGCAAACACTATTATTTGCTGCAAAATAAAATCCCACGTACAGGCAGAAAAGCAGCACCGTGTCCTTTCTGTTCTACTGATGTAAAATCACGACAAGGTGCTCTGTGTGCCAGCGCTAGCGTGTAGTTCAATTCATGTCCCTTGTGATCTTAATCTGCAATAATTTCAGCCGCTATCACCTCCGTGTCTGTTTCCCAGGCTAAAAGCCCAGCAGCCAACGTCCTCCTTGAAATGGCTGGAGAAGTGACCCGGCTGACCTCTGGCTCTGATCTGAATCTGAGATGGGTCTGCTCTGGCTCCTGCTTAAAATTGCGGTGCATATGCTGGGCTGTGTAATGGCCTGGGGGCCCTCCCCAGCTACAAGAGAACAAATGAACAATTCATCATCGGCAGCTGTCCGCCAGGCCCAGGTGACTGCATACAGCCCCCCCTTTGACAAAAAACATGGGGGGCAGCTTTTAATCGGACAAACACTAATTGGATGGCCTGGAAAGATTAGAGGAGCCCCCTGGAGCTACTGTTCTCATCAATAGAGGCATCTTCACGCCTGCCTTCAACACAGACCAGAGCAAACCTCGCTCTCCAGACCTCTCAGAGGAGGAGACACCAAATCAAACCGCAAATATGACGCCACAGAGGCCATGCACCACATGTGAAATTATATCAAAATAACTTCAATATGGTTTTTATATTGCTGCTTTCCATAAGGTTAATGGACTTTTCCCAGGTGGTGCTGTTTTCTGGAATGTTCCCATTTTTTTTTTTTTTTTAACCGCATGTGTGTGTATATATGTATATATACGCTGAAAAAAAATATGTAGAAACAATTTTTACTCAGCAACTGCTAGTAAATTTCACAAACAATTACAAAGAGAAGTAACACATTAAACTGAATGTGAAATTTTAGTGAAAAAGTGGATTAAAAATGAATTGTTTTATTGTAATGTATTTATGAATTATATAAATGAATGTATTTTCTTGTCTAACATACTCCAAAAATCTTTGTTTTATTTACAATTAACGGTAATAACAATAACAACTCATATATGCTTTCTCAATTAATATTCGGTTTCATTCAGAAAAATATATTATGACAGCTAAAAGAATTTAAATTTAAAACCTAATTTTTGTGTTTAATGTATAATTTACTACAGTGTTTGGTAATTTATTTTATTATTATTATTATTTTTTTTTATGTTGAATGAAGCATGCACCACCCCAAGAAAGGGAAATTTAAAATTCATTTAGGTGAGTGTATAAACTATTTTATTTTATTTTATTATTTATATATATATATATATATTTATGAATTGTGTAAATGAAGGTATTTTCTTGTCAAACATGCTCCAATAATCTGTTTTATTTATGACTTACGATAATGATGATAATAATGACTTATCATTTTTATTTTACTTGTTTATTTGTGTAATTTTATGGTATTATTATTATTAATATTATTTATTGATTTATTTATTGATTTATTTTTATTTTTTTATTTTTATTTTTTTTTTGCAATGACACATGCACCACCCCAATAAAGGGAAAATTACAATTTATTTCATACTTTTAAGTGAGTGTATAAACAGTTTTTTATTTTATACTTTATTTTATTAACTTTTATTTTTTTATTGTGTATTTTTAAAATATTTTTATTATTTATGAATTATGTAAATGCATGCATTTTCTTATCAAACATGCTCCAATAATCATTGTTTTATTTATGACTTACGATATTAATGATAATTATTTTTTTTTTATTTTATTTTATTTTATTTTATTTTATTTTATTTTATTTTATTACCTAAAATGACTCATACACCACCCCAAGAAAGGGAAAATTAAAATGAATTTCATGCTTTTAAGTTAGTGTAGAAACTGTTAATTTAATTTAATTTAATTTCATTTTATTTTGTTATTTTTATTATTTAATTAAATTTTATTTTGTTATTGTTATTATTTAATTGTAATATTTTTATTGTTTTTATTATTTATGAATTTTTCTTGTCAAAGTGTTTTATTTATGACTTACGATAATGACAATAACTTTTTTTTTTTATCTAGAATGACACATGTACCACCTCAAGAAGGGAAAAATTAAAATTAATTTCATGATTTTAATGGAGTGTATAAAGTGTTTATTTTTTTTTTTAAATTTGCATATTTTTATTGTTTTTATTATTTATAAATTATGTAAATGAATTTTTCTTTTTATATATATATATTTTCTATTTATATATATATATATATATATATATATATATACCTGCTATATTTTCAGTTGAATATTTTATCAATTTAGATTTTATTTATTTTAGAAGAGACATGTGAAGTTAATGAGCAGTAGTTTCTCGGGGACTGAAAAAGCTCATGTTTGATCCTCCTAAAATGAAATAGTGACTGGTAAAATATTAATGCAATTTAAATGTTATACCTTTTTTTGGTAAATCTTGATGTAGTAAAACATCTACCAGCAGGGGAAAACGAGCTATGCGGTTGACTCTAAACAGTCTTTAACCGTTATTAAGTGCCTTTAGATCACACCACCACATTTACCACGGTCACAATGCAGAAAAACAGAATTCCCCCCTTCTTTTATAATATACTAACATTAGAAATTTCGATCATATATGGGCTACTAACATGCCTGGTTTTTATTTCAGAAATCTGGTCACTTTCAGAGCCGTGCCTCACGTTCTCTAAGCGGACGAGCGTAATTCTTTGTTCTCGCTGCTTTGTGCTGGACTCGAGCCAAGAGCTTAATTTAACGATATGAGTTTCTACATGTGTAATGTGGAGGGTGCTGCACAGATGCTTGGAGTCTCACAATATCCACCCCACACTGAGCAGCCACTCACACATAATGTTTTTGTCTGAACGTAAAGCTTCCAACAGTGAGTTAAATGGAATATTTATGTCTTGGGATTGGGAAAGAAAGTCCAAATTAGACAGGAGCTCGACGAGTCATTTGATCTCTTCTATGATTAGCCGGTGACAATGATATCAATTGCACCCTTCAGCCCTCCTACCTGCGACCTTAATAGGTGAAATCTGCTGTTTTGACTGTCATCTCACCAGTCATCTCACCTCTACCCCTCCTCTTTCTCCCCATCCACAGAGGCCCTGGCGATTTTCACCTCCACCCCGGCGCATGCTATCAAGCGTAGCAGGACTTCCTTTTTCTTGTGGATGAACCACGGCTGCCGGTTACAGACAAGGCCTGCTCTTCATTCAGGTAGGCCTTTATTCAGAATAGCTACCAAGCATTCGGTCGTATATGAAAGTGTTCATATGTTAGTTGGTGCGAAAATAAATTACACCTGCTCTCAACTGCATGTAAATAGTGAGTAAAACATTTTACTAAATAAATATGAAACATTTCATTGATTAAAAATGATTGAAAACAGCCACGTAGTTGGTTTTTCATTTATTATTGTTTACTGTTATTCAGAGCACCAGTATTTTTCTGCAAGCTTAATGTAATGAATAACTTTACTTAGGCATATGGCAATTAGTTTTTTTTTTTTTTGCGTTTATTTATTATACTGAAAACAAACCTGAGAAGGGAATCCAGAAGATCCCACAGCATTTTTTGTACACGTGATTCATTGATGGAGATTATGCTAATTGTGAATGATCGTGCTTGTGCCTGTTTACAAATGATTGCAATTCATTAACATGTTAAAAAACGTTCTTTAATGGATCTCCTTCTTATATTGGTAACATGGTTTCTTTAGGTGTGATTTCATACAGTGGGGCCTGTGTGTAAGCCGCAGCAGCCGGGCTTGTGGTCTCATCATTAGTCCGTGAGTGAGTCCATTTGAGTGCACTTAGCACATTGAGCTGGCCCACTGTTACAGCCCCTCTCATAATTTGCTAACACCTTTGGCTGCGAAGGCGGCTAACTTGTCACTCACCATTTGACTCTCACACTTTAGGAGTTGTTTCCGTAGCAAAGGTGAGGCGATCCGTCCACAGGTGAATTTTTAATGTGCAATTGTTGGGTTTAAACACAACTGTGCCAGATTAAACAAAAAAAGCAGACGAAGAGACGAAGAATTCAGTGCATTTTTAAAGGAAATACCCCTTTGCCTCTCTCTCTCTATTTGATTTCATATATTGGTATGAATGTTTTATATTACAAATAAAATATAAAATAAAAAAACAATAAAATAAAATAAAGCAAGATTAAATTCAGTGCATTTTTACAATAAATAGCCCTTTGTCTCTCTCTCTCTCTCTCTCTCAATTCGATTTCATTTATTGGCATGACTGTTTACATTAAAATGAAATAAAATAAAAAATTACATAAATTTTATATATTATGTACTCTCCATCTGCTTTATTTTTTTATTTTATTTTATATATATATATATATATTTTTTTTTTAAGGAAATAGCCTTTTTTTTCTCTTTCTCTCAATTCGATTTAATTTATTGACTGTTTACATTAAAATAAAACAAAACAAAATAGAA
The DNA here is from genome assembly GCA_012976165.1 of Labeo catla. Lineage (NCBI taxonomy): Eukaryota > Metazoa > Chordata > Actinopteri > Cypriniformes > Cyprinidae > Labeo > Labeo catla. The sequence continues at coordinate 1,201,879 of VONZ01000006.1, read as the reverse complement.
ATTAAAATAAAAATGAAATAAAGTAAAATAATAAAATATAAAATAAAATAAAACAACAAAAAATAAATTAATTAAAATAAAATATATAATTTAAAATTAAATAAAAAATGTAATTAAATAAAATAAAGTAGACAGAGAGTACAAGAGATTAGATTCAATGTATTTTTAAAGGAAATACCCCTTTGACTCTCTCTCTCTCTGTCAATTCGATTTCATTTATTGGCATGACTGTTTACATTAAAATAAAATAAAAAATTACATTGAAAAATGCACATTTTATGTATTATGTACTCTCCATCTGCTTTATTTTATTATTTTATTTTATATTTCGTTTTTAATTTTATTTTTTAAAGGAAATACCCTTTTTTTCTCTCTGTCAATTCGATTTAATTTATTGGCATGACTGTTTACGTTAAAATAAAACAAAACAAAATAAAATAATATAAAAATAAAATAAAATTGAAATAAAGTAAAATAATAAAATAAAATAAAGCACAAAATATAAAATAAACTAAAACAACATAAAAATAAATTAATTAAAATAAAATTTAAAATTAAATTAAATATAAAATAAAATAAAGCAGACAGAGAGTACAAGATATTAAAATCAGTGCATTTTTAAAGGAAATAACCCTTTGAGACTCTCTCTCTCTCTCTCTCTCTCTCTATCAATTCGATTTCATTTATTGGCATGACTGTTTACGTTAATAAAATAAAATAAAGTAAAATAAAATAAAATAAAAAATCAGAAGGAGAGTACAAAATATTCAATTCAGCGCATTTTTAAAGGAAATACCCCTTTGTCTCACTCTCTCTCAATTTGATTTCATTTATTGGCATGACTGTTTAAAGTAAAATAATAATGAAAAATAAACTAAAATAATAAAAAATAATAATAAAAAATGAAATAAATAAAGTAAAATAATAACAAAATATCAAATAAATTAAAGTAAAATAAAAAAAAAAATAAAATAAAACTGTGTGTGTGTGTATTACATTATTTTAATGTGTAATTTTTGGGTTTTAAAAAACTGACAGAGTACAATATATTCAATTCAGTGCATTTTTTCAAATGAATATGTCAATAATATGAATATTGAATATGTCTATCTCTTTCAGTTCAGTTTCATCTATTGGCATGAATGTTTTACGTAAATAAAATAAAATTGAATTGAATTGAATTTAATTGAATTTAATTTAATTGCATTGAATTGAATTGAATTGAATTGAATTGAATTAAATTAAAAATTAAACAAATAATATAATAAAATAAAATATAAAAAAACAGTGTATATATATAATGCATGATATTTACAATATTTACAAAACATACTAATTAACATTATTTATAGGCTATTTATGTATAGGCCTATATATAGGCCTTTATGTTATATATATAAAAAATAAGAAATGTTTACTGAGCACCAAATCATCATATTTCTGAAGAATTACATGACATTGGAGACTGAAGCAATGAATATGTGTGTGTGTGTGTGTGTGTGTGTGTGTGTGTGTGGACACTTCTTTTGATTTTGACACTGGAGACTGGAGTAATGATGCTGAACATTAAGCTTTGCCATCACATTAATGAACTGCATTTATATTAAAAAAGTATACAGTTATTTTTAATTGTAATAATATTTCACAATATTACCGTTTTTCCTTTTTTACTTTATTTGTGGCCTTGCAGCCTTGGCGAACATAAGAGACTCCTTTTAAAAACAATTAAATATCTTACTGAGCCCAAACTTGTAAACAGTAGTATATCATATATGAATGAAATTGCATATATAAAATTAGAATAAAATCAATTTTCAGCAAAATATTCATAGATGTACTACGCTTTCATACAGACAGTGAATGAACTATTTTCTCCCTCTCCGTTCCCTCCCTTCTTGTTGTTTACATCTCATCGATAAATGGCCACCACAGATGTGGCTTTTTTTTCTTTCATCTTTCATGCTCAAAAGAACATGAGACCCATTTGACTACACCCCCCCACCCTGCCCTGAGCCGCTTCAGGCTATACATGAGACAGTCTGGCCAAGCTGAACACACCAGAGCAAAATAATACCCAAAAGCCTCCACTCTAGGGATTACTCCAGTCTCTCTCTCTCTTTTGCTCCTCTCAGGCCTTTCTGCCTTCCAGCTGCTGGGGCCTCCTGTGATCCTGGGCCACTGTCCTGCACCCACGGGGGAAATGAGGGATGCTGGGCCGCGTGTGGCTTTGCTGGAGAGAGTCTAGGGGGTTTAAGTGTGTGTGTGAGAGCGAAGTACGGCTGTATGTTGTGCTCAGTCAAACGGTTAAATGCAGCTTTTTGTCCACCCACAGCTGCTGCTGTCTGCGTGCCACCTTTCCTCTGTCTGAATTTGTGTTGTTGTGGTTGTTTATGCCCAAGTCCTGTCAGGCGGCCACAGCGCTGCGGTCAACAATTTCCTCCTGGGCTCCCATAGGGCCTCTTTGCACATTTACCTCACTTTAGCCCGCTAGTGACCTTGTGTTTATGGTCATAAGCCTTATTTCCTGATCGCAGTAAAATAATGCGGTTAGTGTTGGAGCTATAAAGTGATTTATTGATCATTGTATAACTGTATCTGTACAAGATCACCTAAAGTGCTTCTTTATTTGTGATCAGGGCCTAAAACTAACAATTGTCAAGTGGCAAATGTGGGTAGAAAACAGTGTTGGCGAGTATTCAAAACAGTGCTGTTCACCAGTTGTCTGATAACTTTTTACAAATTTTGTATTAATTCTAATAATGCCTGAGAACACAATGTGGTTTAGTGTGGCTATCAATTCACAAAGACTTATTTCCTTGTGAAAAAAAAAAACATATTAGTATTATAATTATACTATTATTATGTAAAATAATAACAATAATAATAATTATTATTGTTATTATTATTATTATTATTGGCAGCAAAAGAGAAACATCACCTAATTTGATCCAACATTATTAAAACAAATTCTAAAATTAAACAAATCATTAAAGAAGTATAACTATAATACCATTCTTTCCACTACTGTTATTATTATTATTATTATTATTATTATTAAGAGAGAAACATCACCTAATTTTATCCAATATTAGTAAAAAAAATATAAACAAATCATTAAAGAAATATCACAATACTATTATCGAACTGTAAAGTGTTTCATAATAATGAGTATTTCTATCTTGTTATTATTATTATTATTATCATTAAATACATTTCTAAAATTAAAGAAAAAAAACTAAAAAGAAAGAAATATAACTATAACACTATACTTCTGCTACTTTTATTATTATTTTTTTATTATTAACAATTTATTATTATTATTATTATTATTATTATTGGCAACAAAAGATAAACATCACCTAAATTCAATCAATATTATTAAATCAAATTATAGAAATTAAACATCATTAAAGAAATATCACTGTACTATTATTAAACTGTAAAGTGTTACATAATCATTTGAATTTCTATAATAATAATTATAAATATTATAATAAAAAAAGTAGAGAAACATCACCTAATTTCATCCAATATTGTTAAATTAAATTATAAAAATTAAACAAATCATTGAAGAAATGTTACTATTCTATTATTTAACTGTAAAGTGTTTCGTAATAATTTAAATTTCTAAAATAATAATAATAATAATAACAATTATTATTATTATTATTATTATTAAATCAATTTATAACATTTAAAACATCATTAAAGAAATATAACTATAATATACTATACTTCTATTATTGGCAGTTAATTTTAATTATTATTATTATTATTAACAAAAGAGAAACATCACCTCATTTCATCCAATATTAGTTAATCAAATTTTAAAATTTAAACAAAACATTAAAGAAATATCACAATGAACATTTCTATATTATTATTACTAATACATAAATTTCTAAAATTAAAAATATCATTACAGAAATATAACTATAATATTATACTTCTGCAACTTTATAATAATAATTATTATTATGAAACACTTTACAATTCAGTTCAATAGTATTGTAATAATAATATAATTATTTATTATTAACGCCTTTTTAATAGTGCACATTAAGTTTTGGACAAAAAATAAATAAAATTAAATTAAATAAAATAAAAATAACCAGTAAATTTTCTCAAGTCACCAGCCATTAGCAGGTGTTTCAGATATTAGTTTTAGGCCATGTTTGTGATAGTTCCTGATCAAAGGCTTTTATTGATTTTAAATAAGTATTGTTTAAGCACCAGGAATGTCTTTACAGGATTGTTGTCTTCAGGAATTCACGGTTTCTCAGTTGTAACCTTGGCCGGGCCACTGGAGACCATTATAGGGCTTGATATTCTTAAACGTATGGATGGCTGTCCATGCATACGACATATAATTCTTTCAGAAAGCCATTCTTCCTGAAGGTCGGTGAGGCAGGGTAGATGCATTCTTTCCCTGTGGGGCTCGGAGGACAGAGAACGGCGTTTGTTCATAGACACAGCTGTTGATTATTATTGGATGTTGGCTTGCACCAAGGTCTCTGAGAAGCAGAGAGCCAGAACCGGAGAGCATTCGCCTTATTCACTATTGTTGCGCTTAATGGACAGAAAATTACAGACAGGAGCTGCCATGTTCTGCCTTTGTCTCTTGCACACAAAGGGACCAAAAGACAATTTGAGTCTTGAACCAAAGAGACGAGAAATCAGAATCCTTTCGAAGGATAAGTCACTCAAACACGCCACTAGAAAGCTTGACCACATTGGCGACTCTGTTCATACTTCTGTTCGGTTTTATTGTTTGAATCAAACTTGAGTTTGATTCTTTCACCTTCCTCAACATCCACTGGTATGTTTTGACATTGTACTGTTGGGTCTAGTGTATCATTAAGGTGAGCTAATAGCTAGAGCTAGAAGTTTTGTCTGAATGTTAGTAGCTTCTATTCACAAATACCTGAGAATTTATTGCTGAATTCCTTAATATCTTGTAGTTTCATTTTATTTTTATTTTTAAGCACATAAGCATTTGAAGCACTTTTAGTGCTATACCACTTAAAAGTGCTATACAAATAAAGTAGTAGTAGTAACAATGATTATTATTATAATAATTATTATGTATATTTTTAGATATTTTTATTATATTTTTTTACAAATAAAAATACTACTTTATTATTATTATTATTATTTGCATTGTTTGCATTCTTATTATTTGCATTAAATATAACTATAAAAAATAAAATAATAATTTAACTTTTGAATTAGATATGCACTTTTAGTTAATTGTTTAAAAATAAAATAGTAAAATAATGAAAAAAAGTGTGATAATACTATGATCATTTATAGTACACTTAAAAAATACAATACTAATATTTACATTTATTTATTTATTTTTCCTCTTTTTTTTTATATGAATTTTCAACATTTTCAAACCTAAAATCAGCAAGCTTTATTTAGGCAGGTTGCCGGAAAATTGCCTCAGAAATCACGTCCATGGACCGATGACTGAACGTCTGATGCATATGGCACCCTTAGCTGGAAACATTTCAGGATCATCGGATTGGTTGAATTATACAGGACTGCTAGTTATAGCACAAAATAAACATGAATGAACATCAGAAGGTATCTTGTTTCTACCGTGAAAAGATGTCAATACACGCCATTTTTCAAGATCAAGTCCACCGACTTTAATCTACTCTCTTGTCTGGTTTGTTCGTCAGACAAAACGGCATATTTGGTGATATGATTGGTCAGATCGCCTGTTAATCAAACTCTCACCAGCCAAGATTCGGCAAAGTTCATAAATAACCGGGGCTAAAGAAATGCCTGCAGTTAATACCATGTGCTGCACTTTTCATACATGTCTCTTTAAATAGATTTTTAATGATATAAGGTCTTTGTGTCATTTGGTGCGACCACTCATCATGTGGTGCAACTAATAATAGCAATAAGTGTATTCGATTAAAAATAAAATATCTCATTTCTGTGGTTGAAATATGAATCACTGCTACAGAATGCTAAAGTGAATGGTATTTTTAAAACATTTTTATTAGTTTTGAAATTTACAGGAAAAATAAGTCTAACGAATGTTAACTACATTTAAGAAGGCATCTGTGAAATTACAGAACAAAATATGAGAATGCTCAAAAAAAATGCAAATACTTTGTTTCGAAACACTTTAATTACTGAGAACATCTTAAAAATGTTAAGCATGTTAAGAAAATAAATACATTTTAATATAAATCACGGTCGCACCACATTTTTTACAGCTACAACCACTTTATCTAAATGAAAAAGCACTAAAATCACTTAATTTTACATTTTAATATGAATTTATGTGTACACAACATTCTTAATGTTTGAACAATTACAGTAGATATCTTTTTGCATTTTTAAAACTGGCCTGTTGAAAAGTCTTATGTCAATGATCCATATATATATATCTATCAGTGTAAAGTCAGTATCAATTTTTAAAAATATCTTTGTAAATCTTAACATTCTTAGAGACCAAAATAAAGATTAAAGGATTTGTTTTCGGTTGCCTTTCTGTGAATTATGCCCTGTTTTGACAGTGCTTTCACACTAAACGAGCTTAAACAACAGTTTGCTCATAGTAAGCAACTACAACTGCGTCAGTGTTGCATTTCCCCAACGTCTTGCCCCGTTCACCCCTTCAACCCTCGAACACCATCCCTTCTGCTTCCCCTGAGATGGACTGTTGTTTACAATGTATGAGTGAAATAATATTTCTGAGCTTTACTGCGGTCTCCCTCTGGAAGGCACCATTACAACAGTAACAGAGGATTAATTAGAGCTTGTCCCCATAGAGACATTTGAGGCTCCAGTCCTGGTCAAAGGGGAAGCATTAGCTAGTCAGCACGAAAGGTAGTTGTGGTAAAGCGCATCCCAGGTAATTAATAGGCCTGAGGTGAGGGTAAGTGTGTTATTTATTGAGGTTGGCCTTGAGACATTTTATAGCTTCAGTAAAGGAGGTTTCATTTAATGTTCCTCAGTGTGGTGAGGTTTCAGAACAAATATATCCAGCGCACGGTGTACAACATCCAAGCTGCCAGTAGAGGGGGTGAGGAAAAGCCATCCTACATACCTGGGAATTAAATGCTTATTATCTGGACACTAGCCTTTGCTCACAGAGTTATGATTATATCTTGTGATATAACTTGATGTAAATATTCTGAATCTGTAATCTAATAAATTATTCATTGTAGTGACTGAGTTGTGATTCCACTGAATGTAGCGTATAGTGCCTTGTGATTGGACAGAATCTGGAGGCTTAAGTGACCGCCCACTCACATGGAAAGTATATACAACTTGTATACAATATATAGAACTTCTTATATATATATATATATATATATGTGTGTGTGTGTGTGTGTATTTTGCAATAAATTTGTTAACAAACAGTTTTTATTATGTGACCCTGGACCAACAAACCAGTCTTAAGTAGCACAGGTATATTTGCAGCCAAAATTGTCAAAAATACATTGTATGGTCAAAATGATACATTTTTCTTTTATGCCAGAAATCATTAGAATATTAAGTAAACATCACGTTCCATGAAGATATTTTGTAAATTTCCTACCGCAAATATATCAAAACTTAATTTTTGATTAGTAATATGCATTGCTAAGAACTTAATTTGGACAACTTTAATTTCTCAAAATTAAGATTTTTTTCCACCCCCAGATTCCAGATTTTCAAATAGTTCTATCTCAAACCATACATCAATGGCAAGCTTATTTATTTAGCTTTCAGTTGATTTATGAATCTCAATTAAAAAAAAAAAGACCCTTATGACTGTTTTTTGGTCCAGAGTCACATATATATAAAAAAAAAAACCCAAAAAAACATTACTGTTAATTTTTTTAAAAGAAGTGTCTTATGCTCATTAAGGCTACAATTTTTTAATTTCAAAAAATTGTAAAATATGTCACACAATATTGAAAAATATTACAATTTTACATGTAACTGTTTTGTCTTAATATATTATTATTGTAATTTATTATTGTGATGGCAAAGCTGAATTTTCAGCAACCTCAACTCCAGTCTTCAGTGTTGCATAATCCATCAGAAATCCTTTTAATATGCTGATTTGATGCTCAAGAAACATAATTTCTTATTATTTTCAATGTTGGAATCAGTTGTGCCGCTTAATACTTTTTTTCTGATATATTATACAGTATATACAATTTGTATACAATGTATACAACTTCTTATATATTTGTACATATGTATATTTTGCATTAAATTGCATCTATGCAATTATTATCTCCATAATAATTTAGAAAAAAACATTACTGTTCTTTTTAGAAGTGTCTTATGCTCACTAAAGCTCATTTTTTAAAATAAATATTACAATTTAAAATGTAGCTGTTTTGTCTTAATGTATTTTTATTTTAAATTATTCTTATGATGGCAAACCTGAATTTTTAGCAGCCTTTACCCCAGTCTTTAGTATCACATGATTCCATTGAAATCATTCTAATATGCTGATTTAATGCTCAAGTAACTTATTATTTTCAGTGTTTAAAAAGTTGTGCTGCTTAATATATTTGTGGAAACTGTTTACATTTTTCTTCTTTGGTTAATATAAAATCCAGATCAATTTATCTTTTAGAAGTTTACAAACAAATCTTGGTATATTAGTGTATATTATTTGATACTCATAATGTATGTGTGTTACATTTATAGTGATGTCATTTTACCCCTTAAAATAAGACTTTTACTTCAAATAAAAATGTGTAATTGATTTAAAAAAATCATTACAACCCCTTAAAAAAACTTAAAGTTTTTTAAGTAACTTGTGTCAATCCCCAGGTAAATACCTTGTGTATCTTTCCCCAGGTATTACTGACTTTCCCCTTTGGCAGAACCCAGTTACTTCTTTACCAGAACGACACACCCACTCGTCTTTTCAGCAGCAGGAACTAGAAGAAAGGAAACAAAGAAAGAACAAAACAGACATGCAACACTTGTTTGCAGCAAGGGTTTGTACTCTGCCAAAACACTGTATACGCCCTCAGCTTAACGGACAGCGCTTTATTTCCACCTCTACTAGTAGTCTCATGCATATAAGAGTGCCTGCTGAGTTCAGGGGAAGGCTCACATGACACTGCCTACCCACTATACACCCACAGACAGCCAGACATTCCAGCTACAATGCGAGAGTTTGGATCTGAAGCCATTTTGAAGTCGCCATGCCCGTAATCTATAAAGGGATACGAGAATACGGCCGGGAGGAGGGAGGATTCTGGGATGAAGCGAAGCATTTCCATATGGACAAGAAGGAGGAATACCTGGAAAAAAGCCACTAATCTTTGGCTGTGAAGTTGAGGAGTTTTTAACGCTAATAAACGCGCCATTGGCAAAGTGCTCGCCATAAGGAGGGCCGGCTACATCAGGCCTGTCTTTCCTCAAGAGGGACGTAGTGTTGTCACATGTGGTCTTAGCTCCTTGGAACGCACTCAAAGACTCACTATTAGGGTATGAAACTCACTTCCAAACCCTCTGAGACACAAAACCCCCTCACAAAACTCTTGGGGAAGACTGAGCCTTCAAAGGCACGACGGCTCCTTTTACAGGTCGAAAAAACGAGATAAGAACATTTAACTGTCCAATTCTGTAACGCGCGTAAAGGTAAAGCGCCACGCGTCGTCTCGCCTCCGACATTTGGCATCGCGCCTGAGTGTTTTAGAGTCAGGTTTGTGCTCCTGTCTCGCATAAACAGAGCAGTAGATCCGGTCACACCGCCAGTCCTGCGAGTTTGAGAAATGTCAACATCAGACCCACGGGTTGTTTCGCTCTCCACACTTGCTGGCCTTCCGTCTTTCCCCCTGCGTGTGGCCACAGGATCAGACAGCTCGTGTCGACACATCTCGACTCGGAGAGCCTCAAAATGCCATCTTGTAGCGACATTATCCGACAGTACGGGGCAAAATGAGAAATGGGGAGGCAGGAGTAGACCTGCGTTGATCTGGGATATGTCAGCGGCGCGGCACTGGAGATCCACCTCCTACCCTTTTCCGTCACCGGATTGGGCGCAGCGGAAGGGCTCATCTGCTCCCGGGTATCTGCGGCGCATTAAGAGCGCAGGGGAAAGAAACTCGGAAATGCTGCCGTGGAGACGAGGATAAAAGTGTAATAATGTGCATGACGATAGGTCCTTTTCACACCGCTCAAACCGTATTACTAGACCTGTCCTCAAAGGCAAGAAGGAAAAGGACAGTTGGAGAAAGAGTAAATGACAGGGACCAAAAATAGTGGCAAAAGGAGAAACGGCGGGAAGGACAGAACCCGAAGGGGGGGAGAGATAGAAGCGGAGCGAAAGAGAGCCAGAGTCTTAAAAAAAAACTGTATAAGGTTTGTCAGAGGAACAAAGGAGATAGGATATCCCTAATCCCTGCAATATTAATGTCTAAAATGTCATTAATAAGCTCAGGATTCTGAGCCTGAGACCACACTAGGATGAAGGTACCTGCCAGGGCTTGTCTGACAGGGCCTTGGCTAATGAATGAATATAAAGCTACTCCAATCAATCACACAGGATTTATCTTCGCCCCGAGTATAGGTGAGGTCTGGTATGGGGTGACCACGACTGTCAAGCATGCTGAAACAGCAGCCAAGAAACTGTCGTGGCATTACAATGAGGCTTGTATTAATGGGCGCTTGTGCTTTTCTGCCATGTGGGGGAGCAAGCGTGAATGCGTGAGTGTGTGTGCCACAATTTCGGGCCATATTTTAATTTTAGTAAATGAAATGACATCGCTGGGTCATTAACTCCAGGTTTGGTCGCTTTACCCTGGGCAAATGGAGGCTGACAAATGTTTAGTTAGCTTCGCTTGTCCAAGTAATGTCATGTGGTGCCAACGTGAAATCAGTCTTGAAGGTTTTCACGTAAACAGTTCGAGTGATTTATGTAAATTGGTGGTTTTATGCGGAAATTAGATTTACAGTAAATATATTGGTAGACTGGGGCTAGATGTCACAGTGGTTTTGCATGTTAGTTTCAAACTCCAAGTTCGTGTTAAATTAGGATCATTTTTGTCCTCCAAACTAAAATTCCAATGACATATAGTGTAACTTTTCAGTAAATAAATGAATACTTTAGAAAATCACATTGGCATACATTTATTTTTTTCTTCACAAAGGCTGCATTCATATGATCAAACATGCAATAAAAAGAGTAACACTGTAAAGTATGATTCCATTTGGATATTTTAAAATTACATATGGAAATATTTATTCTTAATTTATTCTTGTAATGGCAAAGCAGTCATTACTTGAGTCTTCAATGTTTCATGATCATTCATAAATCATACTAATATGCTATTTTTTTTTATTCATATAAAGTTAAAAATGATTTTAATGACATCAAATGGTTGCACTCCTGGTCCTATCTCCTGGTGCTATCTGATGCTATCTGATGCTATTTTTACCTCAACACAACTTGTAAAATAAAATACAGATATGATGCCGCATTGTGCCGCTTTTGGTTGCAATTTTTAGTGGAAGGGCATCAAGAGAAGCAATGTAAGTCTTCACTGCTTTCCTAGCAATAAGAAGAGGAGAAAAGAATGGGAAGATGCTTGTGGATGAATAAAACTTCCTAAAGACCTGCATCTTTGTTCTCTCCACTTTAGCCCTGATACCTTTGATGCCTTTCTAGTAGACCACAGCTACTGAAAGAGCTTACGAATGGCAGATACAAGAAACGCTAGATGCCATCCTGGCAGTATGTAAACATCCCAATGCTTGTCATGACGCCGAAGCCACTGAAGGAATTTCTCAGCGTAGATTTCACTCGATATCCGGGGAAAAATCTATGGTACACTCTTAAAAATAAAGGCTCCATAGGGGTGTTTTTGCAATGATGCCATAGAAGAACCATTTTTGCTTTCCCAAAGAACCTTTCAGCAAACAGTTCTTAAAAGAACCATTTTGAAGAACATTTAAAAAATCTAAAGAACCTTTTTCCACTATAAAGAACCCTTAGTGCATTTGAAAGTTTCCATGGATGTTCAAGGTTCTTCATGGAACCATCAATGCCAATAAAAAAACTTTATTTTTAAGAGTGTAAAGCTTACGCTTTAAGCTCATATCCATCGGCATCTGTCAGCTCTTTCAGTAGCTGTGGTTATCGTATCAGTATTTTATTTTCCGAGTTTTGTTGTGGTAAAAATAGCAACAGCGCCAGTTGCTCACCGAGTGCAACCATTTCTCGTCATCTAAATAATGGCGCCCCCCATAGTCCAAACTATGTATAAACTGATGTGGATTTTTTAAATAACGTAAATCCTTCATGGGTTTTCTACTACATATACCTGCGTTCCCGTTAAATTAATCTTAACTGTCCTTGATAAATAAGAGTGTCCATTTGACTCCAAATGATAGTCTAAAATGAACTCTAAATGATAATATTTGTTGGCCAAAACAGTGCTATTCTACACGTTTACTGTTTTGTGAAATCCTTTTAACAACCAAATTAGTTTGATTCCCAGTGAAATGCTTCTATAGCAAATGGTCTTGGACTCACTAAATCTGGCAGCTGCACCCAAAATAGCAATATATAGGCTATATATCATTCCTAAAAAGACTACCGTTCCATTTCTTTATGCTGTAATACATGTCTGTGACAACAGCACAGTCACTAATTACTAGGCTAACAGCTAGTTTGGACAGCCTGTGAGAGCTCAGCATGCAAAGTAGCTTTTGCTTGTCCAGCAGAAAGGTTACAACGTCCATGTCACCGAGGTCCAACTAATTACACGTATATTTTCACAAACCAAAGTCATCGCTGGAAATTTCTGCTCTCTGCGTCTCACTGTAATCTCAGCATGTGGTATTGTCCTCTCAGATGACATTTGTTGCAAGCTGTAATATAAACGCTCATTAGAGAGGGACGAAGAAACAAAGAGGTGCCCTTGTATCTGGTTCAGCGGCAAGCTGTATTTTGATGCACTAACCCCAATCATGGGTTTGTGGCAAGTTGAGATTAAATGCACAGCGTTTAATGCTCAAACATATGTTTTTTTAAAAACATAATTGCCGTGAAATTAATAAAAACAGGTTTAATTATGGTCTGTGGCTTTAAAATGGCCCATTAGCCCTGTCTAAAATGGCACCTTGGCTGTTGCCATCCAAGAATTAAGCCTAAATTGAGGTCAATTTGAGTCTGTTAGTCATTCCACTTGAAGGTGCATCATAACATTCACACCACAGGTGTGATCTGCAGAATTAGAGTTCCCTGCACCAGCGTGTACACGGTGCCAAATGACTTGTTCAAACAGACTACTTCACCTCATCAAAGCACTGCCTTCATATCCACTGGGCAGGCATGTCCAAATAAGCTGTGAAAATATTTATAGCCTCTCACTGACTATCCTCTCATTAGCGAGCACTTTTCTCCTCGCACTGCCAGTTGCCAAAAAAGCGGAGAGTGAAATTTATTTTGAATATTCAAAAGGAGATAATCAGCTTGTGTGCCAGCAGTGTGCGGCTCTGTTAGGCATGTGCGTGGCATGGCGGCTAAGGGTGCGCGTCTCTCACGGCTTTTCATCAATGTTACCTGAAATGTTCGTCTTTTATCTGAAAGTGGGCCGTATGGTTTGGCGAGACTAATCAGGCGGATGTGTCTGAGGTGATGGCATGTTTTTAATACATCCACATATGTCATATATTGTACAGTGTGTTTGATCTTTGAATATGCACATATGTCATATTTTGTTGTAAGGAAGCTTATAAATACATGTTGCATTCAGTATAAAGCTATACTGAATGTAACTTACATACATACATATATATACACTACCGTTTAAAAGTTTAGTGTCAGTGTCATATATATATATATATATTTTTTTTTTTAAAGAAATGTTTATTATTCAATTGATAGGATATCTGGCAGTACAGATATTTTTATTGTTTTTTTTTTATTATTATTGTTTATTATTAAAAAAAACTATTTCAAATAAATTCTTTAAATTTACACTTTCTATTAATCAAAGAATTCTGAAAAAATCTTCATAAAATTTTAAGCAGCAGCAGTTTTCAATATTGATATTAATAAGTTATAACTCAGTATATTAGAATAATCTGGCACTAAAAATTTGATTAATGGCTACTGAAAATTCAGCCTTGCCTTATCAAGAATAAATTAAATTTTAAATAAATTTTACTATTTTTGATTAAATAAATGCGACCTGTATTCTGTATTTCAATTTTAAAATGTATTTATTTCAAATATTCTATAAGAGATTTAAAAAAACTAAACAAAAAAAAAAACTATAAATAAATGATTGAATAAATAAATAAATAAATAATTCTGATCCCAAACAAAGAATCCTGAATTCCATAAAAATATTAAGCAGCAACAGGCTTAATATTGATATTAATAAGTTATAAATCAGTATATGAGAATGATTTCTGAAGGATCATGTGACACTGGAAACTTGATTGAGTACTAAAATTTTAGATTTGCTTTCTCAAGAATAAATTATAGTTTAATATACACTGAATGGTCATATTCCACAATATTACTGTTTTTACTATTTTTAATTAAATAAATGCAGCCTATATTCTGTATTTCAGTTTTAAAATGTATTTCAAATATTCCGTAAGAGACTTCTTTTAAAAACATTAAATCAATCAATCAGTCAATCTTTCTGATCCCAAACAAAGAATCCTGAAAAAAATGTATCAAAATTTCCACAAAAATATTAAGCAGCAACAGTTTTCAATATTGATATTAACAAGTTATAAATCAGTATATTAGTATGATTTCTGAAGCATCATGTGACACTAAAAATTTGATAACTACTGAACTACTGAAAATTCAGCTTTGCCTTCTCAAGAATAAATTACGTTTTAAAATATACACTGAAACAGAAAAAAAATCTCTACTTTAAATTGTCATATTCCACAATATTAGTGTTTTTACTATTTTTGATTAAATAAATGCAACCTATATTCTGTATTTCAGTTTTTTTTTTTTTTTAATATTCTGTAAGAGACTTCTTTTAAAAACAATAAATAAATATCTCTAATCCCAAACAAAGAATCAGAATTTCCATTAAAATATTAATATATTAAGCAGCAACAGTTTTCATATTGATTAATAAAATTCATTAATGGCTACTGAAAATTTAGCTTTGCCTTCTCAAGAATAAATTACATTTTAAAATATATTTTGAATATATATTATAAAAATAATAATTTAATCATCATATTCCACAATATTACTGTTTTGATTAAATAAATGCAGCCTGTATTCTGTATTTCAGTTTTAAAATGTATTCATTTCAAATATTCTGTAAGATACTTCTTTTAAAAACACAAAATAGATAAATAAACCTTTCTGATCCCAAACTTTTTAGCAGGAGTGTATGTATATATTAACTTTAATTGCTTTTTAAAAATTGCTTCATTTTTTCATAATTAAGTGGCAAATGCCTATATGTCAGTATATCAAATGAGACCTGTCAGCAATGGGTATGCATCAATAAATTCTTTACATTCACTATGTCACTGTCAGAGTTAATATCTAAACTTGCAAAAGTACACTCAATGACTTTTGTTGCCGATATGCCCTCGCTGTCAAATAGACAAACCAAAAAAAGACTGGAGTGGATTGTGCTGATGGTTAGTAGTGACCAGAGCAAAGTCAACTCATAGGCAGAGGGCTATTTGTTTAGCACCATTTAGTTTCAGGTTATATTTTAGAGCGGTTGTGGCTGCTTGTGTACCAGGTGGTGGACACTGAGCAACGCTGGGGGACCAAGCTCTGGAGGAAGACATTGACAGTGGACATTGATAGACACGGATAAGGGCTCGGAGGGACAGAGCTTTACCGAACACCGGACCCTGACCTTCCCTTTCCAACAACAAAAAGAATGCTGTTTCCAGTGGGATTCAATCAAATGTGTGTCTTGACAATGCTGATGCCACGGGGTTTGTACCAGCAATACAGACGTGCTTAAAGTGTTGCAGGAGTCACGGCCTTGTCTGACAGATTATCTGATCTTATGCTGTGCTATGGAAAATTGCCTTAGCAGTGGGCATTTTCAAATAAAAAGTAATGTACGAAACAGGTTGTTGAATACTGTGAATGCGTTATTCGAAATAAACTATGGAAGCTTATTTCTGGAAAAGGATTAAAAATAAAAAAGGTAATTGGAAGTTTTTGTCTGACTTTTTTCTCACAACTCTGACAGATATATGAGAAATAAATGCTGAATTGTGATATAAACTCGCAATGGTGAGAAAAAAATAATTGTGAATAAGTCGCAATTATTTTTTTTAAATTTAAATTCAGACAAAAAAGGTCAGATTGTAAATTCAGAATTCTGAGAAAAAAAATCTGAAGATAGACTTCCATAATAAATCTTAACTGAAATAAAATAAAATAAAATAATTCACTTATTTTATTTTTTGTCACCAAATTGGCAAGGCAACATTTCTTATTTTTATTTAGTTTAACTTGATAAACTCAAATAACTAACACTAATATATATATATATATATATATCCAGAATTCTGAGAAAAAAAAAATCTGAAGATGGACGTCCATAATAAATGTTAACTGAAATAAAATAAAACGACTTATTTTATTTCGCAAAGCGACATTTCTCATTTTCATTTAGTTTAACTTGATAAACTCAAATAACTAATACTAAAGTAAAAAATAATGCTTTTTATACACAATATTTACACACACACAACATAAATAAATAAAAAAATGACAAAAATTACAAAATTACACAAAAAAAATTACAAAATCTAAAATTAAAATAAAGATTGAAAATAAAACTACAATAACAACTAAATTAGACTACATACAGTATAATTGCGTGTGTGTGTGTTTACCTGATATTCCATTTTATTTATTCATTCATTCATTCATTCATTCATTCATTTTTGGTCCCCATGAAGATAACAGCTTATAAATGATACATAATAATAATAAGGTTTTGAAAATCTATAACAATGCAGAACGATTTGTGAGAGGTGTAGGTTTAGGGGTACACACACACACACACACACACACCATATCACAAGTTCATAAGTTCGGTATGGAGTACCACAAGGCTCTGTACTAGGACCGCTTAGTATAAAAATCATTACGTCTATTGAATGTCCCCATAAAACATGGAAACCTGTGCGTGTGTGTGTGTGTTTTAATGTCTATATGTCAAATGAGACCTAATACTTCCTTCAGGAATTCATGGGTGTACATCCAACACAAGATTAGTTATGGACAACCCCTAAAACTGAGGACCATAGTTCATCTTGTGGATGAAACAGCATGACTATCTGAAGCTATTTAAAAAAACACAAAAAACAGGGCGCGAGTACCAGTTGCGGACTGGCGTTGCGCCACAAAGTGATTCTGCGTTCCCTTGAAGCACCTCTGAAACTGAGTTTGAAAATGGCATCTGGCTACCCTCAGTGTGTTCCACTTCTCCTGCTGATCTCTAGAGAGGAGGAGGCAGATTTGCTGACTCCACACTCATGGGTCGACCAACAAAGGCAGCTCTGAGACTTTGCTCCCTGGATCCTGTAGTGACGGGCTTGGCAGGCCACAGACATAATGAGCTCCAGACCAGGGAGAGTGCAGCATTATCACCCTGGAATTTAGTAGTCGGGTCGGGCGGGGAGAGATTGAGCCCAGTCTGACCCAGCTCGGCTGTGGGAGGCCCGGCCATGTCACGCACTACCGGCTCAGAGTTTCTGAAACTTTCTCCACGCAAGCCCAGAATCTTCCCTGCTGTCATGTATGGAGGTCACATCCCAAGAGAACACTTTCACATTTGCTTGAGTGCGAGAAAGAAAATGCCGCACTGCATGATTTGATTATTTATTATCTTGAGAAAATTGCTAACGATCGCTTCTGAACATGCACCGCAATTAAGGATTTCTGCCTGGACTGAATTCAGAGAGATGTTTATTGTTGAGTGTGCCGTGTGGAATGCCTTACGAGCGGGAATCAAGAACCTGGTCATTACGCATTCTGCTGGCGGTTTGCTGTATGTGTCATGGGTGGCATGTTGGGAAATAAACTAATCATGTATTTGCATCTGTTAGTATCACAAGAAGAAAGTCTACTACTTTGTCTATTTTTACTACATTAGTGTCAAATACGCCTATGTAATCTTTAACCACCAAAACATCTCTCAATGTCTGCCTCTCACGCTCTAAAATGTGTTATATTTTTAAAAGGCAAGCTTTATTTATGCAGCATTTTATCCAGTACAGACTGTGTCAAACCAGCTTCATAAGCAGAAAAAGTAGCAGAATTAATTATGGAAACTCGACTATGGAGACAATTCCAAGATGTTTCATTCAAGATGTTTGTGTCGTTCTGGTTTAGTTATGAAGAAATTGTTTCTTGAGGAAAACATTCCAGAAATTTTCTTCATATAGTGGACTTTTATGGTGCCCACGAGTTTGAACTTCCAAAAAGCAGTTTCAATGCAGCTTCAAAGGGCTCTAAACAATTTTTTTTTTTTTGAAAATAACCAGTCGTTTTGCAACATCCTTCTTCCTCGGCTGGGATCGTTTAGAGCCCTTTGAAGCTGCATTGAAACGGTATTTTGGAAGTTTCAACTCGTGGGCACCATAGAAGTCCACTATATGGAAAAAAATTCTGGAATGTTTTCCTCAAGAAACATAATTTCTTTACAACTGAAGAAAGAAAGACACGAACATCTCGGATGACAAGGGGGTGAGTAAATTATCTGTACATTTTTGTTCTGGAAGTGAACTTCTCCTTTAATGCAGTTCAAGTTTTGGTCATATCAATACATTTCTTAAAGTTCAGTATCTTCAGACCCCAACTAAGCAAGATAACTAAGGATAACTGAGGTTATGTGACTAAAACGTAATTTTTTCCTCTCGCGATAAGTCATGGCGATGGATGTTGGTAGGTTTACATATGTTGCAACCACTGCACTACCCATTAATTTTAATCGTAGGAGACGTAGGCATCTGTCTTTACAGAAGCAGCGCGGAGAGTCGCTTCTGAAACTGAAACGAGCCACAGTGCCTGGTATAAATACAAACAGCCCTGTATTCAAGCATTGTGTAGTCAATGTTTGTGTAAGCAGCCACATATGTGGCTTTTCATAGGTTTTTTTGAGGTTATAGTACGTTAAAGAATGATCATGTGACTTTTATGTACTCGAGGTGACCTGTAAATGCCAAAAAGCCATTTCCATTGCACTTTTGCAAAATATTCCCTTTTCGAATTGCCTGGAAAACCAACTCATGTGAGCGTGAAAACATTTTTGCGATATATGGGAGTTTTCGCTAAATTGACGTGTTTCCATTAGGCATATTTTCAATTCGCAGTTTGAATTTGTGCAATTTGAAGAGTAATGGAAATGTACGTAAAAGACAAAAAAATCAAAGACCTCTTTCTGGGGACCTTCTGAAGTGGTACCTAAAATCTTGCTAAAAATACATAACATTATCATTAAAAGGTAGGGTTAGATTCTTCAGGTTAGTCTATAGTGATTATTGTTACCTTAATTTAAGAATAACAGAAGTCAATGGGTAGTCCCCATTTAGAAAGCCAGGTAAACAGAGATATGGCAGTGATACACTTCCTGTATGTTTCTTGTCATGCATGAGGCTTTTTCACTTAATCAAGAATCAGTTAAAAAGTGAATGGATCAATTAAGCAATTTATATGGCTAATCTTTGGCAGTCCCAACATTTTGATGTAGCCAACAAAGTGATTGCAAACATTGTTAATGCATCCAAAAAAACTAAAGAGGGTTGTTCTGCCGCTCCTCCCGAATGATTTAGAATAATTTTAGTCTAATTCTGGAAATGGAAACAAGTCTGTTTTCCAGCTAGCGCTGGCAGTCTGCATGAAAGCACTCCACCACCAACTTTCTTCCAATATTTCCTCATTTGAATCAGCTAAATGGCTATTAGCTGTGCCCCATGCCAATGTTCTCTCCATAATCACAGTGAAGGTGGTAGCTTGGATGAGTTCATTGTGACAGCTCTGTGTAAAAGTGTATACTTGGTATATACGTTTGATGTGCAGTGCTGAAGAAACTAGACGACTACATGGCATTAAATGCAAAATTATTACCAGTTTAAACGGCAAAAAATATTTTGGTAGAGATCAGTTATAGTTATTTATTTAAATTTTTTTTTCTTTTTTTTACTTCAAACCAACCACAGAGAGTGCACAATTAAAAAAAAAAAAGAAAAGAAAAGAAAAAAAAGATCAATTTAATCTCTTCAGTCTCCTAGCTGAGTAATTTCTTAAAAAAAAAAAAAAGTCTTACTAATCCCACAATTTTGTATGTGTTCATATAAATAAAAAATTATGGTGCAATGGAATGATGACAGAATTTTCAGTGATTTATTTTTTCACTGTTTCTTTAACTGCCCTTTTCATTCCAAAAAGTGTCAGTTTAATCTGTCATTTATAGGGTTTTAATATTCTTTTAATAATCATTTAAGTCTACGGCATGCCATAGTGCTGTCAGCCAGCTTGAGTTAGCGGGTTTATGATCTGTTCCTATTGAGACTGATGAAGGTAGTGGCCACTTCCTCCATCATTCCGGCCTAACATGGTGCAGGGCCACAGGCCCAGTCCTACCTCTCTAGGGACCGGCCTGCTCAAGAGCAGCTGAAGTGTGGCCAGGGTCCAGAGCTACCCTCTTGCCAGAAGACATTTAACAAGCTGGCAGTTAAAAAAAAAAAAAACAAGTAAGAGGCCTGTTGAGCATGTGGGCAAACATAAAAAGCAGTGGATTTAAAAGTTAATTTTTCCAGACGCTATTAAACCTTGTGCCAGCGAAGGTTTCCTTCTCTTTTGTGATTGTGCATGCTTGTGTGGGTTATTTGCGTATATTCTTGTGTGTGTGCAAGCAAACGCATGAACACTTTATGGGATGCAGAGCCACTCTCCTCTGTGGTTAATTATGGTTTCTTGTTTGCCCAGTCATTTTGTCACTTCCTTGCCATTTCAAAGTGATAACGGCCATAAATGCCTTTCCAAACTCTTTACAGCAGCAGAGACCTCAGCATGGAAATATGGCCCCTGTTTAAAGATAAGAAGGAAAATTACTAAATGAACACATGCTGCTTTGTGATGAGGACTTCCTCTCCACCAAAAATGTACGAGTACAGGCAAGTGAGGAACACCGCTTAACAAAAATGAATGATCATGCTGCTAAGCAATCATTTCCGATCTAGTGATACAGGTGCCTTGTATTAGCTATTACAGAATTTTCTTTTTTTTTTTCAGCATCACAATTTCTGGACTGTAAATCTCAACAAAAATGTGTCATAATATGTAAAATTATACATGATAATTTGCAACAATACAGTGAAATCTGCAACCACAACCAACTGTTAATAGCCACCTGAACAATTTCACAAACTTTTATTGTCCTGGTGAGTAATCAAATCAAACTCTGATTTGAACCTAGCAGCAAATCATGATGGGTACCTCTCAGTAATAAAACTAAATATTGCAATATTTAAAGGAAAAAAAAAAAAGATCTTTCAAGATTTTATCAATTTAAATTCAAGAGAACTGCATATACAATTGAGGTCAAAAGTTTACAGAATCACAGAATCTGCAAAATGTTAATTATTTTACCAAAATGAGAGGGATCATAGAAAATGCATGTTATTTTTTATATAGTAAAAAATAAATATTGAATAAAATATTTCACATAAAAGACTCTACATATAGTCCACAAGAGAAAATTGAATTTATAAAAATGACCCCATTCAAAAGTTTACATACACATGAATGATCCACAGCTGTGTTTTTTTTTTTCACAAAAATCCTTCAGGTCCCACAAAACCTTAGATTTTTCAGAATTTTTGTATATTTGAACCCTTTCTGACAATTACTGTATGATTTTGAGATCCATCTTTTCACACTGAGCACAACTGAGGAATTCATATGCAACTATTACAGAGGGTTCAAACTTTCACAGATGCTCCAGAAGAAAAAAAACATGCATTAAGTGCTGGGGGGTCAAAAATTTTGACAGATTGGAGATGTGTACATTTTTCTTATTTTGCCTAAATATAATATTTTTTTCATTTAGTCAGAAGCTACAGAAGATAGTTGCCTGTTTCCTCAGAAGAAATAGGTTTAATAAGTCAATTTACCCTGATCTTCAAAAAGTTTTCATCCCCGGGTCTTAATGCATTGTGCTTCCTTCTAAAGCATCAGTGAGTGTTTGAACCTTCTGTAATAGTTGCATATGAGTCCCTCAGTTGTCCTCAGTGTGGAAAGATAGATCTCAAAATTATACAGTCATGGCTAGAAAGGGTTCAAATACACAAATATGCTGAAGAGCCAAAGAATTTGTGGGACCTGAAGGATTTTTCTGAAGAACATCAGGCAGTTTAACTGTTCATGAACAGCTATGGAACAGCCTTCCTGATAACGTTCGGGGTTCAGACACATTCTCTCTGTTTAAATCTAGATTAAAGACACATCTTTTTAGCCAAGCATTCAAATAATGCATCTCATAAACTTTTCTTGCAGTTATATCTGATCAAATGTTCATTATTAATCTTTTAGCTCTGGTTTAACAAATCTTTCTTTTCTTAGTTTGAACAGCAGATATGCTAATTATGTTCCTATTTGTTCTCTGTTTTTGCCATGGGATTGACATCCCGTGGTAACTAGGAATTCACAAGCTCCAGTCTGGATCCAGAACACTTCAGAAGAGATGATGCCAACCCCACAGAGGACTTCAGATGATACCAACCCTGAAACAACATACAGCACTACAGAATTCTGCTACTAATTTATAGTGTTCTTTGTCTGTTCGATTACGTCATTAATTGATCTTTACCACACATCTCTGCCATATGTACATCAAGCTACTACCACATATATTGTAAAAATGTCAATTTGGTGTAAAGTTGCTTTGCAACGATATATATAGTGAAAAGCGCTATACAAATAAATTTGAATTTGAATTTGAATTTGAACAGCTATCACAAAAAAAACCAAAAAACAGCTGTGGATTATTCAGGTAACAACATGGTATTAAGAATCAAGTGTGTGTAAACTTTTAAACAGGGTCATTTTTATAAATTTATAAAACTATTATTTTCTCTTGTGGACTATATGTAAACATCTTTTATGTGAAATATCTTATTTAGGTCAGTACTAAATAAAAAATAACCTGCATTTTGTATGATCCCTCTTATTTTGGTAAAATAATTAACATTTTGCAGATTCTGCAAGGTGTATGTAAATTTTTGACCTCAACTGTACAAGTTGCAGATCACCGCAATAGAGAAATGTCATGGAAGTGAATTACATCCTTCTCTATCCATAAGCCTTTTTCTCACAAAACTTTCCAATTCAAAGGCCTAATGATCTCTGCATGATCTCTGACCCTTCTCATCCGCCGGGGCCCTAGAATAACCAGCCACCTCAGAGGTTACAATCAAAGTAAAGTAGTTAAACTCATAATGTCCACAGCTAAGATGATTATCAGTTCGCACAGATAAGACACCTCCAGGAGATTTTAAGCGTGAATATTTTATGCCATCCGATTAGCCTGGGCCATAGCAGTGTTAAAAAGGTTTAAGCATGACCCCATGATTATGAGCCAGAATATGCATACAGAATCTTTATCAAAAGAACTTGACGTCAGGGAAAAAAAATCAGTATGAATGAAAACATTACACTTGCAGGAGGGAGTGGATTTGTCTGTTTCATTGTTTCTTATATGGGAGCTATTTTCACACAGTATACAAGCTATCTACAACTAAAAATGTAAAAAATAAAGAGTATAAATACTATAGTAGTAAACAAATAATACAAAAGTAACTGATTCGTGAACATGCTTTCGCCACAGGTTTTCTCCTCCGCATACTACCTGTAAAGCATGAACCCACATCCTGCCTCAAAACCCCCGCAGAGATTGCGTTGCGTTTCATTTCTGCATGCATAATTAATTCCCTGCAACACTGACGTTGACCCTGAAGACCCTTTTGACAACACGTGCTCTCACCTTTAGCACAACGTATCTTCTGACAACTTCCTGTTGTCTGACAAAAACCGAACAAGACAATCGGGCTGGAATGGGAGGTGGAATTCTCCTGCAAGTGTGGACAGCGACTCCGCACAAGCAGAGAATAAATCGTTGGATTTGAGCAGTTTGAGGAGCAGAGATCCCGCAAACAGCGAATGCTGTCTCACAGCAACCAGCCCATGTGTTAGCACCTTGTTGGGTTGACTGCAGCCTGGCAGACGGGGCTTGTTTTTACAGGGATCAGCACCAAAAGATCCAGGGTGCTTATTTTAACACCTGCCCTGGAGCTCTGTCTGTGCTCAGCCCACTCCCCGTCCACCAGCGGCCCCCCCTCGAGTGGCCCTCTCTCAGCCTGGGCCCCATGCCAAAGACCTCAGAGGTCTGTTCTTGCCATGACAGGCCCACGCAAACCCAACTTCAGTCTCACAGAGAGCCGCAATCATCTGATCCCTCAGCAAAATGAATGCCACACAACAACAACATAAATCTTCCCCTTATTAAACAGAGAAAGAAGCCATAGAGAACGTTTTCTTTATTGACTGATCTCCAAATCTCTTGAACTGCACCAAATACTATGTAAATCCTGTGTTGATATATATCCTGTTAAAACGGCAAGCCACTAGGCTTATTAATAAGACCAATGGGTCAATAATTAAAAAAGTCAATAATTTCTTTTAATTTGTCCTTTAATTTCTTTTCTTTGATGGCTATTTAAAATGACCAGCTTTCTGACAAAATGTAAAATGTATTGTAGTGTTACTGGTTACCCAGCACGCTTTGTGGCATTCTGACCAGGTTTGGGTCTAAATACTCAAAAAAAGAAAAAAAGAAGAAAGAAAAAAAGAAGAAAGAAAGAAAGAAAGAAAGAAAGAAAAAGAAACTGGTTCCTAAGTGCTATTTGTTTGTGAATCAGATCACATTGGTTACGCTGCATGTAATTGATTCACTAAAAGAAGTGGAACATATGAGACATTTGTTCATGAATTGGACTACACTAGTCGTGCTTTATGCATTTGATTCACTAAAAAGAACTGGCTCAAAAACATTATCTGTTCACAATTTAGACTACACTGGTTGTTATGCATGTATTTGAATTACTAAACAAAGTAGTTCATATGAATCATTTGCTCATGAATTGGACTATACTTCTTGTGCTATATGCATTTGATTCACACACACAAAAAGATACTGGTTTCTAAGGTGTTTGTTGTTGTTGTTGTTGTTTTGTGAATGAAATCACATTGGTTACTTTGTATGTGTGTGATTTATTGAAAAAAAAAAGGATAATAAGGTTCATCATTGTTTGTGAATCAGTCTACACTGGCTGCACTGTGTTTGTTTGATTCACTGAAAAAACTTTATTTATTTATTTATTTTTGTGAATAGGACATCAGTGGTCATGCTATTGTTGTGATTTACTAGAAAAAAAACTGTTCTTTTTCAAAAATTGAGATTTTTGTTTGATAATCAGGCTGCACTGGTTGTGCTGTATATGTTTGATTTACTACAAAGAACTGGTTCATAAAACTAATTTGTGAACTGGTCATACTTGCTATTATCTTAAAGTCTTTTTTTATCCAATCACATTCAATGAAGACCGAAAACTGATCATCACAGATAAGTCAAATAAGTACACTGTACAAATACATTTTCATACAACCACTCAATTTTTTTTTCTTTTTTGCTTTAAAAAAATATTGGCTTGAAGTGAATTTTGTAAGCATTTAGGAGTACACTAGAGATGGTCTGTAAGCTGACACACATGGACTAAAGCCATAAAACTCTAATTTTGATTTCATGAAGGTTTTCTCATGGGAGGCCATTTAGAGTGACATTGCACCATGAAGGAATGATGAATTATGAACAGTCACAACGTTTGTGTGTGTGTGTGTGTGTGTGTGTGGTCAGCATGCTCTTTCTCCTCTCTGGTCCAGTGGTCTGATGTATCCCCTAGGCCCAGATGCTCTCAGCAGGAAGAGACTGTCCATCCTGCGAAACTGCACTGATCTGACAAACCTGGGCAGATGTGCCAAGTGCCTCCTGCTTAAGGGTCACGTCCCCCTGTAAGCGATGGCCACAGATGGCCCATATTTCACTGCAAGCCTTCCTCCGTTCTCTAAGGTTAGGTCTCTCTCCTGAGCGGAGCTGTGTGTGACCTCTCCAGAGAGCGAGGGACTTGGGACTTCGTTCAGCCAATTGGGAGACGACTGCCGCCACAGCCATGCACAGCGTAATCTTTTCCTTTTTTTCTCTCTCCCCTGAAGATCAGTCTTCTGAATTATGTGAAATGCTGACTTTAATTTGTCCTGAGGAAAATAAAACTCCAAATAAATCAGATTTTGCAACAGTGTGAAATTTAGGCCAAGAGAAAATTAATCAGTTTTTGGAGTCTGTCATCAGATACAAAATCTCAAGTGTCATGAGCTGTTCTCAAAGATTTTTTTCCTTGCATTTTATCTGTTTTATGTTCGCGATGAGCACATCTTACATTCCGTTTCACTCTGTTTATCCATCCATCCATCCATTTTCAATATAAGTGCTGTTACATAAGGCCTGTAGATGTGAAAAAAAAACTGCGTGCGGTGTATTAAAATGTGAAGTTTTCTGCAAAACCGCATCAAAGTATGGGCTGAAGTGATTTAAGGGGAATTACAATTCACGCTGTTCGTCAATTCAAAATAACAAACACAATATCACCCTCTGAAACACTGACCTCAAAACAAAGTTCCCTCAGGGATTCGCTGAAGATGCATTACCAAGCCCCAATTGTAAATAAGTTTTTAATGGACATTTATTGCGCTGCTACGCTCTTCTTGAACTACACCCATTTTCCCAACGTTGATAAATTCTGATGTTTGTCTCGCTCCTCAGAAATTTTGCAAGCTAAACGTAAAGAGAATCCAGATAGTATTTTGTAAGCAAATATTTTTGAACAAATGACGCTCCACATGTCATCTGTATATTTACGATGACTCAAAGACATGGGTGTGTGGGTCTAATTAAAAATGTGAGCAGGGTTAGCAGCCTGCTGCTTTCCTCCAAGTCTCTTGTTGCCAGCTCTTGGCAGCTCTGCTGTCAGAGAGCCAGCTGTTTAGTCCTGCCCTGAATTATTGCCAGCCCGCAGTGCATTGTGGGACATCTGGTCCGAGCAATGCTTTTGTCATCTTTTGTCAATACAATGCTTAAGTTCTTAAGTCAGGACATTACAAGAAAGTGCTTCCATTTGATGAGATTTCTAATTATGGAGATCATGGAATGCACACAGCTTCATAATTTCTGAACACTTTGAGCAGTATACATTGATTATGAAAGCCAACAAATGTGGTAATTTCATACATTATTGCACATGGGTCTTTTATAGTATCCAGAAATGTATGTAAATGGTGTGTGGGTGTTGATGTCCTTTTAAGTCAAAGAAAGAAAGAAGATCAGTAGAAAGACAACTTGATTATATTTAAATGAAAGGCAATTAAACATCACTTTCCCTCAATGAGAAAATGCTATATATTTTCTGTTTTCAACAGCAGGTATGGTTGCTCACTAGTTTTGGCTTCTTAACTAGCTTAACCATCAAGATTTCCAGATCAACCAGAAAAGGCCATGATGGTTAACCAACTTCATCCCAGTAAGGTCCCATTAGCTTATGCAATAACTAATATTAACTAACAATGATCAATACCTTTGTTTCACTATTTATTACTCTTTGTTGTATTAGTAGAATATAGTTGATCTTTGTTAGTTCGTTTTAGTTGTTAGTTGTTAGTTAATTCATACATTTTAATAATATATTAGTAAACAATGAAATTAACTTTAACTAAGATATGCTTAAAATGCTTTAGAAGTCATGCTAGTTCATGTTAACTTATGTATTTTACTAATGTTAACAAAAGGAATATTAATGTAATGTAAAGTGTTACCACACAAGCCGATCTCATTAGAAACATAAATAATTCGTATTTTGCGAATGTAACAAATTGTACAAGTTAGAAAAAAAAACCAACCTAAACTTAATCATAAAGTTTAATGCTATACACAAACCCTAAAACTAACCATAAAGTCTGACGTTTTACCCAAACTCTAAAATTAAAGTCTAACCCTTAACCCGAACCATAAAACTAATCAGAAAATCTGATGCTTTACCCAAACTCTTAAACTAACTATAAAGTCTGATGCTTTACCCAGACCCAAAAACTAACCCTGAAGTCTAACCCTTTACCCGAACCCTAAGCCTAACCATAAAGCCAAAAATGAACCATGAAGTATATCCCTTTACCCGAACCATAAAACTAACTGTAAAGTCTAACCCTTTACCTGAACCCTAAGCCTAGTCTAAAACTAACCATAAAGTCTAACCCTTTACCCGAACATTAAAACTAATTGTAAAGTCTAATCCTTTACCTGAACCCTACGCCTAACAATAAAGTCAAAAATTAACCATGAAGTCTCACTCTTTACCCAAATCCTAAAACTAATCATAAAGTCTAAAACTAACCATAAAGTCTAACCGTTACCCAAATCCTAAAACTAACCATAAAGTCTAATCCATTACCCAAACTCTAAAACTATCCATAAAGTCTAACCCTTTACCTGAACCCTAAGCCTAACCATAATGTCAAAAACTAACCATATAGTCTAACCCTTTACCCAAATCCTAAAACTAACCATAAAGTCTAACCCTTTACTTAAATCCTAAAACTAACTATAAAGTCTAACCCTTTACCTGAACCCTAAACCTAACCATAAAGTCAAAAACTAACCATAAACTCTAACCCTTTACCCAAATCCTACAACTAACCATAAAGTCTAACCCTTTACTTAAATCCTAAAACTAACTATAAAGTCTAACCCTTTACCTGAACCCTAAGTCTAACCATAAAGTCAAAAACTAACCATATAGTCTGACCCTTTAACCAAATCCTAAAAATAATCATAAAGTCTAACTCTTTATCTGAACCCTCAAACTAACCATAAAGTCTAACCCTTTACCTGAACCCTAAGCCTAATCATAAATTCAAAAAACTAACCATAAAGTCTACATATTTACCCAAACACTAGAACTAACTATAAAGTCTAACCCTTTATCCAAATGTTAAACTAACCCTAAAGTCTAACCCTTTAACCTAAAAACCATAAAGTCTAAAACTAACCATAAAGTCTAACCGTTACCCAAATCCTAAAACTAACCATAAAGTCTAATCCATTACCCAAACTCTAAAACATACCATAAAGTCTAACCCTTTACCTGAACCCTAAGCCTAACCATAATGTCAATAACTAACTAGTCTAGCCCTTTACCCAAATCCTAAAACTAACCATAAAGTCTAACCCTTTACCTGAACCCTAAGCCTAACCATAAAGTCAAAAACTAACCATATAGTCTAACCCTTTAACCAAATCCTAAAAATAACCATAAAGTCTAACCCTTTACCCGAATCTTAAAACTAACCGTAAAGTCTAACCCTTTACCTGAACCCTAAGCCTAATCATAAATTCAAACAACTAACCATAAAGTCTACATTTTTACCCAAACACTAAAACTAACTATAAAGTCTAACCCTTTATCTAAACCCTAAAACTAATCATAAAGTGTAACCCTTTACCAGAACCATAAAGTCCAATGCTTTACCCAAAGCCTAAACTTAATTCTAATTAAAAGGTAAACAAAAAAATAAATAAATAATAATAAATGGCGTAAGACATCATAAAATTTTGTAGTAAAAACCATCTGATTCTTCAGCACCAAATCAGTATAAACTAGTATATACCAAGGACTAAATTCATACTTGACAGGTCTATTCACCAAGTAAACTTTAATCGGCACTTAAATGGTCAAAAAAAGACAATGTCAAAGGCTGTTAAAATAGTGTCATCGATTTCACCGACAGTCAAATCAAAACAGCACTGCATCTTCGGTGACCTTTCACAATCCTTTACACTAACCTTCCCAGATCTGTTTAACTGCAATGCATTACTGTCCTGTGATCAGCGATGAGCTCCTGCAAGTGAAGAGCATCTTCTAGACTACAGACGGGCTCCTGATGTCTTCAACCCCTCCCTGTGTTTATAATTCATTATTATTGTGAAGTATATAGCCCCGTTCACTCTGCACAGGCAACTTCAAACGCTCCCGCCGCTCTGTTACCCTTTCCAAGAGCCGATACATAGCGGCATTGTACATCACATCCGGACTTCAAATATTCTTTGAGTCTCAATTTTGCCGACAAAAAGGAGGAACCGATGGCACAACACAACGGCAACAAAAATATCCCCCCCACTCTTTTTATCTCATGTTTCTTCAAGGAACCCGTGTGTGTGTTCTCTTTGTTTTGCTCTAGAGACGTGCTTCTTTTTTTGCTGTTGTTGTTGTCTTCTGTGAAGCTCGTGGGCCAGAAGCTCATAATCATTTCAAAAGGTCCTTTAAATATATAATAGGCATGCTACATCTCAGCAAACAAAGTGTCACTCTGAGGAGGTAAACATTCGAGCTGACTCCTGCAATCATGCGACGGTCTCTGAAAAACGTCTGTTTTGTGACCTCTGCTTTCACGTATCACCTTCGCAACAATATACGCACGTTACCATCTAGGAATGCAAAAAAAAAAAAAATTGTGTGCTACAGTCACACAAGTCATCTTTACGATTATAGGAAATCTTTCCCCATGCTGTGCCCGTACGCCAAAACACTTTAACTGCAAATACAGGGGTTTTTTTATAATCTCCCACTATGAATGGCAATTTAGATAATATCATTATCACTGCTTAGTAATGAGTTTTAGTTCAAATGTTGTTTCACATTCCAATATCAATAATATTAAGAACATTATTATAAGTTGCAGGTTTAATATCAGTAATTCCGATGTGGGGTAGTCAAAGATGACTATTATTATGTGACTATTAATTTGCGCAATAAAAAACCAAACAAATCATTGGTGTAACTAAATGAACGACTATCAAAACTGTCAATATGCATTTTAGAGGTGGTTGCTCCCACATAAATGTTATGTTTAGTGCAGACCGAGTTATTATCTTGCTGACTGGTGCATGTAAACACTGTCTGAGAGCCGAAAAAGACGCTGTTTGGGGAAAATTGAGAAACTCACCCTTGGCACAGTCGTATTCCATAAATCTTTTAGCATGTGCCTGTTGGCTAAAATACTTGGCTTCAGAACAGAACTTAACCTCACAATACAGAGATGTAGAATGGGAAAAAGAGAGAGAGAGGCTGATAGACATGACACTTTTCTCCGTGTCAGGACCTAGGCCAATGACGTAGCAAACCGCCTAAACGTTCACTCGCCCACAGGCCAGAAAAACTGCTCGCTGTGAACGCTGACAGCAATTTGAAAATCATCGACCAGAACACCAGAGAAAAAACAAATCTTCATTATGATTAATCCTCAAACCGCCGTGGTCTAAAAAAGCAGCATCAAAGCGGAGAGCTTATGACAGAAATCAGACTCTGACGCGTTATTTCATACAGATGAAGCGGGATTGTTTTCTCGAGCTGAGGCCCAGTGCGTGGCTGTTGTGATGAGGATTGCCAGTGGCTTCTTGTGGCTGTGTGTTTGTGGGGCCGCTAGAATGAGAGTGGAACCTCTGGACGGAGTTTCACTGCTGTCATCCAGATGTTTCTCATGACACTCCATGAGCTGCAGATTAGTCTGAGCTTTATAGGGAAAAGATTGCATCTTGGGATTTGGAAAATGACTCTTTTCGACCACTTATAACAGGTCAAAGATGTGGCATTTTCAAAGAACTGTTCTAATTGAATGCTGAAAAGTGTGAGATGTAAAAAGAATCAAAAAGGTCTATTTTCATGTTAGTATGAACAGATTATTTAAAGCCTTGAACCTTAGTGATTGAACTTTTTTCTTTCTTACTCATTCCACAAAAACGGTATAGTTTAGAATTGACTTTCTAAGTATCACAAATTCCATGTATTACATATGTTTTATTAGATGTGCACTTTTTTTTAAATTAGCCTACATTTTTCATATAAAAAATACACATCCTCTTAAAATAGTCTTCAGATCTAACAATACTCTGAAATGAATTATTAAATTATATTTAATATAATTTATATTAAAAATATAGTAATTTTCCAAATATTCTGACACACCCTGACATATGTGTGTGTATAATATACACACACACAGCAATTCAATAAAAAATAAATAAATTGATAAATAAATAGAAAAAATATATAAAATAAAAAGTAAAATAAATTGATTTTATTAAATAAAAATGTCAAAAAATATATTTATTAAATTATTATTTATTCAACTTATAAATAAATGTTCATTTATTAAACATATTAATAAATGTTCATTTTTTTCAAACTATTTTGGATTCATTTTAAACAAGAAATACAGTCATTTTTAAACAGTACGCTGTAAAAAACCATTTGTTGTGTCAACTTAAAATAATTTGTTGCCTGGCTACCTTAAAATTGTAAGTTCAGTCAACTCAGAAAAAGTTTATTCAACTTGAAATGTTAAGTTGTACTAAGTGACAACTTAGATATTTGAGCTGATTCAACTAAAAATTTTAAGGCAGCTGGGTTACTTACCTTGCTTTTAAGTTTAACAAACACAAATATCACTTAGTACAACATTTCAAGTTGACTAAACTTATTTGAGTTGACTGAACTTAGAATTTTAAGGCAGCAGGGTAACAAATTATTTTAAGCTGACTCAACAAATTGTGTTTTTTTTGTTTGTTTTTACAGTGTAGTTGAGTTAAATAAAACTACCCAGAAAGTTGGGTTAAACATTTAACCTAACTGCTGGCTCAAAACAACCCAGTCACTGGGTTTGTCCCTATTTCACCCAGCGCTGGGTTGTTTTTTTAACACAGCATTTACTCAGTGTACAATTAATTTAATATCATCAATAAATTTAATTTTATTTAACTAATAATTTAATTATCAATTAGGATGGCTTGGTCTTTAATAATAATAAATACTCTAACTAATAATAATTAGTAATTGTTAATATATTTACTTTAAATATGATCAATATAAAAATTTTCTTTTTTAATTTTTTTAATTATATAGGAAAAATTGCAAACCTCATTTAAAAAAAAATACAAAATAAAACAGGTCCTAAAATATTTAGTTAGACTTCAAGGTTGCTAAACACTCTCTGAAGTCTTTCACCTTTGACTGACCGTTATTTGAAAACATTCAAGGCCAAATTTTGTAAACTATTTGTGAAAACTGCCTTCTCACTACCTTATTTTCTAGACTGTGCGTGAGTGTGTGCGGCACACAATTGTACACGGCTCCTTCTGACACTGCAGCGAACAGCTCCTGCTCCGACTTCAGAGAGATTCCACAGCGAGGTTTTAATTATGTAGTGACTTAACTTGGCTCAAAGTTTCAGGATCCTTATTGAACAACATAAATCTGGAGCAATGACAGCTCTGTTCTCCACACCCCACAAACATGCCGGGTCCACGGACCTCCCAGTGTTTAGAAGCACCATCCCCTCCAGGACCAACTCTCACACACAAAACACACCACTCAGGTGCAGTCTTCCATATAATAAATCCTAACCGAAAGTTTGTTCAGATGTGCCAGAAAGAGTGCATGTGCATACATGCATGTTTGTGTGTTTGTATATGCATCTATAAGTTCATTTAAGAATGCCCTTTACGATGCAGATGGTCTTAGGCCAACACAGTGCGCCCAGATCTTATGACGAATATCATAAAATGTGTGACCACGCTGCATAACTAAAGGCGAATTGTGTTAATAATGTTAATAATGTCCCTTTTAGCACCGGGTTTTAACAAGACTATGTTTCTCAGAACTCTCTAAAATGCCCAAGTCTCATTTTCTCCTTTAAGCAGACCCCCATTAGCACACTTATGAACTTTCACACTGGCTTAATTTCAAAATTAAACACCTGTATTTGTTACCCACTGCAAAGAGAGGTGTTTTTCAAAGGTGACAGCATTAACGACTGCGATAATCACGGCTCGTCCGCTATCCGCCCGTCTCTCTGCAGGCTAGCATCCTGTTTTCCAGGCCAACGTTCTCGACTTCAGCTGTTCTGCAGCCGCCTGGCGTTTAGAGCCGTGTGAACGCACCCCCACTGCACTGCGCACGCAACGACACCGTTCTTGGGAGTGAGAAAATTATCAGATTTATCCTGCGTCTCCATGGGCACTTTTTAAATGCAGCTAATTAAATAAATTTAATAAGGGGTCAGCGGGAACAATGGAAGTGCGCCACAAAATGACAGCTGAGTGCATTAAACAAAGACGTGATGAAAATATCCCAAAGATTTACCACATCTGTTAGAAAAACTCGGAAAGTGTTAGCAAAAAAAAACTTTAACCGCTACTTTCCAGGTGTAGGCGTACCCAGATTGGATTTGGCTGTAATTTGCGGTAAAACACAAATATGTGTTTTTGTTTGTTTGTTTACCGTGGCACTCTTTCCCACTTTTTTGTGGAAGGAAAAGATGAGGCAGAGAAGGAAGAAGAGGATTAGCTCATGTTATGTGATGAGTGAATTAGTCCGTCTGTGAAGCGCTTGCCACTGCCGCACCTGCTCTGCGTGGTTTTGTGATGCCTTTGGAGTCTGTGACTGACTCGAACTGCCATAGAAGGTACACGTTTGGAAGATGAGCTACGTTAGTGAGATTTAATGACAGCCACGGTGCAGCAACGCTTAAAATAACATGATGGTAAAATTTATGAACGTGTCGTCATCCTCTTGTGGTTCTACTGAGAAAAGAAAGAATGTTTCCTCAATCTGACACTAGAAATAAATATTTATTCATAAATAAAAATATATATATATATATACTTAAATATGTATAACTAAGTATTTATATACATATTTATAACATTTATTCATATGTATGTATGATTATTTATTCACATATATATGACCCTGGACCACAAAACAAGTCTTTTAAGTAGCATGGGTATATTTGTAGCAGTAGCCAAAAATACACTGTAATGGGTCAAAATATTAAATTTTTCTTTTATGCCAAAAATCATTAAGATATTAGGTAAATATCATGTTCCATGAAGATATTTTGTACATTTCCTACCGTAAATATATCAAAACTTAAGTATTATGCATTGCTACAAACTTCATTTGGACAACTTT
Organism: Labeo catla; assembly: GCA_012976165.1. Classification (NCBI taxonomy): domain Eukaryota; kingdom Metazoa; phylum Chordata; class Actinopteri; order Cypriniformes; family Cyprinidae; genus Labeo; species Labeo catla. Next base: position 1,166,737 of record VONZ01000006.1, on the reverse strand, counting down.
AAAGGTGATTTTCTCAATATTTTGATTTTTGCACCCTCAGATTCCAGATTTTCAAATAGTTGTATCTTGTCCAAATATTGTCCTATCCTAACAAACAATACATCCATGGAAATCTTATTTATTCAGATGATCAGATGATGTATAAATCAATTTACAAATACTGACCCTTATGACTGGTTTTGTGGTCCAGGGTCACATATTTACACTAATTTATGTGTTTTTTGCAGTGTATAGCGACAGTAAAAGATTTGACTCTTCAACCCAGGAAAAGCACCATTGTTGAGCATGTACGAATGTTAATCACTGTGCCATGACTACAATATTCTGCTATGAATATTAACTGAATACGCACTAACAGGATTGTAAAATTAAAATATGCCACTCCAAAAGCTTAATTTACATATTTGACATTCTCTAACAATAATGCATTTGTAAGCCTTCTATATTTTATAGGTAAACGAAAGCTTTAAAAAATGTCAAATAACCAAAAAGCTTAAGTCAACTTGCTACAATATTTACTTTTTTTTTTTAGCATTGCTTGAGTATATGAATCCATACAGTACTGAGTTGCTTTGCATGTATTATTTATAGTTACTGCTGACATATTCTACTTGCAAATTCACTATACTTTTATGCATTAGTGCTGTGTGACTTTTTCTGTCTGTCATCAACAAATTATTTCATGCAAACATAAACACAAACAAATTGTATGCATTTTTATATTTTAATATTTTATGAATATAATAGAAATGTATACAATTTAAAATATGCTGGGTTAAAACAATCAAATTTGGCTTAAATATGGAAAAACTCTGCAATTGTGTTGTTTATTGTTTATTATATTGTGTTGTTAAAAATTATGTTAAGCATTATACATTAAGCATTATTAAGATATATATCCAAATTTGCATTGGAAATGAACATTTATTAGTAAGATTAATAAATAATAATAAAACAATACACATTTATTAAATTGTTATAAATAAATGCTCACCTTTTGATTATTACTGATGCCTCTAGTAATTATGTGTTTAATTTTTAATTTTGGGTTATAGCCAGCTATATAATAATTAAAAAAATTTTTTTGAGTTAAAACCACTCAGAAAGTTGGTTAAACATTTAACCCAACCACTGTGTCAAAAAAACCCCTAAAAAACAGTTTTTTTTAACCCAGCATTTTATTGATCCAATTTCAAACTCTTAAACTTCAGAAAAAGAAAAAAAACTGTGGCAACAGTTGTTCAACTTAGCAACTCTGGTTATTAATGAAAAATGATCAAATACCTTGATGTATGATAATTGTGCATAAATTAACAGCTCTACAGACAAAAAAAAAAAATGATTTCATCAAAGCAGTGCAGTGAAAACTTTTCCAATGCACGCAAATGAACTAATGACATGTCTGCCTGCTAATCAAGTTCATGCACTGATTCATTCACAGGTATAATTTCAATAAAACTCACATACACTTTTTTTTATCAGGTGTCCTGTGCTGTTGTGGAGCGTAAGCACTACTGACTGGAGGCTGGCCTGTTCTCTGAGTTCCTCCTACTCCGACATTAATCTGATCCTGGCGGAGGAATGTGGGATTTGGCAAGCGCTCGGCCATAAATAAAGAGAGGCCTACACAAAAGAATGTGTTAATTACTAATTATACAGAGAAAGGCACAGACCAAGCAAATGAGTGCTGGAAGGCGAATGGAGATGTCTGCTCCCAGCTGCAGCGTTAGGTCCACTTATGTAAAATAGAAATCAGTATCAGTATCCGTTACACAAACCCCAGTCCATGGAATCGCGACCCCATCCCAAGATAACTCCCTGAACTTACTTAATCACCTCATTCGGTCTCATTAGATATTGTAACTCGCCTTCAGCTGGGTTCAGAACTCTTCCTCACCTTCTGTAAAAAAAAAAGTGCCTGGATATACAGTGAGGTGGAAACCTGCGGTAAATTAGTGTCACAATTCCAGGGGACTATTTGCAGATCAGCGGAAAGTGGCAGATGGCGCTTGCATTGAAACGCATTGTGACTGTTATTCAAAAGCAGACTTTTTTCCGCTCTCTTTTTGCATGATATTAAAAAATAATGTGTTGTTTTCTTACTGTGTGGCCTATTAATAGGGAAAGAAGTGGGGGAGAATTAAACTTTAAGCAGCCCTTGACACTCGCTGAAATTTAGGGTGTCTATTAAAGATCCTCTTTAAAAAAGCAGAATGAAATAATAGATTTGCGGCTGGCATCTTGCCTGCCTGCAACTTCCTGGGCTCATCATTAGAGCTGGCATCTCCAGGTCTCAGGGAAACATCCGTGGCCCTCAGAGTAACACCGTCTTCTGCATCTGTCCTGGCTGCCTGTCTCCAGAGCCTGCTCTCACTGATGTTAAAAGAAATCTTTATTGTCAGCCACATCTCCCATTCACTTTGTTCACCTGCGCTGACAATCCTAGGCTGTGTGTGTGAGAGAGAGAGTCACAGAGAGATTGTGTGTGTGTGTGTGTGTGTGTGTGAGCGCGAGTGTACGTGAGTATATAGTCCCCGCGTGAGTGTGCATGTATGCGTGTGTGTGTGTGTACGAAACTCTCCCTCCCTCCGGTCCCTTTCGTCTTCCAACATTGGCATCCCTGAGTTTCTAAATGCTCCCTCATTAGTTTAAATCTGTTTGAAATCTCCAAGTGAGAGAGTGGTAATGAAGTGCAAGCAGTGGCCCTCTCTTAAGCCGTGACAGGTGGGAAGATGGCTCGTGATGTTTGACTGGGGGGGAGGACGGCTGGCGGCGGCGGTGTTGGCAGGAGGGGCGGCGGATGGAGCAGGGGGGTAACGGACTTCTGGATTCCAAAGCATCTCGCGGCGGTATCACCGGCAGACAGAGTGCGCTTCGACAGCGCCGCTTACGACACCTCTTCAAGTGAAGCCATACAGCACTTTGGCGCATGGGACTGACAGTTTGTTGAATTATTTAGCTAGGCCCGATCCTCTGTTTGCATTGCCGTTCATTATGCGCTCGCTGTCTTTTAATGAGGTCAATTATATGGGGCTGAGTTCCTGCACAGGAAACAGAAATACGTCCGATTAAATGGGTGTAAGCGAAACGCTCAGGTGTGGGTGAGGGACGGAATAAAAGATGATTTCCGTGGCAGGAATCGCCGATTTATGCGTCTAAAATTGGTCAGCCCGTTTGCACCTTCAGCAGATCGTTGCCAGCTGTCATCATCTACCCACCCTGACGTACCACGAAACCCCCGTGGAACACAAAAGAGTTATCAAAATGTATGTACATTCCATATTTAAAAAAAAAATGGATGGAGATCACTGGCTATTAAGTTTCAATAAATAAAAAAAAGACATTTAAATATAAATAAAAAAATATTAAATACTTATTTAAATAATAAATAAATAATATTGGTAATAAAAACTGAATAAAAAAATCATGAATTTATGAGATCAGAATTAAGCGGACCTTTCAATAAAAAAAGCACTTAGATCACTGGCTATTTAGTTCCAATAATTAAATTAATTAATTAATAAATACATTTAAATATAAAAAAATAATAATAATACATGAATGAATGAATGAATGAATTAATAAATAAATATTATTGTTAATAAAAACTAAAGAAAAAAAATCATACATTTATGAGATAAAAATTAACTGGACAATTGTTCTCCCTCAAAACAAAACAAAACAAAACAAAAAACAAAACAAAACAAAACAAAATACAAAAAAAAAAATAAACAGGTAGACCTGTAACCAGGTAGAAAATAGGATTGTTTGAACAAATCATTCCCCTGTGCCAGTCTGGCAACAAACTGAATTTGCAGAATACAATCCAAAGGAATTACAACGGAATACACAAATATACATCATAAAAATATACAAAAATACAAAGGAATCACCGATTTATAAAATTGGTCAGTCTGTTTGCACCTTCAGCAGATCGTTGCTTGCTGTCATCATCTACCCACCCCTACTGTATGTACCACAAAACCAGCGTTGCACAAAAGAGATATCAAAATTTATGTACTTTCCATTAAAGTAAATAAATAAATAAATAATGCATAGTTGCATCACTGGCTATTAAGTTCCAATAAATAAGTAAATGTAAAAATAAATAAATGAAAATAATACTTGAATTAATGAATTAATAAATAATTAAAATTGGTAAAATAAAAAAAAAAAATGAAAAGAAAAAAGTCATACATTTATGAGATCTGAATTAACTGGACAATTATGCTCCCTCAAAAAAAAAAAAAAAGGCTGGCTATCACTTCTCTGTAACCAGGTAGAAAATACGATTGTTTGAACAAATCATTCCCCTGTGCCAGTCTGGCAACAAACTGAATTTGCAGAATACAATCCAAAGGAATTACAAAGGAATATACAAATATACATAACACAAATATACAAAAATACAAAGGAATCACCGATTTATGTGTCTAAAATTGGTCAGTCTGTTTGCACCTTCAGCAGATCGCTGCTTGCTGTCATCATCTACCCACCCCTACTGTATGTACCACAAAAACAGCGTTGCACAAAAGAGATATCAAAATTTATGTACTTTCCATTAAAGTAAATAAATAAATAAATAATGCATAGTTGCATCACTGGCTACCAAGTTCCAATAAATAAGTAAATGAAAATAATACTTGAATTAATGAATTAATAAATAATTAAAATTGGTAAAATAAAAAAAAAATGAAAAGAAAAAAAGTCATACATTTTTGAGATCAGAATTAACTGGACAATTGTGCTCCCTCAAAAAAAAAAAGAAAAAAGAAAAGGCTGGCTATCACTTTTCTGTAACCAGGTAGAAAATACGATTGTTTGAACAAATCATTCCCCTGTGCCAGTCTGGCAACAAACTGAATTTGCAGAATACAGTCCAAAGGAATTACAAAGGAATATACAAATATACATAACACAAATATACAAAAATACAAAGGAATCACCGATTTATGTCTAAATTGGTCAGTCTGTTTGCACCTTCAGCAGATCGCTGCTTGCTGTCATCATCTACCCAGTCTTATCATAAAACCCGAATTACTTTTGTCACCCTGTGGAACAGAAAACAGTCATCAAAATGTATGTACTTTTCAAAAAATAAAAAATAAAAAATCACTGTTGCATTTTTTTTTGTTGTGATTATTGGCTTTTACGTTCCAATAAATAAATACATTTAAATTTAAATAAAAAAAGTAAAAAATAAATAAATAAACTATGTAATTAATTAATAATAATGGTAATTCTCTTAAAGCACTTAACTGAATAATTCTGGTCCCTGGCTGTCACTTCTCTGTAACCAGGTAGAAATGAGGATTGTTTGAACAAATCACTCTCCTGTGCCAGTTTGGCAGCAAACAAAATTTGCAGAATACAATCCAAAGGAATTACAAAGGAATATACAAATATACATAACACATATGTACAAAAATACAAAGGAATCATTGAGTTATGTGTCTAAAATTGGTCAGTCAGTTTGCACAATCAGCAGATCATTGCTTGCTGTCATCATCTACCCACTCTTACCTCTAATAAAACCCGGATGACTTTTTTCACCCTGTGGAACAGAAAAGAGTCATCAAAATGTATGTACTTTTCCAAAAATAAAAAATAAATAAAAAATAAAAAAAATTACTGTTGCATTTTTTGTGATTATTGGCTTTTACGTTCCAATAAATAAATACATTTAAATTCAAATAAAAAAATTTAAAATAAATGAATAAACTAAGCAATAAATTAATTAATAATAATGGTAAATCTCTTAAAGCACTTAACTGGATAATCGTGGTCCCTCAAAAAAAAAGAAAAAAAAAAGAGAAATGAGAAATGAGGATTGTTTGAACAAATCACTCTCCTGTGCCAGTTTGGCAGCAAACGAAATTTGCAGAATACAACCCAAAGGAATTACAAAGGGATATACAAATATACATAATACAAAAATACAAAGAAATCATCAAGTTATGTGTCTAAAATTGGTCAGTCCATTTGCACATTGAGCAGATCATTGTTTGCTGTCATCATCTACCCACTCTTACCTATCATAAAACCCAGATTACCTTTTTTACCTTATTTCAATCAAAATTGATGTACTTTTCAAAAAAAAAAAAAAAATGAAAATAAAAAAACATTATTGCATTTTTATTGTGATTATTGACTATTACATAATAAATAATAAATAAATGAATATATACATTTAAATTAAAAATAAATGAATAAATAAAGTAATAAATTAATAAATAATACTGGAAATTCCCTCAAAGAGCTGGATAATTGTGGTCCCTCAAAAAAAAAAAAAATGCTGGCTATCACTTCTCTGTAACCAGGTAGAAAAGAGGAGGATTGTTTGAACAAATCACTCTCCTGTGCCAGTTTGGCAACAAACGAAATTTGCAGAATACAATCCGCTTTTAGTCTTGTGACCTGCGAAGATAAACAGGGGCATGTGATGGGGGCGGTAAACAGAGTGACAGAGAGATTTAATCTGCTAATCGCGCACAAATTCAAAGTTTCACATCTCCCTTATCTTGTGGCTTTTCCAGAGAGAGAGAGAGAGAGAGAGGGAGAGAGAGATAAGAGTTTATGCTCAGAAGGATTGATTATCTGCTAAATAAACAAATATGGAAGCCATGTCTATTAAACCATGACTGAGTTTGTCACATTTATTTGCTAACTTTAGAGAAAAGAAAAGAAAAGAAAAAAAGAAAAGAAAAGAAAAGAAAGTTGGAAGGACAAGCATTTTCTTATTTACTGTTTATTTTTATATCCAAAAATATAATAACTATATAATTTAAATTAGTTTTTATGCATAATACTTTTTAATTATTAACATATACCCTAACTAATATTCAATTATAGTGTTAAATAATTAATTCATATGCACTAATAATAATAATAAAAAAAATACTAATGTAAACATTATACATTTTTTTCTGTCTTTGAATCATCAGTAGTTCACCTCTGTCTTCATATTTTCCTCATCAATGCTGGAATCTTTTTGTAGCAGCTTCAGATATTTGTGCATGGGTGCATAAATGATTTCCCTTTCATTCTCTCTCTCTCTTTATTTCTAGACCTTCTTAAGTAATTTGACCTTTAACAGGGAGAGCAAGCTAATTTTTTGCTTCGATGGCCAAGAATCAGAACATGTCACTTAATTCAAATTGGAATGAATACAGGTATGCATGACACAACCAGTGTGGTTTTGTGTTAAAGGATGTGTAAGGAGAGAGATACTGTCTGTGATACAAAAGCTTATGGCCTAACATTTACATATGCATTGTGGGTATGCATTTTAATTGCGAGATTGGTGCAGTCATTATCAAATAAAGAAGAAAAAACAGTCCAGTTATATCAGCATGATTTTTTTTTTAACGGTATATTTTAACCTCACCTCGGGATTCTTCCCTTTAATTCCTGTTTCAATCTTCTGACACACTTACAGTAAAAATCTGTTGGACTGTTCCTCATTAGCACCCCCTCCTACTAACTGTCACTGTCTGAACTATTTAGCTTTCCCATTTCCCTTTGTTTCAGTCTCAGATTTCCTTTCATTTAGAAACATCTTTGATCAGAATGTCATCCTCACGTCAAATTCAAATGCTCTTCTCTATGCTAATAACACCATCTCACCTTTAATGAATCTGCAAAGTCCATCCTTACAAACATTTACTATGGTAACCCTAGTTCTCACACATACACAAAATAAAAACAAATTAAAACGAAAAAAAAAGTTTACTTAAAATTAAATGTACTTTTTAATTGCAATTTTACATATTTAAAGTTAGAAGCCGAAATGAATCACCATTTTTGTTTTTGCCATTTTTTAAAATTCATTACTAAAGGGGGAAAAAAATTAAAACGTACACATTACACATTAGATAGATAAAAAATTTTTAAAAAAAAAAAGTACATAAATAATTAATTCATTAAAAAGTAATAAAATGACAGAAATGTTTATTGCAATTTTTCACCTTTAATGAATCTGCAAAGTCTATCCTTATGAACATTTACTATGATAACCCTAGTTCCCACAAATACACACAATTACAAATTAAAAACTTAAAAAATTAAAACGATTTTAATTTACTTAAAATTAACTTTATTTCCTTTTTATTTATCTATTTTTTTTTTGCAATTTTATATATTTAAAGTGAGAACCCGAAGTTAAACAAAATTTTAGTTTTTGCCATTTTTTCTAAAATTAATAACTAAAGGGAAAAAATCTAATATATATATATATATATATATATATATATATATATATATATACTATATATAAACTTATTATAGATTTGTCAGAAAATGGTAAAAAAAAAAGGTAGGTAAATAAATAATTAATTAATTAAAATGTAATAAAATGAATAATCCATCTGCAAAGTTTACTCTTACGAACATTTACTATGGTAACCCTAGTTCCCACAAATATACACAATAAAAAACACAAATTAAAACAAAAAAAGATTTTAATTTACTTAAAATTAACATTACTATATTTATTTATTTATTGCAATTTTATATATTTCTAAAAAAAATAGTTACAACACGAAGTTAATCAAAAATTTTGTAAAAGAAAAAAAAAGTTAAAAAAGTAGGTAAGTAAATAATTAATTATTTAAAATGTAATAAAATGACAGAAATGTTTATGAACATTTACTGTGGTAACCCTAGTTATCACAAATATGCATAATACAAAAACACAATTTGTTTTTAAAAACTATTTTAATTTACTTAAAATTAACTTTTGCAATTTTATATATTTAAAGTTAGAACCCAAAGTTAGTCAAAACAGTTTTTTTTTTATAAATTTTTTTATTATAAATTAAAATTACACATGTACACATTAGATAGATAGATAGATAGATAGATAGATAGATAGATAGATAGACAGATAGATAGATAGATAGATCTAACGCTTTTTGGTGGTATATAGAATAGGAATATGTTTTTAGTTGGTATATACACTGCAAAAAAACACAAAAAGTTTTATAATAATATACTTGAAAAAAATATTAGTATTCTAAGTATTTTTTGTTTTAGTTGTCTTGCAATAGTGAGAAAGTGGCACAGCTAAAGGCGGCACATCCTAACCTTTTGCGCTAATATGGAGGTAAAGGTAAAAAAGGAGGAAAAAAGGAAAAGGGAAAAAGCTCATTCTGCAGAGCCCCTCTGCTCCGATAATGCATCACACTTCAACTCCGTCTCATCTTATGCAAAGTGACTTACAAGAGGAGGCTGGCGCCAAGAAGCATCAGCGCTCCGTCACTTGAGAGAGGGAAGCAATATTAAAAAGAGTCCCTTGACGGATGCCACAATAGCAGTGCCTTTCATTATCGCCCCGCCGCCTGTGTCAAGCCACCGTGTACCGTTCATTGTGCATGCATAGTAAATGACTATTTACCTGCCAGTGCCTTTGATAAGTCAGTCCCCTCTCGGCTGGCCCTCGTGCCCCCCATCCCTCGCCTTCCCTCCCCCTCCGCCGGACCCGGGCCGCTTGCTTTCGGCGGCTCCGAGCGCCCCTCCTCTGCCCACAATCACATTATCATGAGCTTCCCCACCGCCTCCTCTGCTAGAATTTGTAAGATTACATTTTCCACAGGTGCCGTTCTCTGGGGCTTATCAAGGAACTTTCTTTGATTGTTTCCTGCTTTTTTTTCCCCCGTACCTCCCGTTTCCTCTCCTTTTATCTCCTTCCCTCTCTGAGCCGTCCTCCCTCTCGCGCTTTCTCTGTTCCTCCTCGTCTCGCTCGTGTTCCTCGGCCTTCTTCTCCTGTCAGCGTCCCTGCTGGGGTTTTGTGTTGCGGTCGCTCTGTTTGTGCAGTCCCTTGTTTTCAAATGACATACCGGGATAGATATGCAATATTAAAGAGGGGCCTTATGAATTTTTGACATCTAATTAGTTGCTTCTCGGTTAACATATCGCGGCTCACGGGGGCAGGGCCTTCCGCCAGGGTCTCTGAAGAGCCAAATAAAAAAACCCCGCCATCTCTCGCATGTTCTTCTCTAATGTAAGCAGTAATCGTTGCGCTAAGGTTAATTAATGGCCCTCGGTATCCGGGATTTTCACAGTGTATCTGGTTTGCGGTAACGTCGTTTTACCAATTAGTGTATTTTTTCTCTTGAAATCTTAATAGCCCACTTTGAGCACTCGTATGTATCAGGGAACATACAGTTGAACAGCAATTTTCTGACATTGTAACTATTTATGGATGGCACAGACCCCCAGAGCACGCAAATGCACACAATCTCTCTCACTTACTCTCCCTCGTTCACACACACATAAACAACACTGTAATATGCAGTCAGACGGGCCAAATAAAACAAATAAAAGTAATGCATATATAATCATGTCCTTGCTCTATACTCCATCCAGACCAATGCAACCTAAGCCATATCTCTCACTATTATACATATTTACAGCAGGGTCCAAAAACTACAGAAAGAAAAGGATGAAAAAAATCACTAGTAAAATTTTTATTTTATTTTATTATTTTATTTAAAATTTTTAACTACAAATTATATTATCAGCATAACGATTTCAGATGATCATTATCAAACTTCATTGAAGTCATTGAATTAAGTGACAATCACCCAAAAGGAGACACATGATCACTGACAAATTTATTTAATCAGTGGCCTATAAATAGTGCATTATCTGAAATATTTATTCTTTATTTTTTATAAAAACATTTAATATATGTATATATATTTTAGAAATTCTTTTTTTTTTGTTCTCACTCTCTCTCGTTTGCTCACATAAACAACACTGTAGTATCAAGTCAGATGGGCCAAATAAAACAAATAAAAGCAATGCATATAAAATCACTAGTGAATATTTCATTTTATTTTATTTGAACATTTTTTACTACAAATTATATTATCAGCATAAACATTTCAGTGAAAAAGTTCAAAACCCAATGATCATGTTCCCCAACATGATTCAAAATGATCCAAAAGGAGACAAATTAATTAAATAATTAAATAATTAAAAATAGTACAAATAGTGCAGAATCTGAAGTAGTTATTCTTTATTTTTCATAAAAATGTTTAATTTTTTTCCTCTTACTTTTTCTCTCTCATTTCGCACACAAAAACAACACTGCAATATCCAGTCAGATGGACCAAATAAAACAAATAAAAGTAATGCATATAAAATAATGTCCTTCCAGACCAATGCAACCTAAGCCAGATCTCTCACTATTATACATATGTATAGTAGGGTCTAAAAACTGAAGAAATTTTATTATTATTTTAAATTTTTAACTACAAATTATATAATCAGCATAACCATTTCAGTAAAAAATTTTGATGATCATTTTTTCCAACGTGATTCAAAATGATCCAAATGGAAACACATGATCACTGACAAATTTATTTAATCAGTGACCTATAAATAGTGCATAATCTGAAATATTTATTCTTTATTTTTCATAAAAACATATTTTTTTCCATATTCTATTTTTTTCTCTTACTTTCTCTCTCTCATTCGCACACATAAACAACACTGCAATATCCAATCAGATGGGCCAAATAAAACAAATAAAAGTAATGCATATAAAATCATTTCCTTGCTGTATAATCCATAGCAGGGGCCTCACCCAGACCAGGCTGATCTCTTCTTATTATACATATTTACAGTAAGGTCCCAACACTGGAGGGGAAAAAAGTCTGACCACTAGTGAATATTTTATTTTATTTTATTTAACTACAAATTATATTATCAGCATAACAATTTCAGTGAAAAAGTTGAAAACCTGATCATGTTCTCCAATGTGATTAAAAATTATCCAAAAGGAGACACACGATCAGTAACACATTTATTTAATCTGTGACCTACAAATAGTGTACAATATGAAATATTTATGCTTAATTTTTCATAAAAACTTTTTTTTTTCAAATTCTAAAAAAAATTTTTTTTCCTCTTGCTCGCACACATAAACAACACTGTACTATCCAGTCAGATGGGCCAAACAAAACAAATAAAAGTAATGCATATAAAATCATTTCCTTGCTCTATAATCCACAGCAGGGGTCTCATCCAGACCAATGCAACCTAAGCCAAGTCTCTCAGTATTATGCATATTTACAGTAGAGTCCAAAAACTGGAGGAAAACAAAATTGGAGCAATAGTGCATATTTTATTTTATTGTTTTATTTTATTTTACAATTTTTAAATAGAAATTATATTATCAGCATAACAATTTCAGTGAAAAAGTTTGAAGATCATGTTCTCCAACGAGATTCAAAATGATCCAAAAGGAGACACACATAATCACTGACCTATAAATAGTGCATATTCTGAAATATTTACGCTTTATTTTTCATAAAACCTTTTTTTTTTTCCAAATTCAAAAACCTTTTTTTTAATGTGGGAAAAAAAAAACGTGGGAAAAAAAATATTTTGACTGTCGTCTCAGACTTTTAGACTACACTGTATATATCTCCTGTGTCCCCTGTACTTTGCATCTCTAACACATTTCTCCAGGAATCTTTTCCACTCACAATGGCTGATTCCCAAAGGTCCATGCGAGTACGCTTGGGAGTTAGTGATTTCTCTTGTAGAACAGAGCAGAGCGGAGCAGAACAGCACAGCACAACAGGAGAGCATGCAGGGTGTGTAATCTGACATCGATACAGGAGGGATTCTGGATAGACTGATAAGATGTGCATCTTCCTTAGCAAATCTGTCGACAGAGTTTCAGACTGATCTCATTATCTTAATCACTTCAAATACCTGTTTAGTTTTCCCCACACAGGTCAAAATAAATGTCACTGAAACAACCAGATAAATACAAATATGTCTACAATGTTAGAGCTGAAAAACAGACATTAAATAATATTAGTTAGATCTTAATAACTGATATCAAATAGTTATTATATATTGTATTATATAAATCATTATATATATATATATATATATATATATATGTGTGTGTGTGTGTGTATATTTTGTTCTATATAACCAGAAAATATCAATAAAGGTCTAAACATATTTTAGATATATCTAAATATATCTAAAAATAGATCTAATACATATATATAGAGAGAGAGAGAGAGAATCTAAAGAAAGAAAGAAAGAAGAAATAAGTGAGAGAAAGGATAACATTTAGCAGGTGGGTCTTCTTCTGTGTTGCCTCTCCAGCTGACAGGTTAAGTAAACTTCAATTTCAGCGCTCTCCGCAGACCACCACCGTTGCGGATACTGACGGCTCCCATAGAATAATGATCAATTAACTGATTATTCCGGTGAGGGGCCTGATTCGATAATCAGTGCGGCTATTAATCACTTTTTATCTACTAATCAGCAGCTCCTTATTCATTATGCGCTACAGATCAGGGGAGAAGCTCTAGCCTGGGCTGTGTTTTCAATCACACCGCTTTCCCTTAGATCCTGTGGTAGGTAACATGTTGCGATTGTACGATAATACCTCTCAGATCCTGTCTGAACTCACGCCATGATGAATTGCAGGTGCTCAATGGTGAGCCAGGACAGGAGGAAAATGAAAACCAACTGAACTGAATTGGCGAAACACATGCGGAACTTAAACCACTAACAGTTCACAGAAAATTCTGTCATCATTTGCACCTCATGTCAGTTCAAACAGATCTGACTTTCTTACAGGGACAAAAAAAGGAGATATCTAGTGGAATGTCCAAGCTGCTTTTGTGTTTTGTGAAAGAAGGAAAACCACGAAAGTTATAAATGACATTGCGGTGAATAAATTAAATAGAAAATGTGTTAATTTCGTCAATGAAAAATATGATGAAAAAGCTTTTTTTCCATGACGAGATGACATCATGATCAATAAATGAAAACTATGACTACATCAATGTGCAATTTGGTTGACGAATAAAGACAAGACTGAAATGTATTAAAAAAAAAAATACCAAAAACCTCTCTTTATTTTCATCAAAGGAGACAAAATGTTATTGTGGACTGCTTTACATGCCTCTACTAAGCGAGCTTTTGTTTGTGGTTGCCAGATATCAAGAGTTTAAATCCCCAAATCAGAGCTTCACTGTTACAAGTATACATTTTCTGCCTGGTGTTTTGCTTATTTTAAGCAATCTGGCAACCATGCGCAAGCGCACGTTCCCTCTTGCAGAAGCCCCGCCGCCGATGATCTGAAAACACAGACAAACAAGCTGGAGTTTAGCGATCTAAATGAAAGCGTAATTCAGCCGGTCTGTGTCCTGTCATGAGATCTCGACTATATTGTTTGCGATTGTGGTTGCTGAATAAATGCACTTAATCAACCGCTGTTGTTTTAATAGAGAAACATAGGCTTTTGCAATTTGGAATTATTGGAATTACTATTGGGAATTTCAATTTATAATATTTTTCGTTTGTTTTACCAGTTTTCATAATGTAGACAGAGAGAGGGCATACATCTTTGGTATTATTTTTTTTTTATATAATAAAAAGCCTATAATAAATCAGTACACTAGATGAGGTAAAATAAACCATGTGCATGAGTCCACATTTTACTGATTTGTGCTTACTGGTTAAAGTGCAATCCCTAAAATGCAAGTAAATATCTCAAATCACAACAATCATTACGATTATAATTTTGAGCAAAAATATTTTGTATCAGTTTAACTGACATTGACTAAAACCTGACTAAAATGCTCATAACTTTTCGTTGACTTAAATTTGACTAAACAAAAACAGGACATGGCTGACTAAATATAATAACTAAAATGAGTAAGACTAAGACTAAATTAAAAATGATTGCCAAAATTAATTAGTTAACAGTTAATTAATAATAATCTTATTGCTAAAATGTCAAGTTTTTATTGACTAAAAACTAAACTAAAATACTTCAGGTTTTCTTCGACTAAAACTAGACTAAAATACATTCGATTTTCTTTGACTAACCCTAGACTAAAATGTTGAGACTTTTACCCCTGGTTTCACAGACAAGGCCTAAGCCTAGTCCCACACTAAAACCTAAATCTGAGGTGTTTAAGCTGGAAGAAACTTGCACTGACTGATCTTAAAATATATCAGTGCCTCAGTGTTTTGTCTCGAGATGCACACCAGTAATGTTTTTTTCTAAGCACATTTATAAAAATTACTTATATGTCCTATGGCCTAATCCTGGCTTAGTCTAAGCCCTGTCTGTGAAACCGGGCCTTAGTCGACTAAAACTTGACTAAAACTAAATAGGAAAAGGTTGACTAAATATGATAAAAACTAACAAGGACATTTGACACAGGACTAAGACTAAGGCTAAAATTGAAAATAGCTGACAAAATTAACACTAATATAAATATATATATACATATACATACTGATCTCACCTAGAACAATATGCAAAAGCAATAGAAACAAAACAGATCCATTTTAAAATGGGTCATACGTGTGATTATTTCTAAGCTGGAGAATCTATGAGGTAAATTGGCTGTTCTGAAAAAGACTCAGCACTTTACGCAGCGCATTTCCACCCATTCCCCCTTCCTAAGTGTTCACCTCATTCTCAGAGCCCGCCTTTCGCGGCATAAACGCTTTTCTGTTATTTTTTCATTTAGCGTCAATTGACCTGACAGAATGGTTAGCAATTAAGTGATTTTTGTAATGGTCTTGGGTAATTTGCTTAGGCTTGTCAGCTGTATTTTATGAAGTCACCCTCAGCCCTGCTCTCTCGCTGGCGCATAATAGCTTATAATTTCAAAATCTTTATCCTCTGTTTCATTCTCAATAAATTGAAATTACAGGAAGTTGTTGAAGACGCTTAAATTTCCCCCTTTTTGTTCCATTCTGCCTATTTCGTAATTGACAGTAAAGGGAATCTTTTTGCTCGGGCAACCATAACATAATCACGCCTAATATGTAAACTCTGTCACACGATAAGCGGAGAAACCTGCTCGCTCGGGTTCAGCGTAAATACAGGAAGTTTTTCCGCATAGCTAATTGGGCATGTCATGTCAGAGCCGTATCACGGAGAAATGATTTTATAGAGTTCACGTAAGCAAGAGCGACAAATAACAGAGGTCAAATAACAGAGAGTAATGATATCTCGTTTTTTCATCAGGACAAAAGCGACTACAGCTTTTCGTGTTTAAGGCCGTGCCGCATTGACGGTCCCTGCTTGTCTTGCCTCTAGAAATGTTGCAAATTTCCAGCATAAAATACTTCAGCTGTCATCCGCATGCCACCACTTTGTCAAGTAATGTTTTTCAGCTAATCATCTCAGCTTGTAATAACTCCAGCCTAACATCTGCTGTCCTCCATAACACTTCACTAATTTTTCCCTCATTCCACTGCACACCATTCGCTCCTAACACAATCTACATGTATTAGTTGATAATGACTTAGCGCTTAAAAGCAAATAGATGTCGAGGGACCGGCAAGACAGACGCTCTTACCCTACTCTGACTCCAGAAGATGAATCGAAGCCTGGGAGAGCAGAAGAAACGCTTATCAATCATATTTAATGTTTATATATGCGTGTACTGACAAACTGTGACAGGACCCTTGTTGGCACAGCTAAAGCGTCTAGGCTTCGAATTTGTCCTTTCTGGAAAGACATTCCCAGAAAAGAGTCTTGAAAGAGTTACGACTTTCACCGAGAGCCTCCGTCTTATCATTTTCCTTTATGACCTCATATTGGGAAAAATCCCCCTACTTATGTTTTAATGGGTTTCCTTGCTGTGCTTAACATGGTTTGAAATGGCATCTCATAATAACCATATGCCTATTAAAGACATGATTGAGACAGTCACTAATGAGCAAAGTACATGCTGACTGTGTTGCGATACAATCTTATTTCTCCTTAATTCTAATGAGAATTTGGCTGTATTTCTAGGAAGAAACTGAATCCACAAATTTGAACCGTTATGACTTGCGCCAACAAAGTAGAAGGATGGAAATGAAATTTCACAGTTCGACTTTTATTATGCGGACGCATTCCATTACACTTTAAATGAGAAGTTGTTTTTGGGCAATGGAATAGAAACATTTAATTTTATCCCAATTTTAACCAAACCACTTTTGTGTTGGGATCATGTATAATATGTGAAAGGGATGGAAGGGAACTTCGAAATCGGCTCTTAAAAAGGTAAACATCTCAGACTTGACTGGAAAATAGGAAAAAAATGATCTATCCTCTGGCTTAAAATGTGCAATATCACAGCATATCGTATCTAGTAAGTTGTTTGGAATGTTTTGTTGTGCGCAGAACTGATTTTAGACCTTCCTGTGTGTTTTCGGAGAGATCAGAGAACAGGAAGACAAAGAGATTTAGCCACACTTAAATTGCAATTGCAGTTCCCCCATCGACGCTCCTTTGCCCAGACACCTTTTTCATACACGACTGAACCATTCATATTCCATCTGTTCCAGCTCTCACTCTTTGGGGAGGCTGTCAATCTCGAGAAATCATGTGACACGGAAGGGATGGGAGAGGAAGATGAGGGGGGTGTTTCGCCGTTATGCCGCTCATGGCCGCCTGACTCTTGGGACTCCACCAAGCATTGAGTGAACATTTACCTCTCCTATATATTTATAGGCAAAGAGAGAGAGAGAGAGAGAGGCGGGCTGGAGGGCGCCGATGTTGCCGCTGCAGCATGACCAGGAGCCAGGAGAGAGAAGACACATCTGTCACAGGATTAACTTTCCACTCCCTGGGACCTGGGTGTCAGGAACGGCCCCTGTGCGCTGCACACACACTCTGATGACATCAGATAGAATACAAAAGCTTCCTATTGTTGGCTGATGAACACCTGTCAAGAGCTTTCATACTGAGGTTCATACAGCACCTACAGAGTCAGACGTCCAGCCATTACTGAAAACAGATAATGATACAACAACAGACGTCTGTGTTTGGTTTCTTCGGGCCATTGTTTATTTGATTTATTCTTTATTTCTTTTTATTTGTAATATAGTAAAAAATGATCCTGTTGTAAGATATTTCTTCAACTATAGCCTTTTGGCCCTGTCAACTTTCATAAAAAAGCTTTTTACACTTTTAATAGTTTTATTGTCTACCAGTAATGTAAAATTAATTATATAAATCCATTACAGAAAAAAAAGCTTCATGGAAAATATCCCAAAAGTAATTTGTTGTGACTTTCATATATCTAAAAAAAATTAAATAAATAATACAACCAGTCAATCAATCACTCAAATGCAGCACTTGCATATAATTAAAATGCATTGGTTTTCACCTAAAAAAAACGTATTTATTAAAAAAGTAGAATTTATTAAAATTTATTAAAAAGTAGAGTTCAAGTCTATTAACATATTTAGGGGAAAGTGTTGGGGAAAGTTACTTTTAAAAGTACTTTTTTACTCCCTAAAAAAGTAACTATACGTTACTTACTTTTTATGGAATGTAATGCATTATGTTACTTTTGTGTTACTTTTTAAATCTGGGCAGGGCTTGCTTGTTTGTTTTTAATATAAAAAGTTATATTTCTAAGTTATTTAAGATATACATAAAGAATAATTGTATTTGTAAAGGATATTTTGATATTTAACATATTTAATTATTGAAGGTTTGCATCATATTCTGAGTTGCATTTCAGAAATACTGAATCTGTTTTTTGTGAGTAACATGAATTAATGCATGTTCACATTTATGCTGGAACTAAAGTAACATCTTACTCCCGATTTCTCAACATGGGGACAGGAGAGGTTTCAGTCAATAAAGGGCAAAAAAAAAAAAAAATTGAAATCTTATTAGAAAAAGTAACTCAGATATTTTCTTGTAAATTAAAAATAATGTGTTATTTTGCTAGTTACTTGAAAAAAAGTAATCTGATTACGTAACTCTGATTGCGTTAATTGTATTGCGTTTCCCCCAACACCGCTGACATATCGCTTGAGACTTACTGACATAAAAATTTTAATTAAACTTTATTTGGAGTACTACTTGTGCACAATGCACATTTCTTAATATTGATGTGGATTGTATGATCTTTAAATATATCGTTCTTTAAACGCAAAATATTTAAATTGTACCTAAAGTATACTTGCAATAGTTCCACTTTAGCACAATCAAATATACTTAAGTATATCTTTAGTTAGACTTCAGTACTACTTTCACACAATTAAAGTGCATTAAGTACAAAATTAGTTCAACTGCAGGGTATTTTTCTTAAGTACAAAATATGTAAATGTATTTGTAGTATATTTAGCATAAAATAAATTTATTTTTTTTTAATAGGGTATACAAACATCTTTCCTTTACATTCATTTCACTCATTACAATAAATTTTCAACTTAATTCAAAAGTGAAATGAACTTATCACTGCAGGTTGACACTTAAATGCAGCAGCAATTAAACTTATTTAATTATTTTGTTCATTACATACAGTTGTTTTGAGATTCCCGCCATCTAACTATCTGTGGTCTCAAGCTGAGGGCAAAATCTCTGGTGTCATTATGGTCATTTTATCTCCTGCCATTTCTCAGCGTCTCAAATCACTTACCACATGCCTAATAGAAGCAACCACAGGTGTAATTTGGCCATAAGGCTGGACTTGAGGGATTTGTTTTGTCTCTTTCTCTCAGGGACAAAATATCCCCGGTCCTGACTACTGACCCTTGAGCCCTGTTTACAATATGGAGATGATTATGAAGGTCTTAACTAAAGTAGCCCGGTAAGTCCCAGCGGAGCATCCTAAGCGACCGGTGCGGCTCCTGACGGGATTGTTTTTGTTTTGGAAGCGCCCTAACGCCACACCCCCTCCTCCTCCTCCTGTCTCGTTCTCTCTCTCCGGCCTGCAGGGCATTAAGATGCCCATGAATTAATGAAGAACACAGAGGTAATTAAACGAGGTGGTGACAGGCTCCTCTGAGCTTTCAGAGGGACAGAAGGTCCTCTCGGGCCCCTCCCTGCCTGCAGGTTGCTACGTGCACTACGGGCTTGATTGGCCTGCTGGGCAAAGGGGCAGATTGCAGCGAGGCCTCACCTGTGGCACAGGAACCCCTCCCAGGGCCCTCCCCAGGTTGCTGGGTCACGCGGCCTGGTCTAAACACCCCCTGTGGGCCAAAGAGGAGAAAACAACAAGAGAGGGATGCAGAGAGCAACAGGGCCACTTCCCCAGATTATTGCACCATGCTGGCCTGTTTACTCTGAGCCGTGATGGACAGCTAGCAGGCAGCAATTGCCCTTTTATCAGACTTACCTCTCACAGACCAGCGCCACTTAACGTGTGCCCTAGAACGCGCCAGCGGAGAGCTGTAATGGACCTGCCGTTTCAATAACAAGCTTTTTTGAACTCGTACAACAAAGCGCTACTGCTATCTTCCATCAATCCGAGTCACTTGCATGAACTTCTTTGCCTTTTAAAGGGATAGTCCACCTAAAAACCTAAATCCAGTCATCGTTTACGCACCTTCAAGCATTTCTAAATCTGTATGGTACACAAAAGAAAATGAATGTTGGTAAATCTTGCTAATGTTGGTAACAACTCACTTCCATTGCATGGACAAAAAAAGACAATGGATATCAATGATATTTTATCCATTTTTAACATAAAATAATATACCAGCATACACCCAAGATGTGCATATGGTAGCAAGTATCTTGCAGTATGCTGTAGAACACAGCTATAAAAGATGTGTTATGAGCATTTTGAAACATTTGGATTAAAATGTGGCAATGACAACATGTTTGCAAAGTTTCGCAAGCGATAATGGGAAAGTTTAAGATCCGGCTGCTCGCTTTTGCACACGCTCGACACTTGCTCTCGCCGGTCCCACAAGGGGCTTCTTTCTAACGCCGTGCGAGGGACCAGAAAAGACAAAGGCGTTGGGCGATCCAGTGACTTGGGGCTCTTGAGACCGACCTGTATTTTGTTTATTTGTTCTCTGACTGCAGTCTGGATAATCATCTGTATAAACGCTCAGTTCCCACTTGTGCTCGGAACGCTCTCCCGTCCACGCACCGCCCCTGAGGAGGATCTCCCAGGGAGACGGAACATGTGCACAATCAGGAGGCAGGTACAGCCTTTGTCAAGCACTGCTGAGGGAATTGTGCAGCATGGAGGTTGTTTGCCTGACACAGAGGTCCTCATCATGCCTCTCTCCATCTGCCAACGCTTTGCGTCTCTGCGTCCCTTTGTGCCGCCTCACAAAATATTTGGCCGTTGTTGCCTTCAGCCTTGGAAGAGCTGTAAACAACGTGTGCTATTCAAAAATGAGAAAATAAAAGTTTGCTTAAGAATAAGAGCTAAAGTGACTGCAACAAGAGACGGTGTCTATATGTGTCATTTTATCATTGCACATATATGTATTTTCTCTAACAGTGGTTTTTATATGTTGGTTTAAAATATGTAATTTAAAATCCTCTTAAATATCGAACTATGATATAATCATTTTTTATTATACTTATTTTTTCAGTGGCTATTTATCCACCTTATTTTTCAATGCAGAAGTAAGCTGTTTTCTGGTAATGTGTTACACGTCTGGTTCATAATCTCCCATAGAGAAATAATGTGAAGAATATCGAAGTGCAATAAACTGTTAAAAAGTTTGCACTACAAACCAGTGTGTTCATAATTAAGATAACACATTAAAATAGTATGGTAAGACACACCAGTTTCCAATATCAAGCAGCAAAACAAGCTTTTTGTGCAGCTAAAAATAGCTGGAAGTGGATGAGACCGGAAGCCAGACACAAAAAAATTACAAATGGCTACACCCACTCTTATGGGAAAAATAAGGTGGATAGGTTACATATCGTTATGCCAGTAGGTGGCAACAAATTATCTTGTTATAAGTGAGTTACTGAATTCATCAGATTCATTCAAAAATGCTAAATCATTTAAAAATGAAACAACTGAATCATGCGTTCAGTTGATACGTTCAAAAATAGTTCTTTCACAAATGTAACACCTGTCTTTATGAGTGAGCAACTGAATCATTCAGTCAACCGATTTATTCGAAAAAGCTGAATATTTAAGTAACTAAACAAGTGACCAGACTCGAATTAATAAATCAAGCGCACGGTTTATTTATTTTATTCTTGCATGCCATGTGCTGGGCTCCATACAATAGTGATATTTGAAAAAATTTTAGGGAAAAAAGAGAAAATATACTTTTAGTATAAACCTAATATCGCCATTGAGTCATTCATTCAACTGATTCATTCAAACAGCTGATTGATTTAGTAACGAAACACTGTCAATAAAACACAAATCAAACACAATCATACTGCCTCTATAATGTCAACAACTTCTCAATGAGTTATTGCTAGTTCTGATGTGACATTTTAATTCAGACTGTAATAGATTGTTTAATACCTGGTTTCCATTGTGACAACATGCCCCAATTTTGGTCATACTAAACATTAACAGTGGTAGAAATGTTAAAGGATTAGTTCACTTCCAGAATAAAAATGTCCTGTTAATTTACTCACCCCCATGTCAGCCAAGATGTTCACATCTTTCTTTCTTCAGTCGAAAAGAAAAATCCTGGAATGCTTTCCTCAAAAAACTTAATTTCTTTTCAACTGAAGAAAGAAAGACGTGAACATCTTGGATGACATGGGGGTGGAAGTGAGCTTTTCAATAAACAGCTATTAAAGTGCCATGAAAAAGAAAAAGAAAAGAAAAAGAAAAGAAAAGAAAAGAAAAGAAAAGAAAAGAAAAAAGAAAACTGCAAATCGCCCCATTTTTGGACAATTGGCTGGGTCTGGACATGAAGTAGAGAAATGTTCTGATTATGAGGAGAACAGGTGCGGGAGAGCTCACTCCTGGGACCCTCAGACAGCCACTGGCCCTTCTTCGGGGACTGCGTTTGTGTGTGTGCGAGTGTGTGGATAGGGGACGGGGATGAGGGGCGCGAGAGCTCAGCTCATTAGAAAGCTTTTGCTTCTGCTAACTCACTTGCCCCATGGGAGATAGCTAATCACCACAAAGGGACCTAAAGTCAGTTAAAGCAGGATGTAGGATGCTTATTTACAGACCTCTTTCTCTCTATCTCCCTCTCTCTCCCTGCTCTTTCCCTCCATTCGCCATTTATTCACATCATTTGAGGAGAATTGTGCAAACGCTTCAAAGAGGCCAATACATTAATGTAAATGCTAGACAAATCAATGCTCCTTGAAACTGCCACAAATTATTAAGGTGATGGATCATTCTTACATTATGTTCAAATTAATAAAAAAAAAAGGTAAATGGTAATTATAACAGGCGCATATTAAATCAGATTAAATATAAAAATGTGTTTTTTATGCATTTGTATATATATATATACACATATATACACAATACAGTATATATAGCACTGGCAGGCAACCATAACACAACCAAACCGCAGAAGGCCGCTGGGTCTCCTTATCTCCTCTAATGTTGTTAATTCTGTGGTCATTGGTATTTTTAGTGACCACAGAAACGCTTATGTAATAGTTTTGGGGTTTGAGGTTCTGGCCCCAATAGTGGTCATCATGCTGTGGTCGACACACAATTAGTTCAACATAATGAAACCACACTGGTATTCAGGCCTTATCATGACCTGTATCATGACCGTATGAACGTATCAAATGACTACCTTATTTTTTCAGCTGTGACAGAATGTTCTTCATGTTTTCTTTGTTTATTTCCTCATGCCATCATATATAATTGGATCGTGGCATGGGCGTATCATTGTTTCCCTGTCAACCTTAACTTGTGTCCGTGAAAGAGCCATCATCATTTTCATATCCAATTAAAAGTTAAAGAACTCCATTATGAAAGTTTCACTTGTCTGTATCCAAGCAAAACGACCACAATTTAAGTTATTAACTGATATCCATTCAGCCTTGCTTATTTCCCAATAGGAAGCGAAAGCGTGTGTTTTAAGCTAAAATGTTTCTTGGTTCCCTTCCAAACCCATTGCCAGGTCTGTTTACGGTTTCGCGTTTGAGATTAATACCTAACCAACAGTCTCCAACTGCATCAGACGATCATTCTTCTAAATGAAGGTGCCGTTTCAAGAGACATATATAACGAAACGTTATGGTGTCTTAAAACAGGGGCCCAGGAGAAAATGAGCAATCTTCATAAAGATCGTCATATAGTGCTACCGTTCTTCATAAAATGACGGTCCTCTCACAGGAAGCCCACTTTGTATTCAGCAAACCGTCGCTCTCTGCCGGTCAAAGACTGTTTGCTTGTGTTCACCGAGGTGGAGAGATCACATATAGAAGTGGATATCAGTCTCCTCCAAACAGCAAGTCTCTTTATCAATTTGCTAAACACACAGTCTAATCCCGGGGGGCCTCCTGTGGCTGCAGATATAAATTTAAGAGGATAATTAGACCCACGCGAGGGGGCACTCCACAGGACAGGAAAGAGGACGGCAGGCAGCGGCCAGAGAGGAGATCTCCCTCTCCCACAAGTGCCCGGCTGGCGCTGGCAAAGCCTCTGCCACCCCTGGAGCCTCGCAGGTGCTAACTGATTTATATCTGTTCATAAATGTTTAACCTTTTTTTTCATCCAAAGGAAAGGGCATCTTATCTCTCTCCCCAGTTCTGTTAATTGAGTATATGATTAGAGCCTGCTGTTTGACTCGACAAGTCCCCTCTTTTGTTGCTAACAGGAAGGCCAAAGGACACAACTGAGGGAGTGTCACTGTCACCATAGGTCCCCTTCTCTCACGAGGACGAATGCCTTTAACTCACGATTCCCTCATACGAGATATGAACTTACATAAAATACATTTTATCAAAGCATTTTTTTTATCACACTCTGTAAACGATAAGGAACATCAAGCTTAAAAATGAAGGTAACAGTAGTATGCATGGCATTATGAGCCATAATTGTAACAATTCCCTGTTGTCTTAAACTACTGAAAGCATCACATACACTATCGTTTTAAAGTTTGCGGTTTGGTAGGATCTGGAACTGGTTTTGTAAGCAAAGAAGTTCACTTCCAGAACAAAAATTTACAGATAATGTACTCACCCCGTTGCCATCCAAGAAGTTCATGCCTTTCATTCTTCAGTTGTAAAGAAATTGTTTTTTGAAGAAAAAAATTCTGTATAGTGGACTTCAGTGGTGCCTGCGAGTTTGAACTGAAATGCAGTTTCAAAAGGCTCTAAAAAGGTCAAACGCCCTTTACAAAAAAAGGTAAAACAGCGATGTAGATATGAGATATGAGTTTTTCTACATACCCTACCCTAACCGTATTGACCCGGATTACACAGAGCATGTATGCGCATCGCAGAGCTAGACAAGATGAGCATTTAAGGTTAAAAAGTATAATATATATATATATATATATATATACATATTTTTTTTAGAAAATGACTGATCGTTTCACAACATAAGATCCTTATTCCTTGGCTGGGACCGTTTAGAGCCCCCTGAAGCTGCATTTAAACTGCATTTTGGATGTTCAAACTCACAGGCACCATTAAAGTCCACTATTTGGAGATAATACCTGAAATGTTTTCCTCAAAAAACATAATTACTTTACGACTGAAGACTTCTTGAATGACCACAGGGTGAGTACATCATCTGTAAATATTTGTTTTTGGAAGTGAACTTCTCCTTTTGAAGTACCTTTGTAACTTTGTAGTCTTTACTGTCACTTTTGATCAACTGAATGCATACAAGCTGAATAAAAGTTTAATAGAAGTTTTCATTTTTTTCGGAACGGTGATGTACTGTAAATACTCCTGTAAAATGTGACAAAAAACACTCATTAAATGCCTTAACACATACAGACTTCAAAACTTGGTGCATGAAACACAAGGGTAACAACCAGCTAACTGATCATTTTGGGTAGAGAAAACACTCATCCTGACATCATAAGAGAAAAAGTTACTAAACATGACAACAAAATCAACAACGGTGTAAGTAACACAGTCAAACAAAGCAGTCTAATTAATTTTGCTGGAAAGGGGGGGATGGAAATAAACTACAAAACCCTTTTTGTTATCAGAAAAGATCTTTCTGAACTAAAATTGTATTAATCCAACTCACATGCTATGCTTGTTGGTTCAAATCTGCACTGAAAAGTTGTACATTGTCAAAAAAGTTCCTAAAAGCTGTTAGAACATAATAGTAAGTGAACCAAAGAAGCCTGCAATAAAAATAAATCATTGAATAGCTTTTTAGGTTTATTATAACTTTTTACAGTGCACAGTGATGTTTGCTAAAGAGGTCAAGAACAGCAGTTTCACCTGAACCTCCAAGAAAGTGTAACTAAGCCTGATCAATGTTGTCGCCCTCAATGTTCCACATTGTTCAGTGAGCTACAGGAACCAGAGAAAGAGCTCAGTAACACCACTGACAGTCATCTAATCACCATCTCCATTGATTTGCTCACACATAACTGAAAAAGTACCTATCCATTCTCAAAACAATGAGAGGCATTGTCAAAATATCTGAAGTTGTGAAAAGCTTTGACAGTGTTGTTTCAACAATGATACATTATATTATCACTTTAACTTGGACAGTGATCCTCTGTGACAGTTTTATCGCTGTAACTTCATTCATGTGAATGGATGTGTGATGACGGTCACAACATCTGTAAATCACTCAAGTGTTTTCCACACAATGTTTCTCTTGGTATTTCCTCTAGCGGGCCATGAAGTACTGTATCTGTTCTTCTCACTATAGCACTTTTCTACCTAGTAGACACATACATCACCTATATCGTTGCGATCAGCTTTGTGTTTTCAGTTATTTGAAACCAAGGCCCTGTCAGAAAAATAGTCCTTGTTATCTTCCTCTGAGGTCACAATGTGATCTTATTTTTAGATAGTACTGTGCAGTAGTGTTAAAGTAATATATAAGTTTAAGCAGGATATGCTTGAATTTTTCAGTCTTTAATTAAGTTTTTTTGTATTCTTCGTGAACCTAAACAGGACAATACACAATAAGCTGGTGATGACATCATCACAGCTGTCTGAGCCAGTGGTCAGCTCTGGTGTTGATTATTCAAGTGTTTCAGGCCTCCTTAATAGCGTCTTCCTGGGAGGCAGCTGACTTTCAGAGAACAGAAGAGGGCTTAGGAAAAAAAAAAATCAATAACACATGATTTATTGATCACTAAAAATGCTCCTCATTAGCCCCCCGAGTGGCCCTCCGCATTTAACAGATGACAAAATGTCACCACTGCACTAAAACTGTCCTGGATTTCTACCACACTTTCAGTATCCCAGAGAGGAAACCTTGAGAAAGAGTAAACAAGCAACATCGAACCTTCTGTTGAAGCACAGGCTATTCATCCAAGTAAGAATTTTTGCTATGAATTTTTGCTAGAATTTTTGTGATGTATTTGTTAGGACAATATTTGGCCAACAACTATTTGAAAATTTGGAAACTGAAGGTGAAAAAAAAAAATAAAATAAAATACTGAGAAAATTGCCTTTAAATTTGTCCAAATGAAGTTCTTAGCAATGCATATTAAAAGTCTTTACATATTTAAGGTAGATAATTTACAAAATATCTTCATGGAACATGATCTTTACTTACTATCTTAATGATCGATTATTTTGACCCAAACAATGTATTTTTGTCTATTACTATAAACATACCTGTGCTACTTAAGGTTTTGTGGTCCAAGGTCACATATATATTGCAATTTAAATTCATTTATTAATTAATTTAATTGATTAAATTAAATTAATTTATGGTCTTCTATTTAATGTAATTTAAAATATAATTTATTCCTGTGATTCATCAGCCATTACTCTTCAGTGTCACATGATTCTTCAGAAATCATTGTAATATGCTGATTTATTATCAGTGTTGATAGCATTGTGAGGATTAATTTTTTTTGGAAACTGTTTTTTTTTTCTTTTCTTTGATGAATAGAATACCGTTCAAAATGTGGTGTCATTTTTTTCTTTCTTTTTCTGAAAGAAATTAATTACTTTTATTCAGCAAGGACATGTTAAATTGATCAAAAGTGATAGTAAAGACTTCAGTTGTATTTGTATTTTGAATAAATTCTGTTCTTTTTAACATTTTATCCATCAAAGAATCCTGTAAAATGTATCACAGGTTCCAAACTAAATATTAAGCAGCACAACTGTTTCCAACATTGATAATAAAGCATATTGGAATGATTTCTGAAGGATCATGTGACACGTCAGTTTTGCATCACATAAATAAATTGTTTTAAAATATATTAAAACAGAAAACCGTTATTTTAAATTGTAATAATATTTCACAATATTACATCTTTTTCTGTTTTAGATCAAATAAATGCAGCCTTTGTGAGCATAAGAGACTTAAAAATAAATAAATAAATAATCAAAAAATCTTTTTTTTTTTTAAATTGCAGTTCCTTAGCTTCTGAAAAGCACCTGCTAATTGCTTAAAGGCCATGTGAAGCATAGCTGTTACAGACATTTATTAATTCTACTCATTAACATCTTCAAAGGTCCCTCCTCCATACTGCTCTCATTGCTCGTCTTCAGAAGAAACAACCTATGATGGACAGGAAGTTTTTAACAGATAAGCATATGGTTAACGCTACCATGTTGACTTTTTTGTTGGTGAAGAAAATGTGCCAAAACTCCCTTCGGCTTTCAGGCAGTAGCCGACGTTCCTTTCTGGTAGACAGACCGTGAGAGGGAAAGTTTATTGAAGGATGGAAAGAGAACTGAGGATGGGGGTTAGCGAGATCAAATATCCATTTAATTAATTCAAGAAAGGGCAATAAAACTGTTTTAATTAACTCAAGGGTCAGGCTCTGTACCCGAATTTCTCCTCGATTAGTGGCCCATCTTTACTCCTTATGTTCCCACAATGCATATAAACCTAATGGCGTTACAGCCTAAGTGCTATCACATTTTCATACCCTTACTCTAGTTATCATCTAAACACCATGAAACCTTGTAAAAACATTCATGCTAAGGAAAATCAAGAGTGGATTGCACAAAATTTTTGAGGATGACAATACAGAATCACAATGTAAACTGTACCTTTTTTTTAGGAATAAACTTCAGTAAGAGGGTCACATTTGCCGGGAGGCACGGTTTAGGAACAGAGGAACGGATCACAGGGGAGAAGGCCCTGAAAAATCCTCCTGTTCCTGCTGTCCTGCGGCGAGGCTGATCCCTCATGCGCCGGGCCGCAGAGTCCCTGACTACGGTGCTCCATCACCCGGGTCAACGTGACGCATGAAGGTGCCCCTGCTCACAGTGGGACCCTCGTGGGGATTTTTAGAAGCACAGATCTGACGTTGCACGCTGGCTGATGGTCAATGCCGTGTGATTAAACGTACCCTAATGTCACTCACATTAGTCATCATGGCTCTTGTGACCAGGCTTGCTATTACCCATGATTCTCTTTCAATATAAGCTGGTTTAGCTTTTGGCCTGTGAGGAATGTATTGAAGCACATATGTCCACCATTCTTTCTTGAAAAAACTTCTTAATGAGAAAAAAAGTCTATTGCCAAGTGGGAAAGAAAGGACTTTGAAAAAAAAAAGAAAGAAAGAAAAACATGTTCTAACTCTCCTTGACTTGCTTTTTCTGCTTTGGAGCGGCCTTAATTGCGACACATTTATGCAGAGAAAAAGGAGACTGGATTTGTTTTGTCTGTCTCGTCGACGGTCGTTTCATTGCAACAGATGCTGAAAGACAGATTTGTTCAATTTAAAATCAAAAGGTACAAGCTGGGGCTTTTATGTACTATTTTTTCCTGTTTCTAAAGGAGCTTAATATCCTGTCATCACACTTGTATACTGTAAGTGTTTCAGGGAAGTGTTCTGGAGGTGGACTGTGGGATGTTTTACATGCGTCCAATTGCATGCATTCAATCTGTGTACTGTATCGTCTTTGTCATTGCAATTATCATCTATTTTCCATTTCAGCAATGGACATGATTGGTCATGTAACACTGTTATGCACTACACTATTAAAGCTCAGTTCACTGTTTCACTGTTTTTATAATGGGCTGCTCGGGCTTTTCAAAGTACATTTGAATTCTTACATCAATACATCTTGCATCGTAGCCTTGTCTCATTAGAATTCATATGCAACAATTTTTGAATGTTTTTATGTACACTGAAACATACAATATGGATCTATTGATGGCATTTGAAAATGAAATAGTATTATGAATGCACAGCTTTAGAAACGTATCTGTACACATCCACATATGCAATTAAAAATATATTTGCACAGATACATTTTAGCAATATTTTTGAGCCCTTACTCCTAACCCTAGCCATTTCTCAACAATATTGAAATTATAATAGGAAGACGAATATATGGTGAAAATAATTTTAGTTAAAAATGAT
The DNA here is from genome assembly GCA_012976165.1 of Labeo catla. Taxonomy (NCBI): domain Eukaryota; kingdom Metazoa; phylum Chordata; class Actinopteri; order Cypriniformes; family Cyprinidae; genus Labeo; species Labeo catla. Next base: position 1,136,551 of record VONZ01000006.1, on the reverse strand, counting down.
TATTGGAGTATGTTTTATAAGAAAATTTTATTTAAGTCTTTCTACTTCAAAATATTTAATTCAAATGTTATATGTCAATTCTTTGTGATTATTTATGAGTGAAAATTATTTCATCACAATTTTGAATTTACCAAATAGGTGAATATGTTAAATATCATTTATTAAATACAATAAATTTAACCTAAAATTAATTACAGAATTTAGAATTTATTTATTCAGTATATTCATTTATTGAATATAAAAGGATTCATAAACATTTACATGTCTCTAAAACTGTTCAAATGTGACCCTGGACCACAAAACCAGTCATAAGTGTAAATTTCTCAAAATTAAGATTTATAAAGCGAAATAAATAAGCGTTCCATTGATGTACGGTTTGTTAGGATAGGACAACATTAGGCCAAGATACAACTATTTAAAAATCTGGAATCTGATGGTGCAAAAAAAATCAAAATATTGAGAAAATCACCTTTAAAGTTGTCTAAATGAAGTTCATAGCAATGCATATTACTAATCAAAAATTAGGTTTTGATATATTTATGGTAGGAAATTTACAAAATGTCTTCATGGAACATGATCTTTACTTAATATCCTAAAGATTTTTGGCATAAAAGAAAATAAAAATCAATAAATTTGACAGATCCGATGTATTTTTGTCTTTTGCTACAAATATACCCGTGCAACATAAGACTGGTTTTGTGGTCCAGGGTCACATATATATAAAATTCTTAATTCTTACATGCATTTTAGAATTTTTTTAATGCAAATTAATGTACAAAAATGTACGGGAGCTACCACACTTTATACATGAAAACCTATGATTACTAATGAGATCCTGATGTGCAATAAAATGTTTTGGCATTATTAGATTTTTTTTTGTCTAAAAAATAAGTCTTATAAAACAAAATAAAATAAAATAAAAATTCCATGAATTTATGTATTTAGTAAATTCATGTATTGAATATAAAAGGATTCATAAACATTTACATGTCTCTAAAACTGTTCATATATAAAATTATTACTTCTTAGATGCTTTTTTATACGTTTTTAATGCAAATTAATGTATAAAAGTGTACGGGAGCTACTGCATTTTATACATGAAAACCTATGATAATAATGAGATCATGTTGTTTAATAAAATGTTTTGCCATTATTAGATTTTAATTTTAATTTAATTCATTTAATTTATTAATTTATTATTTAATTTTAATTTATTTATTCATTAAATTCATGTACTGAATATAAAAGGTTTCATAAGCATTTACATGTCTTTAAACTGTTCCTATATAAAATTTTATATATCTTTTTATACGTTTTTAATCTAAATTAATACACAAAAATGTACGGGAGCTACCACATTATAAATAAAAACCTATGATTACTAATGAGATCATGTTGTTCAATAAAATGTTTTGGCATTTTTAGATTTTTGGTAGTCTAAGAATTAGTCTTGGAAAATAAAATAAATTAAACTTTTTGTGACTTTACAACCTTATCAATTACTGCAGTTGTCACAACCTTTAAAAACCTGAATTAAAAGAAAACAAACAAATATAAACTTATATATCATTGGCACAAGGGCCGGAAATGAGCAGCTGACACTAGCCTGACATGGAGAGCCACAGATAATGATTCCCGCTTTATTTTGACCAACCAGCGCTTAATTAAAGCCGTGCAGCTTCTGTTTGCTGCGCTACAGTCAAACCCTCGGCTCAAGCTTATTCAAATGGCAGTCCCTGAGGGACAAATCCAAACTTGGGTGAGATGGCAAGCTGTTCTGCATCACTACGGCAACACCTGCTATTACAGGTTCCGTCTGCCAGTCAACCTGGCCCAACGGGGGGCGAGCGGACCACAAAAACATTTGTACCTACAAAATTCCTGATTAGCATACCTGTGGGAATAATGGACAGAGGGAAAAGGGGGGAGAGGGGAAAAAAATTAGCAAGGTTTAGAGAGTCTTCGCAGATTACACAAACAGTTTTTTCCCTTCGCAGTTTATCATGCAGCAGCAAACATAATTTCTGACATGATTGCAGGAAATTTCGGCGCATTGCCACTCCTGAGGTCTCTAAAACTCACTCCCCTAAGGGCACGGGAAATCATCGGTGCACATATGTAGAACACTCTGTCTTGAAAAGCACGTTAACAAGCCTATTGCGGCCCGTTATTCAGATCATGGTTGGGAGCCGATGCTTTCCGAGCTGTCAGTTAGTTGGGATGAGCCCCTCACCTGACATTGTACAGTTACACTTGACTGGTCCTCATAACCACCGAATCAAACTCTTATCATCTAAGCCATTTCATTCCGAAGTTTAGCACATACAAAACATCCTAACCTGACATCCTCCCACTGCACAATTTGTATGCAACTTAAATGAATACAAATCTACGCCCTCGTCATTTTTATACGTCCACATATTTGTTAAACAGTGTTTGTGAAGATGGTATCATACATTTAAAAAGCAAAAAACTTCACTCCAAAAGTATTATTTGAAAAAAAATGTCTAAACAAATCAAGTCGGATTGGTGGCACAGCAATTGTGTCCCGTTGGGATGCGGGTTCAAAATCAACCGGCGTTTTATTTGTTTTATTCCATGTTTTATTCCAATTCCCCACTGTAATGCTGCAAATTGTCATTGTGCTTTCTACTATGCAAATTCTGATCTGAATCAGTTTGTTCAGTAAAATGATTCACTGATTCACATGAAGTGCTGAGGAAAAGCTCCTTGAAAAGACTAATTGTTATTTGTTTGTTCTTCACAAAGCTCTTCAAAATCACTTCAGAAGCATTTACATAGAGCACAAAGTCATATGTACTACTTTATGGCTCTCTACTATGCAAGTTCTCATCCAAATGACTCTGAATCCTGAATAAATCATTAAGATCAATTTTTGAACTGGACCATATGAGTCCTTGAAAAGGAACTGTAATGAACTGTTAATTTTTTCATTAATAAGCACACCATTGTAAAAAAAAAAAAAAAAAAATAGTGTGTTTTGAGTATTATTAGTTGTATTTTAAAGTGATAGTTCACCCAAAAATAAAAAAAAGAATTCTGTGTTTAATTGCTTATCTTCATGTTGTTCCAAACCCGTAAGACCTTTGTTCATCTTCAGAACACAAATTAAGATATTTTTGGTGAAATCCAAAAGCTTTCTGACCCTGCATAGACAGCAACACAGCTACTACATTCAAGGCCCAGAAAGACCATAAGAACATTGTAAAAATAGTCCATGTGACATCAGTGGTTCAACCTTAATTTTATGAATCAACCTGCATCATGTTTTATTCCCATTCCCCACTTTAATGCCACAGATTTTCATGGTGCTTTCTACGATGCAAATTCTGATCTGAATCAGTTCGTTCACTTAAAAATGATTCACTGATTCACATGAAGTGCTGAGGAAAATGTCCTTGAAAAGATTTGACTTGAAATAAGGACTTGTTCACTAATTGTTAATTGTTTGTTCTTCACAAACCTCTTCATAATCACTTCAGAAGAATTCACATAGAGCACAAAGTCTACTACTGTGTTGTGTACTACTTATTATTATACTTTATGGCTCTCTACTGTGCAAATTCTCATCCAAATGATTCTGAATCCTGAATAAATCATTAAGATCGATTTTTGAACTGGACCGAATGATTCCTTGAAAAGATGTGACTGTTAATTTTCTCATTAAAATGCACACCATTGTTATGTCATGATTTTTAGATATTTAATATATATATATATATATATATATTTTTTATTCACAGTGAAATATTTAGAATTTATAAAAATTCTGCTGATTGCCAGTTTTCAACTGATAAAGAATAATGTCTTTTGAGTATTTTAAAGGGATAGTTCACCCAAAAATAAAACAATTCTCTCATTAATTACTCACCTCAACGTTGTTCCGAACTCATATGACCTTCATTCATCTTGGGAACACAAATTAAGGTATTTTTAATGAAATCCAAGAGCCTTCTGACCCTGCATAGACAGCAACGTAACTGACACGTTTAAGGCCCAGAAAGGTAGTAAGGGCATCATTAAAATAGTCCAGCATGTATGGTACTGTTGTAAATGACTGACACGGAAAAGAAGAAATTGTTGAATGTCACTTGGACTATTTTATCAACGTCCTTTCTACCTTTCTGGGCCTTGAACATGGTAGTTGCGTTGCTGTCTATGCTGGGTCAGAAAGCTCTGGGATTTCATCAAAAATATCTTAATTTGTGTTCCAAAGATGAATGAAGGTCTTACGGGTTTGGAACGACATGAGAGTGAGTAACTGATGACAGAATTTTCATTTTTGGGTAAACTATCCCTTTAAAGTTACATATTCACGTAAAGAGATATGCCACTTTATATAGCTTCACGTTAGTTCATTGTATATTACAGAAAAGTAGCTTCTAGCTTTAAAAGTAACATAAAAGGCTGACAAAAGAGGCAGTAATAGTAGCACTTCCCCAAAGATAAATAAAAAACAAAGTAAATAAATCAGTTAAATCTCCACACTCCTCCCTTCCACCCTCCTTGCAGCATCCCTGCCTGTTTTTCCAGGGAGGTGAGGACCGCCCTGTGCTCCTGAGAGAGAGGAAGCTCGCTGAGAGCGGCACGCTTCACTACAGAAACACCTGCTTTTGTTAGCTCACTACGCCACTTACTCTCACCCTCAGGGACGTGCCACGGGGAGGGAGGGGACTGAGGAGACACAAAGCAAACAATGTCTCTGAGCTCCATGTCATCTGGATGAGAAAACAGATCCACCACCGCCACAGAATACAGAAGGTACAGCAAAGTAGGCTAACAGTATGCAGACTTTTAGGGACGAGAACTAAGTTTCTGCTGCAAGGAACCTCTTCAAAGTTTCTTTGCTTTTAGATTGTTTATCTGGACACAAACATCATTAAAGGAATACTGTACTTAAAAAATGATAGCTTTCTTTCATCAAAAACCAGTATGACTTACTTTCTTCTGGACATTGTTTTCCATATAATGCATATACATTAGGATTGGTGCAGTCAAGGTCCAAAAATGACTAAAAACCAACGTAGAAGTATCATATGTGACCCTGGACCACAAAACCAGTCTTGAGTAGCACGGGTGTATTTGTAACAATAGCCATAAATGCATTGTATGGATAAAAATTATCGATTTTTCTTTTATGCCAAAAATCATTAGGATATTAAGTAAAGATCATGTTCCATTATTTTGGAAATTTCTTAGTGTTAATATATCAAAACTTAATTTCTGATTAGTAATATGCATTGCTAAGAACTTCATTTGGACAACTTTAAAGGCTATTTTCTCAATATTTTGATTTGTTGCACCCTCAGATTTCAGATTTTTAAATAGTTGTATCTTGGCCAAATATTTTCCTATCCTAACAAACCATAAGCTTTCCATCAATGGAAAGCTTATTTATTCAGCTTTCAGATGATGTATAAATCTAAATTTTGTTTTGTTGTCCAGGGACACATATGGACTTTCTCCTTATGAATCGTGAATAAATTATTTAAACAAATTCAAACTGAATCTATTGTTTCCTTCAAAAGATTAGACTGAAATTAATGATTTATTCTGTGTTACTCTCATTTCTGCTGCTATTTCACAATTTCCATTCTTACCAGAATAATAAGTTAGTTCATAATTTAACCCTTAGGTACTGTTCAGTTAGTTTACATTTATACATTTATAATTAATTAACTTCATCCGAATGCTATGAATCTTGGTAAAGGTTTTGGCACTTGCTTTGTGAAGACACACACAAGTAATAAAATAAAATAAAATAAAAAATAAAATTAAATTAAATTAAAAATAGTCATACAAAATGACTGCATTGCAAGTGAATGGGAAGCAAACTTCATCTGGTGGAAATGTTTGGTACTGAGCTCAAACTAAATTTTACTGAAAGCTAATTTTTTAAGATATCAACCTTAAATTCGGAACACAACTTGTAAAGACTTATGGCTTTGATTTTTATTAAGTTTTAGAGTAAAATATGCTTATGTTGTGGAAAATATATATTTCATATAAAATTTTAAAATAGTATTTTTGTGGATTTTAAGAAAGAATCTGCCCAGTGTCTTATTAAAAACAGACCAAACTTAAGTCTGTGCTCCAAAGCATTCAGCTATTTCATAAATATAATTTAGTACCATAAAATCACCTAAAAATACAAAATATGAAATAAAAAAACTCAAATATAGTTAATTCATTCCACAAAATGGTCATTTTTGACTGCAAGCAGCACAAGAGGGTTAACAGAACACTTCAGATAAAGTGGAATGGAGTCCTTTATAATGCTTTTTATTTTATTTTTAAGCTTGACAGCCACAGTCCTTAATCACTTTTATTGAATGGAAAAGAGTAGTCAGGATATTCATTTAAAAATGTCATTTTGTAAAGAAAGACGCATAGGCTGGAAACATCATGTGAGTAAATAATGACAATTTTCATTTTTGGTTGAACCATTTCTTTAATGACACAATGGTGAAATTGATGAACGCCAGGCAGTTTCTCCTCTCTGTTGTCCATTATGAGAGTCACTATAAATGTGTTCCTAATAAAGGAGTTAATCTGCAAGCATATTTTATGTTGTTGGGACTCGGAGAAAGTCGCTGCATAATATGATGTGGTTTGGGCTGTAGCGCTCATCCATATTTCACCAAGACCACTGGGAATTGTGTGCTATGAATCCCGTAACAGTGTCCTTTTAACACTACATTTCAACCACAACAAGATGCACCAGGCAAAAAATGAAGTTTCTCAATCGCTTTACATATGGGAGAATCCATGTAATCTATGAGTATTGCACATCTTCGTTTGCAAAATGGAATGATGTGTGTCTGTTTTCCTTTTTTTCCCCCATCCAGGCCTTATCTCTCCAGAATCAATCCATTATTTGAAGCCTATTTGAAAAATCCCACTGCATCATCAATGAAGAAAGGGTGTGCTGACAATTGCATTAATTACTTTATCTAAATCACTTCCAATTAACCTTACACACCACCTTACAAACAGAGGCTTGCCAGGCCACCCTGAATGATGACAGATTTTTTTTTTTTTTTTTAAAGGAAAGAGAAGAGAGAATTTAGAGTAGAGGAATTTTGGGCAGACATAGATAAGACTGCCACTTAGAGTGAGGGCTCTTCTTTTGATGAATACACATTAGATTTTGATTAATTAATTTCACATTGATTTATGTTATAATTTAACACTGATTCTCATGTTCTGGAAATAGGGTTTCCTCGCTTTACAATTAGATTTTAGGTATATCTAGAAAATAATGCTGACAGATCATCTATGCTGTCCTGTGAAGAGAAAAAAGCCTACATTTTATCTCTTTATTTTAAATTTATTTTAATGTGCTTTTAAAAAAAATGACATTAGTGCATATATCTATTACAGTTAAAAAATTATTGATCAGTCATTTGGCAAAGTGAAAATGAATACCTGTGGTGTGAATTTCATTTAATGTGCCTAGTTTCAACGAGTTCGTTGACGCTGTTGGTGATCGCTGAGGAGGAAAAAAACAGTCCATGCTGGAACTTTAAATGTTAATTATAATGCTGGCAAAAGAACTGAGAAGTTTGGAGCTTAATGATAAATAAAATGCAGCTGCAGCGAAGACTGTCTAGACCGTTACTGAAACAGCAAGACTTTCACTAGGAGAGAAAGAGTAAAACAATACATTTGTAAAGGAAGAGAGACCACAAAGCAAGCATGATAAGGAAAGGAAATAAATTAAATATATTTTAATGACCATTTGCAATTTTATAATTTAATTTAAATTATTGAAATATCTTTTCTGGATATATAAATATATAAATTAAGATGAATGTTGTTTAGAATGCTTTAATCTGCCTTAAGACTTGCCTTTCCATCATTAATAGATGAACAAACTTCTGCCTCCAGTATAAAATCTACTTTTCCTGCAGTGCCAAAACTATGTACAATAACAAGTAAACACTTGATATCTAACATGCAAATACACTTGTGTGTGCACAACCATCTCTTTATTAAACATGAGGCAAAGTTTTATACCTGTTTTTGGATGTAATTATATAAAGCAAAAAAAAAAAGGTGTGTGGGGAGGGGTGGGGGGTTTGTGAGTGGGTGGTTATTTATTTATTTATCTCAGAGCTCATGGTCTCTCATGGGGAACAGCCCGCTCTCCTCTCTTTTTGATGTGTTTGCCTTCACGGCTTCTGAGCGCTCTCTAATTCCATCTGGCCACAACAGAGGCGGTGGAATGGCACGAAAAAGCATTTCCATATGTGCAAATTAGGAGGCTGCCTCCCCAAAACTGCAGCGCCATTCCTCTGAAGTAGATAGCACTGCGGAGAGCTGCCAAGTCCTCTAATGGCAATCAAGAGGAGAGTTCTTATTGGCCTGTGTCTACCTCAGGCTACAATAGTGCATTTTCACCCTATAATTTCAGGTGTGCCTAAAAATGTAAAAACAACAGAGCAAAAAAACCCCAAAAACTACAACTAAAAACCTCATATAAATAATTTTATATGTATATAAACAATGCCAGAATCTGAATACCGTGTTCAGAAAGGAAATGGCATGGACTACGGAACCCCTAAAGGGAATAAATATGAGCTGGTCAGAAAAAAATACATTAAAGTGCTTTCTCTTGCAATTATATCATTGGGTAATTATACTGTATATAAAGTTCAATCATCAGAGAGCCGATATTAATATGGGGAGCATTGAAATCGCTTTTGAATACGTGTTTGCGTTTTACTTTCACTTTCGAGATTCATGATCACACATACTCTGTGTATACTACGGAGCAGCAGTATTTACCACACAAGACTAGATGTTTGTCAGTGGTGCTCAGGATCTAAAAAAATCATTTGCAATCGTCTTATCAGTCACCTCTCCTTACTCTGTTTACATGGTTAGCAAAATTTTATGTACTGTAACGTAACAGGCTACCGCTAGCAAGTAGCTAATGTCCATTTGGTGGCTCCGTAGAATGTGTTATTCATTTTCCGTCAAAGACTTTATATATAGAAAGACTGCACACTCCTTTTACTCATGAATGGGAGAGTGCAACACCCAATATGGCGAATATGCCCCGCCTTCTAAATGAAAGAGCCAATCGTTGATTACTAAAGTCACCCTATGGAAATAGGCAGCGTTCGCAAACTTGCGTTCATGACTGTGCATGCACATTGGCTGGTCTAGCATCAAAAACAAGCTTTTTTTTTAATGGTATTTGAACATCAGAAACAAGTTTTATGAGCCTGTTGTTGTCAAATTTCACTGGTGTTTTCAAATATGTAATTTAATTGTGAGCTTAGTTTTGGAGAATTTGATATTTCCCCATTCAAAAAGATTAGAGCTGCACTTGCATGCCCGAGAGCCGTTTCAAAGATGGCGGCTGTGCCTTTCCGAATACGGATACACTATTTTGGCACATGCCTAGTACACACATCTTTCTTTTTCGGCTTTTTAGGCTACTGGTTAAATTTTGGCTCCATTCGGTATGTAACGCTTTCCGTTACATACGCTTTCCACTTTCCACTAAACCTATTCCTAGCAAATAAAAGTCCTTAAATTTTGTACTTATTAAAAAAAATCCTGTTTTATTCAGAAAACTCCACTTTAACAGAAGAAAGTGGGTTAGGAGTGCCATTTCATGTTGGTTTTAAGGCCATGTCCACACTAATACCTTTTCATTTGAAATTATTCTCTATGTTTTGGCTTTTTTTTATATTGAGATGGTGTTTTTGTCAGAGAAAACTGAGGGGCCGTTTACACAACAAAGTTTTCAGCCAAAAACTGGAAACATTTTATGTGTTTTGCCTGTTCGTTTACACGACAACTCCATTTTGGACACTTAGTTTTGAAAACGGGTACAAGTTTTTGAAAACGGCACCGTTATCATTTCCATGTAAACACCCAATACGGAAACCTTTAAAAATGGTGATGTCATGTGCATCCGTTGTGCGTGTTAGGTATGTTAGACATGCACAGTACGTGTCGATTTTAAAGGCAAGCGTGAACAAACAGCACGCCAGCTACTGGCCTGGCATACGTAACAGTGTTTTTGGCAGTTTTTGCAGATATGTGTAAATGTTGTTTACACATGCCCAGTAAGGCGAATTTAACATTTTCGTACGTTTCAGTGTGGATGAGAAACTTTTGGAAAATACTAATGTGTACGGAGAGCGTTTTAAAAACGAAAACTCAAACGTATCCGGATTAATGTATGGTAGACGTAGCCTAAATGATTATATTACATGCCACATCTCAAATAAATAAAAATATATTTTTGATGCTTTTTTAAACACTATGGCACAAATTTAGTGATTAGTGTAGAGCTTTAAGTGCTATTTTATTTTAGAGATCTATGATTATGCAACATTTGTAGTGTCTTGCAAGCACAAATTAACTTAAACATAACTATAAAAGATATCAGCACTTCGCTGAAGCAAATTAGTAAAAGTATGACAAGTAAGATTTTACCACAATAAGCTTTCCGTTGATGTATGGTTTGTTAGGACAGGAAAATATTTGGCTGAGATACAACTATTTGAAAATCTGGAAATTGAGAGTGCAAAAAAATCAAAATATTGAGAAAATCGCCTTTAAAGTTATGCAAATTAAGATATATTTCCAGTATGAAATTTACGAAATGTCTTTATGGAACATTCTTTACTTAATATCCTAATGATTTTTGGCATAAAAGAAAAAAAAAAAAATTCTGACCCATACAATGTATTGTTGGCTATTGCTACAAATATACCCGTGCAACTTATGACTGGTTTTGTGGTCCAGGGTCACATATATGATCCTCCACAAGAATGCAGGCTCTAATATATATAAAATTTAACTTGTAAGAAGTACATTGTAACTGACCAACCTACATGAAACGCTGTTGTAAAATTTTACCACAGACATGACGTGTTTGATATGATGCCTCTCAGTCCACAATCCAACGACAAGCTTGCGTAGCTCCCAAATGTACATCAGTCCTTCAGATATTTGTTTGTACACCAGCGCTTGCTTTCAATAATATCCTGGAGTGATGCCCTGGACAGGCGAAAAAAAGATCCAGCTGGCTGACATCTCAGACAGGAGAAAATGCCTCTAGTAATAAAACATACAGCAAAGGGCACTGTTTTATAAAGCAAACCCACATGCAAAAACACGCACACACACACACACACACACACACAAACAAAGCTGTGAACGAGTGGGATTTGCCAAGCAAGTAGCGTTATCAGATTCTCTGTTTTGTTGTAAAGACATGCATTATAGACTTCCTGTACATGAAGAAAGAATTAGACCAAGTATGCATAGTAGTTAAATCTCTCTCTGCATCTCTCTATAACACTGGGTCCGTACGTATGAGAGAAAATGAATTACATGACCTAAGTGCTACTATGTGGAGATCAGGTCAGCACGAATGTAAACGTTTATGGTTGGACACAATGCATGACAAAACCCCAAAATAACACAGCCTTTTGCTACCATATGCACAGACATTACAAACAACACACATAGACAAACAGAGCAGTGTACAGGCCCTCTTTACCGACCGAAGTGGACGTCATTCTCCTCTCATCCTTTATTGATGGGCCAAGAGCTCCCATGTCTTTTGTGAGGGCAAAGAAAAGGGCTGAAACCTCACATATGTGAGAGCTTATTCTTTTCAAATTTGCAGCAATCCTGGAGATGGGTTTGGACGTTCCTGAATGGCACGCACACACACATATTAATGATAATAACGTGCTTTCAGGGCTAATCTGAATGAAAGAATGGGAAGGTGGCCATCATGGCTTTCACTGAACAAACATGGGAAAGCTACTCATCTGTTGACCTGGTTTAACAACCCCACACAAACACCTGTTTTTAGTGTTTTTCATTGTCTGCTGCTGAGTGAATTACTGAAAATTAATTTGACTAACTTTAGCAATGAATTCAGGTCGAAGATTGCACTTTTTAGTAAACCGCTACTGTATAAAACGTCTAAATGTGCGCCAAATTGTCTATCAAGGTAGGTATAATCAAAAAAACGGATATGGAAAATGCCTTTGACACTCATCTTTAATGCAAGTTTTTCTCCCCTGAAGATTTTGTTCACGTCACAGTCTATATGTCACCTTCAGTGGGACGCAATGTAGAAAATTTCACTTTATTCTTGCAGTTGGATGCCAGAAAACCCGTAGACACTAAACATGAGAATTCGCTCGCAGAGGAGAAGAAAAAGAAAAAAAAAGTCACTTGATTGGTGACAAAAGATAACAAGAAGTGGCTGCAGGGTGCCTCCCAAACCCTTGCTGTCTCAGAGTGGTGTGAATCGACCCCATCTGGTTTCATCTCACATCCCCACTCAAGATGGTGCCTTTCCTGCAAAAGCCATAATAGTATATAGATATGAGAGACAAAATATCCCTGCCAGAGTCCCTGGTGACTTAAATCAGTATGGGATCCCTCTAGAGCTCTGTCTGTTCCCTGGCCAGAATTGCAGTACACTTTAAGTAGTCCAATTTAACGTGAGAAACCACGGGCACTGCACTCCCAGGGAAGGAGGCAAGTCTCTGTCCATCTGTGGCTTTGCTTCCTGTAGGGGCAGCCTCAAGAGGAAGTCTCGGCGACGTTTGCGAGATTTATTTGTTTTTGCTAAGAGCACCGAAGCATGGGGGTGCAACGGAATCAGATTATTTACCAATGCAAAGTGCTTTGATGTGCGAATAGTTTCATATTTGAAGGCAAAAATGACATCATTTGTTCACGCTCATGTCCTTGCAATCCAGTATACCTTTCTTTCTTCTGTGGATCACAGGAGAAATACTGAACAACATAGTAGTTGCACTTCTACGTGCAATTAAAATGAAAATCATCATAAATATACCTACAACAGTGATTCGCAACCATTTTGGTCTACTAATGACAAACCAATATAATATATATACATATTTTTAAACATAAACTAGGTGGCAATATATTAAAATAGTAATAATAATAAATAAAAATTAAATTCAGTAAAATTTAAAATTAAAATAAATAGTTAAATTAAATTAAATTAAATTAAATTAAATCAATTAAACTTTTTTTAGTCATTTTTGCAGTTACAGTTACAGAGTTTTTAAGCTATTTTGTTGTTGTTACTAAGAAATAGTAATGTCTACCCCATTAATTAATTAATTAATTAATTAATTATTGAACTTGACATAACTACGAAAATGTATATTTATTATATTTAATATATATTTTATTTTATGACTTTAAGATTTTACCATGACTTTTCCAGATGTAGAAATCACATTTTTTTAACTCCCCTCACAAATCCAGGTTTTTCAAGAACTTGAGAAAAATGGTAAAAACCAACAGTTGTTGAGGGGACGAATTAAAATAAAAAAAAATGTCTGTATCTATCTTATTTTTCATTCTTCTAGTTTGTTTAAAAAGCTTTCAAAACTGTTTTTATAAAGCTGTGGACCCCTCAGAACTGTTTTGAAGCCCCCTAGTGGGTCACTACGTTTCAAGTCATCTGAAGATCAAAATTTAAGTTGTTATTTAATAATAATAATCCTTTCTAGTGTGCTATTGACTGTTGTTACTAGATAACTGAGTCGGGGAATCATATTAGCCTGATTCAAAATCACCTAGATCAAATAATATATTAAAAAGATCGGTCACACTTTATTTTAATGTCTAATTCTCACTATTAACAAACAATTAACTGTGGCTTTTGCCTCAATAAACTGCTAATTTGCTGCTTATTAATAGTTAGTAAGATAGTTGTTAAGGTCAGGTACTGGGTAGGATTAGGGATGTAAAATATGGTCATGCAGAAAAAAAAAGTTGTTTCAACTTAAAATAATGTTACCCTGCTGTCTTAAAATGTCAAATGTCAACAAAAATATTCGAGTTGTCACTTAAGTTAACATTAAGTAACTTAAAATTTTAAGTTGACTAAACAAAAAAGTATAAGTCAGCAGGGTAACAAATTATTTTAAGTTGAAAACTTTTTGGAACAATTTTTTTTTTTTTACAGTGTAAGTACTAATAAACAGTCAATATGTTAATAATAGGCATGCTAACAAGTAACTAGTTATATACTCTACTAAAGTGCTCAAAAGATCAAAGGAATAAAGTTATGAAGGCAACACCTCTCCAGTGAGGGGTTCAAAAGGTAATCTTTCTATGAATCATAACTTGCATTTATGTTGCCGTAGAGAAACCACGTGATCACCTTGATTATGTAAACAGGACAGAGGAAAAAATAGACCTGAGCTCTGAAGCACTGATGAGCAACAAAACCGGAATCAGCTATTGATGACAACCACCATGAGGACCATGATGATGAGGAGGAGGACTGAGAGAGAAAGAAAGGTGTAAATGCTACTAGGCTTTCTTCAAACATACAAATCACTCTTGCATAAATGTGGAAAAAAGTAATATATTCTTACCAATAACAAGGAAATAAGCCAAATTTTATAGCAGCGTTGTGACTTCAAAAAAAATCACCATTCAAAGGTGACCACAAAAAGTAATTACAGCCACACTGGAGACCCATACAAAGTTCCTGTCTCAGTATTCATGAAACTTTAATTGCAAGGAACAGCCAGAGCCCAGTCACCCTGGTTTTGATCAAACACAAGCGTACACACACTACACTGCGTCCAAACATTAGAAATAAGAAATAATTTTATTATTTCTTGAGAGAAACCAATGCTTGCAAGGAGTAAAAGAATATCATTAAAGTTTTATTTTTTTTACAATGGGTTGTGTATGAGAATTAACAAATAGAGGCATTGCAGTGTAAACGTGGCTTAAATATATGCAAGAATAAAAAGACCAATTATTCTCTATTATGCATAATCAATTCAATATGTAAATATCACAATTATATCATCTCTTTTTGCTGAACAATTAATAAAAGTTGACAGAAGATTTTCAAACTTTAATCTCAAATTTCCTAAAAAGTATAAAGCATGCAAATAAATAAATACATAAATGCATGTAGGTCCTATAGTGATAACTGTTTGAGGCAGTGGTGCCTCTAATTCTACATTAGTGGATGAATTGCAGTCTTTACTGTAAAGCAGAGGACTTTGATCTCATTCTTGATTTAACCAAACCGGTTATTAATCTTCTAAGCCTTGATTTAAATAGTCTAAGCAGTGGTTAACACACATTGGTCTGCTAATACAATGTCACATTCCTTGCATGTAAATACAGGCTACTGTTGAGATTTTCAACCTCATTCATTTGTGAGGCTATCACACTTCCAAAAAACAAAAAAAGTAACTTTTATGTAATCGTTTTCTGTAATAGTAGTAATTGTGATAGTTTTGTTGACTGATTTTGTTTGACTTTGTTGAAAAGTTATAGGATTATTTATTTATTTTAACTAGGCGCTCTTTTGGACGTACTTTACATACTCTTACAAGTTTTAATTGAACTTTTATGTAATAGTTTTCACTAATAGTAATAATTGTAATAGTTTTGTTGATTGATTTTGTTGAAAAGTTATAGGATTTTTTTTAACTAGGTCTCTTTTGGATGTGTAGAAGCTTTCAAAAAACATTACATACTTTACATACTCTTACAAGTTTTAATTTAAATTTCAATTCAGTTTGTGTAACAGTGTCTATTGGTGGACATACATGCAATAGATAATTCTAAAATATGAAAATTCTACCACAGTGTCATTTCCGTTTCATTTCATATTATGCATTTTATTTAACACCATTCTGTGGTAAAAAAAAAAAAGGCATTTTACAACTAGCATTTTATGCATCTTAAATACACAAAATAATATTTAAGATATTAATATTAATAGGCCAGCCGAAATATTTATTTTATAAATATTTAAAAAAACACTTTTTTTCATAAATAAACTTATTATTAACTTGTAACTTTAAATTTGCAGATAACAAGTGATATTTATCTTTATTTTTTATTTATTTATTTATTTTCCTTGGCTGAAAAAAGTTAACTAACCTTTGATAAAACTTTACTAGTAACAAAGACTTGTGTCATAGTTTGTGTAAAAAAAATGACTTCAAGCAATAAGAAAAACAAAAAAAAATCCCCACACAAAATTAATTTGTAAAGTAGAGAAAAAAAATCATGCATTAACCTTTTAACTGTCACCTCCATTTTTAAAAATAGACGTGAAAGTGCACTATCCAATTTGTTATAATTCATGAACAAATACATTTTCTAATACCATTCCAAGTACCATTTCCATGGTAAATCAATGTCAGATTTTAAATTGGTTTTCAAAGGATGAATTTTGAGGTTTTCAACTGATATATAATTTACGATTATATAAAACATGATAGGGAAAAAAGCAACGAAAAAAGACTTTGTGACAAAGGTCAGAACTCCTGTTATGATGTAGATTTTGAGGTGCACTCTTATCATAAATTAATCTATTACTGTTCCTACATAATTTGTAACGAAAAAACTGTGGTAAAATATCTATTTCTCCAACGATATATAGTTTGTCATGATTAGATTAGGATTTAACTGTAATATAGTGAAGTAAACTAAGACGTCCCTCTAAGGGGACGGGTGACAGTTAAAAGGTTAAAAAACATTTCCAAACTGAATGCATCCTTCATGTAGCAAAAAGAACATAGCTAAGATCTGTCAATTTAATAAAATCAACCATTGCAACACAAAAGTGCATGTAAGTTCAAGAAACTCCCAATAATAAAATGGACAAAGAAAGACGCATTACAAAAAACACACAGACAATTGGTGATGAAACACTGTTCGATAATCACTCTTTCTTTTTCCGCCGTTAGTTAAGAATATCTCCCACCTCCATCAGTGGAGACTCTAAGGAGCAGAAGACCCTGCAGGTCCAAATGAACTGTTTTAGTCACAGAGAGAGAGAGAGAGGGAGAGAGAGAGGCAGTGTATTCCTGGCTCTGTGCTCTGTGTGAGGTGTTAACCAAGTGAGAAGCGCGGGGACTCGCTGGGCGCCTGGCCCGCCTCCACGCACACCCACCACTTCATATCTTCATCTGATGTGTCAATCCCCAGACTGGCCTGGCAGGAGAGAGTGAGGAAAGGGTCACTAGAGATCACAGATGCCACCCTGTTCCTCTCTCCCTCTCTCTGACTGTTTTATTTTTTCTCTAAGTTTGATAAGGATCAAATGGAGTTGGAAAAACAAGCACTTTGAGGAGAAAACGAAGCTAAACTCTGAAGGAGTGGGAGTGCAGGTGGCAGGGTGGGAAATCGTTGACGGTACGTGCCACTAAGGTACGGTTGCTTATTATACTAAGAAATTAGTATATATATATAAATGAAATTTACAATCTGAAGGTTTCGGGTCAGGTGAGCTTTCGCAGGATCGAGAAACAAGCGCCGGTTTTACACTCTGCCAATACAATAACTTCCATTATGATACCAATTTCAGGAAAATATATAAATAAAATAATTCAAGAGAAAAAAAAACCTTCCCACCAGCAGTCGAACAAATGCGAGCGCTAAGTACCAAGACATCTCTCTGTCCTTTAAAGCAATGATATGAATAATAACAGTAATGATGTCTAACGTGGGAGGAGATGGTTAGCACAGTCGAGGAAAATAATGAGTTTTAATGCCAATGCTAATGGGCAAAAAATAGATCCCCCTCTTTCAAAGGAAGAGGAGCGTTTAAGAGCTCTCATTCAGCGCTACCCTTGTGATAATAGCCACACTACCACATGTCTCTCTGTCCTGAAGAAAAAAAGAAGAAGAAGAAAAAAATATACTTGTTAGACTTCTTAACGCGCTTTGCGTGTTTTGAGTTTGAGGATGCTGTCGTTCTGTTTTTGCCATCTGTTTGGCTCATTATGGGACATATCAATACTAAAATATTTGAAATTGTCATAATTTTAGGAAACCTCCGCCACCTGTGCAGGCGTCGCAGTTTGTACGCCTTGTTATTTTCTCACTGTACTTTAC
This sequence comes from Labeo catla, assembly GCA_012976165.1. Classification (NCBI taxonomy): domain Eukaryota; kingdom Metazoa; phylum Chordata; class Actinopteri; order Cypriniformes; family Cyprinidae; genus Labeo; species Labeo catla. The sequence continues at coordinate 1,118,620 of VONZ01000006.1, read as the reverse complement.
CCTTTTTACAACTCTGCTATGTTTGAGCATTTGTGCATTTAAATAGATTAACACAATGGCTATACTACAGGAGTAAGAAAGAAAGAAAGAAAGAAAGATGATCGTAATACAATCTTTCTAAAGCAGTTCGACGTCTTCTCGACTGCTCACTGACCTTCATGATCTGGTCATCGAGGACATCTGCTAGGTCAGCTTTCAGAAGCTGGTGGCTGGAACTTGAACTTGGAACAATGTTTGGTGGCAGAGAGCCCCTCTGGGAGGCTTGTATCAAACAGAGCCTTCCTCCTTTATCCGCTAAATGGCCTCCTCATATTCTTACTCTTTCGGAAATGCTTCCCTTTAAACACATTACTTGAGCCAGGATTTATAAATTATGAATCACTTGATACAGACTAAATAAAAGTTACCATTTTCACATATATAAAATAAATAAGTTAATAAGTTAATAAAATAAAGTAAGACGACTAAACTTTGTTTTCTGTATGACAAAATCCAACATTTGGTCAGCTGAAGCAATTAACAATGTCTTGTTCAGGTGTTCTTTCCTTCTTTCTTATGGTACTTGATTTATACAGACATGTATGAAAGCCTGTTTCCGCCAATGAATAAAAAACAAAAAAAAAATGTAATTGAAACTTTTTCATTTGTTACAATTCTGCCTTTTTTCTCGCAATTGCAAGTTTACATCTCGCAATTCTGACTTTTTTCTTAGAATTGTGAGATATAGTCTTGCAACTGCATGATATGAACTCGCAATTGTGCTATAAAGTCATTGGGTTATAAACTTGCAATTGTTATAAGTCCAATTTTGAGGGTGAAAAAAGACTGATATGTTTTCAGAATTGCGAGTTTGACTCACAATTCGGAGAAAAAAGTCAGAACTGCGAGTTTGTATCATGCAATTCTGAGAAAAAAAAAGTTAGAATTGCGAGAAAAAAGTCAGAATTTAAAGATAAAGTGTCAAAAAAAAATTAATTCAGTGCTTCGATAGACATAATTTTTTGTTTCACTTATTTTGCTTTCCCTAACAACCTGTCAGCTAACAATCAGTTACTAGTTAACTATAGTAAGCTGTACATGCAAGTTATATATGTGTGTATACACACATGCACATGTGCACACACAAACAAATATGTGACCCTGGTCAGCGCCAACAGCCTTGTGATTAGTGCGCCAACATATAGCACAACTGTGCTTGTGGCGACCCGAGTTCGAATCCTGTCTTGAGGTCCTTTGCCGATCACACTTCCCTCTCTCCGCCCAGTACTTTCCTGTCATCTCTCTACTGTCCTGTCCATTAAAGGCACAAAAAACAAATATGTGACCCTGGACCACAAAATTAGTCATAAGGGTCAATTTTGAATAAATAATAGTAATAATAGTAGTATTTTTCATTTGTTAACTAATATTGTTAATTATGTTAACAAAAGCAACATTATTATAAGTGTTACCTCTAAATTATTGTTTAGATTTTTTTACACTAATCTAATCCTTAAGTGTATTAAGCAGCACAAATGTTTTAACACTGATAATAAGAAATGTTTTTGAGAACAAAATAAGATTTTAAAGTGATTTCTGAAGGATCATACATTAAAGACTGGAATAACGGCTGCTGATAATTCAGCTTTGCCATCACAAGAATAAACTACATTTTAATATATATTCAAATAGAACTAGTTACTTTAAATGGTATTAATATCTCACAATATTACATTTTTATTGTATTTTGGATCAAATAAATGCAGTCTAGGTAAGCATAAAAGACTTCAAAAAATATTTAGAAATTATAACTTTAGAACAGCAGTGCACATACACAAAAAATATGCAAAAATGCACAGAAATTAATATATTGTATATATTGTTGTGCACATTTTTTATACACAGACTACTGAGAAATGCTAAAAGTTTAGTTTCGTAAGTGAGGTACAGTAAATGGCAAAAACAGTTTCAAGGTCAGATCAAGTTAAACGACAGGACACAGATGTCTTTGGAAATGGAAAGTGTCGTCTTGAAAACAGCGCAACAGCCTGTCCTTCTTCACCTCATTTCTGAGGTGTTACCCCTTGGAAAAGAAACCATCTCCTTCCACGATGTCCCCCATGTGGTGTCAACCTCCCGTCTGTGTACCACAGTATGCTAATCGCATTCAGGTCATTATTTCATTACAAACAAGGTTTAAATGTACAAGAATGGTGCCCAGTGCCACCTATTAACCTTCAATATGTTTGAAAATGAGGTATTACGGGATTCTGGTCCCCCTGTGTCCTCATTATAGTTCATCATCCAGCTTATAGTTCGTCACTTCACATCAGTTGCATTGCTTATGCACCTAGCACAGGTCCAGGGTAAGAAGTCAGAAACCTGATTGTGCTTATTGTTTCGCATGGTTGCTTGAATATTTATCCTATACAGTAAATGTATTTTCTTCTCTGTCCTGAAACTGACAATTCTGAACTTTGCATTTAAAGAATCTCAATTTGTCAAATGTCACAAATTACCATGTCTTAAAAATTCATAATTATTTTTTGTAGTAGAATTCAGAAGACCAAACTAATGATGGAGGAGGTTAATTTTTTTTTTCATTACTAATATATATATATATATATATATATATATACACACACACATATATACATATATATTGCAAAATGCATTTAAAGAAAGTCTAGGATGTCCTTGTCCTTCTCTGAAAATATGCATTTGAGACCCATTTTCACTGCAAATAATGCTGACCAGAACAAAAAGCATCAAGTATATCATTTTATTGGCTTACAACATCTCAAATACAATACTGGGAAAGATTTACCTTAGACCCCCTTAGACTTGTGATCAGTATGCATGGTTAAAATGTGCATATTCAGTCTGCTTAAAGGAAAGAGTATGGTCACCTTTTGCTTTTGCTTCTTTATCATTTTTATCATCGTTTTGCCTGCACTAGTTCATTTAATTTCATTTTACGATGTGATAAATACATTTTTGAAATTATAAGTATTCCATACAGTACACCATCTCTTCTAATCATTAAAGTTAAAACACACGGAAAGGTCACAGACCAGCAAGCCATTTGACATCTCTACGGCTCTTACTTTTCTGATACTTTTGTTCTAAGAAATCCTAGATCATCATTTACATTTTTAAATCTGCATTTTTCATATAGATTGCGTCATTTTCTAATTTTAATATCAGTGTTATTTCCCATGACACCTTTTGTCTTATTATACATTATGAATTTCTCTCTCTCCCTCTGCTCTAATCCCTGTGCCTACACCATGCTTATGAGCTGAAATATTTTATCAGGTGGAGGCCGCAGTCAAAGTTATCATTTTAATCTTATTTCAATAAAAAAAATAATCTCTCTTCTCCTGGGTTTGACAGCAGCTAATGGTTTTTGGTTATCGTAAAGGAAACTTTGAAGACTGTGACTGGGGGGGGAAAAAAGAAAAGCAAAGTGTGTTGTATATTTTTCCAAAGCCTATTCATAAAACATGAGTCAGAAAGGATACAGGTAGGATATCTGAAGTAAACCTCCGTCACATGAGCATGACTCTGTTAGGTCAATCCCAGCAATCTGTGTGGCTTTAAAGAATAACACAAAACCACGTTTCACTTGGCATCAGTAATATTTCAATAAAAGGGGCAGTTTTATTGACTACAATTTATGTATATAAACTACGCTGTTTGGGAGAAGACAAAAAAGCACAAAACATGAAATGTTACGTAATGTTGTTCAACCTTCCACCTCATATTGTATGTTAAACAATAACCAATAAAATATTCTATTTTTTTTTTTTTTAAAGAGTATAGAATAAGCTCTGTTGTGAATATACTATATGATTAAATATAAAATTCCATATGAGTCAGTAAAAAGAACCATTTCGTTTTGAATCAGACATATCAGAAAATGACTCTTGATTCAGTGAGGGAGATTCACTGACTGAGCGCATCTGATTCCACTAAATCACCAACAAGGTTATTTTATTGATTCTTTGGCTGACTCTTTAAAAAGAACCAGTTCATAAGAGCCATTTATTAGTGAAACGGACATCACCACTCATGCTGTGTTCGTTGTTGCATGCAGGAAACATTGCCTACACGTTCTAACAAAATGATATTTGATGGAACTGCTTATGGATGCCCATAAAGCTTTCCTGACAGTCAATGAGATTTTTAAATAGTATTGCACTTTTTTATGAATTTGTGACCATTGCATTTAATCAGAAAACAGGTGAAAATTCACCAGATCTATCCACCTCATTTTTTATAGTTTGACCATTTACAACTTAAAGCTGTGAGACTTTTTTTTGTTGTTGTTTTTTTTTAGAAAACATACTTTTTTTTCCCTGTAATCATAAATACTGCACAACTGTTCATAGCACAAATAGTTTAACCTTTGCTAGTCTTCGATATATTTACCTATAGTGGCTAACGAATCTGACATTTTGCTGATTCACAGAAAATAGATTACCTTCGCATTTCAAAATAATGTGGAAAAAAAGGTTTTTTTGAAGATATGTTTAGGACTTTTTAAGGCCAAGTCAAGAAAATTTAAGAGTAAATAAAAGGGGACACACAGAAATGAATCAAAATGAAGTTTATGATTAAATGAGTTCATGATTAAAACAATACCAAATATCTGCCAGTGTGGGTTCAGAAAAATGACAAAAATTACAAGGGAAACCAAGTTAATACCTCATTGGGAGATATTCGTTATTGTTTTAAGTATAGATGCATATAATTTGGTTAAATGTATGTTGGTTTAAGAATGTTTGCATTGGAAAAAAAGAACAAAACAAAACAAAACAAAAAAAACAAGGAAGACTTTTTTCCTCAATGTATGCAACAATTAATGCCACGCCTTTGTGAATTTATGCCTTTCTGCTCTGATTTAGGACCTTTTTAAGGCCTTAATGTGTAAAAGCGCTAATTAAGATTTTTTTAAACCTGCAGAAACCCTGGTCATGAAATATCAAATTCATGTTATGAATGTTAAAATGGCTTTGAGGTCTTTAAAAAAAACAAAAAGACATTATGAGAGTTATTATTATTATTATTAAGAAAGAATCGCGTCATTCTATTTATCCGTTTGTTTTGTTTTTTTGTTGTGTTGTTCTTTTGTCTTTTTTCTTTTTTGAATATGTGTTTTCTGTTTATTATTAGCTGACTCGGTGCTTCATCATTCTGCAAAAATTCATATCTGCTGAACATAAGGGAGAGAAACAGTGGGGAATCAATCTTTTGTGCTTGGCCAGATAAACACAAGACACAATCAGAGGGAGGAAAAGAGACAGAAAGGAGAAGGCCTCATCCTGCCGGTGATGGATAGCTAGAGTAAAAGTGTCAGGATGGTATTATGTAAATTAAGGAGGCATCCGAGCATCGCCTTGATGATTATGGGAGAAGTGAATGATGTTTGCGCTCCCCAGGCACTTTGCTGTGCCTTGTTATTTTTTTTTTTCTCCCTTCCAGCCACCCCTCGGATGCATACGGCCTGACCCCCTGGACGGAGGGGAGGAGAATCTCCCGGGAACACACTCCAAAAAATCGGAAAAGACATCTGTTTCATTTACTAAACAAATTATCTGCCAGGATTTCTCACCTAATGGGCATGGGGAATGGAGTGCAGACTCTGAACACACATGAAACAGGAAGCCGAGGGGCGGCCCGCTGCTAATAATGCCTGCTCTCCTGACCTCATCCTGGCCTCTTGCCGCTTTCGCCCCGGCGTTACATCTACAACTGACAACGATAGCCAGGAATTCTTAAATCATCTGTCTGGGATTTGAACACAGCGTCTGAAAATGTAAAAGGACGCCTAATCCAAAGGGAATATCATCATATTGGAATGAATGCCTGGGGTCATTTATTTGACTATGAAAAGCCAAATATTATGAAGACCTTTACCTATAGTTTCACAACTATTTTAAAATTGTCAATCATCTGTAAGGACGCAGGTATGCTGTCCTTTCAATGTATGCGACACAAAAGGTATTTTCCTTTCAGCAAGAACTTTATTTCAAACAAAGGGGTAACGTATTGCTTTAATAAAGTATTTGTATGGACTTCTGCTTGTGAACGGCGCTACATGACTCGATTTTCCAAAGGCCTTTTCAACTTTATTCATCACTGCACAGCTCTTACACCATGTTACAAGGACATGAAGCTAAATGCCTTTCAAAATTCAACCTATAACCTTTCACTCCTAAGAACTGAAATAAATAAATGTTATAGATAGATAGATAGATAGATAGATAGATAGACAGACAGACAGTTTTTATAGGTGACTTTATTTAACTGCATCAAGCCCTTCACTGTCATTCAATACACAATGCTGTGTGTTAACTTATTAATTTTGCTCTTCGATGAATCACCCCTGATTACTTCCGTGAAAATACATTCATGATTTTGACTTTGCCACACAATGCATTTCTGAGTAATACTTTCTCGCAGAAACTCTTAATAGTAGATAAAATGAACATTAAAAAGAAATATTCTGGGTTCCGTGAAAGTTAAGCGCACTTCTGCCATTATATTGATTATCACAAAAATGAATTAATTTTGTCTCTTTCTTTTGAAAAAGCAGAAATCTAGGATTCAATGAACATAACAGTTGTGTTACATAAACACTGAAATATTTACTACAATAGTAAATATCAGATATAAACAAGATGCGTGTTAATATGATTTTTGTGTGGGAAAAAATCATTAACTAACCTCTGTGTAAAGTTACATTATATCCATATTAACAACTTTGTTGCAATGACAATAAAACACATAAAACCACAAAACATGATGGGGAAAAAAAAGTTTACAGATAAAAAAGGAAGGGAAAAAATCTTCACATTTCTGCTTTTAAATGCTCAAAAACATTGCTTCATTCACTTTCATATTTTTTATCTCCTGTGGTAAACAACATTATGCCACAAATGCTGTTCATTGACCTTGACTTGAATTGTACCCAGAACATTTCTCTACAGACATCTGAACATATGTGAGAAACAATATTTTTTCTGGCTTTTTTTTTTACTTCCATTAATATTTTGCTTACTACACTGTAAAAAAAAAAATGACCATTAAAAATGCTACAGTAAAAACCTATTAATTGGTTAGTTAATTGGTTTCCCCTACTAATTACGTTCTGAAATAAATAAATAAATAAATAAATGTTATAGATAGATAGATAGATAGATAGATAGATTAGACAGATACATAGATAGATAGATATAGGTAGTTTATAGGTTTATAAAAAAATGACTGATTTTAACGCTAAAATACTGTAAAAATGCTACAGTAAAAACCTACTAATTGGTTAGTTAAATGGTCTTTTAGCGTTTGTGTGAATGACAGGGTGTACCTATATATGTAACCCTGAACCACAAAACCAGTCTTAAGTAGCACAGGTATATTTGTTGCTATTATAGATTTTTCTTTTATGCCAAAAATCATTGGGAGATTAAGTAAAGATCATGTTCCATAAAGATACTTTGTAAATTTCCCACCGTAAAAACATAAAAACTTAATTTTTGTTTAGTAATATGCATTGCTAAGAACTTTTGCAATTTTCTCAAAATTTTGATTTTTTTGGACCCTCAGATTGCAGATCCTATCATAATAAACCATACATCAATGGAAAGTGTATTTATTCAGCTTTCAGATGATGTATAAATCTTAATTTAAAAAAATTGACCCTAATGACTGGTTTTGTGGTCCAAAAGGTACAAAACAGATTTCAGTACTTCAACAGGTTGGTATAACATTATATCAGTTAATGAAATCATAGTATTTAAATGTAAGTTTAAGTTAAATCCGTAAAATGTCGCTAGCATATTTGTTTACGGTAAAATTCTGACAGTGATTGTTCTTATTGATTATCGTCACTATTTTTGTAATTCATCATAATAAGGTTCCAAAACGACATCAATATCTGATTGCGTTCCTATGATTTCATAGCAACATCTGTCCTATTGCATCCATTCATGTGTTTTAGCGTGTCTGTCAGATTTTGGCTGACATGAGAACAGAGAAAGAGAGAAAAAGAGAGAGAGCCTGCACAAGCGTCCGGTCACATCTAGGATTCTAATAACCCTTTCTCCATAACCCAACTCTGCCCTTCCATGTTAACATACTGTGAACTGAGCCCAAGTGACAAAATCAATCCATCACGGCCATGCTGTCGACACAAAGAGGGACAGAGGAGCTAACAGAAATTGATGACATCCCTGCTCGAATTTTACACCGTTTCGGCCACAGCGGCGATTGAAACAGACAAAGATTTATAGTCCGACCCGTGCCGCTGCTACCCTTGATTGCCTCTTTTTTTCCCTGAAAGGCTTTTCTGCATATTTATTCCCAAGCTCATCAGGACCTCAGAGAGGCATTAGAGTGACAATCTTATTCCACCTATGGCGCAGCAGCATCTGGGAATTTGCATCTCTCGCTGCATATAAGACTAATGCTCTCCTGCCCCTCAGTTGCTTCTGTACCGCTTTTATTCGTTAATTATGACTTTTATCCGTCCTCCGTTTGCTCACAGCTCTTATTTGTGTGTCTCACTGTGTAATTTAGAGAATAATTCACACTGGTGAGAGCTGATCTCACTGTCTGTTTAGCTGGCACTGCGAGTGGGATTATAGCCGGCGGGCGCTGGCTCGATTAGTTCTTGTTGTGTTGTTTTTGTTGGTGAGACAAACCTTTCTCATTGGCATTATTGTGTTTGAAAGATGTTTGTGGTGACAACATGTTTGGCTCTTAAATTGCTCCATTTATCTGTGTGCGCGCGAGTGTGTGCGCGCGCGTCTTCTCTGCTGCGCAGACCTGCCCTGCGTCATGCATTGAAGGTTTTACGAGTACTTATGGAAAATATAAATTTCATCGATATTACTGGCTAGAAACAAATGCTTCTCATCACAAGCGTCGTAAAAACGAACACAGCAGTTAGCGTGACAGGAAACTGATTATAATAATTCAAATGTGATGAATAACTTTCATCAAACATCCAGCGCGAGCATCTCTAGATGGAAGTTCCACATCTCTGAGTATCCATTACAAATGTGCTGTGAAATGGAAGGAAACGGGACCTTGCGCCTCTTTGTGCATACCATAAACATGTATTACGCCAAAAATGTTCATATTAAACACAGAAATGGCTGACGAACTCTAGAGACACTGTCAAGAAAATGTAATACCGCCACGTCGTCACACACTCCGCCCGCGAATAGTCCGAAAATGATCAGGACTCTATGACTGCATCAGAACATTTCAATAAGTCTGAATGCTTTCAGAAAATTCTCCATCATATTTTATGGCATGAATGCTGATTTATTAACTATAGAATGTAATTGCTTCTGCTAAACAAGGTGAAGTCTGTGGAAAGTAGAGAACGATTGTATTATTAAACATGGGCTGAGAAGAACTGAGATAACAAGACGGTAGCTTTCCACAATCTGTATCTTCGGTGTAATGGTATTCTTTAAGATGTTTCTAGATGAGCTTGCAATTCCTTTGAAATAACTGAAAGTCACTAGCTCTGTATCTTATTTTTGGCTAGTTTCCAAATTTAAAGAGATAGCTCACCCAAAATTAAAATTCTGTCATTATTTACTCACCTTCATGTCATTTCCAAGACCTTTGTTCATCTTCAGAACACAAATTAAGATATTTCTGATTAAATCTAAGAGCTTTCTGACCCCGCATAGATGCAACTGCCACATTCAAGGCCCAGAAAGGTAGTAAGGACATCATTAAAATAGTCCATGTGACATCAGTGGTTTAACCTTAATAGGAAGGAAAACATTATCTCCATATAATGGACTTCAATGGTGCCCCCAAGTTTGAACTTCCAAAATGCAGTTTAAATGCAGCTTCAAAGGGCTCTAAACAATCCCAAGCTGAGGAAGAAGGGTATTATATCTAGCAAAACAATCGGTCATTTTCGAAACAAATGGACAAATTATACTTTTTAACCTCAAAAGCTCATCTTGTCTAGGTCTGCGTGAACTCAGTTTTTTCCGGTTCAAGATAGTTAGGGTATGTTGATAAACTCCCATTTTGTTTTCTTCCCCATCTTCAAAATCATCCTGAATTGCTGCAGAAGAACTGACCCATTGTTTACAAAGTGAACATGCAAAGAAAATCAAATGCCCTTTACAAAAAAACAGCAATGTAGGACGATTTTGAAGTTGAAAAAGAAAACGAGATTGGAGTTTTTCAACATACTCTAACTGTATTAACACAGATTACAATCGCAGAGAATAGACAAGACGAGCGTTTGAGGTTAAAAAGTATATCAATTGTCAATTTGTTTTGAAAATGACCAATCGTTTCGCTAGATAAGACCCTTCTTCCTCGGCTGGGATCGTTTAGAGCCATTTGAAGCTGCATTTAAACTGCATTTTGGAAGTTGAAGCTTGTGGGCACCACTGAAGTCCACTATATGGAGATAATTCCTGAAATGTTTTCCTCAAGAAACATAATTTCTTTACGACTGAAGAAAGAAAGACATGAACATCTTGGATAACAAAGAGGTGAGTAAATTTTTCTGTAAATTTGTCTGTAAAATCTGTGAATTTTTGTTCCGGAAGTGAACTAATCCTTTAAGGTTGAACCACTGATGTCACATGGACTATTTTGTTTTCTAAGCTCACAGATTTAATCAAAAATTTCTTAATTTGTGTTCCGATGAACGAAGGTCTACGGGTTTGGAACGACATGAGGGTGAGTAATTAATGACAAAATTTTCATTTTTGGGTATTCTGGGTAAACTATCCTTTTAATGCACACAGAGTACATTTTACGTCAGAAAGGGTCATTCAGAAATCGCAGTTCATACGAGGGAAGTTTCTTTTCAACAGCTTGTGCAGATAGAACAAACTTTGCAGAAACTGTCTTAAAAAGGCTTATTGGAAATGCACAGCAAGAATTCCTAAAAACAAGGAACATTACTTGGAATTATAAGCATTCAAAATGCACTCTCTAACCACTTTTGAAATGCTAATATGGTCAAACTCCACTGCTGATTTTTTCAATACATTTCAAAAAGGGATGAATCACAATTAGCCAAGTTTACCAAATGTACTGTAAAGTGTACTTTCAGGGTTTATTCTCTTGAGGAACCTAGAGGACATGTCACTTATCATGAACTAGAAATAGCCCACTTAAGGACTGAACTCACAAAGAATAACTGGCTCAGTGACACTTCATCCAGTGAAAGCAATTGTTTGGCTAAATGTAAATGTGGGTTAGATGTTGGGTGTCAAACGTTTACTAAAAAAAAGTAAGATGTATATGTATACATTTTTAGGTCACAAAGGAAAATCTTAGTTCATGAAGGAGTTTACATATACATATATGTCCATACATATCCTCAAAAGGATTTAGCACATTGTGCAAAAACGCTGTGTTGTCAAAATGCCAGTTCTTAAGAAATTGCTGATCGGGCAAATTGCGCATTTTCACTACCTCGGTGACATCACCTTCGCAGTAGTCTTCGTGCCGTTGGACATTTCCATTTCCACACGAGTATCGCTTTACCTTCGCTAAATCTTCCCATTAACACTGCCAAAGTGTGACGTATACCTATAGCTCAGTTGATTAGGAAAAAAGAAAAGTGGTTTTATGTAGCTTTGGGTGCCTGACTGAAGAGCCTATTAGACTGCGGTTAGTGATGTTGGCACAGGAGGCCTGCATTGTGCAGATCAGACCATCCCTCCCCCTTTTGACACAGTCTGTTTCCTGAGGAGCCCCTCTCTCCTCTCTCTGCCACTGCTCCCATGTGGGCGCCAGTCAAACACTCTGGCCCCCCATCACAGCATCTGCATCCTGTGCAATTTGTCATTGGCCCGTCTTTGCATTGCCATTGGCTGTTGCCGAGCAACCTGTCCGTCTCACAGACTATTTCCCATGATAAATTAGCTGGGCTGTTACTATGCCAACCGAATTTGTTACTTAATTAAACTGATTCAGATCACAATTGGCTGGAGGGGGTAAAGAATTGGGGCACACTTTGTAGCGGTACAGCCTGCTCTCACACACCGGGCCGGAGAGCCATGCAAAACGACTTTTACGGGGAAGCAAATATGATTTGAAGCCGTTAATAGTGACTCTTTCATATAACCACTGTCAAAGACTTTTCCTCTAAGATATACAAAATATTACAAGAAATTATTGTATTGCATAGTACACACTGTAGCAATATTAAACAATGGAACAACATACTTTATATGCAATTCTGCGATGGAACTGAGAAGTAATGCATATATATATATATATATATATACACACACACATATATATTTTTTTAGATCTAAAGTGTTGTATGTAACAAATACACTGTAAAAAGCAGAACTGTGCTGAATTATTCAGATGTAGTGAGTTTTAATATTTAATATTAATATTACACATTATTTTTGACTTGAACAAAACCAGTTAATTTAGATGGTACTACATGCAACACATTTTTTAGGTTACTTGACAAAACGTTTTTACTAAATGCCAAAAATCTGAGTCCAAATGCTGCATAGATTCTCAGTGCCAATATTCAGGCCTTGCCGTCTTGCCTTTTTTATTCGTTTATTGAGAAAGAAACAAAAACAGCGAAGCAATTTGGTTATGCGTGCGAAAGGGCAGAGGGAAGAATGGAGGCATGTAATCCCCTTAATTTGGAACATCACACCTTCAGCATTTGCCTGTATTGGAAAGGGGCTCTTATCCAATCCCACCTCTGTTTCTGGCTATTCTTATTTCCATACATCCTGACAAAACCATTTTGTCCCATCTGATTGGGTCTATTTGCATCAGACACCTTTTCTGCATATAGATTGATGGGTTTAATCAGTGAATCAGGGAAACCGTTCAAACATCAATCACTGTCAGTGCTGTCTTTCTGTCTCTCTGCAGCCAGGCCTTGATTTTCTGCTCAGATTCATCCGAAACGCACGCAAATGTAACGAAGAACTAAGGAGAAACGATTTGAGAAGAGACCAATAACTTATCGGCGCCTCACACTCAGGCCTTCTCTCGCTCTTGGTCCGCCGCCCCTCTCGTTCAAGCCCTTCTAGTTTCACGTCAAGGCTAGTTTCACTCGCCGGTTTGCGTAGAAAGGAGAAAAGGAGTGAAGCGAAGTCTCTCCACCTGTCTGCTCGTTTGTGAAGAACACCCCAGATGGGTAACACCTCACCAAACGAAAATAGGGAAATAAATCAAGTGCTTCCTAAAAGACCTTCTCTGATTATCTTCTTTGGGAAAAAACAGATTTGCTTTTCCGCTCCAATAGGCAAAACAAATAACTGACATCATATACCTTCCCGGGGCAGATCTGGAGAGGAATGGATGCTAAATGCAGTCATATGACCCCTTGATAATGTAAAATAATTACTTATTCTCTAATGAAAAGAACATTGTAGAGCGGCACCAAATAAATAATTTGTTTCCAAACAGGTTTCCTACTGTCCCTACCAACATTATGTCATTCTTAAGCCAAACCGAACACTTTAGCCCTAAACCCAAATCGTAGGTTGAGCAAACCCTGTTGAAATAAACAGCATATGCTGGTTAGGTAGGTTTTGAAGCATGGATGCTGGTTTAAGCTGGTTTAAACTGGTCATGTGTTGGTCCTAAGATGGTCCTGAGCAGGAGCTAGTTGCTTAGGACCAGCACATGACCAGCTTAAACCATCTTATGACCAGCACATGGCCAGCTTAAACCAGCTAAAGACCAGCTGAAACCAGCATCCATGCTTCAAAACCTACCTAATCAGCATATGATCATTTTTTCAACAGGGAAAAAGGGTCAGGACTACAAATAAGTCTCTTCTAAAATAATTTCTCCCTAAATCTTTGATGCATTTGCATGTGTTTTAGATGAACAGACATACTGGGAAATCAACCAACAAATAGCTTTCTAATAATTTGTCTCTGGGAATATGAACTGGGATAAGGAACCAAATTTTGGAAAGATGTTCATGTCTTTCTTCAGTCTGAAAGAAATTATGTTTTTTTAGGGAAAACATCCCAGGATTTTTCTCCATATAGTGGACATCAGTGAAAACCAATGGTCTGAAGTTCCAAAATGCAGTTTCAATGCAGCTTTAAATGGCTCTACACAATCCCAGTCGAGAAATAAGGGTCTTATCTAGCAACTAGATTTTCTATTAAAAAAAAAAAATAATAAATAATAAAAAAAATAAAATGTATATACTTTTAACCACAAATGCTTGTCACGCACTAGCTCTGCACTGCACGTCTAAGACTTCATGCATTACATAATCACGTGGGAAAGGTCATGCGTGGTCAGTTTTTCGACTGTGTACTCTGGTTCAAAAAGGTAGGGTAGGGTGAAAAACTCCATCTCATTTTCTCCTCCAACTTCAAAATCGTCCGACATCATTGTTTTACCCTTTTTTTGTAAAGGGCGTTTGACTTTCTTTGCATGTTTGCTTTGTAAACACCGGGTCAGTTCTTCCGCCTACGTCACTCGTGACCTTTCCAACATGACTACATAATGCGCGAGCTAGTGCAAGATGAGCATTTGTGGTTAAAAAGTGTAAATATAACGTATATAACGTATATAAAGTATAAATTTTCTTTCTTTCTTTCTTCCTTTTTTTTTTTTTTTTGAAAATTACAGATCATTTTACTAGACAAGACCAGTTATTCCTCAGCTGGAGTCATGTTGAGCCCTTTGAAGCTGCACTGAAACAGCAATTTGTTCAATCCATTGAACTCCACTATATGGAGAAAAATCCTGGAATGTTTTTCTCAAAAACCTTCTTTTCGACTGAAGAAAGAAAATTTACATCTTGTAAAAAAACTCATTTACCATTGCCTTAGCATGCAACAACCACAACACATCCATGCTCACCCATACTCTGCCATTGGCCACAATACTCTCCTGATCCTGAATCAGGTCTTTGGAAGCCCTCAAGAGGCTGAGCAGTCGTACATGCCTTTGCATCTTCTGCATGGGCTAGTCACCTTTGGCTCTCGCCGAATTAATCAAACTGCCCTTGGTGCTCTAATTGGATGACAGTCATTCTCCTGCCCTATACGCTAAAGGTGTACGTATTCAAGGGGGAAGGTGGGGATTCTTATGTATCTTCATATATTCTCCACACCTTTCACCTCATCTACGTCTCAGTCTCTACCACCCCCCATCCTGACCCCTCATTTTTTACCTGTCTCTCGCATTTGAGGTGGAGCTGCATGAAAAAAAAATGAGTGGTAGCAGGTCATTAGGGCATCTTTTTTTCCTCACAAGTGATTTTTCGTCTGTCTTAAGCACATGCAGGGATGTAGGTGGCCTCTAATGTACAGCACACCGCAGCAGAGCAGTCAAGGAGGTTACGGAGCACAACGCATCCTGGGAGAAGCGTGCGAGCGAGAGAGACGACCTGTCTTCCACACCGACGCCTCCTCTCCGACAGCCATTTGCATCCCCTTAGAGGTCACACACTTGTCTGTGGAGGACGAATCGAAGACAAGCAGACAGATCACTTTCACTAACATAATCGTGTTTGTTATGGCTGAACGATTGAGACATATGCTTCCAAGATGCAAAATGGGATGCTTGTGTTTTATGCAGGGCACATTTGATGGAGTCTCTATCAAAATGAAAAAAGACGCTTCTGTCTACGTTTCAGAACGCAGTATATTCGACGTATGTATATCCAGTGGCCCCAAAAGCCCACTGTGCATTAGCACAGAGTCTGGAACCACTAAATGAGAATTAGCTCTTACCTTTATCGGAAAAATTGAGAGTGTTTCAAGAAGTCTGTTGTATAATGTCAAATCAAAATGCTTTATCTTTGATGTTGCAGTCCATTTTTAAAAGGGCCGACATGCATCTGCTTTTAGGGAGCTCCACTTGGTCTTGGTGCCCTTGGTGAAAGATAAAATGTGACTAACTAAATAATATACAAACTAAATAAAATGTACAAAAAACTCAACATTACATTTACAACATTAAACACTAAACATTTGTAGTAATGAATGGAATGAATGAATGAATTTATTAATAAATGCTCAATATCGGAAAAGTTTATGTATTTATTTATTTTAGGGCTGGCAAACGATTAATCGCGATTAATCGTAAACAAAAGAAAAGTGAATTTGCCAAATATATGTGTGTGTACTCTGTGTAATTATTATGTATATATAAATACAAGTTCACGTATATATGTATATATTTAAGAAATATTTACAAGCATATGTATTAGAATTTTTATAGAATTTATATTATATATATATATATATATATATATATATATTAAATATTTTGTACATAAATAACATATTTCTCTTAAATATATACAGTAATTTGTGTGTATTTACATATATAGAATAATTACACACAGTACACACACATATATTAGACAAACTCAAACTTTTATTTTGTATGCGATTAATAGTTTGACAGCCCTAATTTATTTATTTTATTCATTTTATTTTTAATTTATTTATTATTTATTTTTACCATACAAGAGGTCATGGATTCAAAACTTGAACTAATAGTCAATTTCAATAAAAAAAAAAAACAAAACAGCAAATGTATCAAATATTAACATGTATTAATATACCTATAGTATATATAAATTTAATGCAAATTCAGAGACGAATTACACTTTTTTGAGGTTGTAAATAAAGCAAGAAAACAAAATACTATTTCAAGAAAATACTATTTCAGTCATTCTATTTACAAATTTCACTTTAAATGCAATGTGTTACTTGGCATTTCATTCATTTTATACAAACACACTTCTACAATACTTAAACGAAAACATAAATAAATAAAGCTAAAAATTCTATGCTAATGGTCTCTTAATGTTGTCTTTTTTCGGAGGTATGTTATGGGTGGTGCTGTAAGCAGAAGGTGGGATTTCCATCTATCACTGTCACTCAGGACTACCACAACTAATTATACTCTGGCCTAGTCCTGGCCACAACGAGCCTGGATCGCAACCAGACCTCATTGTACAGCTTAAGACAAGCTACAAATAGGCAAGTACATGATATTATTGCTTATTTTATGGTTGGTAGAAGCAATTCATTCATTTCATAGAATACAGACATTTTTCTTGACTCTACCACAGATAAAATACACATTTCCTGTCTTGGTTCAAAGAACCCAAGTGAAAGCTGTAAAACCTGACCACTACATGACCTGAATATGCATTTCAGATTTATGCCACTATTTGGAGGCTTTGTGGAATAAGAATGTGCCTGAAAGATTTTCACAGTTCAAGGCACTTACAGGCAAACGTGTCATCTGCGGTTGCATTGTGCGAGTGAACCTTGGAACAGCTTTCAGTGGCTAAAGCAAGGTGAGAGCATTTTTAAGCACAAGATTGGCCACTTGAGAACAGCGACCTATAAATGATACACATCTGTAAATGGATGCAGCTTCTTTCCTTTTTATCCATGGGCCAAAATCTGAATAATTGAAAAGAGACACATCTTGTGTAAGTGTCTGGAATTTTAAACATTAATAGCACTGCATTCCCTGGACAGCTCCAGCTACATTGAAACCACAAAATGATATACAGTCATATGAGTTCTGCCATTTAGAGCACAAGAAAGCACTTCCCAAATTATTTAAATCACCAGAATATATGTCATTGACCACATTCATCCATGCAAAAATACCTCTATGGTTGAAAGAGTGATTACGCAACAAATTATGGATCTATGCAGACATCATTTTTTTTAAGAGGAACCAGTAGCGGTTTTGCTTCAGTCCTGATGAGAGGACAACAAACACAGTTTGACTATTAAGCAGGCTTTTTGTTATTTAACATATATACATATAGACAAAAACAAACTGTATGAGAGAGAGAGAGAGAGAGAGAGAGGGAGAGAGAGATATTGGGGGGCATTAGTTGATCAAAAATACAATAAAAACAGCAATAATGCAAAATACTATTGCAATTTAAAGTAAAAGCCATTATTCCATTTTTTTCAGGATTCTTTGATGGGGAAAAAAAAGTAAAAAGAACAAGATTTGTTCAAAATGTAAATCACTTGTAACAAGTTTTTTACAATCATGTTTTATCAATTTAACATATCCTTGCTATTTCTGTAATACTGACCCCAAACTTTTAAAACGAAAATAAACGCTGTTCTTTTTAACTTTTTATTCAAAGAATCCCAAAAAATATATCACAGGTTCAAAAAAAGATTGCAGAATCTGCAAAACATTATTTTGCCAAAATAAGAGGAATCATACAAAATGCATGTTATTGTTACTTAGTACTGACCTGAATAAGATATTTCACATAAAAGATATTTGCATATAGTCCACAAGAGAAAATAATAGTTTAATTTATAAAAATGACCCCATTCAAAAGTTTACATCCCCTTGATTCTTAATACGGTGTTGTTACTCAAATGATCCACAGGGTTTTTTTCTTTTTTTTTTTTATTTAGTGATTGTTTGTCCTGAACAGTTAAACTGCCTGCCATTCTTCAGAGAAATCCTTTTTTGGTTTTCCAGCATTTTTGTGTATTTAAACCCTTTCCAACAATGACTGTATGATTTTGCGATCCATTTTTTCACACTGAGGACAACTGAGAGACGCACATGCAACTATTACAGAAGGTTCAAATGCTCACTGATGCCCCAGAGGGAAAAATGATGCATTAGAGCTGGGGGTGAAAACTAAATTTAAGGTAAATTTAACTTATTTTGACTTCTAGGAAACATGCAAGTATCTTCTAAAAGACAGTACTAAATGAAAATGTTCAAAAGTTTTCACCCCAGCTCCTAATGCATCTTTTTTCCTTCTGGAGCATCAGTGAGCATTTCAACATTTTGTAATAGTTGCATGAGTCCCTCAGTTTTCCTCAGTGTGAAAAGATGGATCTCAAAATCATACAGTCATTGTTGGAAAGGGTTCAAATACACAAAAATGCTGGAAAACCAAAGAATTTTTGGGACCTGAAGGATTTTCCTTTTTTTGAAGAAGAAGAAGAAGAAGAAGAACAACAACAACAGCAGGCAGTTTAACTGTTCAGGTCAAACAAGGGACTCAAGAACAACTATCACTAAACAAAAAAACACAGTTGTGGATCATTCAGGTAACAACACATTATTAAGAATCAGGTATATGTAAACTTTTGAACGTTTGTTTTCTTTTGGGGACTATACATAAATATCTTTTATGTGAAATATCTTATTCAGGTCAGTACTAAAACAATAACATGCATTTTGTAAGACCCTTCTTATTTTGGTAAAATTAACATTTTGCAGATTTTGCAAGATGTATGTAAGCTTCAACTGTACACATAATATATATATACATAAAACTGTTTTCAACATTGATAACAAATCAGCATATTAGAATGATTTCTGAAGGATCATGTGACACTGAAGACTGGAGCAATGATGCTGAAAGTTCAGCTTTGCAACCACATTATATTTTAGTGTGTATTAAAATAGAAACATTATTTTAAATTGTAATTATAATTTACAGTATTACTGTTTTTACTGCATTTTTGATCAAACAAATGCAGCCTTGATGAGCATAAAATCTGATAACATTTTACTTACACACCCACACATTCATACATATCAGTTTCAATGGACATGACAATTACGGATCAAGACACATATTTTTAACCCTACAAGTCACTTAAAATAAAGTTGGAGATAAAGCTCTTCTCTTATGGAGAAAGAACAGGACTGGCTAGGAATTCCCTCCAGCTGTTCTCTGGGCATCCTTTAACCTGCAGGGTTTTTATTGATCGGTGTCTAAAGACACAGATCGGCTGTCAAACGTTCGTTAAGATTATCACAGGAAAGCCTGACTCATGTATGACCTCAAGCAAAATATTCATTTTTAAGATCAGTGCCCTTTGCTGCCATTAAACTGCACTGGCCAGACAGTTAACAATGGGCTGCTTCATATGAAACATTCTTTTTATGACAGCTGGGGCATCAATAAAATCTTTTTTGTAACTACTGTCACTTGTTTTGGTTAACTGCCAGTCCCCTACTGCCATAACGTATGGATCTCTGACATAACAGTTTGTTTTTTCCACCTCCTACTCTTATCTTTGTGGCCAGGTCTGTCAGAGTTTTACTCAGCGTGATCAATATCACACAAGCACTACTGGCGTTTAACGTCCTCTTGGTGGTTTTAAGCAGGTGTAGCTTTGTTAAAAGGTGAGCAACCTTTAGGTTTGTTCGTGTGCTCAATGCATTTGATGATCATGGCAAAACGCACAACAAATGTTTTATCTGCAAGTGTCAGTTAGATAATAAAAATGCAAAATAAACTGGAATGAAATGCGGCTTGTCACAAACAACCACAAAGAAAGGTTGCGCGCAGTTCCTGGTGTGGGGCTGTTCGAGGGGCCTATTTAAGAGCCATTATCAGAATTAGCAGGAAAGCCTTTTTAAAGACAAGAAGCACAACAAAAACCACCAAATAAACTGCCTCTGTTTTCCTCTTCCCTTGTGTTTTGGAACTTGCTGAAAGGGTTGTTGAGTTGCGGCTAATCGCTCAAGAACGTGGTATCGGTGCTTTGCATAATGTGTTCACCGGTGGTCTATAACAGGAGGCAATAATGCACTGCTTTCTGCAAGCTTATCATTTGTGGTTTTGTGGCCAAAGGCACATTCAGCCACCAAGAGCATCATGGTCAGAGGAGGTGACGTGGCGAGCTTCCTGATGTTCAACAGTCATTTCCTCCGTTTAATTAATGATGAAATACTCCTACATTCACAAACAAATCCCTAAGATTAAAAAGTAAATGAAAGGTTATTTGCTCATTTTTAAAAGGTTATCTGATGGAAAATATAAGTGAATAAAGAAGACACAGCATCAGCTTTTTGTGAGCATGGAGGACATTCATGCTTCTGAATGGCTTCCTTAAACCATTATCATTAAAGTAATAGGTGTTGTCATACTGAAAAACAGCAGTTAATATCATGTAGTGCTGGGCGTATTGACCAAAAATCTGTATCAGGGTTTTATTTTATTTATTTTTTGGATTATGGTGGATAGTGCAACATTGCTCATTAGAAATACGTGCCTTTATATACATTTCCACAAAACTGGAAAAACGTACCTATATGTATGAATCACTACAGTTACCAGTTGAAATGAACACTAGAGGCAGTAAAATTGACTACTTTTTTTCCCTTTTCACACAAAGTATGATTTACAGGTATAGAGTTTTGATTAAAAACGCCTAATTTTCACACAGTTAGGCCTACTCGCAGAATATTATGTTATGACTTCAAAACGATTTTAACATCCTGCGCGATTTGAAAACTGATACTTTTGAAGGTTGTCATCACATGTACAGCTTCATATTCGCATGAGTTTTCAAATTCAGTAGGTTTGCTCAGTAGTTCACGCAAAACAGTGATGCATTTGAGTGAGGAAGTGCTCCAGTACGAACCTGCATATGTGCATAAGGAAGTTCAACATCAACAAATGCATTTTTATATCACTTCAGCATTTGTTAACACTATCGGGGAGGTTTAGAGTTGGGATTGGTTTAGGGGTTATTACCAACACAATAGAGCATTAACCTTTATCGACACTCCCCAGATATCTGAATTCTAAACAGCAGCAAAATGTACCTCAACCAGCGTAATAAAACCAGGCAAAACATGCCTGTACCGACATGATTAAAAACGTGCCACTGTCACGTACTGAATGTATGTTGAACAGTTTTTGATTAGACTGTATAATTAAAAAAATTAAAGCAAAAACAGAATGGTCTGACCTTGGCTTTGTGAAATTATGCTACATAAAACATCTGAATGAAACAAAAACAGCAAACAGACTGAATGAGACGCAAATTTACTCTCTGACAGCAGGTGGCGCTTATGGACCAGCAGCAATACAGCGTTTCCTTGGTTACCGCTGTAAACAAAGCAGGGCTGTGCTTTTAAAGAAGTTGTTCACTTCCAGAAGAAAAATTTACAGATCATTTACTCACTTCATTTACTCCAAGATGTTCATGTCTTTCTTTCTTCAGTCGTAAAGAAATTGCTTTTTGAGAAATTTTGTTAACTTCTGTGGTGCCCGAGAATTTGAATTTCCAAAATGCAGTTTAAATGCAGCTTCAAAGGGCTCCTACACAAACCCAGCCAAGAAAGAAGATTCTTATCAAACGAAACGATCAGTTATTCCTCAAAAACAATTTTACAATTCATAAACTTTTTAACCTCAAATGCTCATCTTATCTAGTTATGCGTGTACTCCGTGTACTCCGGTTCAAGACAGTTTCAACAGGGTATCTCATTTTCTCCTCCAACTTCAAAATCGTCCTACATCGATGCAGAAGAACTGACGCAGTGTTTACAAAGTGAACATGCAAAGAAGATCAAATGCCCTTTACAAAAAAAAAAAAGGTAAAACAGCGATGTAGGGTGATTTTGAAGTTTGAGAAGAAGATGAGATGGGAGTTTTTCAACATACCCTAACTGTCTTGAACTGGAGTTCACACAGAGCTAGAAAAGATGAGCATTTGAGGTTAAAAAATATATATAAATTGTCTTTTTTATTTATTTATTTTTTTCAGAAAACCGATCGTTTCGCTAGATAAGACCCTTCTTCCTCGGGTGGGATCACTTAGAGCTTTTGATGCTGCATTGAAACTGCAATTTGGAAGTTCAAACTCACGGGCACCATAGAAGTCCACTATATGGGGAACCTTCTTGTTTTCCGTCAAAAAACAATTTCTTTATGACTGAAGAAAGAACATCTTGGATGACAAGGGGGTGAGTAAATTATCTGTAAATTTTTGTAAATTGAAAAGAAAATACCATCTAAACTCTTCAGCGATTAATATAAACCCTCACCCCAATTGAGTATCTAGAATATACTTCCAATATTTCACAATTTGTTATCTTGCTCTACCTGATACAGCATTTTCTCCTCTTTGTGTTCATCGTCAGAGTCTTTTTTGGCTTCTTTTAACATTTACAGTTAATTTGCCCACTTAAAGAATTAGTTGTGTGTTATTAATAGTTATTTAACCCTTAGTCAGAAGTGTACACAGTTAACAGGCATCTCCTCTCAATTCACTATGTTGCTTAACCAGTGCATAATTCAAACAGGTTTACCGTTTGAACCTGTATATCGCCCACGTTTCAGACAAAATTCGACCAGTTTTTGAATATGTCTAAATGACAGGATGTTCACCTTGTTTGCATGACAGAGCTAGCAATAATAGCTAACTTCAACAAAATCCTTCTTTCTGCTGAGAAGAACAGTCTTTAACACCAGAAAAGACTCCATTATGAACTACTCTGAACCGAGATTGGCTGCGCATTTTGACCGGGGAACAGTGTCTCACTTAATTGGCCTTTAGAATAGAAAAATGGACATCTCATGAGACTCATTTTAATTTGCATGTATAATGTGGAGGTGATACTATCTGATGCGCCGAGATCTGAATATATGCACAATATCGTTCAAACCACAGAGTATATATAAAGCAGCGGTTCTCGTCAGTTGAGAAGCGTGGCACCGAACACGTCTAATGGCAGAGGGCAAATCACGGGCAGGTCTTTCCCATGGCCTTTCCAATGATCAAGAGGAAGGAGGAACATTCTTCATAAAACTTCAGATACAAAAGACAAACTGTCTCTCACATGCCCCCCGAGACTGGAGAACATCATCTCTTGAATATTTCACGGCTGTATCAATGTCAGAGAACATTTCTTGCTGACTCCCTACTGCTCAGCGTTAATGAATATTAAGCGGGACATTTTCCTTTGGGTGAAAGGTCCCTTTATTTATTCTCTTTATTGTTTGAAAGCCATCCCTGATTCCATATTTCAGAGCCGCAGTCTTTCCACTCATTTATTTGAGACCTGCAGATCCATCGTTTGGGCCAACTCGCACAAAATCCTTCATGTGCTGACACTCATGTTATAGCATGAAAGCAGTCACAAACTCAGAGGAAAGGAGAATAGGCAAGTATCTGATTTGTTCATTGATTAATTAATGCCGTAAAAAGACTACAAATGCTCACCAGCTTCAGAGATCTGTTCAGTCGTGACGTCAGTTTGTAGGCCAACCTGGAAGGTTCATTCGTCTCTCGAATTTCAAATGGGTTTGCACAACGCTGGTTGTGGATTTCTGTAGAAAAAACACAGTACATCAACAATATTGTGTAATATCTTTACAGTTAAAAACATCTATTTTAATATGCAATTTATATAAAGTTATTCATTTAAAGACTGCTGTCATATTGATGAATTTATTACATGATAAATAAATTTATTCCCACACTGAACTGGTCAAATATTAAACAAGTGCTTATCGATTTTCTCTGTATTATTCAGGTATTGGATCCCTTCTGTCTTTGGGAATTCATCCACATATTTAAAGCGCGGAATGTCTCTGGCTGAAATGCTCTAATGATTTCCAGGCCCTGGGAGCTTATGGAATTTAATTTCTTGACACAAATATCAGCATCAGAAAAAGGAAATTAAAGTTATCATTACTGTCAGGACATTATCGCAGCCTCACTTAACCTGCCATTCAGTAAAATGAATTATTTATGTTCCTTCTCTTTTATTTGGAGACGGGAGGGTTCGGAATATTTCTTTCTGCTATATGAGAGTTGCTATTAGGAAAAATTGAACTTTCTGAAACATTTGCACTGTCATGTTTAAATAATTCTCTACTAAAATTGACAACTGGCACATTAACACAATTGGTGGAATAGTCAGTATAAATGAACGCAAGTATGGATGGAAAAATAGGAAGGAAAGAAAGAATATGTTCTGCATTTTAAATGCTCATGTTACGTTCTTAAAAGGACAGTTCACCCAAAAATGAAAATTCCGTCAACATTTACTCTTTGGAAACCTGTAAGACACGAGGTAGATTAAACAATGGAAGAATTGTCCTTTTGGGGTGAAATAACTCTTTAACTTCATTATATTGGTAAACTCCATGTTTAGAAGTGTACATTTCCATCTTCTAAATTAAGGGAATTGTGGGTTTCAGGCTATACACCATTAAAGCCAAATTCTGTGCCGTAAACTACACAATTTGTGTTTACCAACAGCGAGAAGCCAGTTACTGTGTTTCAGTCATTTTGTCTTTTATTGTACACGCTCTGTTTTCTGACAGGTCTTATTTTCAGTATTGAGGGGTTCAAGCACAGCAATGTGTGATTACAGCATTTGAGTGTCATTCGACATCTGGAGATTCCAGACATCTGTGTGGATGAGTGACTCTATTCCTCTCTGCCTCTGCACACTCACACACATATGGTATCTGAGAAGCTTCAAAAACATGTTACCCAGCTCCTCTCTGAATCCAATCACACATCTTCACTTTTCCTGAAGAGCTTCAGTTCCACGTATACTAGTTAGTGGTCTAACAAGACTGCAGTTGCTGCATACGTTAACAATGTCCAATGGATAGAACGATAGAAAGAATGATAGACAGAACGATAGATAGAATGATAGAATGATAGAAGGATAGAACGATAGAACGATAGAACGATAGAACAATAGATAGATAGATATAGAATGATAGAATAAAATGATGGAGCGATAGAACGACAGATAGAATGATAGAACGATAGATAGAACAATAGAACGACAGAACTACAGATAGATAAAATGATAAATAACAGAACAATAGATAGAATGATAGAACAACAGAACAATCGATAGAATGAAAGAACAATAGATATCTAGAACAATAGAATGATAGATAGAAAGAAAAATAGAACGATAGAACGATAGAACGATAGCTAGATAGATAGATAGATAGATAGATAGACAGATAGATAGACAGATAGATAGATGGGACAACAGAACAACAGAACTACAGATTGATAGAATGATAAATAGAACAACAGAACGTAGATAGAACGATAGAATGATCGATAGATAGAATGATAGACAGATAGAATGACAGACAGACAGACAATGATAGATCAATAGAACTATAGAACAATAGACAGAATGATAAGATGATAGAATAACATGACGCGACAGAACGATAGAATGATAAACAGAATGACAGAATGATAGACAGAATGACAGAACGATAGATAGAATGATAGACAGAACAATAGAACAACAGAACTACAGATAGATAGAATGATAAATAGAACAACAGAACAATCAAATGATAGAACAATAGAACGATCGATAGATAGAACGATAGAACGATGGAATGACATAGATAGATAGATAGATAGATAGATAGGTAGATAGACAGATAGATAGATAGATAGACAGATAGATAGACAGATAGATAGACACAGGGCCTAATCTGCTCTCAAAGCAAGAAGAATGAATGAACAAAGACAAAAAACAAGAATCAATTAACACTGGCCAAGAGTGGATCATTATATCACATGCAATAACCTGAATGATAGAATAATAAAGAGCAATTTATTTAGAATTAGGCCAGTGTGATTCCAGCAGGAGAAGATGGATGTGTGGAGATAGACAGATCTAATTAGCCTTGTACTAAGTCCCAGTGCTGTTCTCCTTGTCTTCTCCAGCCGGTCTCTACAGCGGCATAGTGCTGCTAATCCATGTCCACCGCTTAATGACTGCAAATCGCTGATATCTGCTGCTGATGAAATGCTGAGAAGATTAATCTCCTATCCCTTTTCACCAGTAAACGGATAACCTTGGAAGACTGAAGTATGCTGCATATTTTTTTTCCAATAATCTGTCAGAAAATAGAATTTTATAATCTTGTTTCTAATTGCAATTGCCATTTTGTTTGTTTATTTTTATTTATTTATTTTCATCTTTTCCACATTTGACTAGAATATCCCTATATGGGATGTGCTAATCGATTTTACGGCTACAAATGTAGATGCAGTTATAATATAAAATTAGGGAGAAAATGCACAAAATGCGAGGGAGTTTGAGGAAATGCGGGTGAGGCATAACTAGCAAATTAATCTCAACCTTTAGAAGGGGGGAAAGGCAAAAGGGGCCGGTGAAGGGAGGGTAAATGCCCCTCTGGATGGCTGCCAACCACTGCCATCTTAGAATTTACATCTGTTTACTTTCCAGCTTAAACCCACTCATTTCTCCACAGCTGAGGTTTGCTGACCCGTGCATCTAGCCACTTGCCTGACATGAAGCCCAATCTCTCTGTCTCTTTTTCTCTTGCCCTCTCATAGTTCATCCTTGCCCTTTTTAATGTAGATATAACACACAGAAAGACTGGGGCTCGTTGTCACAAAGGCTGTAACTACAAGGTTTTAAAGGGATAGTCTACCCAAAAATGAAAATTCCATTATTGTGTATTCACTCACAGTAGAAGATATTTAGAATAATATTGGCAATCAGA
This sequence comes from Labeo catla, assembly GCA_012976165.1. Lineage (NCBI taxonomy): Eukaryota > Metazoa > Chordata > Actinopteri > Cypriniformes > Cyprinidae > Labeo > Labeo catla. The sequence continues at coordinate 1,091,328 of VONZ01000006.1, read as the reverse complement.
CGGTTTTGGTGGTTATTGACTTTCACTGTATGGACAAAAAAAATGAGACACTGATCAAATTATCTTTTTTATGTTCCATAGAAGGAAAAAAAGTCATAGTTTTAGATTGACATGAGGTTGACTAAATCATGACAGAATTTAAATTTGTGGTTGAATTCCTATAAAGGCCTGTTCACACCAAGCACAATAACTTTAAGGATAACAATAAAGTTATAGTTCAAAAAATCGTCCAAAACAAAGCTATGATAAAAGCACAGAGTAACAATATGTGACCCTGGACCACAAAACCTAGTCATAAGTAGCACTGGTATATTTGTAGCAATAGCCAAAAATACATTGTATAGGTCAAAATTAATGATTTTTCTTTTATGCCAAAAACCATTAGGACATTTGGTAAAGATCATGTACAAAAGATATTTTGTAAAAAACGTAATTTTTGATTAGTAATATGCATTGCTAAGAACTTCATTTGGACAACTTTAAAGGCGATTTTCTCAATATTTAGATTTTTCTGTGCCCTCTGATTCCAAATTTTCAAATAATTGTATCTTGGCCCAATTATTGTCCTATCCTAACAAACCTTACATCAATGGAATGGAATTTATTCAGCTTTCAGATGATATGTAAATCTTAATTTCGAAAAACTGACTGGTTTTGTTGTCCTGGGTCACATATTTAAAAAAAACTGTATCCTGCGCAATAACAGTGGCTTTTGCAGCGATGGATTTATCATTTGTGTCTATATGCAGAAATTGATCAAAAATAAAACCACGTTCCTTGAGAAAACATCATTGGAGTAAAAAGTGCGACAACTAGCCCTGGTTGTCTCTCTAAATCTTCATTTTATTCTTCACTTTTAATATAACTTTTATAGTAATTTTTTGCTATTTATAAGTTATTGCATTTATGACCCTCACTTATGAGTTTACATTCTGAACAAGTTAAATCATGCGACAAAAATGTGCATTAATGCATCAGTTTTAGAATGCTATTAAAATGCAGAAGCACAATACCATTATTTTTCACTGCCTTACATTCATACTAGAACCTTGGATAGGGACTGGACACGCGAGCTGTCATGAAAGAGTGTTAGACCACAAGGGGGAGGAAAGGGCCGGCTGTTAGCCATCGTTCTCAGTTCCACCAGCGAGAAGGAGGGAAGTCTCACACATGCTTAAACTTTACTGGAAACACTCCACAGAGATTGGATTAAATATTATTGTAAATTCAGACTCTGCAGTAGCAGCCTCATTTAAACAGTCATTCCAAACAATCATTCCAAAACATTTAAACACCATTTGTAAAATCTACCAGAATAAAACCTTGTCCTAAAAACTGGAATGAATGAAAAATATATATATGTATATATATATATATAAATTATATATATATATATATATATATATACATATACATACACGCACACAGTTTTTAGGACAAATCTGGAAGTCTGCTGCCTATAAAAATATAAAACATGGAAATTACTTTATAAACAGCTCTTAAACTGCATAATCTGTGACAAAAGTGGAAACAACTGTGGAAAAAAAAAACTCATGTTGTTTTATAAGCATTCACCTTTAACTGATATTCTCTCTTGATTATCTGAACCGATTATCCTCTTCACAGTTAACAAAAATTTGTGTTCAAATTTGCGTTTGCCTTAAAGCAAGGTTCACTTTTTAAATTGCCAAGACTTGTTTGCCAGGTTTTCAAAGTCATTTTCTCATGAAAATACTGAACGCATTCCAAAGCACCTAAACTTCTCTAGCTACTCTAGAATCACTTCATCTCTACAAGCATCTCCATCTGTATTTCTCTCCTCAGTACGACCTTCAACCGTGGACCCAATAGAGACACAAGCTTTGTCATACTCCCCTAAGAATGCTCTTATTCTCCACTATATCACAGTCTGATCTCAGATGATTATTTGTTAACTAACTCTCCTTTAATTAACTCCTGATTAGGTATTAATATCAGACTCCGGGTTGCATGCTAGCAGTTGATGCTTTTAATAAGTGGATTAGCCCTAGTGTCTTACAGTTTTTTTTCCCCCTCTACGTCTTTACTCAAGCTACAGTCTTCTCTCCCCTTGAGTCCTTGGCACTCGGCCAGAAGAAATGTTCTGCTAACAAGTTTCTTCTTGTGGTCACAGGCGTAAGCTATGAGGTGTGAGGAGAGCTGCAGACTGTTTGTCCTACTATGTTGTCGGTTTTATTATTAATAAAAAGGCTAACTTTAAAGGGTCAGACCATAATAATTAGCCGGGGTATTTAAATATCTAGGAGGCATCAAAGATCTAAGAGTGCTGGTGTGATGCAGTGTTGTAGCAGCTATGCTGAAACTGTATCTTGCCAAGCACAAACTATTCATAATTTAAGGGTAAATGGTGTAATTTCTGCTTCCCCAAGTGGCACCAACTGAAACAGCGAAAAATACTGACAGGTGTCCTGAAATCTCCTCTCATTTGCCACAGGGACTTTTCTGAACATGAATGAACCATTACTCAAATGATTCTGCAAATATACCCTACCATTTAAAAGATTTTTTAAAATGTTTTTGAAAGAAGCTTATTATGCTCACCAACACTGCATTTATTTGATCTAAACATAAATAAAAAAAAACAGTAATTTTGCTAAGTGTTTTTATAATTTAAAATAACTGTTTTTTATTTTAATATACTTAAAAATGTAATTTATTCCTGTGATTGCAATGCTGAATTCTCATAAAATTCATAAAATAATGACAAATGTCTTTGAAACAAAAAACATGTTGAATTGCATTAAATGGAAAAAATAATGCAGTGCTTGCAATGTAATGCCTTGTATTTTCATGGCTTGCATTTTTAGGAGAAGAAATTTAACATATTTGTTTATTTAAGCTGTGTATTTTAATTCAAAACATTTCACACACATTTTTAGAATTAAAAATTCAATGATTCATATTGACCATCCAGAATTCCCAGAATTCACTTCCGAAATATTCAATCTGTTTAAAAATATGACGAATAATATTCGACAGGCAAATTTCGGTCCATTTTATTTCACTTTCTAAATTCACTTCCACAAATTCAGTGGTTAAAATTCAGCAGATAATTCGACACTGGAAGAAAAACTGTTTATTACACTATTTCTTAAACTTTGTTAATGTTAGTTAATACGAACAATACTATAGTTAATACAGTCGTTCATTCGTGTTAATTCACAGTGCATTAACTAATGTTAGCAAACACAACTTGTGATTTTAATAATGCATTAGTAAAGGCTGAAATTAACATTAACTATGTTGTTAACTAATGTGTAACTAATGAACCTTATTGTAAAGTGTTACTAAAATAATGATATGCCTTCCCAATGATACTACAAAAAAATCTTTGTCATTTTGTGATTTAGGAACAATTAGCTTATTTATATTAAAAAAGAAAGTTAAACTACTGAAAAAAAAAAAATATTAGGTCAGTAGCATCACAACTTTTAGCTAGTTACTTCTCCATACTTGTGTGGCGCAAACAAACCTCAGTGTTCTACAGTGGCTGTTTATGTAAAAAGGATCATGGAAAACCAACACAATATATTTCAACCTAGACGGATTTGACAAACCATATTCCAAGGAACAGTTACAAACACATTATGCGTAATTCGATGCAAATAAGGTCCAAAACAGAAGTTCCCTCATCTAAATTTCTCTTCGGAGTTCATTAAACTTCATATTAGCCTTTAACTGACAATCATCAGCGTATCCTGAAAAGCAGACTTCTGGTACACAAGACACTGCATCTTCAAATTATACCCACACAGGCCTGGAATCCGGTGTTTGTACTTTCCGGGGGAATCACCGGAGATAATAACGCCACTCATTTAAGGCCAACCCTGCAAAACCTCGACCAGTACCTGTCTCCCGAGTGTCATAAAGACCCTTTCTTGTTCTGCCTGCATGTCATAACTGGGGTTTGTCATTTGCACACAGCAGTCCTTAATTACAGGCTTTTAAGCTGCACTTCAGGACCACAAGCCTGTGAAAAGTTCTGAATTTCCTCTCTAGAGGGCTGACAGCAACTGCCGCTAAATGGGTGTAAAGCGACGGAAAAATTTCAACTCGGCCGACAAATTAGATGTGTCTGCGCCGGCCACAGATGGGTGCCGTTAACCTGTCGGGACACAGTGTCACGACATTAACGCACATTGTCTATGGCTCTCTGTCACCGCCGCGCACCTCAAGCGGTCGGCAGCCTTCATTTAAACTAATGTAATTAGGGGCTCTCTTTGTGCTGAGTGGGTTGAGTCACATGACATTCTCACACATTTGCATAATTCTAGAGTACTCCGATATCTGCATGCGAAAAAGAAAAGAACACTTTATTCTCTTATAGTCTCGTTCGCTGTGGGGTCAGTTAAATAATCACGTTCTAGGGATGTAATGAGGGGTCATACGCTAATATTTGGACATATTGAATATCTTTTTCCATTCAACAGGCTTTAAAGGGATAGTTCACCCAAAAATGAAATTTTGATGTTTATTTGCTTACCCCCAGGGCATCCAAGATGTAGGTGACTTTGTTTCTTCAGGAGAACATAAACGAAGAACTCTAACCGTTGCAGTCCATATAATGGCAGTCAATCAGAAAGTCAAACTACTGAAAAAAATGTATTAGGTCAGGGCCATCACAACGTTTAGCTAGTTACTTCTCCATACTTGTATTGCATAAACAAACCTCAATGATTTACAGTGGACGTTTATGTAAAAAGGACCATGGAAAACCAACACAATATATTTCAACCTAGACAGATTTGACAAACCATATTCCAAGGAACAGTTCCAAACACATTATGCGTACTTCAATGCAAATAAGGTCCAAAACAGTAATAACGTAATGAGGGGTCATTACCTAATGGGCCCCATGGCTTTGAGAGTCAGAAAAACATACACAGACAAAACCAAATTAAACCCTGTGGCTCGTGATGTTACAATGAGGTGTTAAGACACGAAACAATCAGTCTTTACAAGAAACTGAACAGTATTTATATCATTTTTTACCTCTGATTCACCGCAATGTCCAACTGTCCTGAACGTGTTCACAACAACTGGCGGGTGATTTCAGTAGTACTTTATCCCCCTCTGGGTCTCTGAAATCATTAGGGAAAAAAGACCTTTTAGTCTCTTTTAATAACTTCATGGGTGTGTTCATATTCAGCCGAAGAGCAAGCAACCATAACTTCAGTAGATCAGGCTTAAAAGTTGGGAGTCGGTGAAAAGTCAAGAATCCCGGATGAGTTTGCGTAAGCAAATGTAATGTTTTAGTTTTTAATCGGTTGCAAAAATCAGGATAAGCACAAGTAATTACCAATTTGAATAGCTGTTGTACCCACATTGTGCTCATTGCGGTGGATCTGAGGTAAAAAATGATATACAGTCATGGCCAAAAATATCGGCACCCTTGCAATTCTGTCAGAAAATGCAACACTTCTCTCAGAAAATTGTTCCAATTGCTAATTTTTTGGTATTCACATGCTTATTGTTTTTGTTTGCACTGCAACAACACAAAAAACAGAGAAGAAAAGTCAAACTTGATAAAATTTCACACAGAACTTAAAAATGGACTGGACAAAATTATTGGCACCTTGTCAAAACTGTAGGAAATAATTGCTTTTCAAGCATGTGATGCTCCTGTAATTTGTATTTAGACACACCTGTGGCAAGTAACAGGTGTGGGCAATATAGTAATCACACTTGCAACCAGTTAAAATGGAGAAAAGTTGACTCAACCTTTGTGTTGTGTGTCACACTGAGCATGGAGAAAAAAAAATGTGGAAAAACATAGACAATCTCAAGGCTACAAGTCCATCTCCAGAGATCTTCATGTTCCTGTGTCCACTGTGCGCAATATCATCAAGAGGTTTACAGCCCATGGCACTGTAGTTAACCTCCCTGGACATGGACAGAAGAACAAAATAAATGGTGGATAAAAAACCCTGATTAATTTCGAAATAACATCAGGCTGATCTGCAGACACAGGGTACAACAATGTCAGCTCACACTATCCGTCTCCATCTGAATGAAAAGGGACGCTATAGTAGGAGACCCCGGAGGACACCACTGCTGAAACAAAGACATAAAAAAGCAAGACTGGAGTTTGTCAAAACTTATGTGACAAAACCACAATCCTTCTGGGAGAACGTATTGTGGACAGATGAGACAAAAGTAGAGCTTTTTGGTAAAGGACATCACGGCACTGTTTACAGAAAAAGAAATGAGGCCTTCAAAGAAAAGAACACAGTCCCTACAGTCAAACATGGTGGAGGTTCAAAGATGTTTTGGCCAAAACATGTTTTGGCCAGCTTTCTGACACTTGGCCAACGTAGTGGCCAGTGTCAGAAAGCTGCGTCTCCACCAGAGGTCATGGGTCTTCCAGCAGAAGACCCGAAACACACTTTAAACAGTACTCATAAATGGTTACAAACAAAGCGCTGGAGAGTTCTGAAATGGCCAGCAATGAGTCCAGATCTGAATCCCATAGAACACCTGTAGAGAGATCTCAAAACAGCAGTTGGCAGAAGACATCCTTCAAATCTGATTGACCTGGAGCAATTTGCAATAGAAGAGTGGTCCAAAATTCCAGTAAACAGGTGTAAGAAACTCATTCATAGTTACAAGAAGCGACTGATTTCAGTTATTATTTCCAAAGGGGGTGCTACCAAATATTAAGTTAAGGGTGCCAATAATTTTGTCAAGTGCATTTTTTGGATGCAAACAAAAAAATAAACACGTGAGTATCAAAACATTTGCAACTGCAAAAATTTTCTAAGAGAAAGACTGCATTTTCTGACCGAATTGCAAGGGTGCCAATATTTTTGGCCATCACTGTAAATAACGTTCAGTTTCTTGTCAAGACCGACTGTTTCGTGTCTTAAGACCTCAGTGTTTTTGACTCTCAAAGCCATGGGTCCCATTGACTGCACTTACATGACTGGCAGACTGCAAGCGTTTGAGTTAAAAATCTTTGTTTGTGTTCTACTGAAAAAATAAAGTCACCTACATCTCGGATGCCCTGGGGGTAAGCAGATTTGCATTTTTGGGTGAACTATCCCTTTAAAATGTTCTGCCACCTCATACGAATGCCAAAACTACAATATCTGAGACAAAAGAACCATTTCAGCCATAGTAGTTCTTCACCTGCTGTCATTCTTTGTAAACCGTAGCTCAGAACGTTACACGGTGAAACATATATCCAGGCCTCAAGAACAGACAATCTGGTGTTTAGCCCTACACGCCCATTCACATGAGAAACTAGATATTTTACAGCACAGGATGAAGTAAAATCCTCGACGATCTAGCCATTTGCGCTGAAACCGTACCTCGAGTGTTTGACCCAGATTTGGCAACAGACAAGTTTAAAGTGACCCTCTGACACACAACATCCTATGAGGCTGTTTTTAGACGGCGTTTTTGTGCTTGTGATAACACTCTTTTCTGAATTTCCTTTTAGGTTTCTCACCTTGAAATTTAAAAAAACGTTGTATTTTTGTGTTCTGTGAACTCCAAACAGGCTGCATTAAAATGTTTCATGGCGTTCTAATGGGTAAAATAATTCAAGTAGGACTTTTTCACCTATACAAAATCCTCTCAGAAACTTCAGCCATTCCCAGCTTGTCCTTTCCTTCATATCACGCTTGGTTTTGTTTTGCATAAATGTCAAACTTGCTGCTTGAAAGCATTTGCATTGATTTACATTGAGGTTTTTAACATGGCCATTATAAATCTGTCACCCTCAGGACACCCCTACCCCAGCATTCATCCACCTATGACATATTTGTTAAGAGCATTTTGGACGTAGGCCAGGAAAAGCCACTTCAGGATTATCTTAAGGTTTAGCAGGAGTGATGAGTGAATTCCGGCTTGAGTAGACATATCAGACTGCAGCTTTAATCTCCCTGCTCACACTTCTCTTTTTCTGCTTCTTTTCCTTTATATCCAGATTTCAGCAAACAAAATACACCATATAAAGGGGGGAAAGTCAAAATATAGTTGTATAAAACCATCTGCAAGCTACACTTTTTCTGGCCCTTATAATAACAGTGTCTTTGCCTCTATTTCTGTATGTAACTGACCTCTGTGGTGATTTGGAAAATCCTACACAATGTGATGATACAGAAGGTAATCGGTTTGCAGAGTTGGCTAAAGTTTTTGTCGATGCATTTTCAATGACAATAGTCACTAGCCGCAACAGAAGGCGCTCCATCTTGTCCAGCGGGTTTCCGCTCCTGCGCCACGTTCACATCGAGGCTCGGTTTTAATCACTCAGCATGGTGCAAGCTACAAAGGTCAAGCCCATTGATTAAGTGGATAAAAGGGTGACTTGTCATCTCTCATACAAGACAGATAGATGCTCTATATTTTCGGCAAGGGACAGTCATTTGCATGGCCAGTCCCATGGGGTTTAGAAAACACACAGACCTTCTTTACTTAGCTATTGTTTTGAACTAGGAAAAGAACATTTCCAACCACACTTTTTGAGGAAATGTTAGTCATGGCTCAGCTTTCCAGCTGTGGCTAGTTTTCTCTTAAAAATACCACCATGGTAAAATCACTGCAATGTATGGTCTGTCGTGACTTATTATATTTATAAAACAGAGGTAGCAGTAACATGTTTATCGTGTTAAAAATAATTGAAATAAGTAATTATTAAGCCAAGTAATATAGTATACAGTTTGCATGTGCAATATTAACAGACTATAATAACTAATAATAATAAGTCAATAATTAATTTATATTATTAATAATAATTAATTTATATTATTTATTATTACAAAATATTGATAAAAATTCTAATAATTATAATTATCATTATTATTCTCCATTTATATTATAATAATTATTACATTATTAAACTAATAATTATATATAATTAATATGATATGAAATAGAATAAAAAATTAAAGAAAAATTATTTTAATTATTAATAATTATTAAATATACTATAAAATACCATAATTAAAAATGATTTATATTATACTATATTAAATATAATTACTAAATATAGTAACTATTAATCATAGTCAAAAACATTAAAAAATACTATAAAAATTACTAATTACTAAATATAATATAAAACAGTACCAAATATAATTATTAAACCTAAAAAAACAATAATATATTATTATAATATTAATTATTATATTAATTGTTGGTATTATTATTATTATTATTATTATTAATAATAAACTAAATAATAACAACAATTAATATTATTTTTATGATAATTATTAGTATTTATTAAATATACTATAAAATATAAAACAATATATTTAATATTATATAATATTAAATACAATTATTACATATAAAAAACTATTAATAATAGTCAATAACGTATTTATATTATTAAAATCAATTAATGATATTTATTATTTTATTATTAATAAAAGTTAAAATGATAAATGGAGACAAATAATAATAATTATATTATGATCATTATGAATATTATAAATATACTATACAATATAATAATTCAATATAATTATATTATATTATAATAAATAAAATTACCAAATATAGTAACTACGGATTATAATCAATAATTATTAAAATACTATAAAATATAACTACAAAATATAATCATTTAATAAAAAAATGTATTTATATTAATAATAATAATTAATATGCATAAATAATAAAATCAAAATTAATTAAAGGAGAATAATGATGAACAATTAATTATATTAATTAATAATATTATTAATAATATTTATAAACCATTAAAATTTGTTACTTATATTATTCAAAAGACAATCTTGTATAATTCAAAGGATCTTATTATTAAGTTTTATACTTAAGCTTACCAAGCATATTATAATAGAAATGTTACAGCAAAAATAAATAAATAAATAATATTAATATAAATGTGTGTCAAAACATTCAAAATTCATTTTTCCTAAATTTTTGGTCTTCTTGCAAACCTAAAACAAAACAGCACCCTTTTATCCACTTAATCAGTGTGACAGAACTTTTAATTGCTTTTGATTATCAATTCACAATATTACAGAAAATGACAGGAGTCTGCCCACAGAATGGAAACTGTTCAAATGTCCATACGAATAGCCGGTAATGCAAGTGCATGAAGACAATTCCAAGATAGTGTTTCAGCATTGTCCATCTCTATTTCTGACCCTGAGGCCCAAGCTACTCAGCCCTGCTCTCATCGATTGGTGTCAGTTGGCCATTGCTATGACAACTGAAATGTCCTCTGGGTTACTCTGACATCATACCCCCTTTGACCTTGCCCTCACATGAGTCCGTACAATAGAGAGTGTGTGAAAAGGCATTCAACTTTTTTTTTGTTCGACTGGTGGTTCTGACACAGATATTCCTCAGCGAGGACAGAGAAAGAGAGAGAGCACTCCATCCCTTTACAACAGCAAACACTTCATGCATTTCTCTCAGCCCTAGGGACCCATAATAGAAACCCAGAGGCCTATTTAAAATTTCATCTGATCCTATTAATTATTGTGAAAAGTGTGTGTCAAACTCAGGTTGATGGTAGTCAAGCTCTTCCTGCCATTTTGGGCAGATAAGATGTCAGTTATCTCTTTGGGAGGTTAATAGACCAACCACATAATCCTTTCCCTTCTCTGCAGATTTTGTGGTATTTGCATTTGGTAAGCTGATATGGTCATTCACTTGAGAGTGTGACTGCATTCCTAATGAATTTCCACACCGCCTAAACCCAAACGAGAGGACAGGAAGCATCTCCACTCTCATTCATTATCTGTCTTCAGACATCCCTCTCATATATGCTGCCACTTCTTCTGGAAACCTCTTCTGTTCACTTTTTCCTTTCATCCTCATCACCGGATTCTTGACAAACAGAAGATCCTTTACAAGGACCAGTTGCTTAACTTTGGAGATTAATTAAATGTGTTTAATGCCGTTAAAGACCAAGCGTGTTATTTCTGCACCGCTAGCGGCACCAATCAGAATTACAAAAATAACGTCTGTTGTCAAACAAGTTTCAAACCCTCCCATTTGTCACTGTTTGAACAAATTGCCCCAACCTCATTTGCTATTTTTTTGAGTAGCTGAAAAGACAATGCCAGGGATTCCGGGATGTGTGTTCATGTGACATCTTCCCGAGTCACATTAAAGATTTGTTCAAAATGAACGAATCGTTCAAGAATGACCCATCACTAATTCGTAGCATCGTGAATGCACATCCCAAAGCCTGTGCTACACGAGCTTTTGTGCTTAAAAAGTATACACATTTTTATTTTTCGAAAAAAAGGACCGTTTCGCTAGATAAGACCCTTCTTCCTCGGCTGGGATCATTTAGAGCCTTTTGAAGCTGCATTTAAACTACATTTTGGAAGTTCAAAATCGGCGCACCAATCAAGTCCATTATATGAAGAAAAATCCTGAAATGTTTTCCTCAAAAACAATAATTTCTTTACGAATGAAGACAGAAAGACATGAACATCTTTGATGACAAGGGGGTGAGTAAATTATTTGTAAATTTTTGCTCTGGAAGTGGACTTCTCCTTTAAGCCTTGTCTGTGAAACCGGGGGTTAATTTATTTGATGGCATCCCATAACCACATATATTACAAACATATTGTATGAGTTTTATAAATATTACCATTCGAAGGTTTGGGGTCAGAAATGAGGAATTAGTATAAGAAATTAATACTTTATTCAGCAAGGTCACATTAAATTGATTTTAAACAGATATTTATAATGTTACAAATGATTTGTATTTCAAATAAAAGCCGTTTCTGTTCATTAGAGAATCCTAAAATAACCGTTGAAATAACTGTTTTCAACACTGATATAAGGAATGTTTCTTGAGCACCAAATCAGCATATTAGAATGAATTCTGAAGGATCATGTGACACCGAAAATTGTAATGTTTGTAATGTCTGTTAAAAATTCAGCTTTGTCATCATAGCAATAAACTGTTTTTACTGTATTTTTTTTTTTTTTTTTGATCAAATAAATCCAGCATTGGTGAACAAAAAGGACTTCATTCAAAAACATAAAGAACAGTTACCAGAATTAATCACATCCAAAACAATAGGAGGGAAAAGCATCTTTGTGGCATACAAGACCGCAAGCCAATAACTGCAGGCGTAGTCAGTTGTGAGAACACTTCAGTTCCCAAACATTGTCAAGGATCTCTGATCAAGGGCTTGCTGTGCTTCTAAATAAACAGTGACAAAATGATGGCTATTAACCCCAGCTACCTCATTTGCTGCCCAATTGGTTTAAAAAGACTTGCACACGGCATGGACTAATTCCTATGAGAAAAAAAAAAGAAAATGCACCTATTTGATTTCTCAGAGAGTCATTTATGAGCACAATGAGAGCAGACACAGAACATTCCATGCCTGTTTTATTAGTATTATTATTGTAAAAACATTTATAACATGCGTGGACATGCAAATGTGAGCGTGTCTTCTACCCTTGCAAATGTCTTGGATTTTTTTTGTGCCCTTTTTTAATGAATTGAGGAAAAAAGGTTGTGAGAAAATCAGACAGCAGACGGGGGGTTTTTTAGCGCTGCGATCATCGAGGTAAGAGTATGTTTGCCCTTCAATCACACGATGCCAAAACAAAAAACAAAAATCAACATCAACAGTCATTTCATTCTCTCTTCTGACATGCTCACTAAAGCTAAAAGACATTCCTATAATTCAAGGTGAGCCCCTTATGCATATTCATAAGGGCCATTACCTTGAAGAGGAATGTCAAAACTCACCAGAAGGAGCATGCTTTGTTTTTCCAAGGATAAATGTGTACATGTTTGTGTTACCACGATGACACTCTTTCAAGGGATGTGTACACAAAACAAAAACCGCTTGTATATCGGTATATGCTCACTCTCTCCCTCCTTCTCTCTCACGCATGCACAAATGAGTTTTGCATCCGATGAATGTATCTGTCAACTATTCATCAATGATTTATCATTCTACCTGTAGTTCTTACTAGAACAATGGGCAGACGGCATACAGCAGCCTTCCCAGAATTCCTAGCACCTTGACCCCCAGATAAAGGAAAGACTGTGGATGAACAGACAATGTCCTGAAACACTTGCCACCACAATGTGCCTTCCAAAATCACCTGGGAGCTTTTGATTTTAGTTACATATTTGCAGCACACCAGTGTCCATCACAATTCACCAATTTGACAAAGGAGGAGACATTAAAAAAGAGGAAGAAGAACATTTATTCAAGTGAGTAATTTTGTTTCATTGTCTGTGATATGTCAAAGCAGAAACACAAATACACTACTACACTTTAAAAAAAAAATTCTATTAATTAAAGATATTACACCTCAAAGGCAAAATGAAATCAAATTAATCATATTTAAAATCTTAATAAATGTTATTGGTCTTACTGCAAATTTACTTAAAAAATAACTGTATTTATAAAATAAATGATAAAAATATAATTTAAAAAAACGTATTATTTCAAAAGTTGGTAACAGTTGTTGCCAATAAGATTATTTTATTTATTTTTTATTTTTTTAAAGTCTCATATGCTCAACAAGAATGCATTTATTTGATCAGAAATCCAGTAAAAACAGTAATATTGTAAAATATAATAACTGGTTATATTTTATTCCTGTGTTGGAAAAGTTTAATTTTCAGTCTTCACTCTCACAATCTCTCAGAAATCATTCTAATATGCTGATTTGGTGTTCAAGAAACATGTCTTATTATTATCAATGTTATAAAAACAGTTGCTTATTAGTATTTTGTGAAAACTATTATAGTTTTATAGTTTTTTTTAAAGTTTTGGTGGAAAAAAAACTTAAGGACCCACTTTTTTTTTAATGGGAGTACAGTACATATCTAAATAAATAAATAAAACCGGTAACACTTTATGATGAGATTCATTGGTCAACATTAGTTAAGATGAACTAAGAATAAACAATACATCTACAGAATTTATTAATCTTACTTGACGTTAATTTCAGCATTTACTAATGCATTATTAAAATCATAAGTTGTGTTTAAGATTAGTTAATACATGTAAACTAACATAAACAGTGAGCGACTTATTTTTTAACTAATATTAACAAACAGTGTAATAAATGTATTGTTCTTTGTTTTTTTAATGTTAGTTAATACATTAATGATAACAAATGACACCTTATTGTAAAATGTTACCAAAAAAAAAGTTAATTTACACAACTTGAAATGTTAACATGCACTGTAAAAAATAAATAGTTGAGAAAACTTATAAAAATAAAAATAAGGCAACTTAATGCAGTAAGACTTTTAAATTCTCTCAACAATAGTCTTTTATTTTTACTTATATTTTTTACTCAGTAAAGATAATTTGTTTAGCCCAAATACATTTGTTCATGCATTGCTGATTTTCTTATTTTGCTAATAGAAAACGTCTTGTCACACCAACTGAAACAACAATTACTGTCGTTGAGGTAATTAATTTTTTTGGGTATCAACTTTTTATTTTTTATTTACAAATGACAAACAGTGAATTCTTACAGAAACGTTAATGGATAACTTAGTCTAATATGTAGACAACATTGTCTTTGCCTGTAAAACATCTTACAGGATTGAGATATCCAGCAAACAGATATATGTATGTATATATGTATATATGTATATAAATACATATATATATATATATATATATATATATAAACAGATAGGCCTCAAAACTAGACGCACAAACCCCAAGAACGGTTGCAATAAACAGATGTTAAAAAGATGAACTCTTTACACCACAGTGCAACAAATAACTAACAATAATGACAAAACAACAAAATGTTTAAATTAAGTCAGCAAATGGCAAAACAATAGTTTTACAACAGTAGCTGCATAATTTATTCATGCTGCAATGCATAATGGGAACTCACAAAGCCTTAGTTTGTTCAGACAACTGTGTTTGACTAGTTGGGGCAACATATGAGGCAATTTTGTTGGTCTGGCAAGGGTTTTTATGTCATTTCAAGAAAAAAAAAGCATTTTTTAGTATTTGAGACTCAAAAAGTTTCATAAACTGGAAAATATGCACTTGCATTTTTTACAGTGTGTGTAAGTATATGTAGCAATTTCCATTAACCAAGATTAATAAAATTGTTAATTTTTGTAAGTAAAGCAGACTTTTCACAGTCGAATCAATTCACCCTGCATTTTTTCCTCAGTGAAAATATTTCTTCACTTAGAAACACATCAGATTATGTTACAAAGTGGCATTTAATGTCGGGGACAATTAAAGTAAAAAGTAGATTTGTTTAAAAACACCTGACGAGCTTCAGAGATCAACTCACAGATTGCAGTCCAGCGTGGAGCCCAGACTGAACCAGACCACATTTTCATCCCCTGTATAACAGCTCAAGACTCTGTCTGGTCTCAACCCTTCCCCCATGCACCACATCCCCCCATTCCTCTCTCAGACAGAATTACAAGCCATTACACACCTGTCTGGACACCGATGAACTTGAACAATAATCCCAGGTCACAGGCTGGGCCCACTTGAGAGCCAGGAACTGGCTTTTGAAGGAACTTCTAACATTCTTCCACAGCTTAAGGGCTGGTGTAGAGCACACAGAGCCAGACGCATTTACACCAGCATGTCTCGTTGTACTTCTTCCACACAAACACCACTTAAGACCATATGAAAGAACAAGATAATTTAGTTAGTTTAGTTTGTGGGATATTTCACATATCATCCTGTCAAATCAACTTGTAATATAATATTAAACCATATGTACTTGTGAATGGTGGTATTTAAAAAAATAATAATAATAACAGATGATTTTCCCTCTAAAATATAAAGTCAACTGAGAAAACAATATAAAAGGAACTTCATATGCAGAGTCTTGACTGTAACAGAGAGCTCAGAATTTTAATGTACTTTAATGGTCTCCGTTGTGAGTTTTCACCTGAAATTAATTATTCCTGTATTCCTCATATTAATCCTGACATTTACACATCCAAAACTGTCAATATGCTCAGTCTGCTTGAATAAATGGCATGACACTCTTCAACAATTGGGGGCTTTAATTGGGGAGAGGTTAATTTTCTCTTTAAACCTTAAAATGAAACCTCTGCCACCAATGTAACCAGATAACATTTCACCCAGAATGTGACTTTCACATCCTCTCTAACTCCTAATTAAAAGTAAACTCCTCCTAGATTCTGGCATTGAAATGCACTCAATTCAGCACAGCTGCAGGAACAAGAAAAAAAAAAAAAACCTTCCACCAGTCTCCACACTCAGGTGGTAACAACACTGTTTTTTGTTTTGTTTTTTGTTTTGTTTTAATTTGTTGCTTTGTTTTAAACCTGTACAATGTACCAAAAAAAAAAAAACAGATAATACATTTAAGGTTGTCAACCAATTAAATTGAAATGGTTTTAATTTATTTACAAATTAATTAAAACCACAACTGTATATACAATTTATTTATATGTTGTTGTTGTCGTCTCTGTGCACTGGAAGCCTGTGAAGCCTGTGACACCAAAACAAATTTCTTGTATGCGTAAGCATACTTGTCAATAAAGCTGTTCTGATTCTGATCTGATTCTGATTATTTATTGACATATAAATAATAAAATTAATAATTATTAATCACATACTAGCATTTGTACAAGCCCCTAAAAAATTAAGCACTTTTTATTTTAAAGTCAAACTGTTATGCTGTGTAAAGTGTAATAAAAAACCTTTTGTTCTTAACAAACAAACAAAAAACAAAAAGTAAAATCTAAAATGAATTCTAATAAATGTACGTTTATATGTGTCATTTATTTCATTTGTTATTATTTGTACTTTATTGTTCATTTGTTTTTTTATATGTATTTTATGTGTAAATAAATAAAATGAATTACACACACATTATTAAAAAAGAATTAAATAATTACTTAATTACTTAAAATTCTCTCTCTCTCCTTCGGCTTTCTCCCTTTTATCAGGGGTCACCACAGCAGAGTGATCCGCACACAGCCGATCTGGCATGTTTTACACCGGATGCAAACAATTATTTTTAATTAATTACTATATATATATATATATGCACTAAATTACTATATATATGCACTAAATATCATGTAATATAATATAATATAATATACAGCTTTATCAAATAATATTATATTTAAATAAAATGTGTGTATTCCACAGAAATCACCTTCCTCAGTTTTCATCTTGACATGGAAACTGTTGCTTCGGACAACCATTGTATCATTGAGTTTTACGTTTCTAAAGTGACACACAGCTGTGCTTGCTTTGGACTTGCTGTCTAACATTCATCAGTTTGTCAACTTGATACCAGCTCACCTCTCTTACTTCTGAGGTCAGAGGTCACCACAGATCTGTCCGTGATTCATGTCATTTGCTTGTCATTCAACCAGCTGTCCAGACCACATTTTTAGAGGGGCCATCTTTTAAGTCAAAACAGCCTCTTTTACCTAATTGAAAAGAAAATTATACTTATATTATTTTGCTGATCGATAAACCCACAAGGTGTTCTCAAACGTGAGAGCTCTTTTATAAAAGAGAAACAAGCTTTACTTGTGTGTAAGGATAGGCTTATCTACAAACTCAGGATGGAGTCTCTCTTGTCTGCAGAGGTCAAAGGTTATGTTAACTTTGGGAATATCATCAGGGCAGCCGTCCCCCTCGGGGAAGTAAACTTGACTCACCTCTGACCCCCACAATGCGGGTCGGCTCTGGAGATCACGGCCGAGCAGTCTGTCTGCTTATCGTCAACGGTTTAACACCCCCTCCGTCATCATCAATCAGACACCACCGTTTTTCCCGGCCCCCTAATCAGCGCTGCCATCAATAACCACACCACTGATTTACCATTCAGCGAGCGCCACGTCCACCGCACACCTCACATTAATCATAGACATTATGCCAAAGTATTCGGACTGTCAGGGACGTCTTAAATTATTTGATAAAGCTGTAAAAATAAAGCTTGTATTATTTAGTGCGTAATTTTATCCAAAACCGTACGTTCTGTTTTAAAAAAGCAGCTTTAGACCGAGAGATTAGTTAATCCTCTATTAAATGAAAAGCGCTAGAAATAATGGCACGGCTATTCATATCTAAGGCTATTAAAAGCACACAATCCTATTCTATGACTGTTATTCTAGTTCTCTAAACCTTTCATAACAAAATATTCCTGCAGAAGATGGATTTTTTTTTCTCAAGATATAAAAACTAGTATGAGAAGTCCCTTTAGCAAGTGGACGGAAGCTGAGACCTATCCACAGCAGAGCATTTATCAGCCCCCTAAGTGGCTGTAACAAAAGCAATGCTCCCTGGGAGAGAACCTGACAGCAGTTTTCCCCCTTATCGATCGCCACGCTCGCTCTGAGTGCTCCAGTTTATGACAAAAGAGTTCACGACACCACAGTCAGAAAGTCAATACCGTGATAAATACTCTCCTTCTGTTGGTCCCTTGTCCGGCACTTTACCAGGCATTTGCCATGACAGTTATTACTGCTGCAGTAAATCTGTGGCCAGTAGAGAAGAAAGAGAGCACGAGACAGAGAGAGAAAGACAGAAAGGGGGGAGGATGGGAATTCCAACGCCAAATTTATGAACCCAGGATGCTGTTTACTTAATTTAAAGACTCACCACACAGGGTCAGTCAGTCAGTCAGTCAGATCTGAGGATTTGATGGGATGTTTACGTCCACAGTTGAGTTGAAAGAAACAGTTCAATCAAAAATTGTATTTATAGTTTCCTATATTTATATATAAATATTATATAATATTAGCTGCAGGTATACTGCTGTTTTACTAACATCCACAAAATATCCAAGGCAGTTCAACACTGGAGAACAGTACCTACTGTAGCACGAAAGATTACAACTAAAACTTTGGAGGGTTACAGATTAGTAGGAAGTGTAGAGGGCTCTTGCTTTGAATGACTTCAGCACATCTGCAGCCAAAGGACATCAATAGTCTTAGCCATAATTTTCAAGAGATTTTCTATTGGGTTTAGATCAGGACACTGGCCCGGCCATTTCAATCTTCTCAGCTTCAAGGAACTGCTTCACCTGTTTTGTAGTGTGACAAGGGCATTGTCTTGCATGAAAATTGCAGGCTGATTGGCAGATGCTTGCAGGGAAGGCACCACATGTTGCTGAAGGAGGTTCTATTGAACATTTGCATTTACTCTGCCATGTATCTGTATGACGCCCAACTATGACGCCCAACTCCTGCTGCAGAAAACATCTTCCTCCTCCACCTTTCACTGACTTCTTTACACACTTGGGCTTCAGTCGTTCTTCGGTAAATGTTTCCCATGATGCCCAAAAAAATTAAACTTTGTGAACTTTGGACCAGTTCTCCTCTCTCCAAACAACATGTTTCTTAGCAAAGGCAAAGGTGAGCTTAGTCTTTTGATCCTTTCTGCTGATGAGATGCTTGGTCTCTCAGACTTTCAGTCTGACTTCTCTTAAACATGCTGAGACAGATTCCTACCCTGTTCAGCACTGAACTGACAAGCAATTCCAGCTGCAGTGTTGAACCGATTCCCCATTGAGAGTCTCTGCGTTATTCTGTCTTGTGCATTTGTCTTACATTGACGACCAGCCTTTTTTGGGGGACTTGTATGAATTAGTGTCATTGTAAACCTGCAATATTCAAGAAATCACAGATTTGGAATGACCAACTTCTCTTGCAGTGGCTGAAAGGGTCATCCTTTTGGCCTTCATCTGGACAACCTCCTGTCGCAGGTTTTCAGTCATATTAGAGTGGCCCACCATCTTGCAATCTCTGTGAAAATTTGAGGAATGCTGCCAGTTAAACAGGGTTTGTCATATAATTAAGGAAATTAGCATCAGGTGCCACATTAACACCAATAACCTGGAGGTATCTGTAAATGTTCTTTAATTTTGATTAGTTCTTTTTTGAAAGTTCTTTTTCAAATATCTCAGTTAAGTTTATATGCTGTGCTTCAGAATACAATTAATTTATGAAGTATGCTTAAAAAAAACTGCCCTTCTACTCCTGTTAGGATAACTTAAAATGGGACCAAGCAGTGACCTTGAAATTTAGGAAATTATAGGTTGTTCTCTAATTTTGATCTCCACTGTTTAAATATATGATTACTATATTATACAGAAGTCCACATAAATTGTGCACATGAGTCTTCTAAAGAAAAAAAAAATACTGCAGTGGTTGATTCAGAAGATAAGGAGGACTGAACGATTCATTCACATATTAGACTGATTCATGTACTGTGACTCAACTCATTGACTCAGTAGTCAACAAATGAAGTGGATCAAAAAAGTTGAAGTTAAAGTCATTGAAAGACAAGAATGTGTATTGGTTTGGTTTTAGGACAAATCTAATAAAAGGTTTTGATCCACTTGAGACGTATATACACACACACATTAGGAATGAGATAAGAGTAGAATTTTTGATTGAATGATTGCTTTAAGGAACACATCTTTCTGCCTGTGGGTTTTCCGCACAGTTTATCCCAGCAATAGTAGTTCCTCTCTTGCAAAGTAACAAGTGTTAGCTTGTATTTTAAATTGAAATTATTTAATGAAAATCTTTATCGCATTTACGCTTAAAAGATTTTCTTTCACAGAAATGTGACATTTCAGCCTGTTTGCCGTTTAAGGGAATTAATGTAACACTACACACATGTTTATGGTATTAATATTCTCAGGGACACTTGTTTTATTTGAATATTTTATTTTTATTTAGTACATTTTCAGAGAGACAGCTAAGCCCTAATCCCAAATAAATCCGGTTAATGTTAAAATGGCCATGTCCCTCTGCTTGGAATAACATTAATCAATACGGAAGATTACGCAGATGGAAATTAAGTTATGTAAAATGCCCCATTCCTGTACCAGATTAATATATCCTTGCATATTTATACATCTGATATTGTGAAGAAAATCACATTACACTGTGTAACCTCAAAAACCCGCTAAGTGTCTTGCAAGAGAAACATATCGCATGGAGATTACTACTTTACAGAGCACATCGCAAGACACTGCTCCTATAACGTTCAGCTAAAACCTTCCTGGAGCTATAGAGAGATCATGGAAACAGGGGCTGTCCAGAAATGACAGGTCTGAGATCAAATCCATCCCTGAGGAGCGAACTATCACACTGGATTTACTCCAGCAGGGTGGTGTGTAAATACCTGGAACAGGTTCCTTCCAAATATGAACAGCAGTCAAAACAGAGCCATGCTGTTAAAGGGAGGGAGTGTATACTGAGGAATGAACATTTGCTGACTCATTTCTGTAATTTAACAACTAGGTCGAACTAAACAGCATGTGTCTCTCACCAGGGAATATATTTATTCCTAAACAGGTTTTAAAGCAATAGTTCAACTAAGAATATAAATTCTGACATAATTTACACACATTCACTTCGTTCCAAACTCGTATGACTTTCTTCCTTTTGTAAAAAGGTGGATTTTGGTTACAAGACTGTTCTGTCAAACTACAAAAATGACAAAATAACACTATAAATGCATAATTAAAGCTTTTCCGCTTATAATCATTTAAATTTTGCCCTGCAAAAAAAATAATTTTCATTTTCTCAGTCTTGTTTTTCAATATAAATGCCTAAACATCCGCAGAACAAACAATTTTTCAAGATGTATTTTTTAGGGCTGTCAAACCATTAATTTAAATTTTGCCGTGCAAAAAAATAATTTTCGTTTTCTCAGTCTTGTTTTTCAATATAAATGCCTAAACATCCGCAGAACAAACAATTTTTCAAGATGTATTTTTTAGGGCTGTCAAACCATTAATCGCGATTAATCGCATACAAAATAAAAGTTTGAGTTTGCCTAATAAATGTGTGTGTACTGTGTGTAATTATGTAAATACAATACACACAAATTAATGCAATTATACAAAATATTTTTATTTATATATAACATAAATTATATAAAAAATATAATAAATACATATACTTGTAAATATTTCTTAAATATATACATGAATGTGTTTGTATTTATACATACATAATAATTACACACAGTACACACACATATATTAGGCAAACTCACACTTTTGTATGCGATTAATCACGATTAATCGTTTGATAGCCCTATTGTTTTTACAAAAAGACAGTAGTTAGGTTTATGCTCAAAACAAAAACAAACTTGAAAAAATGCATTTTTTTAAGCATAAGCCTTGTTAGACTTTAATTTTGTTCCACAGAACAAAGAGTCAGAGTCGCACGGCTCTGAAACAACTTCAGGGTGAGTAAATGATGACAATTTTTATTGTTAGTTGAGCATAAAACTGAAAAAACACCACCATCTTTGATTGTCAGTGTAAGTTAGACTGGCTTAATGTGGGGTTAGTTTAAGGCCACCTTTGCCTCCATAACAATACAGAGTTAATTTGAATATGTTCACCACTGATTAAAATTTCAGACCCCTAGACCTTGTGTTCCCTACTATAATATTGTCAGCCAAGACAATGCTTATTTGCTCACCTAAATTTCACAGAAACTCTGAGAGAGGGTTTCCTGCTGCTCATAAAAAAAACGTTCAAATATTCAAGTGTAGTGGTTGAATATTTAGTAAAACTTCACTAATTTGTCTCAAACCAACAGAATGCAGACTGATTAATTGAACGTGTTACATACGATGGCTTCTCACATTTAAAATCCTTAAAACATCCTGAGGAGCTTCAGAAAATCTCAAAATCAGCCCTATGCAGCTGTCACATATTAATTCATGGGATGGGCTATGGCACCAATATGTAAGTGAATCTACTTTGAAGTATTTTTTAACTAAACAAGTGTTTTCCATCTTAAGGACAGATAAATGTACCTAGATCAAAAGAAACCAAGTCTAAAACCCTAAGTTGGCGGTTAAGCAGTAGTAACAGGAAATATCCCGTTACCGTTCTGCATGTTGTGCAAACAAGTTGGCACTATCTCATCGAACCAACAGGATTCATATCCTCACTAAACTGCGTAGGGCAGCCGAGGGCAGAGTAAATCGCGGAGACCCGCACGCTGCCGTCCCCACTGCGATACGTATTAAACTGTTGAGTGATAATGACCAGAGAGAGGGTGAAGAGGTGGATCAGGAGGTACAGCGAGATTAGGCCCTGTGCGGTTGCGCTGTGCCAGAGTGTAGTCATGCGTCACACTGAGGCTGTTGTTCTGCTTAGTCCCTGGAGTGAACAGGACACTCATGGCTCCCTCTGATAACTTGTCTCACCATGCAGATGAGCCAAGACTACCTCAGCCCACCAGATTTCCACACTCTCACACACACACACTCAGACACAAACTTCTGCTGTAGATGCGTTGATTTATACCTAGTCAAACACACACACGCTGTTTGCATGCAAAAAAGAGCCACAGACTGCACTACTCACTACTTCCTACACCATCCTCCATCCTAGATAGCTTGGTGCAACTTATTCAAGGCACTTAGACAAGAAAAGGCTGTTTTATTGATATGTGAAGTCACTATTTAGGGGCGGATAAATTTAAAGTTAAATGGGAGTATAGAGGTAGTCCAAGTCAAGACCAAGACCAAAAAAAAAGTCAAATTTAAAGGGACAGTTCACCCAAAAATGAAAATTCTGTCATTAATTACTCACCCACAAATTAAGATATTTTTGATGGAATCTAAATATGGTCTTAATTTGTGTTCTGAAGTTGAACAAAGATTTTACTGGTTCGGAACGACATGAGGGTGAGTAATTTAAGACAGAATTTTCAGTTTTGGGTGAACTATCCCTAACTCAAGACTAAAAGAGAATTCAAGACTCAGTTCACATGCTCCCGAGTAGAGTAGTTCACTTCCAGAACAAAAATTTACAGATGATGTACTCACCCCCTTGTCATCCAAGATGTTCATGTCTTTCTTTCTTAAGTCATAAAGAAATTATGTTTTTTGAGAAAAAACATTTTAGGATTTCTCTCCATATCATGGACTTCAATGGTGCCCCCGAGTTTGAACTTCCAAAATAAAGTTTAAATGCAGCTTGTCTAGCTCTGCGTGAACTCTGTGTATTCCAGTTCAAGACAGTTAGGGTAGGAAAAACTCCCAGAAGTTGGAGGAGAAAATGAGATGGGAGTTTTGACATACCCTAACTGTCAAGAACCAGAATACAGAGTTCACTGAAAGCTAGACAAGACCAGTGTTTGAGGTTAAACTGTAAACTGTAATTTTTTTTAGAACATGATTGAAACTGATTGTTTCGCTAGATAAGATCATCTCACTTCCTCAGCTAGGGGTTCAGAGATCTTTGAAGCTGCATTTAAACTCCATTTTGGAAGTTCAAACTCGGGGGCACCATAGAAGTCAATTATATGGATAAAAATCCTGAAATGTCTTCCTCAAAAGAAGGAAAGAAAGACATCAACATCTTGGATGACAAGGGGGTGAGTACAATATGTGTAAATTTTTGTTCTGGAAATGAACTGCTCCTTTAATAAAAAGACC
Organism: Labeo catla; assembly: GCA_012976165.1. Taxonomy (NCBI): domain Eukaryota; kingdom Metazoa; phylum Chordata; class Actinopteri; order Cypriniformes; family Cyprinidae; genus Labeo; species Labeo catla. The sequence goes on along the minus strand of VONZ01000006.1, from coordinate 1,066,906 downwards.
AAGACCAAGACCAAGATGAAAATATGGTCTTGGAACCAGACACTTCCGAATCAAGATCAAAAAATATCTTGATTCGGAAGCACGAGGACTCGGTCTTGACCTAATACAAACCTCTTGTGGTCTCTTGACTCTGACTTGTCTCAACTACAACACAGATATTTTGTTTACTTCCTACTACATCTCAACCAGGACTCCTTGTAAGATTAAATAGTACAAACTTTGCTAACTTTAGCAAATCCAACTAATAGTGTTCCGAGTTATAGCCCAACTTTGATAAAAACTTGACTCCCTGACTCCTGTAAACTGCTTAAAAGCTAGCAAATCAGACTGCTACTGGCTTTTTTTGTGCAATATGCATCAAAACAGTCTAGAAACAATGGTAAAGGGTATTTACACTTGGACGTTTTTATGGTAATGAAAAAACAATGATTAGCAACTGCAAAACTCAAACACTTGCCATATGGGGCATAAAGAGTGGCAACAGAAAATGTAACTTCCAAGCTTTAGGAAACACATTCATATTGACCACATACACACTGCACCTAAATTCGGTTGTCAGTTCACCTTTTACTCCTTAATCGCATTCTGTACACACATAATTCACTAAAATACAGGAGTGACAACCGAATTCGACAACTGCATTAACTCCCAAAAAATACAGGTAGTGACAATCGCATTTACAGAAATTCTCCACAGTGCATACCCAAACACCCAAATGCTTTGTTTTATAACACCAAAAAATAATATATCTCATGTCCGCAACAGACCACTTTATCAGCTCCATAAAATGCCTTGCTTTATGAGCTAAAACCAAACAACATGCCTAAAAGTGCTTGTAAATATGAAGACATGGCAACACTGAAAGACAGCGCTCTCTAAAGCAGCCTCCCAAGCATAAACAAAACACAGCACGTCTATCAGCGGTAGTTTATTTAAAATCGACAGACAAAAAGAGTCTTCAGCCAAAAAATGGTAGATACCAAATGGCTAAATTCTTATTCACTCATGCAAGATGCCAAAATGTTGCTATGGTTACAAATGCGGGAGTGACTGCTGTTGAGTACACACATGGAACAAAATTCATGGGACTTACTCCCACATTTAAGAGCAGTTTTCACTTCTGAAACTTGCAGAGTGTGGGAGGCCATTATCATTGCAAAGATACATTTATGTGGCCAAGTGTAAATGCAGCATGCATAGTTGATCAGATAGCAATCTGATCCCTTAGATTGGGACTGGTTGCAACTACTGTGCTCTTTTGAAACAGTATTGGCTTTGGAAGCCTTTCATGGAGGAACATTCTACTATCTTGTCTTCTTCGTTTGAATGTATTCATCCTCTTAGAGATTATATGACCCTGTGTCACTAATATAATCTTAAATAAAGTCTCAGAGACATTTACATTAAATTCTGCCTGTCATCCTCAGGTCCCAATCATGGTTTAGATCTCATTCCTGCAGGCGTTGACCAAGCTCAGCGGTCAGACACATTGTGTTCTAAGCCTAAACTTAAACATTCTCTTTTTTTAGAAAACCAGATTGCCTCTGTAGCCATGTCTCACATTATTTATCCAAAGCCCCCCCGTTTAAAAAAAATTGTTACCTGAAGTGTGGAAGATCAGCTTATCCTGCAAGCTGAGGAACTCTCCTCTAATCCTCACCGTCGCTTTTATTCCACGGCAGAGCCGGGGAGTGCCAATCCCAGCAGAGCAGACCCATTCATGTTCCCCTGCCCTCTCCGTTCACACATGCCCTCCGCTGGCATACCACAATCCCCTGGACAAAGAGAGCAGGAAATCTCTATTGTATTACAGAGCATCTAGGGTTAGTTCCTAAGAGAAGTCTTAAGGAAAAGAAATGGTTTGATAAGAGCAAGGTAGTCATCATCAATCAGTCTTATGAAGAGTCCTGCACAAAAGGTGATAAAGCAGGGTTATCAGAACATTAGCAGTAAATCCCGCAATATTTACACTTTATCACAGCACTTTGGTGGGTTTTAATATTCTTAACATCTGTCCTGCTCATTGTGAAACGTTTAAATTTGAGACGTTTGATCAGACTTGACAATTACACTTAAGAATTTGCTTGACGGTTTTATCTGAAGCAACTTAAGGTGGGTTCAAGGTATAAACCTTTGTTCTGTGGGAATCAAACCCGTGAACTTAGTGTTGCTACATTGCAAAAAATTATGTTATTACTAGTCTTAACTGTTTTCCAGTTAAATTATCTTTTAAAAAAAACATTTATTACTCACCTTCATGTCGTTCCAAACCCATAAGGGCTTTGTTCATCTTCGAAGCACAAATTAAGATATTTATGATGAAATCTGAGTGCTTTCTGACCCTGCACAGACAGCAACGGTAGACTGACTTCGAAGACTGACAGGGAAGAGAAGAAATTGTTGAATAAGTCATTAGTTTTCTTTGCACACAAAAAGTATTCTCATAGCATGTTACTCTAAAAAAAGTAATTAGTTATAGTTATAACTGATCATTATAAAAGTAACCAAGAAAAGTAATTACCAAGAAAAGTAACTAAGTTACTTTTTAAAAAAAAATGTTCAAATATGTCAAATAAGTTGGATGCCCCCAATGTTAAATATGTTAAATGAATAAAATATATTACACTAATCTACACTATTTTACTATTGCTGTGGGACAATGTGAGAGACACATTCCAGGCGCTAAATATCACGTTATTGGGGTCGCTTCAATCTGCGGACATGAAAAACATCCTGTGGTTAACCCTCTGGGGTCGAAGTGCATTCACCAGTGCGTTCTGTCTCTTTTTTTCTTGATGACCATGAAAAGAAATAAAAATACTGTCATTTTTGATCGTACAGATAAGGTAAATGGTCTACTTTTATTTAATAACAACAAAACAACGTGCTTTTGTAAAATAAAGAAAATTTACAGGTTGCGCTCTTTGCCGTCACTGTCTCAGTCACCACTCTTCATAGACGTGTAAATAAAACAACCTGAATCTCAGTAAATACCTGCCTCACAGACATGAGAATTATATGTATAGAAACCTTCAAATGTCTTTTAAATGACTTTTAAATGAAGTCACATCAAAAACAAATGAATAGTATAGATGCAAAAGTACGTCTGATTTTTTTTTTAATTAGCATTTATTTCTGAATACTATATAGGTTTGTATGTAAGTACTGGTACTTCTGAATGGGTTGAGACTGGGATTTTAAGTGAAAGTACTTGATGAACATATACTACATGTGGACAGCATTCATTCAGCATTGTTATCCCATTTTTGACCAAGATGGTTTTTAGAGGCTTTTGCATTGGAACTTTTCAAATATTCTCTGATAAAGCACTCCATATGATACCAACGCTAGTTCCAGTTTTTCCCGTATAAACGTCTATCTCTAATGTAATCATGCCCACGATCGGCTCTGCTTTTCAAATTTTAAACATCCACGTGAGACGCACGGACATGTAGGTTAACGCCCACATCACCTCCGTAAATAATGTGAACATTCATCAAGTTTATCTCGGCTACTTTTCATTTCTGGAAGAAGACACTCGAAGAGGAATAAGCCAGAAATTACCTAAGAAGAAGAACGCAACGTGATGCGATGTGCAGCTTTGCAGCTTCAACACCGTTGAAGTTAGCTCAATTCGTTTGATTACTTGTTAATGAAAAAAGTAATGCCGTTAGTAACCCAGTTTACTTATAACGCCATTATTGTCATCACTGGTAGCTTCGTAACATTACGGTTAAACCACTGATGTCTCATGGACTATTTTAAAATTGTCCTTACTACCTTTCTGGGCCTTGAACGTGGTAATACTGTTATTGTCCGTGCAGGGTCAGAAAGCTCTTGGATTTCATCAAAAATATCTTAATTTGTGTTCCAGAGATGAACAAAGATCCTACAGGTTTGGAACGACATGAAGATGAGTAATTAATGACAGAATTTTCATTTTTGGGTAAACTATCCCTTTAAGACTTTTTGCCTTTTTGTCAATTTTATCTTATTGTATTGACACTTTTTGTAAAAAATAAATAAATAAATCCAAATCTGCCAGTACAGTAAAACAAGACATACTCATATTAAAGACATTTCCACACGACACAAGTCTTAGTGTTGCTTCTCAAATAAATGTATCTTGTTTTAAAGATATTTAGACATTTTAACTGAAAAACAAGAAAGATTTTTTTTTCAGTGTAGCACAACGCACTACCAGTTACTACAGAAGCTATATAAAACAATAACGATTGACTTTATGATTGTCCACATCACCCACAACGACTCTCTAATGACCCAGTGTTTTGGTGTATGAAGAGAAATGAAGGGTTTTCATATTTAATTATGGGGGATCTAGCAAATAACCATGTCCTCATTATTTTGGCCAGGAATGACTTATTAGCATTCTTGGTTGAACATCATTCCATCAGCAGTCAGCAGTATAAAGTCAGATTACTCTGTGGAACCCTTTCTCTTTAATTACAGTGTGGACAGCTTTTTTTCAAAGGTGAAACTATTCCCCTGCTAGGTGTGGCTTCTGTTTATGAGGAGACTGAGCTCTCTTTTTTGTGGCTTTCATGTGGCAATTAAATCTGTCTCCTAACACTGGGTGGCGGGAGGTGCTAAGACAAGCAAACGTCTGAACGAAAAAAAAGCACTTTTGGCTGAAGGCTTTAACAAACATAATTAATTACTCCAGACAGGTATGTATTGAAAACATTCTGATCCAAGCCTGTGAGCCATTTAGATCAGTGGATATATTCAAATAAGCTACAGCAAAGAGACAGGAAATTAAGCCAAATGTTTTTTTTTTAGAAGTTTTTGAATGTAGGAGGACAGAAAACTGTTTTCATGTTTTGTCTGAGGATGTTTAAACCACATTTACATGACTGATGAATATGGTTTAGACGTCTTAAAAAAAAAAAAAACTCCAAGTTCAGCAGGGTTAAGCTCTATCAGCATTTGTGGCATAACATTGATTACCACAGAAAATAATTTTGATTTGTCCCTCAGTGTTTTTTGTTTAAAAAGCAAAACTGTGGTTACAGTAATGTATTTAGAAATAAAGTAAAAAGAGCCAATGTTCCAGAGGTTTTAAAAGCATGAAAGTGAATTAAAACAATTATTTGAGCTGTAAAGCTGACTCAACTGTCTCTTTGGGTAAATAAACTTATGTGATTCCTGCAAGTTTTCTCTGTTTAAAAAGTTTACAGATTACGTCAAATTCCTTGCACATTTATTACAAAATTGAAATGGTCACATTGAAGTTGAAAGGTTTTTGCTTTTTTTTTTTTCTCCATAAATGCTGTTGATTTGTTTAGGCTAAGCCAGCTAACTGTGTGTGTACATGTATATATTTGAAGCTATGTTTCTTACTCAAATTACCCGCACACAGAGATTTCACCCCTCTAGCACATTAGCAATTCAATTGTTCGTCTCGGAGGGTGGGGGGAGCAAAAAAAATCCCGGAGTCTTCTGACACTTCCCAAATCAATCACGTTGTTTCTACCCTCTCGACAGAGATAAGGTGCAAAGAGAGCAAAAATTCCACACCATTAGGTCACTGTAAGAGAAAGTGTCTAGACGTTTATTTGTGTCTCGTGTCTCTCAGTCTGTCTTTGAAGGCGCGGGGTGGCCCCTCTGTCAGGTGTGTCCTGACGGGAGGAGGCGTGGGGCGTGGGGTGGGGGGTCTGGATCAAGGTGTGGTGCTTGCGCTTTGATGTGGGGCCTGTCATGCTCCGTTGCCTCCTGATGCTTCTTGGCTGCCGTGGTGTCTACAGCCGCAGACCAGGTAAACCTTGGGCCTCTTTCCACACACACACACTCATAGCGCTGTCCTTTTTTGTGCGCTGTGACACAGGAGGTGCTGAGCTATTGAAGGGGTTACAATGCACGTCTTGTTGCCCAGCCTCCCACATTTCTCCATTCTGCGGTTACTGAGAAGACAGCTATGCAGTAATTTCAGAGGTATTATGCCCCAGGCAATAGGCCCCTGTAAACTTAAAGGGAAAAAGGTGTCTCAGGTAAGAATCAGGTTGAAGGCTGCGTGATTTCCATTATGACATATTATTCTTCGGAACTTTCTCTCTTAAATCGAAACGCGGCTACTCCACTTGAGGCGTGTCAGCATGTCCGCGTTTCAGACGCAGGTTAATTTCTTGCCGGTCTTTATTCTATTATGATAACCCAGATGGCAGCTGGAGAACTTAATTCCTCTTATATTTACCACGTATGAGCAAAGCTGTTATGAAAACCAATGCGCTCTTAAGTTGGGGTGTCCGTTTGCACCACATTGCTCAGAAACATCATGCATGAGAGATTGCAATTGCGGTGTGGATGTGCAGCATATGCTGTGGGCGGCCTGGAATGTGCGTGACTTGTGAACACACACACACACTCTCTTGCAGTAACTTCAAATGCTGAACATGAGAATATGACAGAAAATCAGTTTTTATATCATAGTAAGGTCACTCATTCATTTAGATTTATTTTAACATTATTTCATCTACAGACAATGCTCTTTGGATAAAATAAGTTTATAAAAAAAAACGTTTATTAACAAGTAGAATTAAAAATCACATTGCACTTCTTAGTATCTTTAATACTTCTTGAGTTATAGGCATGCAAACTTTGGAAAAAGAATATTTATGGCACTCAGACAGGTATGTTCAATGCAGTTGTCTTGACAGAAGGAAACAAGATATATCTGTAGTTACAAAAATATTTGTTCTTCAGACATTCCTCTTTAAAAGAAAAGTAGTATCATATTTTTGCAAACTGACCCACGTTTGGTTTTTGTCCATTAAAAATGTGCACATTTTAATGATTTACATCTGGAGCCATATTAAAATTCCAATATCTCTGGAACCAAACCATATAGGGCCTTAAAAATACAGATGCCAAATGGAAAGTTTGTTAAGACCCAAAATCTAAAAAAGCATTAGGATATCTCTAATACTTCTTAAGTTAAAGGCATGCAAACTTTGGATAAAAAAACGTGAAAAATGCTGTTTCCCCATTTTTGAATGGTTACCATTGGCACATAATGCAACAAAGATTGCTGAAGTCAACAGACACAAACAGAGAAAAGTATGACAAAAACACCCATCTCAACAATCATTCTGGTAAACACAGTCGGTTATGCCTAAAATGAATAAAAAAAGAGTTAAGAAAGAAATCGGAATTGTATCATTAAATTGGATCTGTTCATCAGGTCTTAAAGGAGAAGGTCACTTCTAGAATAAACATTTATAGATAATTTATTCAATAATAATAATTGTCTAGCTCTGTGTGTATTCTGTGTATTCCAGTTCATGACAGTTAGGGTAGGTTGAAAAACTCCCATCTCATTTTCTTCTACAACTTCATAATCATCCTACATCACTATTTTACCTTTTTTGTAAAAGGCGTCTGATCTTCTTTGCACGTTCACTTTGCACAAACACAGGGTCAGTACTTTGACATACCCTAACTGACTTGAACCGGAATACACAGAGTTCATGCAGAGCGAGCAACTGAGGTTAAAAAGTACATAAATTGTCAATTTTTTTAAAATATAACCGATCGTTTCGCTAGATAAGACCTTTCTTCCTCGGCTGAGATCATTTAGAGTCCTTTGAAGCTGCATTTAAACTGCATTTTGGAAGTTCAAACTCAAGGGCACCATAGAAGTCAATTATATGGAGAGAAATCCTGAAATGTTTTCCTCAAAAAACAAGTTCTTTATGACTGAAGAAAGAAAGACATGAACATCTTGAATGACAAGGGGGTAAGTAAATTACCTGTAAATTTTTGTTCTGGAAGTGAACTTCTCCTTTAAGAGACGGCAGCCTATAAATATCTTCTGCTGTCATTAATACTAACCAAACAACAAAACACAGCTTTAGCAAAGATCAATCTATATTTAATTTATACAGTGAACACAGTGTAATTTTACACCTATTTCTGTACCTGAATACTACTGTTAGACCTAAATTTTAGTAATTTTGCTCTGTTGTATTTATCTATACTTATATTTATTGTATTCGTTCTTATTTTTACTGGCTGTTTGCTTGTGTTTATTCATGTGGTATCGAAGAAGTACTTAGCTTATCGGAAAGCAAAGTTACATTGTATTTTTTCAATCCAATCCGTGACTCAAAAACCGTAATATGATCCGAGTTGTGTGATCCATTGAACCACTAATAACAATTTTTCACACAATTTCTCACAGAGTGCTCAGATTTTGTCCTTCTGAAACAACATGAGGGTAAATAAATGATATGGCAAAGATATGGATTTTATTTTTTTTGCTGTAGAAATAAACAACATGCCAATACGCCGGCTTTCATTGAGATATGTTTGATGGCTGCACCTGATGTGCCCGCGCCCACTCCGACTCCTGCACTCCAGTCAGAGAGGCAGTGACAGAGATGCTGCCTGTTCATTCAGTTCAAAACCGCTGTAATACAGAGAAAACTCGACCGATTTCATCAGAGATTTAGGAGAGTCAGATCCAGATGTCAGAAAAAAACTTTATGGTTCCTTTATGGGAGATATGTTTAATGTGCAGTTTTGCACGTTTGCATAACTTGCGGTCATATTCTGATTTCATCTGCCTGTATATAGTTTGCATCATCAGTGAGGTCGGTTTATTATGAGTTTGGTCTTTTAATGGCTATTGTGTGAGCCCACTGAGCTGTGTGAAGAATTATTTTTATTTGTTTTTTTGTTTTTTGTTTTTTACAGAAAATGCTTGAAACCTTGCACATTCATTCACATTCTACAGCTGCTTAACTGTAGTCTACATAGTTCACATCACCAATAAAAAGCATCACAAGCCATGATACAAAGTTAAGGAAACTAAGTATCTGAAAGCAATATCTTCATCAGATGTAATATTAGTTGTGTACATCAGCGCCGGGTAAAACAACATTATAATCTCCTTTGCGTTGGAGAAAGCTGCTTATATGTAGTCTACGGGGAAACGAGTAGCAGCGAAGATGTTGAATTAAACGTAAAACACAATCAGCTTTTTAGCATATTGATACTGGCCCTGTTAATCATAACTTCTACTTAGCGCTTGCTCCATTTCTGCAAATACATTTTTTGTGAATGAATGACTTGCGTTACTACCGCTTGCGCCACCTGCTGATGAGTGACTGACAGCAGCTAGAGATCGTGCATTGGCGCTCTACAGCTATTCCTGCAGCTTCCGGATGTGAAATTTTCTGCCAAATTTGTGGAAGCGAATTTGTAAAGTGAAAGTACTGTGAAACATACTGTGCCCTTTGGCATTAACACTGTATCAGTGATCATTTCCCATGAAGTAACTAACTTCAGATTTTTTGCATGTAACCTTTACATCTGCATATATGAACCTTCACAATGACACAAACCTTCTACATGAACCCACCTTGAGTGCCACATGCACAGTCATTTCACAGTTTGGGGCTCATTTGCATGGGACTGAACTCACACCTTTTTGAAATCCACAAGCCACAAACATACACTTTTCACACACACTCCCATGCACGGTTTAACTGCTTATAACGTCACTTTTTGGTTAACAATAGTGAAACATTTCTAGAAAGCCCTCATCTGAGATCTGGACCTGCATTAGCTAACAATATCCTCTGCTGTTCAATGACTAAAGCGCCCTTTTGAAAAGTCAAGTGTATTTTAACTACAACGCCTGAGCCCTGGTGAGTAAACGCTTCTACTGAAAGTGATTCACCTGGTGCCAGATTTCCAATTAAAAGTTCTCCTTCCCCAGGTTCTTCGCATTTGGCTCAACACATCTCTCTCATTACTCATACTTGTATGTTTATTGCAAATACAGCACATCGAATCAACCTGTGGTTAAAGGCTTGTTTTAACCTGTGATTAAAATGATTGTGAAAGCACATACTTACCAGGCCACATATGCAATTGAGAGTGCGGCCTCTGCATTTGCAAACCAGGTTTTTATGCATTAGGCTTATATAAGCGTATAATTAATTCACACATCTGCATTTACTACAAGCACAGTGCCAAATGAAATGATTGTGGTAATAGGACTGAACCTGCAACCTTTGTATAAATGAACATTAAGGTGTAAAAGTGATACCATTTTGTTGTACAGTAAAGATTTTGTTTTTTAAAAATACCAAGACTAGATGTCACACTTTTTATTTTGGTGAATAAAATATAGGTTATTTTTTAAAAATCAGTTTCAGTTTGAATCTTGGTCCAAAAAATAAAATTAAATTAAAAATAAAATAAAATAAAATAAAATAAAATAAAATGTGTAAACTTGCTTCCCCCTAGTATTAATGAAAAATTTTGAAACCACAAGATATACAGTAGTGGAGTGGCAACTAGTCCTGGTCTGCTGTTTGGGTAAGTAAGGTGTGTGTTAAAGTATTTCCATCGTGCAGTGAGCATTAAAGGTTTTTAAGCTATGTGGAGCAGTTATTAAAACATCCCCAGCGTGTGATATACGAGTGTGTGTATTTTTCTATTTTTTTTTCAGAAGCATGTGTTACAGAACTTTATGTGTGCGAGAAACACGTTTTATAGTATTTTTACAGTGCATTTGAGGCAAATGGTTAAAGCGTTCTCGGAATATGATGCGTGTGTAAAAGCGCTCAGAGTGTGGAGCGTGTATTAAAATACTGTATGTGATGTGGGTGTGTTAAAGTACTCTCTCTCTTCCCTTTGAATGGTTCAGCACTTCCTGTCTCACAGGCCCTGCCTCCACACATTGTGTAAATATTATTTTACCAAAATAATATGCAGTTAATAAAGTTTAATTGATCTGTGCAGCTTTGCATGAAATCTGCATCAATCAAACAGAGCCTAGACTTCATCTGCTAATGTTGATTTTCTATTTAGTGTTGGTTTAGAAATAATTTATGTTTAAGAAAGTGGGCCTTGTTTTTTTGCAATTTCAGCTGTAAAACAACTGTTGAATTACAGATATAAATGATAGGTCTACAAGCATCTAAAAATCCAAGAAAATATTAAAGCTTCATCACCAGAGTTGTTTTCTACATTTCTGCACAATCCCACCAGGTATGAGCAATATTTCACGACCACTAACATTTTCAACTTTCATTTTTCTTTTCGCTTTTCCACCACTCCAAAAGATGCCTGTAAGATGAAAGCGCGGCGGCCGTCCCTTATCGCTGTCTTTTGGAGCTCACCAAAAAGAAAAAAAATATGGCAGTTCCACGTTACAGGAGAAATAGCATTTGGGATTATAGTTCTAAGGACAACCCTGACTATTCACACTTGGCATTAGCAAGACAGCCTCAGTACAAGAAGGATATTTTTTATTCCTTCAATTTAACTTTAATTACTCAAATCTCTGTGAGGGCACACAAGAAAAGCCCAGGCATTTGTGTCAAGAAGATTACCAGACTGCCCTGCCAAGTCCGTGCGTCGCTGCATCGTTAGATAGAATTCAAATTCAAATCCGGGCTAAAGACAGTGCAGCTGTCACCCCCCTGGCCTGCAAAGCACCCCTTGGATCAAAAATTAGCTGTCCTCCTCTGCCTGCTTCTCATCTCCTTCCTCTTCCCCCCTAAGGACCCTAATCCTTCTCTCCCCACTGACTGTGACAGCCAAAATAAAGCCATAAAACCCTCAAAATAATTAGTAATTAAAAATAAAAAATGTTTTCCCTTTCATTTCCAAGTCAGGTAGGGCGAGCCGCATAGGTGTCAAGGGTGCCGATTCCCGTGCCAAAAAGAGACCGTGTTTTCTTTTCGATTCACGTCTTCATTCACACAGAGATGCATTTGCCCACGGTGGAGACGTATCAATCATGAACCACGCATGTAGTTTTGAAAAGTCTTGCACTAGGCATCTAGCGTGAATTCTTTTTTTAATTGCAGTGGTGGAATGCACAGATGTGTCAAAGTGACTCCTGGGGCCGGTTGCATAAAAGGTTTAGACTAGTCTTAAAAAGTTAGTCAGCTATTTTTTCTTTAAGACTGGTAATAATTTATTTAAAAACAGTTAGAGAAAAATGTAAATTATTCTAAGCTGAATCCAAAAAATAATAATGATTATCCTTTGGTTAACTGCTAGTTAGTCAGACTAATACTTAAGACACTGTCTTAACATCGAGGCTAAGTTTATGCAACTGGCCCCTGGTCTCATCAGGTTAGTGAGTAATCTTTCTACAGAAGTGCTCTCTTTTATCTAAAGCACACTTACTGTTATGTGAACAAGCGGTCAGTTCACTTTTAAACATTGGTGCACCCACGTTTTATGCCAGTTTTATGAATAGAAATTCCTAGAAAAGCATTACTCATCTCATTCACAGGTGCAGGACTTCCGTGGAAGTATGACTGTAATATTTAGGATTTATATAATACCATTTAAAAGGTTAGGGTCAGTAAGGTTTTTAAATATGTCTTATGCTTACCAAGGCTTCATTTATTAGATTACAAAATTCAGCAAAAACAATTAAATGCCAAGTTCTGTCATGAAACTCTAGATGGTCCAGGCTGATGGGTCATTAATGCAAGCTGAGGATATTCACAGCATTAAACTACTTGGCACAATGTGATTGGTTCGTGTTGCATACGCAGCCAATGAGCCTGCTGATTTACATTTAAATGGCTGGTTAGCATTCACTAGAGCAAATTGCAGTGTGCTTTCAGAGTTCCTCTGAAACCCTCCACCTCCCCAGCTCCACCTGTATAGATCTGCTACAGGTTATTATATATGCTATTTGTGCAGCAGCAGTATGTCTTAAATGCTCACAACACTATCACTGTTGTTATCACTGTATGTATTGTCAGAGGAAAGTTCCTGTTGTTGCAGCAATAATCTACAACAACAGCAATAAACAACAGCAGCAAATCGATAGTGTAGCAGATCTATTCCACCAAGACCAAATACATTAAATTTGTCATATTCATTACGATGCTAAAATCTCCAGAAAGCTGTCATGATAGAAATACAATTAAAATAACTGTTTTCTATTTTAAAATATGTGACCCTGAACCACAAAACCAGTCATAAGGGTCAATTTTTTTAAACTGAGATTTATATATGATATGAAAGCTGAATGTATGCTTTCATTTGAAATAAGCTTTCTACTGATGTATGATTTGTTAGGATTTGTTAGAATATTTGGCTGAGATACAACTATTTGAAAATCTGGAATCTGAGGGTGCAAAAAAAAAAAAAAAAATCAAAATATTGAGAAAATTGCCTTTTAGGTTGTCCAAATGAAGTCCTTATCAATGCATATTACTAATTAAAAATTAAGTTTATACATATTAAGGTAGGAAATATACAAAATATCTTGATGGAACATGATCTTTACTTAATATCCTAATGATTTTTGTCATAACAGAAAATTTTGGCCCAAAAAAATTTTTGACTCATACAATGTATTGTTGGCTATTGTTACAAACATACCTGTGTGACTTGAGACTGATTTTGTGGTCCAGGGTAACGTGTTTTAAAATGTAATTTATTCCTGTGATGGCAAAGCTGAATTTTTAGCAGTCATTACTCCAGTCTTCAGTGTCACATGATCCTTCAGAAATCAGAATTTCTTACCAGTGTAGAAAAACGTTGCGCTTCTATTTTTTGTGTAAACCATCATACGATTATTTTTCTGGATTCTTTGATTAACAGAAACAGATGGCATTTATTTGAAATAGCACTTTATTAATTTTCATTACTCACTTCTGATAAATTGAATGCTCCTTTGATGAATAAAAGTATTAACTTCTTACAAAAAAATCTTACTGACTCCAAACTTTCGAACAATAGTGTATGTATAATAATCAGTACTGAATACTTATATTCAAAATAATGTAGAATACTGCAGTAATAATTATGATGAATATTAAATACAGAATATACAGCTGGATCTGAATGACCGCCAAAGGTGAAAGGTGCTTTTAAGAACCAGATGTTGTAGTCAGAGCATCCACATCTGCAGTCTGGGCCAGCGAAAAGCCAGAAACTCCCGTCAAGCCATCAGTCAAAATGTAGAGCCACTACTAAAAGGGACAGCTACCCAAAAATGAATATTCTGTCATTAATTATTCACCCTCATGTTGTTCCAAACCTGTAAGATGTCTGTTCATCTTCAGAACACAAATTAATATATTTTTGATGAAATGCGAGAGCTTTCTGACGCTGCATACACAGCAACGGTACTACCACATTCAAGGCCCAGAAAAGTAGTAAGGACATCGATAAAATAGTCCCATGTGACATCAGTGGTTCAACCTTAATTTTATGAAGCTATGAGAATACTTTTTTTTGTGCAAAGAAAACAAAAATAACAACTTTATTCAACAATTTCTCCGCTTGCAAACAAGGAGCAACGCATCCAGGTTCTACATCAGAACGTCGGCTTTCATCAAAAATATCTTAATTTGTGTTTAGAAGATGAGCGAAGGCCTTACGGGTTTGGAACAAAATGAGGGTGAATAATTAATGACAGAATTTACATTTTTAGGTAAACTATCCCTTGAAAGTGAATTTAGACCAACAATACATATTATTAGACCATAGTTCGGTTTCAGAAACCTAACGAGCTGCCCCTACATCTAAGGCAGCATCATAACCATGGAACTTTACAAGTTACAGATTTGGAATGCTCTAAAAAGGCAGCAAACAGCTCTGGTAATCCATCTAACAACTGATCTCTAAAGAGTTTGCCAGCAGCATGTTGCTAATTTAACTGCATGATTTATATTTAAACATTTGGCAGACACTTACCCAAAGTGACTTGCATTCAAGATACACAAGTTTCTGCTTTGCCTGGGAATTGAACCCATGACCTTGGTGTTGCTAATGTCATGCTCTACTGTTTAAACAAGACTGATGATATTCTAATAAGCATAAAAGTACCTAGCAGACACAAATTCCAGGTAAAATAATCTACTTTTAAACACACTGCACACTTTTTGGTAATGAGTGGCATATAACCATGTATGTCCACTTGTCTCACCTTATCCACAATGTTTAAAAGAGACCTACTGTATTATGCCCTTTTATGTAATCTAATTCTCAGGTGTCCCCATAATGTATGTGTGAAGTTTCAGCTCAAAATACTCCACAGATCATTTATTATATCAATGCCTATTTTGAATGAAAGCAGAAACACGCTGTTTTTGTGCAAGTCTCTTTAAATGCAAATGAGCTGATGCTCCCCACCCCCTTTCTGTCTATTGCGCTGAAATCATGTGTTTTACACCATATTTACACTTCTGATATACGGTTTTCTGAGCATACACATCTGAAGCATGTGCACAGAAAGCGGCTGTCACATGGCATGTGAGTACTAAACTAAGTTCTCTTTAATATCTTACTGCTTAAACTGGCAAACACACACAAGTTTATGTTAAAAACGCACAGGAATTACAAAAACAATCAATTATGTCTGTTAATGTATACAGCTGATAAGAAATCACGTTTATATTAGATCTGTGTGGCAGCAGCGTAAAATACAGTATATAAATCAAATCCACTGCTCTCTTGTCTCCTCTCTGCAATTATAGCACCTAAATATAGAAAAAGTCAGATTTTCATGATATGTCAGATTTAAATCATATTGTCTCTATGCAGGTGTGCTGCAATGCATTCTGGGATTTCCTTCTGTGAAAAGGATACATGCAATGGCTTCGAATTTAAGCAAAATGAGTATCTCAGCAGGCAGCATAATTTTGGAACAGCCTTCAGGTCAGGATACTTTAAAATGCTGCCTCTAAAGGCAGCTCGCTAGGTTTTGGAACAAAGCGTATGCCTACCCATGACTATTCAGTATAAGGGATTACAAGCAAATGGCACTTATTGGCTCTGTTGTCTTATTATTCACTTCCATTAAAATAGCTTGACATCATGGCCGTGGTTCCTCGCTGCCTTCTAACGCAGGGGCTCTGGAGTCTCCCACCCCAATCAATCAGGTCTGTTAAACCCCATAAGAGGTTCTGCAAAACCAGATTATAGTGCCATGGTTTGGAATGCTATGTGCCGCAGCTTGTTTTTCTGCTGGAAGAGCACCATACATGTGCTATAATTGATTGGCATGCTGAAATTACAGGAGCCTTGCAAGGTTACGAACGGACCTGGCATGGGGCTGATACATTAAATGTGTCTGGCATAGCCAAGTAAAGCATCTGATTACAATTTCAAAGGAGAGACCTGGCGCTGATTAAAATCAAGAGTCCAGATGTATAGTCTGAAGCCCCCTATGCGGCAGCGCTAAACAGGCTAAAGCAGCACCACGGGATGAAGCAAAGTTTATTAGAGAGTTTAGCCCTATGAATGGGCCTTACTACATCAGCCAATCATTTATGAGATCGAGTGAATGTGGGCGGGGCTACGGTCAGCCACTGATGCGCTGAGCTTCACAGCAGACCCTCCAGAAAAACCAAGCTCCTGCTAACTGCCGAAGAAAGCGTGTATTTCAAAACGTGTATCTCCTGAAGGAGTTTCCCAACTGCTTTCTGCCGACTTCTAACAAGCCGCAAAAGCCGGCTCGGTAACCCCACCCCCTCTTCCTCGTTCCTCTCTTGGCCCCGGGGAGGGAAGGACGATTAATATCTGCCTACCTTGTTACCTAATTCATTATGGAATAGCAGTTAATTTGATTTGATATTATTTTAATAAAATTCTGTAATATATTAGATTGTTTCAGGCTATCAAAATAATTTTCCAATTATTACGGTTACTCAACCAAGTCTCTTTTTTTCCCTTTGCGAACGGCAGTTGGTCTGACTCTGAATATATTAGCTCCAACAACTCCATCCCGTCTGAGGGAAGAAAAACTATATATGCATGATTACACCAGAAATGTTATTACTGGTAATGTGATGCCCGCAGAACTAAGAAAATGGCCTACAGTTGGATGTGTGATTCGCGCAACGTGGAGCCTTAAATGCTTTTGATTTCCGTCCTGTAGGGAGAAGTAAAATATATGTACGTTATTTATTATTTATGCACAAAATAAAAATGTGGACACACAAACACAATTTCCTTTGGATACAGCACATACATCAGTAGAAAAAAAAAAAAACTATTAACTAAAATACACTTTTCAGTAGTGGAGTAAAAGCACTCTGTCTTTAGTCTTATGTAAACTTTAATATGAATCAGGAATCCATATAACCAGCTATAAAATCTGATTTTTTTTTTTTTTATTTGATGAATCTATTTTTCCAGACAGTTTAAAATTATTTATTAATTTCGAATATAAAAGAAATATATATATATATATATATATATATATATGTATTTATATAAAAGAAGATAACTCAAAATATGAATAAATACAATAATAGTATATAAATTATACTAAACAAATACTGCATAGAACAACAATTCCACTGTTTAGTTTTAGATAATGCAACAACAAATTACTTAAAATTACTCAAATTAAATTTGTTCAATTATTTTTTCCATTTATCAAATGTAAGTGCATTTAATTCAAAGAAATTAAGTTGTGAAAAACTAAAGAATTGTGTTGCACTATAGATTTTAATTTTTTAACAATTTAATTAATTTTAAATACATTTTTTAAATAATTAAAAAATAGAGCTGCAAAACGTTTAGTCATGATTATTCGATTCAAAATAAATAAATATTAAATATAAAAATAAAAATATTAAAAAATAAATATAAATATTTTACTGTGTACTGTGTATATTTCTTATGTTTACATAAGTACACACGTGTATATATTCTAAAAATATTTGTATGTATTGTATGTATTTGTATGTAAACACTTGCATATAATTTATATATTTTTATATTTATATATTATATTATATAATTTTATATCTAAATGATATATAAATCTAACATATTTTTCCTTAATATATACATTTATATAAAATACATAAATATAAACAGTACACAAATCTAGAATCGATTAATTGCGACTAATCATGTTGCAGCTCTAAATATTTTATTCTTTGCTTTTACTGTTGTAATTCTTTTTATGATTATTTATTTCCTTTTTATGTAAAGCACTTTGAATTACAATTATGCATGAAATATGCTATATAAATAAACATGCCTTGCCTTTAATTAGGTAAACTAGCAGCAAAATAACTTTTTATATTACAACTTAAATGTCTAAAAAAGACACAATTTTAAGTAGATTCCACAACAATATTTTGAATAATAAACTAATATTTTGACATTTTGAATAAACAAAGTACAGAGAATTTAGACGCTTAAGTAAATGTACTTGGTGTGAACTTTTAATGCATGAAAAAAAGAGTTTTTGACCTCACCCAGACCACACTCATGCCAAGATTTTCGTCTTGGATCAGAAACACAGAACAATGCACAATAAAGTGACTTCTAATTAACACTCTCTCATCGGTGAAGGATTGTTGGATTGCATTTATACGGAAATCATTCGCCAGACTGGGGACCAACATTCCCATAGTCCTCTGAGATCTGCGTACTAATCATCTAGGGAGGGTCACGATCTGCCTATCGGATGCTCTCGCCTCAAATTCTGACCGAAGGGCTCCCACAAAGCGATGCTCCCCTCTTCCCTAACATTCACACTGCCAATTCGGGAAGTCTCCTGCTGAAGTGAGGGACGCTTGGCAATGAAGTAACGCTTTTTTGATGTTTTTTGATCATTCTGCTTGGTGCAAAGTTAGCGCATGTGTGCACAATTCGACTTTTCCATCAGAACTTCACAGATTATTCTTTTGCAAAAGAAGGTCACTAGGCAACTTTCTTTGTCATTAAATAAACATGACAGCATTTAATGACTATTCCTCTGTCTTGCGACTTAAATTAAAAAGTTACCAAAGTAATTTCAAGCATGTTTTTAATTTTTCACTTGGAAGCATCTTGTTAACTTTACATTTGAATACACCAAACAAACTGCTGGACCCATGGAAAATGAGTTTATGATAAAAAAACGTTACTTCGTCTTCTGGAAAGAGCAAAAGAGCTTTTAAACACAAAACACTTTCAAAGGCCTAGTTTACATTAGACATCTAAGTCGAAATTCTACTATGATTAATGATGGAAACCAGTTTGCTTTCACAAAGATATGTCCAAAACTGGCCGCAAATGCCTTATTGTTGTCACCTGCCATGTTTTTTTCGTGAAACTGCCTGGGTCAGTTATACATTTAAGTATGTGCTACATAAAAGTAGCTTCAGTACAGGCAAAGATTTGTTGTGTTATATGTCAGTGATGAATCACTTTTGAATTATTAAAAAAAAGAGTGTTTCCTACTTGTTTATTTTAGAATTAAATCCACAACTGGTTTGATGCCCACCTTAACTGGGTGCACTGTAAAAAAAAAAAAAAATGTCAGTGAATTTAATGGTAAAAGACTGTAAAAATGCTACAGTAAAAAACTGTTAAATAGTTAACTGTAAATTTCCCTACTATACACGGTGAAAAACTGTATTGGACATTACATGTAACTTTACGGTAGTACACCATTTTTGTAAGTAAAAAAGAATGTATAATTTACAGTAAATAACCGTAAACTGACATTCTCAGAACTCCCTGCATTACATTTCAAATTTGATGTTTTTATGTTGAAATAACTACATTTCTTCTTAGGTTTTTCTTATCAGTTTTGTACATAAGGGTTGTATGTTACACCTAATGTTGTTAAATGAATGTTTACTGCATTATTTCAGTGTCGTGTATTACCATGATGGTGTTTAGTGTTTGTGTGAATGACACTGCACCTTCTATACATGTTATTATTTAAAAGCTGCTTGTGATGGGCTTTGTTTATCATGTGACTTTCTCATCACCACCTGCATTTGGTGGTTATCAGTGTATTACGAAGGTACAAAACAGATTTCAGTACTTTAATAGGTTGGTATATTAACATTATATCAGTTAATGAAATTACGGTATTTAGTTGTAAATTTCAGTTAAAACTGTAAAACCTAAAATTACGGTAAAATTCCAGCAACCACAGCTGCCGTTTTTTTTTTTTACCATAAATTTTATGAAATTTACAGTGTGTACTGTACTGTATGTGCTTTATTCTTGATTGTGGTAATGACAAGTATTAAATGAAAAGAAAATCAAAAATGAAAAGTATATATGTGGCCCTGGACCACAAAACCAGTCTTAAGTCACTAGGTTATATTTGTAGCAGTAGCCAAAAATACATTGTATGGGTCAAAATTATTGATTTTTCTTTTATGGCAAAAAACATTAGGAAATTGAGTAAAGATCATGTTCCAAGAAGATATTTTGTAAAATTCCTACTGTAAATATATCAAAACTTAATTTTTGATTAGTAATGTGCATTATTAAGAGCTTCATTTGGACAACTTTAAAGGCTATTTTCTCAATATTTTGATTTGTTTGCACCCTTAGATTCCACATATTCACATAGTTGTATCTCAAACAAATATTGTTTAATCCTAACAAACCATACATTAATGGAAAGCTTATTTATTCAGGTTTCAGATGATGTACAAATCTCAATTTTGAAAAATGGACGCTTATGACTGGTTTTGTGGTCCAGGGTCACATATATTCTTGAAATTATGTGGGTTTCATCCATTTTTGCAAAACATGTAATTAAAAATGTAGCATTTTAAAAAATGAAATCGAATGGATCTAGGGGGAAAATCTGAAAAAATGAAATGAGTCAACATTGCATTGCATGAGGGAAAAAATAAATCAAGATATGTTCTCTGAAGTCTCTGAAATCTTACACATATTTGCTTTTAATTTAAGGATGAAGATATTTTTTCCTGAAAAACAAGAAACAAAATGATTCCAAAATCAGTTTGTTACAAACAAATACACATATTCTTACACTAACTCCACACTTATGCATTGATGCATCCACATCTGCACACACAAACATGTGCACATACCCACACGCTAGCACTAGCACTCAAACGCACACGCACAATCAGCCACACGCCTGCTTTTAATGGTACCAGTACACAAAGAAAAAAATGTACAGTAACTATCTGAAAACATGACAAACCACCTTTGTCTACATCAGGTAACAATGCAGAGCCTTCTAAAACACAAAGCATTAGGAAAACCGTGTTTCTCGTTCCTAAGATTCAGCTGAAGTAGAAAATGAAAACCGGAGAATGACAAGCCATGATTTATACCTCCAGAAGCAAAGATAACAGAACAATAGCGGTGGCCCTCCAGTAAGTACACAAAGGGGATTGTTGAGGTTTTTTAAGGCTTAAGGCAGGTTGTCAAGCTGAATTTTTCTGCTTAATATCGCACTTTCCTTTCCGATGGTCAACGCGGCTCGTTACAACAGTAAGCGAAGACAAAAAGCTATTTCAAATCACTGATCTGCCATTCATTCATTCAATCAGTTAGTGATGTTTCCTTTTTTTTCCCGGCTGAATGATCAGGACCCGGGTATCTCATTAGTTGTGTGTGCCGAAAGTCTTTTGATGCAAGCACTCACACTCCTGGTCAATATATCCAAGCTTCAACCATCTTATTAAGTGCCGTTCCCAGAACCAAAAAGGGCCACCGAGGGCAGCGAGCTGTCTTTCCTGGTATTAAACCAATCCTCTAATGTTTGGCGGACTAGAATATGTCCAGCGTATTATTTAAATAGTCCCTCTCTAGATGCTTTTTTGTTTTTTTTTATACTCCGAGCCACATTATTTTTGGAGACAACTGCATGCTGGAGGATACGACCCTCTCTGCCAACTCTTCCTCTTTAGCCTGATTCGAATAAAGAGCTTTGAATTAAGTGGACAGCCCCCCTTAGACTAACAGCAGTGTGCCTTTAAGAAAGCGACCATGCCAGAGAAAATAATTTTGATTGACGTTACAAGGAAATTTCCAGCCCGACTGATTTAATTGTGAATGCCAGGGGGCATCATCGGGGGCCAGGTAATAGCTCTTTTGCAGGGTGATTTTTTGATCTGGGCTTCTCCCCGTGGTAGCGTCCGCACGGGCTCGGAGGGCCAGAGGGCAGAAGAACAAAGAGAACTTTATGCCTGTGAATTCCACTTCCTTGCCTTTGAAAACAAAGCTTCTGGAATGGGCAGTTAAACTGTGGAAGTAGATTCCCAAGCTCATTTGATGTTAAGTCTTTAGTGTCAAGAGTGGCATATTCATTTATGAAAAGCGAGAGAAAAAGAAAAAGAGCGAGTGAAGGAGAAAGGGAGGCAGCTGCATCTTCTAACAAACAGGCTTGCTGTGTCTTGGACGGAAGAGGTGTGGATGGCTTTTCAAACGGGCCTGGAGGATTAGGGGATGAGAGCTTAATGAGAAACACATCGGGCGTCAGCTGACTGAGCTGTCAGACGCCGTACTGCGGCGGGCTGGGGAGCGGGGCGAGGGCAAAGGACCCCGAACCTGCTCCTAGAGCTGACGCCGGCTGGCCGCCACGTGACCTGTCGTGTGTTCACGAGTTGCGAGCTCAAATCTCGACACCAATCAACGCTGACCCTCGGATCCAACAGCTAGTCAATCAGATCTGCTGAACAGCTGTAACGCATTAAAACAGTTTCACATAAACAAAAGATTACATTAGGAGCTTGGAGATCACACTGATCGACCAAATACAATTACACTCTTAAAAATAAAGGTGCTTCACAATGCCATAGAACAACCTTTTTTGTCAAACTTCAACATCTGAAGAACGGTTTTGTTTCACAAAAGGTTCTTTGAGGCGAAAGAAGGTTCATTAGATTATAAAAAGGTAAGAAAGAGATGGTTCTTTTTAAAAGAACCTTTGACTGAATGGTTCTTTGTGGAACCAAATGTGTGTTCTTCTATGGCACTGCTGTGAAAAACCTTTTAAAGCACCTTTATTTTTTAAGAGTGTAAATAAGCGATTATCCACAATTCTACCAATGTGATCAAGAAAATTTGTATGTATTTTACATAAAATTTGATTCTACAAAATGTACATTTACTTACGTTTGGACAAATGTACAATACTGATGTATTTACAGCATTTAAATGTACAATACTGACCTTTTGACGACACCTAAAACTAGGGCTACACAATTAATGAATTTCTAATCATGATTACAATTACAGATGCCACAATTATGTAATCATTCAAAGGCACAATTACAAAAAAGAAAAAAAAAAAAATTAAAATTAAATAAATGAATTAACAAAAAAGATCCACTTACATTATTCTTTAAATGTGTGTGTGTATTTTTACTACAGGTTATCTTTTTTCCCTCATCGTATTAATTTTTTAAAAAATTTTTTTTAATTTAAAGAAGAAATTATATATAAAAATGTGGCATGCAGTTGCTTCAAACAATGGTATAAAGCTAATCAAAACATCATTCAACGCAAATTGTGATAATCGTAATTAATAAGCGCAATTACAATTTCAAAGGAATAATCGACAGTTATGATTGTGTCAAGGCAATCATGTCAAGGCCCATAAAAATATGAGAGACATTGTCAAAATAGTCCATCTGCCATCAGTGGTTCAACCATAATTTTACGAAGCTACGAGAATACTTTTTTGTACGTAAAGTAAATAAAAATAATGACTTTATTCAACAATTTGTCTCCTTCGCATCAGTGTAACGCCATTTTGTAAAATATCTGCTGGACACAAACAGCGTATGCTGTTCTGTGTCAGCCACACCACAAGGATACATTTTCTACATTTATTTACGCTTTGATTCGAACGAAAACAGCATATCCACTTGATGCAGCTGACACAAAACAGTGTGCACTGTTTGCGTCCAGCAGATATTCTCCAAAATGACGCTACAGTGACGTGGAGGTGACAAACTGATGAAATAAGTCGTTATTTTTATGCATCTATACGTGTTCTCGTAGCTTTGTAAAATTACACTTGGACCACTGATGGCAGAAGGACTATTTTGACAACGTTTTTCATACTTCTCTGGGCCTGGACAGTGGTATTTACTTGGCAGTCAATGGGACAGTCACAAACCTCCTGGTTTTATCCAGAATATCTTAATTTGTGTTCCAAAGACGAACAAAGCTTTTACGGGTTTGGAAAGACATGGGGGTAAGTAATTAATGACAACATTTTCATTTTGGGTAACCCTTTAACATTTTATTATATTTAGTTGTCATATCAATGGCATTCTAGTATGTTTTCAATTGCTTTTATTAAAAGAAGTTACTCATTTGGTTAATATGAAACAGATTTCATTCTCTGCAATTTCTGCTGCCAACTCATTTATAAGAATACATAATATTAAACAAGACTACACATTAAACCGTTAAAATTAATAGCATTTCTGCAATCGGTTAACCATTATATATCATGTAATATTAGCTTTGTTTGCCATGGGACACAAAAGGCATTTTCTCCGACATGCTGTGACTGACCTTAAAAGCAAAAAGAACCATAAAATACACCAAAAACACAAAATAATTACAGAAGGATCTATTTTATTTGCCCTGTAATCAGAGATCGCGTTAACTGATAATTGTCCGTCATTTACTATTATTATTTTTTTTAAACAGTGACGGAAAAATCTGAAGACCGTCCGTCACTCTGACAGATTACACTGACAGGTTCCCACCCCTGTCCAATTAGTGATCCAGAACAAAAATGAAACTGTCACAGATCTTTTGCTATGCGTTTGATTACGCACAGGCGAGTACCCAGTTTAAGTTACTACAGCGAGCGATCACGCAACATTAAAGAGCGCCAAAACGGTATTTATTGCTTGAATTTCTTAATGAAATAGACCTGAGACTTTGTTTAATATCAAAACCAATACAGCACAAAGCTTAGCCTATTGTGATTTACTGGATGGGAGGTGGACTATGTACTGTTCATTCGTTAAATGAAAAGCATAGACCAAAAGGTTTGGATTTAGAAGTTAATATTGGTTCATAAAAATGAGAATCTATTAAAATCAAGAAATCCATTTTTTTTTGGTGTTGAACACGAAAAGGGACACAGTCTCTGTTCATCTGTTCTCTTCAAAATGAATGTAAAAGCCTATATGGTCCTGTAGGTTCATGAGTAAAAATTAAAATGTGAACAAAAATAAAAGCATTTAAATTATAACTAAATGTTATTATAATTAAATTATAGCATGTTATTATAACTACATTTTGAAAATTTTTAGTGCAATTTTGCACCTCAACAAAACTACTGTATTCCACCAGAGAGGACTGTGGCTGAAATTCATCGTTCATTTGGACGTACTTTTGGTACTGCTTTGGATATTTTTGCAATTAATAAATTATTATGGTTGCACTTATCTGTCAGTCATGTTTTTTTTTTATGGATAGGTTTAGAGGTAGGACTGGGATTAGCGTCTATAAAAATATCTTTTTAATATTTTAATATTTTAAATAAACTTGTTATATTGTTACTAAATTGCTTATTTCCCTGCATATTTCGGTCTATTACGTTTTATATCTTTTTACATTTGCTATAAAACGGGTAGGGTTAGGTTTGGGGGTAGGTTAAGAGGTCTAAAAATCTAAATCATTAAATGATAAAAACACATTGATACAAATATCTTAATCATATAAAAGATTTCTAAATATTTTACATTTTTTAGGCAAAAATACTTTAATTTTTACAGTTTAAATGTTGTAATATGTAAAATTGTACATTTCAGCATCAATAAAAACATACAAAAATGTACATTTTGTGCTTGTAAATGTTACATACTAATACCTATGTATAAACAGTGAGACCAGGCTGATTCTACAGTGTTTCTGTGTATTTACTAGTTACTAATCACAGAAACCAGTGTACTACTCACACAATGTGAGACGCTGTCCATTTCTGTAGTGTTGTCTTAAGCAGCACTAATTAATTTGTCAATAACCTGGCTATAAACATGTGTCCTCCTCTATTAAAGACTTTCAAAAAACCAGCATAAATAAAAATTCCTGAAAGGCTTTTAGTCACACAATACCTTGCATGTCTGCAATATTGCTTATTATCACATTCTTTCTAAGCCTGAACTATTCAAAAGTTTATGATGCCACTGAATTCAATTCAATTTTTTAAATATATTTATTCCATGTTTTGTTAAATAGGTAACAAAAAAAATGTCCTCTGATTAAAAATAAATGAAAACAGCAGCTTTTAATAACATGCTAAACAGATACAGCAGAGGCTATAATTGAACTGGCATTCATTTCATGTATTTAGGCTCTAATTGTCGTGTTTTTAGTGTATGACAAGTTGCGAGACAATTCAAATGTATGCATATGGTTTTACATTGGCAGTTTGTTGTGAAGTTTCATTATGAATAAATCACAGATTAATAACGGGGAAAAGTGTATGACAAAAAATTCACTGCTTTCTAAACTTAAAGTTTAACACTATATCACACATCTTAACCACACACTGCTGGTAATACATTTTCTACTGTGTACATGTTGTGACATCTCATATTAAGAGATCATCTTTTCAGTTGCCTAGTGTTTGTTTTGAAAGAAAGGTTATTTTTTTTTGTTCTTCATCTCATGTAAAATACTCAATTTCTCACTTCTAACGTCGCCAGTACCTGTGTGTCCAATAATTTGAGGAGGAATTTGAGATTTGAATGCAGATTTATGCATTGACTTAAAAATGAGCTGCCAGATGCAGAGCAGTTGTTTGCGCTGATCGTGATCTCACTGTATGTATCATGTTGTCCTACGGCAGAATTTGCCAGACGCTTTTGCATAAAGGTTATTTGAGGAGGAATTCTGATTTTAAACAAAGTCTGTAACATTTTTAACTACAAAATGATGAAAACAGAACACTGGAGGGAAGCAACTGAGAGTGTGTAAACAAACTTTCAACAAAAAAAACCTTTCCCCTGTCAAAACTTAAAGGATTTTTTCGCACTGGGAATTTAATGTTTTGTTTGGAGGCTATTGTCCTAAAAATTCACCCACCTGTGAACTTGGGTCAAATATGGCTAAAAATAATAATTCTTGATTGTGGTGCAATGTGTTACAAAATATACATATTTGATAGTTTTAGTTAAGAATAATAGTAATACTAAGAATAACTGTAATAAAACATCTAGTCCCAGTTTCACAGACAGGGCTTAGACTGAACCAGGTT
The DNA here is from genome assembly GCA_012976165.1 of Labeo catla. Classification (NCBI taxonomy): domain Eukaryota; kingdom Metazoa; phylum Chordata; class Actinopteri; order Cypriniformes; family Cyprinidae; genus Labeo; species Labeo catla. The sequence continues at coordinate 1,039,941 of VONZ01000006.1, read as the reverse complement.
TAGGCCATAGTTCAATTAGGATATTTAAGTAATTTTTATAAACATGCATTTCTGGTGTGCATCTTGAGACAAAACAAAGGCACTGATATATTTTAAGATCAGTCAGTGCAAGTTTCTTTCAGTTTAAACAGCTCAGACTTACATTTTCGTCTAGGACTAGGCTTAAGCCTTGTATGTGAAACCAGGGACCAGTTGCATAAAAGGTTTAGACTAGTCTTAAGAGTTAGTCAACTAATTTTTTTTTCTTTCAGACTGGTCAAAATTTTTAAAATTCGGTTACATAAAAACTTATAGGTTAAATCCAAAATATGAGACTGATTACCCCTTGGTTAACTGCTAGTTGGTCAAACTAGTTCTTAAGACACTGTCTTTAACATAGAGGCTGGGGCAACTGGTCCCAGGGCCTAAAATCTTAAATCAGCATGCATTTTAAAGCTGCATAACATTCTGAATGGTGAAAAGCAATAAATAGGTAGTCAAACAGAAAATTATTATAATAATAATATGCAATACAATATAATGAGTCAAAATAAAAAAATAAAAAGTGAACTTTAGGGCCCAGTTTCATAGACAGGCCTTAGCATAAACCAGGATTAGGCCATAGTTCAATTAAGACATTTAAGTAATTTTTATTCACGTGCCTTGAACAAATCTTGAGACAAAACAAAAGCTCTGATATATTTTAGGATCAGTCAGTGCAAGTTTTGTTCAGTTGAAACAGCTCAGACTTACATTTTAGTCTAGGACTAAAATATTAAATCAGCATGCATTTTAAACATCATAACATTCTGAATGGTGAAAAGCAATAAATAGGTAGTCAAACAGAATATTATAATAATATGCAATACAATATAATGAGTCAAAATAAAAAAATTAAAACTTATGGGCTGGTTTCATAGACAGGCCTTAGCCTAAACCAGGATTAGGCCACAGTTCAATTAAGACATTTAAGTAATTTTTATAAACGTGCCATCTTGAGACAAAATAAAGGCTCTGATACATTTTAGGATCACTCAGTGCAAGTTTCGTCCAGTTAAAACAGCTCAGACTTACATTTTAGTCTAGGACTAGGCTCAAGCCTTGTCTGTGAAACCGGGGGCTAAAATATTAAATCAGCATTCATTTTAAAGCTGCATAACATTCTGAAAGGTAAAAAGCAATACACAGGTAGTCAAACCGAATATTAGAATATGCAATACAATATAATGAGTCAAAACAAAAATAATTTAACACTTATGGGCCCAGTTTCATAGACAGGCTTTAGCCTAAACCAGGATTAGGCCATAGTTAATTTAAGTCAATTTTATAATTGTGCCTTAGGGGAAAAAAAACAAAAAAAACAAAAAAAACATTACTAGTGTGCATCTTGAGACAAAACAAAGGCACTGATAAATTTCAGTCAGTCAGTGCAAGTTTCTTTCAGTTGAAACAGCTCAGACTTACATTTTAGTCTAGGACTAGACTTAAGCCTTGTCTGAAACAGAATATTCTAACAATATGCAATACAATATAATGAGTCAAAATTAAAAAAAAAAAAAAAAAAAAAAAATTAAAACTTATTCCTGGTTTTATAGACAGTCTTAGCCTAAGCCAGGTTTAGGCCATAGTTCAATTAAGACATTTAAGTAATTTTTATAAACGTGCCTTAGGAAAAAAAAAAAGAAAACAACATTACTAGTGTGCATCTTGAGACAAAACAACAGCTCTGATATATTTAAGATCAGTCAGTGCAAGTTTCTTTTAGCTGAAACAGCTCAGACTTACATTTCAGTCTAGGACTAGGCTTAAGCCATGTCTGCAAAACTGGGGAATGTAGCTACACTTTGTTTAAAATGAAAATGTTTGAAAGTTGCTAACATGCTTTATGTATTTTTCTGTGGTTAGTTAAGTGAATGGAATTCAAATTAAATGCACAGTTTTATTTTTAATAAAAAAAATAATAATACTAATAATAACAATATTTAAATCAGTATATTTAAGCTACTGAAATCTCTATAATATCCTGAAAGGTCAAATGTCAAAGTTTTTCCTAATCAAATGGTACCAGTACCAAAAACTATGTTGTGAATATAATGTATTCTCTTCAGAAAATGGGTCAAAAATTACCAAAAGGCAATAGAAGGCTTAATGAAACAGAACACAGCCCATATCCTAAATCACACCTATAAAAAAAAACTTTTACTCTCCTTTTTTGTTAATGCAATTTCTGATATTTTCATACACGCAATTTACGATCATTTTCAGTATTTCTACTTTACACGCACAAGTTTGTTAATTTGCCTTAACAGTTGGACACCCATCCTCTCAATGTAATGATCGAAATCTCAAGTCATACACTAAGGAGTGGATTTTGACGCCCATAATTACAATAACATTCCAATCACAAGCTATCTACTTAGCGATATTAGCAGGCCGGGTCTGATGGAGATATTATCCCCAGTTATCTCACGCTGTTATTTTTGGATAGCGCGGATCAAAGCTCCCATGCTGGCACGCTGCGTAACCTGCCCGGCGCATTTGAAACGTGTGATTTTAGGCGATGATTATTTAACCAGGGCAGCATTGTTGATTTTATTATATAAGTCAATAATCTTCTCTATTCCCCAGATTTAGTTAATCTTCCTAATTACAAATTAGCATTCTCCACATACCAGTCCTAGATTTCCAAATTAACACCCCCGCTTCTAGGGGACGGTGAATCAGCCATGCTCTCTAATTCCTCCATGGACTGTCTGACGCACAGCAGATTTCTCTCTCCACCTCCTTCTTCTTCTCCTTCTTCTGTCATTTTCCCCTCAATTGTCTGCTTCAGAGAGGAGGGTGGAGGGAAAAAGAAAAAAAAACGAGACTGCAGCATTGGCATCCTTTTCTTCCCCATCACACACACACACACTGCTGGATCAGTGTGTTTTGATCAGGAGCATTAATAACAATTAGGAATCTAAATGGTGAGGTGGGGCCTAACCGTTTCCCCCTGTCTCTCTTCATCAGGGAATATTGGCAGCGCTTGAGGATCGTTAGGTGGCGCTGCTTGGAATACGACGGAATATCTAGATGAGGCCTGTCAAAATGTTTTGGATGCAATGCGGTAAATGAATTCTGATAGCATGTTAATATGAAGCATTGTATCATTAGACCGCCGGATCGTCAGATTTGTTGCGTGGCTTATAATGAAGACAGAATAAGACTCTATCTGGCAGTGTAAATTATATTTTAGCAGGAAATCGGTTTTGGAGACTTTAAATGTTTTTAATTTATTTAGCTTATGCATTATTGAAAAGTTTTCAGGGACGTCATCGAGATTAGATGATGAGCAAACATAAATAAGTAAGCAAATAATAAATAACGACACAAACATACCAAAATAAAAAAAAACAGGAAATCTTTTCATAGCATTAATTATGTTACAACAGAAACGATCGGCAAACTCTTGCACATGTTGTTGCACATTATCAAACATCAAGCATTAGCCGGCCGTGTTTACAATGCAGCAGACATTCCTCCAGTGGCCAAAATGTTTGATTTCCCCCAGAACCGATGGTCAAAACATTGAACTTTTCCGTCTTTGAGGGTTTAAATCCCCGCTCTTCCAGCATGAAAGCGAGAGATGAAAACACGCTCTCAAAGTCCCACGTCAAATACAAAGTTAAGGGCAACAAGGGTGGAAATAAACAGATTTGAAAAAGCAATCAACATTTCCCTAAAGCTCAGGAGCTGATTTGCATCCGATTCCGAGATCATGTTTTATTTATCAGTAATCACGACCAATCAGGAGAGAAATTAATCAATGAAAGTGTTAGCAGGAGTGATATCCGGCCATCTGGGGGTCACACTTATCTCGCCTTCAGCCTGACACGCCGCCTCACTCCCGGGCACCCGCTCTCGTGCCCTGATCCGCCCCCACCTGCTTTCCACTGGGCTTGTCATGGGCTCATATTTAGGTGACTGATTTTTTTTTTCTCCAATGAGCTCTAAGGAACTCCATATGGCCAGGATCAAAGGTGTTGCTGGGTGCATGGTTCTGCTTTATTGCCAGCCGCTGCTGTTAATTAGAAAACAAGATCAGAGGCAGTATTAAAATCCAATTAAATTGATATGAACAGATTGCCAAGTGATGTTCGCTAATGTATAATTGAGCACCATGCAAATTTCAGTGGCTGCCTTTTGTTTTCGCATGTCTCTTCGTCTATCTCTCTCGCACAGAATGAGCAATGGAGCTTGAAAGTTTTTGGCTTCTGCTAAAGATAAACAAGTTAATGCTATGAGATGGGGGCACTGCTTTCATCAGTTAAGCTAAAGCGATATTTTCCCTGGTGCTACGGGGCTGCTGGCTAAGGGGCAGAGGGGCAAGGAGAGAGAGAGCCGACCCCACAGGGATAGAGATTTGAGAACGCCTGTTTGAACATGCCCACAGGACAGCCTGGAGTAGATCAGGGACTTAAAGTGAATCATAAGGAAAGCCGCCGGCATATCTGTATCCGTTTTTATCATCAGGTGAGGTGCCATTTACCTGCGTTGATAATTACACCGAGACCGACGTCAGGTGGATTTCGGATCAATCTCTGCGCGATCTGATCGGTGGTGTTCAAAGGCAATACTTTTGATTTTACATTAAACTTAATTGTCGTTCACCCCGCAGAGACTGTAAAACCTACAGGTAAAAAGTCTCTTCGATCATCTATAATATTTTAAAAGCACTGTGAGCAAACACTAGAATGACACAGATTCTTAAGTGACACGCTATAAAAAATGGAAACATTGCAAGTAATAATAAAAAATAATGCATGTAATGAATAATCTGTTCAAAACATTCAGAGGTATTTACGTGTTTGGGTGCATCCACTCTTTTTTTCTGATCAACAATATTCAATAATATGAAAATAATATTGACAAACTATATTGAATGAATGATTAATGATACTACAAGATGGTTTCAAGCTCCTTTTCAGTCATATAGAAAGTCTTACAAAATAACCAAATATTTCACTTATTGCCGTGTATCACATTAAATATGCCATAGCCATTTTAAATTTTATTTTATAATTTTATTTTATTTTATGTATTCCTAAAAATAGATTTCACTGTGACAAATCTAGAAACTAAAATACAGAAAAATGTAAAAAAAAAAAAAAATAAAAAGTACATTAAAATTGCAATAAATGAAAAGGCTTACCAGAGTCTTTGTGGTGTTATCAAACTGCAGTTAAATTTGCAGGTGAAATATGAAAAAAGGACACAATCTCTTCTCTATGTATTTCCTTTCTGAAATATCTCTCTCTCTCTGTGTGAATAGCAAAAGTAGCAAAATTCCCCCTAAAAAATATTAAATGTGCATTTTTTTTTTATTCTATTTGACATATTCCTAATAAATTCTACTTAAAATAAAATAAAAAAAATCTAGAAACTAAAACGTAGTTTTACATTTATATTTATATATATATATATATATATATAACATCACAATAAATTAAAAGACTCAAGAGTCTTTGTGATGTTATCAAACTGCAGATAAAATTGCAGGTGGAATATGAAAAAAATGACACTCCGCAATCTCTTCTCTCTCTGAATTTCCTTTCTGAAATCCCTCTCTGTGAATAGCAAATATGCCATTTTAATATATTTTTTATTTTATTTATTTTACATATTACTAATAATAAATTGTATTTAAAATAAAAACATATCTAGAAACTAAAATGTAGTGAAAAAAAATGTATATATATAAAATTGCAGGTGGAATATGAAAAAAATGACACTTAGTAATTTCTTCTCTCTCTGTATTTCCTTTCTGAACTCACTAAAGTAGCAATATTCCCCGTAAAAATATAAAATGTGTCATTTTTATTTATTTATTTTTATTTCATTTTATTTTACGCATTCCTAATAATAAAATTCTACTTATTTTTTTTTTAATTCTAGGAAATAAAATGTAGAAAAATATATAATTTGCGTAATATTAACATTACAATAAAATAAAAAAGACTCACCAGAGTTTTTGTCATGTTATCAAACTGCAGATAAATTTGCAGGTGAATTATGAAAAAAGGACACTCAGCAATCTTTTCTCTCTCTGTATTTCCTTAGCAAAATTCCCCCTAAAATATCAGATATGCCATTTTAATACATTTTTATTTTATTTTACATATTTCTAATAATAAATTCTACTTAAAATAAAAACTAAAATGCACAAAAAATATTTAAACTGCAAATAAAATTGCAGGTGAAATATGAAAAAAGGACACTCAGCTAACTCTTCTCTGATCTGAACTCTCACTCTTTCTGTAAATAGCAGAATAACTCTCTCAGTAAATCTCCCTAAATATATATCAAATGTACAATAAACTTACTGTGAAATAGAGTAGTTCACTTACAATAGCTTTACTTTGCAGCAATTAATATAACCGTATCGCATGTGTCGCCTTTGGCTTGCTCACGGGGGCATTAAGGCACTCTGTAAAGCTACTTTGAAACAATGTATAGAGATGTTTCATGAAAAAAGCGTGATGCAAACTATATGTGAACTGTATGCTTTTGCAATGTCATTAGCGTTACATTCACGTGTGACTGGTGGCATTTTTTGCGAAGGGGTGAAAATCATTTTGAATTGGGAAATCTTACAAGATTGATTTTGTCGCTAAAAACCTTACAAGAAGGTTTTTTGCCTTTGAAACTTGATGTGTGAAGCAACTAAAGTGTGTTCCCAAACAATAGGAGACGTTGTTAAGTCTGAAAATGGGATCACATGACACATTGTTTCTCACATGTTTTTACACCTTCAATGACAATGTGTTGTCTTCCTGTTCGTGACACATCCCGGTCGCGTGCACGTGCGTGCGCACTAGCGTGCTTTTATACATAGATCACGTCTACATGCATACATTAGTATATGGTTTCATTTACATGCAAATTCATGACGAAAACACACAGCAAGACAAACACAACCGCAAACCTGACAAACAACACAATTTCCAGTGCTTGTGCCTAATCAATAGACATCCTACATCAGCACGGTGGTGACAAAACTGTGACGGAGAGGCACTAATAAGGAGCATTGTTCGTCTGTGAATGACTGCACTGCCTGGAAACGTGCACTTCAGCGAGCCGGGCTACCGATGCTCCGAGGCCCCGAATCTGACAGGGGGTACCGGGAGCGCGGAGTGGCTGCAGCTGTTGGCCTTTGTGTACGTGTCCCTCCGCCCCCGACATCAGCTGAAAGGTCCTTGCAGTCAAGTGAATAGCGGGCGAAAAAAATTCCTTCATTCCCACAAAATAGCACGCTAATGTCAGGAAATAAAACTCGAGTATCGGAAATTGCGCCAAAAGCTTCACCGTAAATTGCAGATAAAGGGAAATATGCTTTTTTTATGAATAGCAATAAAAAACCTCAATAATTTGCAATAAAAGGGATATGTGAAATATGTAAAGGCATTGGTGTGGCACAGGAGCTCGGAGACAGGGGTGGCTTTTGGTGTGTTTTTTTTTTTTATTTTTAGTTCGGCATTGAGAAAGTCGTCGAGAGCAGGGGTTCTGATTGAGGAATCAGTGCTATTCACGTGAGGTTTAAATAAACCAAATCTGGCCCAGGAACTGTCTGTAATAAATGAAAAACATGATTGAAGAAACTAAACGTATTCATCTCTTCAGATTGTCCAAGGTACGAGCTCTAATCAGACAGATTGTTAAGGCTTTTGTTTTAAAAAAAAAAAAACAGGTAGAACTTTAGTCTCATGCCATTTCTAAAGCACAGTTTAGGGAACAGTTCACCCAGAAAATGAAAATTTGGTCATTATTTACTCAGCCTCATGCTATGCCACACTTTTTTTTTCTGAAGAATATTTATGCACCGAACATTCACCAAATCTCTACAAAGAAACACTGTGGTCCATATGACTTGTGCACTATATATATATATATATATATATATATATTCCAAGTCTTCTAAAGCTGTACAAACTCATTAAAATAAATCAAACATGGTGGTAGGGATATAGATATAGACATGATTAATTGGTAAAAACTGTTAACCAGTAGAGATTTTGGATTTGTCTCCATCGCAGTTACACGCTCATGTGACGTTGCTGTGCTACGCAGTCATGAAAACATATCGTTTGCAAGCATTGTGGTTCAAAAACAAGTGATTTAAGCTATTGAAACGCAATCAGCAGTGAAAGAAAACTCATTTTGCTATATCCACGTTTCTCAGTGCTATCAGAGAGGCGCATACACATTTTTTGTTGCTTTATAGCCCTTGAACGTTTAAATACACATACTTGAATGTCAAAATGCCAGACTTTGCAAGTAACGTCGTAAACACAGTAATTTAGGTCTTAAGTAAAAGCAAACAGCTGAGAAAGAAAACGCACATGTAATAGTATACTGAAACCAGGTAGCCCTTAAAGTGACAGCAGTCTAATATTCCTGCTGTCTGTCATTCACGTTAAACAAACGTTTCATCAAACGTTTTCATACATTTGATTACTTTTTACAATTTCTTATTTATTTGCCTTACTGTAGTTTTTTGTCCTACTGTTTGTAATTAGGTTTAAAAAAAAAAAACTTGTTTACTTGTCTTCAGTGAGCTTGAGTTTTGTTTTGTTTTTATTTAGGCTAGTATTAGATTTTTGTGACAAGAATTTCTTCTCATATCACCCAGCCCTACCTTGAAATAAAATTACTTATATCGTGATATAAGGGTCATATCACCCACCCCTATATGGTGGGCTATGGTGTCAGTTGGACATCAGAGGCAACTAATGTCTTCTCAGCATTTTAAGACCAAACTTCAATGACACCAAATTTGATCTGAACACTGCAACAAAGGGGAACATTTTCTATGTGTATAAGAATGTAAATGTTGAGTCCATCCTGCACAAAAATACTATATGGATTCAAAAGACATGAAATGCATCACAGAAATCATATAGACCACTTTTGAGGGTGTTTTATTGGGATCTTTGAAGCTTGACAAACATAAATGTTTTATTGAAGATACCAATTTAAAAGTGACACTCATCTTTGGTGATCTTTGGAGCTTGACAAACGCAATTGTTGTTTTATTGAAAATTCCCATTTAGAAAGACAATCATAGTCAAAAACAGACATGCAAATGTTTTGACATATTCTATATTCAAATACAGTAAGTGACACCACCAAGGAGCCTGATCACCAAAGAAAGGATGTAGTCAATGAAATCTCAGTGTTTGTGAGGTGTCACAGTACATCACCGAAAGCCCTTCCAAACCTCTCTGCCTCCGACTCAGCGTGCATTTCACACGCATTAATGTATGACTGTAACATAACTGTCCGGCTATTACCACTAAATTATGCACTGGAAAATTCTCTCTTTATTAAAGTCATATTTCGCAGTGGCAGATGGTTCCACGCTGAGCTGAAGCAAGGAGCATAATTAAACGCGACACTTTCTCCTGATCCAGTTTCCAGAGCGGGCCTGGGCGATGGGGCGTTCGCTGTGGAGCCGTGCACTGAGTATACTACCCAGATCTGCCACCTCTGTCACTGACTGTTAACATCCGGAAAGCCACATATACATGTGTGTGCTCAGTTGTTAGAATATAAATGTAAATCTATCTGCCCATTTGCAAACAAACTACAAAATATTTTACCCCTACAGTATTTCCATACTATGCAAAAAGAAATATTTATACATATACTATATATATTTCATCTATGTATACCGTATTCCAATCAGGCCGAAAAAAATGTACACTCTGGAAATTTATTATACGGTCTCCAAGGGCTTTGTCTGACCACAGACTCTTTTCAGAAATCACTTCGAAACATTCATTTGTAAACAGCACTTGAGTATTTGACTATATTTGAGAGCTATGAGCCTTTTACCTTACGTCATAATGGCCGTTTTGGTCCTTCCAGACTTTGCGAATGTTTAAAGGCCATCACTTGCACAATCTAAAAGAGATCATTTAGGAGTGTGTTTACAATAAAAACACACCTCCTTCAGCAGTAAATTAGAGGTATTTATGCAGCTTTCTAAAATAATTGCTTCTAAATAATGTCAAGCGGCTCCCTGGATTAAATTTCCCACTAGAGGAAAGAACTTCCATAGACGCAACACTTTGAATAATTTGTTTTGATCTGTTAATACATATCAATGCTACCAGCTTAATGAGCTACTGTTACAGCATGTACAGGAAGCTGATTAACACCACAGCGGTTGAATTGTCTGCACTTCCTTAAAACACGTCAAGACTATATATATCAGGTGTTATTCTTAAAAAGTATATGTTTCTCACAGTGCACCTCACATATTCCAATGCAGGACCATTGCATCAGTATAATATTAACAAAATAAAGCATAACATTGACTTTTAAAAGCACTTTTCAAATCATGAGCTAAAAATCAAACACTAGGAAAAATCGAACTTGCAAAATTAAAAAATTTATAAAATTTTTTATTATGAAAAATGGTAGCAAACAAAAGTGCAGAAGGAAGGAAGGAAACAAGTGTAGAAGCAAGGAATTGGGATGAAGTCTGCGTAATGCTCCTGCGTAACAGTAATAATTGTGTTTTTGTGACCTGGTGCCCAACTTCCACCTTGCGATGCCACTTTAGCAGCTTGAATTTTCCAGGTGGGAGCCCTTTTTTTCCTAGTTCATATTTTTCTACTATAATGACACCCCGAAAATCACACCTCTATACAGAGCAGAACATTTTGTGTTATTTTCTGCTCATTTTGTGTTTTTACATACTGAGTGAGACACTTGCCTCTTAAATACAGCTACCGGCAGGCAGAGATGAGAAGAAAATAGAAAAAGATAAAGAACTCTCAGACAGAGGATATGACACCTAATTGGCCCAGATATCACAGCATGAAATATTCATGATGTGATATAAAAAAGGAGGACTTTTAAAGAGAATATGGTTTGTAATGATGAGGTTACAGTATTTTATCTGGCCTTTGACTGCTGTGAGCTCCACTGACACAGTTACTAAGAGCACACACGCTACTGCCTCCCACCAGATCCACATTTGTGTGTGTGTGATGCCTGCATTAAACTGCTGTCAGCACTGAACATAACCAACGACAGGTGAACTAGGGCTGATTAGTATATTAACATCATCTATTGCTTCTCATAATATGAGTCATAGTACAAGGAAATATAAAATAGCTTTGTTGAAGAGGTTATTACAGGTGAGAGAATGCAAGATACGCCCACCGTTTAAAACGACTACAGCAAGTGACGTTTCAGTGGAAGATGAGACTTGGAACTTATAACCCTTTCTTATCCACTGAGATTTAAAGAATGAATTAGAAAACTTGGAACCTAACCCGTAGAATTTAAGTTTTGGTTTTGAAAAATGAACTCCTGACAGTTTCAGCGTTATATTTGAACAGTGTTATTTTTTTTTAAAATACTTTAAATGACTTTCAATCAATTAAAAAAAAAAAAAAGAATTGTCATGACAATACAATTAATCCCAATTAACTGCATTTCAATATGATTATTAAAGATGATATTTTGCATTACAAAAATGTCTTTATATAAATACATAAATTAGGGCCCTATGAAATCTGTTTTATTTTTTCCAAATTCTGTTCTAGTTTTTATGGATTGAGTTTTTTTCTGTTTTAATTCTTCTAGACCGTTTCAATGGTTAACAATATTAATCATCAATATTAAGCACGTCTAATTAAATGAAATCATGAAATTTATACACTTTAACAGCAATTTAATAAAAGTTTAACAAAAATTACAGTGTTAAGGCCCTATAAAATACAATTTATGTTTTAGTTTTTACCAAATTCTGTTTTCCATTAATTTCCTTGATTTAATTTTGATGATTTCAATAAATCTGAATAACCAAAAGCATCTTTAAATAATTTATTTTAAAAAACAAATGTATTTATTATTTTATTTACCTCTTTTTTTTTTTTTTCAAGAATACTACATTGTGTAATGAGTTTTTCTGGTAAATAAATTCTTCTTGCGCTGAACAATAATAGTGTTATTTCTTTATTTATTTATTAAAAAATTAACCCCTATCATGAGAGCACTTACACTACCAACTCTGGTAAATAAATTCTGGTAAATAATTTTTCTGGTAAACAGTACTTAAAGAATAATGTTTTAATAATAATTTTATCAGTAGTACTACTACCGTATATATCTAATATATTTCCGTCACTGTTTCTTCAAGTTAAACCAAACTTTTATTTTGACAGGTTGGTGTGAAGACCTTTAAGTTTCTGTTTGTATTTGATATGTTGATTTTTCTCAAAAGAAACTGTAAAATGCTCATGAAGTGACTCTCAGAGCAGTTCTAGAATAATGTTTATGCACCACATGCTTTTCAGTACGTGTAGTAAACGAAATCACACGTCTGCTCAATTCATTTACACAGAGACATGCAAAACGTACAGGATTCTTTTTTAAAGAGTCTTTTGCGTCTTAGTATTCACAAACACTAGACCATATCACAGTTTGATTGAAGTATACTGACCATTTGTTTCATCCATCCAAAATTTGGCAAATTCCAAGATTCCGTCCTCGTTTTCCACATCGCCATAATCAGAGGGCCCCATATAATACACATAAATAACAAATATCTGAAAAATATAAATACTAAAAATATAAACATATAAATAAGTCATAACAACATAAATAATTTACTATTATAGTATTTTAAGCTTAAACTGCTCTGATGGTAGAAAAATCCTTTGTGAATTTTTTGCGCTTAACAATAATAGTGTAATTTCTTTATTTATTTACAAAAAAAAAAAAAAATGAACCCCATTCATGAGAGCACTTACACTACCAACCCTGGTAAATAACTTGTGGTAAATATTACTTAAAGAATAATGTTTTAATAATAACTTTATCAGTAGTAGTAGTGATATCATATATCTCTGATATATATTTCCGTCACTGTTTCTTCAAGTTAAACCGAACTTTTATTTTGACAGGTTGCTGTAAAGACTTGCTGTAAATCTGCTCATTCACACAGAGACATGCAGAACATGCAGGATTCTTATTTAAACAGTCTTTTGCGTCTTAATATTCACAGACACTAGACCATATCACATTTTGATTTAAGTGTACTGACCTTGTTTTATCCATCCAAAATCTGGCAAATTCCGACATTCCGTCCCCGTTTTCTGCATCGCCGAAATCATAGGGCCCTATATAATACACATAAATAACAAATATCTAAATAAATATGAATACTTAAAATATAAACAAAGTTATATCAATATATATAATTTAATATTACAGCACTTCAAGCTTAAACTGCTCTGCTGATAGGAAAATCCTTTGTGAAATTTGAGCACAGATCAATAATAGTGTTATTTATTTATTTATTTACAAAAAATAAACCCCTATCATGAGAGCACTTACACAACCAACACGGTTTCATTTGGTCACCATTGGTTACATCTCTCTGCTCTCCAGCCCTTACAATACAGCACAAAGTACATCTCTCATCCTTTTTCCAATGCTGCTCTCAGGGATTTCTTGGAAAGGTGCATAGATGAAGTATGTGAAAGTATGGATTATGAAAGTATGGGCTGGAGTGGCCTCTTACTGCCCTTCGCTCAGAAACACAGAGAGACACACACACACACAGAGGAACACTAACAGGCATCTCAGGAAGCCAATGAGCCAGTGCCAGTGCCAGGGATCCGTGCGGATGCCAGACTGCCCCCTGCTGTAGTAATCTGGAAGAATTACATCGAGAGGAGTGAAAAGAGTGTGTGAAAGTGTGTGTAGCATTTGTGCGAGTGAGAGAGAGACAAAGAGACAGGCAAAGAGACAAAGCGAGAGAGCGGGAGAGAGAGGGAGAGCGATTTTTATAAGGATATAAAACTCATATAGGGCTTGTCACTTGTGTGTGGCGCTCTCTCTGGGTTCTGCATCACAATGAATGACATCACGCTCACACAAAAAGGATCTGGCGATGGGCGCATTAGAGTCCTTTGTGAGTGCAGACCTTGGCACATTTCACCTTAATGAGTGGCTTCCAGCTCCGCTCCACTCAATAGTCTTCTCGTTTTTTTTTTCTAATGGATTGCTTTTATGATTTGCCTGAAACTGTTGGCTCGTGCCTCACGCTCTCTGTGTTACCGGCTTGGCCTTGGTCAGCCTCAAAAACGTGTGAGACCAACATTCTCCCCAGTCGTGCCACAGAAAAGAAAGGCGGGGAGAGGAGAGAAAAAAAAAAGAGGTATTGAAATAAGAGAGAATAAAATGGAAAACCAAAATGGTTTTGGTGCTTTGTTTTATCTGCAAGTAATTAAATCCATTTTTCCCTTTCCTTTCTTCCATTTTTCTGTAAAACCAACACTTGTAAAATTTGGCCACATAATTGTCTGCATGGTAGACGCAACTGCAGCCAAACTATACCCATAGGACTTTGAGCTGCTGACATCCAAACCATTTTGTAATGGAATGTTTCAGAATGAGCGCTGAGCCGGGAACGACGACGCTAACAATGAATGCAGATTTGAGAGCATGTCCCTGCCTTGTAATCTTTCCCCAACCACGCAGCGTCCATTCCATTACACCCAAATAATCTTAAAGCTCAGAATGACACCGCACATAAATTTAGTACAACATTAATTGCATTATAATTTAAGAATAACCCAACCTCCTTCCGTTACATATTTTTCATTGTCTTGTTGAAAGCTAACCATTTCAAAATCAAAAAGTTAAAAAAAACCTCTAGCATGCATTGCTGTATTACAGTTCCAGTTTATTTATTCAAATACTCACAATTCCTGCCACAAGAGTCACAGGGGCCATTAACGGCCACTGCGAGAACCCGACAAGGGCAGTCTGGGAAACGCAGCCCTGACTGAGTCACCATCCGGACAGCCCCACCATTTCTACCTGACACTGATTTCTTCATCTGACAGTAATTTCAACCCTTACAGTTAATGAATAATGGAGCGAATGTGCTTAAATTCTGAAGACAGAAGTCAGTTTAACATAACCACTGCCATCAGCGCTGACATTAATTGCTCCCTAATTCTGGCAGCCGTGGCTCGGAGAGGCCTGGAGGAGAGAGTAAGTGCATGAGTGGAGAATGGATATAAGCCCCTGACATGCAGGGAGAGTGACAGCGAGGACCAGTAACTTGCAGGGCGAGGGAAAGGCCCTACGAGGCCAATGGAGGGACCCTGACTGGCACGCCAGCTACGGAAAAGTGGGCGGAATTGCTATTGACCTCTATACTTTGAAATTAAAAGTGAGGTCATTTTTCTTTTCCATAAGTGCTCTTTAGCGATCCAGAGGTGTGGTGGCTCTAGTACGTTTAGAAGGCTGAGAGCCATCAGGTGAACTGGACAGGTGGGAGAACTAGAATCATGACTAATGGCACTGTCATCTTGAACATTTAAACACCACATGGCATTTCTTAAGAAGCGCAGTTTGCCTTTCAAGTGTGGATGCGAGGACATATAAAGGCTTGCCTCTTTAAAGATAATAATAATACATATGCAAAAGCTTAAGTTAACACCATAGGCATGATGAATTGCTACTATACATATGCTACCCTTCAAAATGTTGCGGTCAGTGCCACAAAACCAGTCATAAGGGTCAATTTACCAAAAGACTTCAGCTTCAAACAATTGTTGTTCTTTTGATGTATCATGGTTGTATCCACAGAAATATGAACTATTTTAACTAACTATTTTTAACATTGATACTAATAAGAAATTTTTCTTGAGCACCAAATCAGCATATTGGAATTATTTCTGAATGATCATGTGACTTGGATTGGAGTAATAGCTGAACAAAACTTTGCAATTTTGAAGTTGAAGAAGAAAATGAGATGGCAGTTTTTTGAACTATCCTAACTGTGATGAACCAGAATACACAAAGTTTATGCAAAGCTAGACAAGATGAATATTTGAGGTTAAGAAATATATTAATTGTATTTTTTTTTTTTTTTTTAAGAAAATAACAGATTTGCTAGATAAGACCTTTCTTTCTTGGCTGGGATCGTTTAGAGCCCTTTGAAGCTGAATTTAAGCTGCATATTGGAAGTTCAAATTCGGGGGCACCATAGAAGTCCACTATATGGACAGAAATCCCAAAATGTTTTCCTCATAAAAGTATTTGTTTACAACTGAAGAAAGAAAGACATGAACATCTTGGATGACAAGGGGGTGAGCACATTATCTATAAATTTTTGTTCTGGAAATGAACTTTAAAATAGAAAACAGTTATTGTAAATCGTAAAAATACGTGGCATTCCTGTTTTTATTGTATTTTCAATCAAATAAATGCAGCCTTGAAGATAAGAGACCTCTTTAAAAAAAACACATTTAAGAAACCTTTTATATAAACAAATAATACGCAAAAGATAGGTTGATTTAAAATAAATATTTTGAATACAACATCTCACATCGTTTCTCAAGCAAAATAATACTAAGGCGAATAGCTATGTGCATCTGTTCATACCTTAACATTGAAAGAATGAATTAATGAACAAAGTCATCAAGTACTACAATATGTGCCACTAACTGACTTACAAGCAGGGCTTGTAGGAGAAACACTGTGCCTTATGAAGTATTCAGTGCCCTCAAATGTAAATGAGGTAGCCGTCGCTTTTGTCCTCTTCGGTTGATACAAGGGAAAAGAGCAGCCACCGTGGCCCCCTTCTTTCGTCTCCACCACACAAGAGGTGGCGGGTGACATCGGCTTCCTGTCTAATTACTGGAGAGCACTGTGTCTGGCCGAAAGGACAGTCTTGTGCCATTACGCACGTCCTACTCCAGGCCACTTCTCACACACTTTCTTCCTTTCCGTTTCCCCTCCCAAGGCTTTCCACTGTCAACTCCAGCTATTTGCTGCTCCTTTACCCGGCCATTAAGACTGGCCCCTGTCCAGGCCAGATCTTCAGAGAAAGGTCTCTGACATGGCCATATGCAACCCAGCCAGTAGCTAGAGGGCTGACAAGAGAGAACTCTCTTGCATTTAATGACCCATCGCCACGGCCAGCCTCCTCAAACGTCATTGGCCTGTAATGACTGCACGGGGCATACTCGAGTCAAAGTCAAAGGCGATTTTTATAAAAGAGACAGACTTTTACCATAAAAGTGTGTATCTTTTCATTGGCCATTTTCACATCCGCTACATTTGCACTCCATGTGGCAGGGCAATTATGCATAATTACACTGAAGGGCCGATGAGACTGGGAGATAACCTTAGAGATACCGAACCCCCCCCAGCCTCCGGCAATGGGCAGCCCTATTGTTTCTCAGCCTGGACTGAGGTAGTACGGTGCTGGTGGGATGTAGTATTCATTGTCATGACAGCGGGGTTGGAGAAGTTCAAGGTGTTCGTAGAACGAAGGGTTCACATTGGCCCAGAAGCTTCCAATCTGGTGATCCGGGGCCCTTTTGACCTGATCATCTGGTCCTGGCTGTCCAAGCACGTTCACGCTCTGTTTCCTGATACGGCGAGACAAAGGGGCCAAGATACAATCTGACTGCTAGTGCGTGCTGAGCAAGCCCAAGTGATTATCAAGCTCCCAGAGCACCGCAAACACCCCGTTTACACCTGGTGTTAAGATCTGTTTCTGTGATCCGATCGCAAGTGGACAGTGCTAAATACAGACATGAATGGGGTCCAGAACTTTTGTGATTGGATCAGAAAGGTTTTTGCTGATCACTTGTGATTGGATGACCAGAGATGGAACCTAAAGGATTAGTTCATCAATAAAATAAAATAAAATAAAATAATTCTCTGTTTATTTTGTCACCTTCATAATGTTCCAATGACCCTTTGTTTTGCAGAACATACAGGAACCTACACTGGCACTCCATTTTTAAAAAAAATAAATTAATTAATACTTCTATTCAGTCAGGATGCATTAAATTGATCAAAATTGAAAGAAGACATTTAGAATATTACAAATAATTTCTTTTACAGAACATTCTATATCAGGGGTGCTCAACCCTGTTCCTGGAGATCTACCTTCCTGCAGAGTTCAGCTCCAACCCTGATCAAACACAACTGAACCAACTAATTAGGATCTGATAGAGCACTTGATCATTACAGACAGGTGTGTTTGATCAGGGTTGGAACTAAACTCTGCAGAAAGGTAGATCTCCAGGAACAGGGCTGGGCACCCCTGTTCTATATCAAGGACCCTTGAAAACAAAACTGTTTCTTGAGAACCAAATCAGCATATTAGAATCATTTCTGAAGGATTGTGTAACCCTGAAGACTGGAGTAAAATTCAGCTTTGCTATCAAAGAAATAAATGACATTTTAAAATATACTGAAACAGATTTTATTTTAAATTGTTATATTTCACAATATTACTATTTTTATAGTATTTTTGACTGAATAAAAGCAGCCTTGAAAAGCATCTTGGTAGAGAACTTCTTTCAAATACATTAAAACAGTAATTTTTTTTCCATTGATTCAGTTTATTTTTCCCTTTCATAGTATGGACAAACACAGTTACAAGTCTTCAAAATATCTTTTGTGTCCTACTAAATAAAGAAAGTCATACAGATTAAGAACAACATGAAGATGAGTAAACAAACACAGAAGTTTTTTTTTCTGTGAACTTTTCCTTTAACTCCAGGTGCAAAAGAGCCAAAATTAAGGTACTACTATTGCTACACTCAATGTTTAAGTCAACTAGACGGAGTGTGAAATAAAACATGGTCATATTACAATATCTCTCCTCAGTGTAATCTGTCAAACATCAGGTATTTCTCTGCCACTGGAGTAAGTGACATGTGTACGCAGGTATATTTCATATGCAGAAAGAGTAGCACAGTGGCGGGGTCATATTAAAGGGCTAAGCTTTTGCTTTCCGCCCAGTCTTCAGGGCTTCCCGCCCAGAGCCGAGCGAACAGCCTAGTGCCCGGGTAGGACAAACAGTATGGCTTCAAGGTGGCACTGTGTAGTCTGAATCAGCGCTCTCCTCACGCCCCGCTGGTCCCCAGGGCATCCGCGCCAAGGCTGCTTTCATTTGCACCCACCACCACACAAAAAACATGCAGGATTTGAATAATTCTGCATCGTAGTCACACAACAAAGGTAGGCAGGCGAAAAGGAAAAAAAAAAAAAAACTATGGAAGCTGAAATTTCGCAGGCTTCTCCTCTTTGCTATGCTAAGGCTTAGCGCACAAGCAGCGGGCAACATTTCAGGTGCAGCAGAGAAAGGCTGATAAAAGCAAGCGTGGGATTACACTTCATGACCAAAGACATTCATCTCTCCTTTTTCTTCATTTCTCCTTCCCTTTTTTCCATCCTTTTGTTCAAACGGCATCCAAGGCTTTTCCCTGTCAGCTCATCAGGGTAAAGCCACTCAAGCAGAATGCCTCAGCGCTGCTTGTATAATTAGCTGGACATCTCTTTCACCTTGCTGCACTGATAGTGGAGTGTGAGGCTTATGTCCCCTGAGGCATGTACAATCCCCTCCACCCCCACCCGCGTCCCCGTCAGGCCAACCAAAAGTCTTCCTCCACACTGTACTGTCCTTTCAGCATGATGCACACTGTACAACTGGCCATGATTAGCTCATTTTGAAAATAGTAGGGCTCCCCCCAACAGTTAACTGTTAGTTAACGAGAAGAGGCTTGGTCAACCAAAATTTTATTAGTCCGTAGTCACAGAAAAAAAATAAAATAAAAATGGTAATGCAGTACATCGGGCAGGATATCCAAATGCTCACCTATCATTTATCTACCTCAAATATGGCTTTGTATCCGAAAGATGTATGTAGTTGCAACTTTGCATGGCCGCTCAATCAAATGTTAACCTAGAAAAATGTGCACTATTCAAGTGTCTGTGTGGAGCGTGGAAGCAGAATGACAGATGGAGGCACCAGTGCGGTCGCTTGCTCTTAAAATACTTTTTGGTCACACAGATAAAAGTAATACATCTTTCGAATCTGTAAAGACTCTACATTGTAACAACAAAGCGTTGCACTTTTGTAAAATAATTAATGCAAACAGGATGTGCTTTCTGCCGTCTCGTCTCTGTGAAATTGAGCATGAAACTTCAAAACTCTGTGTATACTTGCCTTACAGAGATGAAAAATACATCTACAGAGAGTAAAATGTTTATTTTCAAATTAACCAATTCAAATAGAAAACAAATATTCTCAGATTATGTAACCCATATGAAAAGTGTATACAGGCACATCCACTACTGCAGAGATGAAGAGTCAGTGTTGCCGACTTCATCTCTTAAGTCGAAAACAAAGAAAGCGCTAGTTTATCAATAAATTCTTAAAATGTTAATGCAGTCTTCTTGCTGTTTTTCCCTGACACATTCATAACTATTATATCTGCCAGTGCGCTGTGGCAAGCTTTTTTTGTGTGAGCTTGAGCACTTATTAGGTTGTGTAAGCAAAGGCTCATTAGTATGATTTATTAATAAATGTGCGACTAATAGTCGACTAATGCTTAAAATGGACGACTAGTTGACCAGAAAAATCTTTAGTCGAGGGCAGCCCTAGAAAATAGCAAACAATTTTTATTATTACATTTTGGTTAAAATCATGCACATGATAACCAATAGATTTAAGCCTCCAAAAAGTTCTGACAGTGTCTGAAAGCGTAGGTCTGCAGTATTGATATGCATAGCACTGCTTTGTTTGCAGGGGCAACTGAGTAAAAATATTGCTGCTGTTACGTAAGTCCCACTTACTGTTAGACAGTGAAAATGCATTCTCATTCAACCTGTCTGCTGTTTGTTTTGTTCACTAGTTATTTGGCATATTACAATTTCACAAAGAATTATGCAGCATTTTGTCTAAAAGGACACCTTTTTATTTTTCATAATTTGTCTTAAATCTCATTTTGTTACACAATTGTGAGAAAATCGTATCATTAAATCAGTATCATGTATTGTATTGCATCGTGAGATCAGTGAATCATTAGTGTTATATTATGGGTTTTTTTAGCATTTAATCTAAAAAAAAAAAAAAACACACACACAAAGCACAAAGCTCTTTGCAATTAGTGATTACTGGATCAGAGGTGTGTTTCAAATAATGTTTGGTGTAGGGAACAACTGCAGACCTGGCAACCCTTGCTTGAAACAACAGTAACACAAGTTCCATGAATCACTATTATTTTACAAATTAGAAACTTAGAAAAGTTATAGTCTGAAATGTTTTTCCGCTGCCTTTTAATTTACAGAATATAACTGGCCGTGATCATTGCCCAACAGTGCAGATAATTGTTTTTAATTGACACATCGATTATTAGCTGATACATCAGCACATCTATAGTTTAAACTGCCTAGCAGTTCAAGTAAAACATGTCCTTACCACACAAATTAAAGCATTATTTTTATTAAAAAAATAATAATTTAAAAACAAAATCTACATACACTTGTTGACCTCACAAACAACTGACTAATCGACTATTTTAACCCATGCATAAATTATACCCTCTCACATGCCTAAACAGTAAACTAGTGGTCTCTCAGCCCATCCACATCACTCCTGTGCCCCTGGTGTACACCCAAGAAACAATGACACATTTGAAATAGAATAAATGACTCAATTATGAAGACCGAGCATGGCAGTACTGCGTCGTGGAGGCAGGAGCGGTGTGCGCGATCAGAGGCGTTAACTCAGCAGGGTGTTAATGCAAAATGGGCCAAACTCCCCAGCAGGGGCAGCAGCTGAATGACAACCACCTAACTCTGCTGACGGCCCCGATCAGCCCGTGCTGTCCAGGCAGGAGGCCACTGACACCACGGGAGTCACACGCAGCTGCCGTACCACCAGGACAGGTACTCAGATCCCTCACACCACATATTCTCTCTCTGACTCAGTGTCTCACTGAATAGTGTGAACTGTGAACACAGCAAGATGAAAAATCATGACAAAATGATCTCAATCACCAAAAACAACAACTCTACAAAGTTGAAAGTGTATAGTAGGTGACAGAGACCATAACATAGTGTTGGAAATGCACAATAGTGCATCCAAATGACCAATATTAAAAAGTCTAAATTATTTAATAACAAAGTTATTCTAAATGTAAAAATAACAGAAATGAGCACGCACAATTAATTCACGAGTTCACGCTTACATATAATTAGCCAGAATATAGTAATGCATGTTTGGCGTGCTGTCCGGGGAAGGGCTCCGAGCTCGGGAATGGCCCGAACCCAGAGAACCCCCCCTAGGTGTAGTGAGAACTCGGAGTGAGGAGATGGGGTGGTGGAGGGATGCTGATAAACCGTCAAAAGGATAGAGGTAAGTCAGCTGTATTTGAATGCATAGCGTTGATTGACTTGAGTGGACTCCTGTTGTGTTAATTAGGCTAGGTATCTGACGCGCTCCTCCCGAACCTTGTTAATAAAACATCATATATCCAATATATACACATTATCAACTGATGAATATAAAAGAAACTCTGTAATATCAGGGCACAAATCCCTAAATTATATGACAAAAAGTTTGAGGCCTGGAAAATTGTCATAAAAAACAGATTAAACTCACCCATAATTTTCTGATTGGCTGTGGTTTTGTTGCGTCGTGTAGCATTTTCACTTTCAATGGATGGCCAAATTGCTTGTCGCTAGAATACTGTTACATCACGCCCATTTAAGACACGGTGTAAAGCAATAATATGATCATGTTCAAATGTTAGTGCGGTCTCTTGGTTAAGAAAATGATTAATGAGACTTAATGAATGTGCGACTGGTGGAAGGTGATTTGGAAGAAAATAATATCAGCTCTTTGCCTCATGAATCTGATGTAAAATTCTTTGTTCGTGACACAGGATGCCATCACTTCCATCTAGAATGCAGTAATTATTCACTTAAAACTCATTAATATCTGGCAATGAGGTTGAAAATGAGGTTAAAAACAAGTTCAAGTATTCAGCGCCTCCTCAAAAGCATGAAGAAAAACATACATTATAGAAAACCATTCAAAAGCAACGACAACTAAAAGTTAATTTGTGAAAAAGGGAATGCTAAATATAAGCCAGGTATGAAGGTTGCCAACTGTGCTGTCTACCCCCATATGTTATATCATACTCATAACATACAGACAGGATGCACAGATTATGCAACATATTACAGTGGAAGATCAAATAACCAACAAATGAAATACATGCATGTTTAAACACCCATAAATTAATATTTATAGTTTACTGGCTAGTAAAAAATTAAATTAAATTTTTAGTCCATGCACGTCAGTTTCAAGGCCACCTATATGGTAGTGTACATCTAAAAAAAAAAAAGGTGACTGACTAAAAATACTAACGCCACAGATTTTTGCCCTATCAAATGCTCTCTAGATTAAGAATGTCACTCCGTCTAATAGCAGCTAAGCAACACTAAAGTCACAAAACAACAAAAAGTAACTAACCAACACGAAACATAACTAAAATCTTTATAGAGCGCTTTAGATCCCATCCACTTTTTCAGTGGTGCATGAATCAAGCTAACCAGCTACGAGGTAAAACACAACCTTACAAAGTTCTATTTAAAGCAAAAAAAAGTATTTGAAAATCGGTAAAAGACCATACACTTAATGGCTTTAGTGAGGGAAACAAGTACAATCCCATGAAGCAGTGTGAATTACATAATCAAATGAAAGACAATGGTCAAATAAAATATTGATTTGTGATTATATCTATAGAAACAATATATAGATACTGGCCATAAAAAAGGGACGAGCCCTAACTTCCAATGTCTAAACTTGCTGTTACACAAAAAATATGTCAAGGCATAACACAAAAAACCCACATGTATGTTTATAACATACATAAAATGTATCTTTTTTTAAAATGAAATGTTGCTACCATTTAACAGTGTCAGAAGACATAGCACTCTTCCCTCTCTCAGTGTCTCTTTCTTCAGTTTTTCTCCTTTCAGGGAGCTTTTTTTCCTCTGGAGGCAATCGCTCACAACCCCTCCTCTGTGTGGTTCTCCACTCGAGACCTGAGCAGCTTTTCAACTTCATCTTGTCAATACGGGGATAAGGAGTCGGCCTGAAAGTTCATTAATTCCTGAGTAACCTATGCTTCAGTTTTGCTAATACCCAGTTCTATTGATGTTTTCTTTCCCATGGAGTGGGCCAGGTTAACCCCTACACCCCACCCCAGCTTCCTGCCAGAAACAGCCCATTGTCAAGCCCCGCATCACACCACAGAGATGCACAAGAGGGCATAAATAGGGCATCATTATGGTACGACCCAGTGCAAGGGAATGCTGGGATGGTTGCATACCCAGAC
This sequence comes from Labeo catla, assembly GCA_012976165.1. Classification (NCBI taxonomy): domain Eukaryota; kingdom Metazoa; phylum Chordata; class Actinopteri; order Cypriniformes; family Cyprinidae; genus Labeo; species Labeo catla. Next base: position 1,015,732 of record VONZ01000006.1, on the reverse strand, counting down.
CCACCTGCCCTGGGAGACTCTACGCTCAGCCCTCGCCTTACACAGCTTGGGGCCTGGGCAGGATGTATAGGCCCTGACCCCTGAGGTCATGTTCCGTGCGCAAATTCAAAAGCTTGACATCTGTTGCCTGGCTTTTTGATCGCGCAGAGAAAGAAAAGCTCAGACCGCTTGTCAGCTAAACACTTGTCCTACGTGAAATAATATCCCTGCAAGCCACCTAGGCCATAATTAAGGGGTTTTGTTGTTTATTTTCTTTTGTTTTGTTTTTGTTTAGACCAATGAAAAGAGAATTGAAAGTAGGATGGGTTTAGTTTTGCTGGGAAAAGGGTCTGCTCTTTGTTTTATGGGACAATGGTGTCCATAGAGCTTATGCAGGGAGGGCTTCTGTCACGCCGGCCTTAACCCTATAAAGCCTACTGTATCATATTTGATATGTGAAGGCCTCTAAATTACAAAATCTTTGCTGAAAAATGTGTTGTACACAATCTGTTACAAGCCTTTTAGCATAACCCTTCTGCTGTGCTGAAAATCTCGTACTTTATTTGGTGTTCCCAGTTAAAAATGACCAGCCTTTGAAAAATTTTAAATCTCCGTCATCATCTCTAAAATACTGAATCCAATATTTGGTATTAAGAATTTTAAGTCATTTTAGGCTGGTCATTTTTGACCAGGAACACCGCAACTGCTACACAGCAAAGGGAAAATTCCAAAAAAGTTACAAGAATGATTAATTTTGTTTGGGAAATTGTTAAACCCAGTGTGAGTGAAATTTTAATCCAATGAGATGATAAGCATTTTTGGGAAAAATAAAAATATTTAAAATTCTCTTCGGGTCAAAATAACCATAACACAAAATGACAGACAATTTTTAAAATGTCTACGATTTTAAGAAGACTAAAGCAACTTATGTTTACTTTTTATTGTCCTTTTTTTTAAAAAAAGTTTTCATGCATTTATATGCAGATATTTTGTACATTCCCTACCATAAATATATCAAAACTTAATTTTTGATTATTAATATGCATTGCTAAGAACTTAATTTGGACAACTTTAAAGGCGATTTTCTCAATATTTTAATTTTTTTCCACCCTCAGATTCCAGATTTTCAAATAGTTGTATCTCAGCCAAATATTGTCCTATCCTAACAAACCATAAATCAATGGAAAGCTTATTTATTCAACTTTCAGATGACGTATTGACCCTCATGACTGGTTTTGTGGTCCAGGGTCACATATAGCCTGACCCCCAAGACTTTCATCTTACTTTTTGTCCAAGTAAAGAAAAACTACACCAAACTGCATAGTTTTGCTCAGCTTTGGCATTTGAATAAAACTAAGGGTTTTTTTTCTTCCTCACATGTATAAAAAAACATTAAAAAAACATCATGTATCAAATATCATATTTATTTCATTTAAAAACAAAAAAGATTTTTCTGACTATTATTTCATATGTCAGGCTTTACGCATTTTCCTCAGGCCCGTGTTTGCATTTTTCAGAGGTCATGATGCTGCTTTCAAATCCACAACATATCCATTTTATAAGACATCAAACTGTTTGAAACATTAAAATAGTTTGAAACTGTTAAATGCATTTGAATGCCTTTTTACATGAAATGCAGCATATTCAGATGTTAAACAAACGAGTCGCTTTGAATACCACTGTTTCTCACATTTTCATTTAAAACCCACCAGAATGTGAGAAAGACAATATGTATGAAAATGAGTTTTGGATCCTAGCTACCTCTCTCTCTTTTCAAAAAAAAAAAAATTGTCCTGTACGCAGAGGAACTTTCCCAACTGATGAGAGGCTTATCCTGTTTTGGGTGCGATAGACGTGCATTGTGGCTTTTTGAAGGTCCCTGTTTTTTTGATGCGGAGCTGTTTAATAGTTTCCTGGCACAGTTGGCATGGTTACCAGTGGAGAAAAGCAGCGACTTAAACCTTGTGACTGAATCTCCCTGAACCTGCGATAATCTTCGGCCAATCTCCGTATTAACACCCAACTTCTACTCGATCTGCCTTCATGCCCCCATCCCAGCTTCCGCGCACACGCTCGCTTCCCAACGTCTCACAAAGGCTTTTGTATCGGGATAAATGGTGTAAAAACTGGCGCCCCTGGAATCATTTCCCACCAAAGCTCTTTTATTGCCAGACATGTGGCATTTGTCTTTTTAATTTAAAAAAGAAAATATCATGCAGTCTGTGTTGACTGCCGAGAACGTGCCGTGGTTGTTCGGCATGATGCGAATGATGAAAATATAGATGAGGGGTTTAGCGTTCTTCCGCGGCCAGCTTACTGGCCCAGAAACGGTACGTAGGGCGAGTGTGCGAGCCAAAGCCTCTAACAACCCCTGCCATGATTAAAACACTATATTAAAATGACATGGGTGGTGGAAACGCATTCTTGCCCTCAGCTCCTGAACCAAAGGCTGCCTTATTTATTGCCGTGGCCTGTATTGACCGGGTTACATTAGCCATTTTCATTTATGTATATACGGTGATTGCTTCAGCCTGACAGACAGTTTAAATGATCTCACTTTCAAAGTGCAACAGCTAAGTGTGTTTGGGCATATTCACGGTCACATTTAAAGAAAATGTCCGTGATTTATATCGTCTTCAAATAAATCTGGTCACATTCAAAGTAGTTTGTAACTTGGCACTTACGCACTCACTCCTGATGCTTGCTGTCCTTTGCATCTTAAGTGGCGGGAGCGTGATAACTCGTAACCTGGACGACTCCATCAGCGGTGTCAAGACGAGATAAACAACATCTCCCTTGTGGATGATATAGTGTATTATAACGCACACAGAGTCTGAATTGTGCTTTGCTTTCTTCATTTGGCGACAAGGAGCACAAACCACAATTGTTTCAGGCCTGGACAATATTTAGAAAAATACCGGAAGCGAACACTCGTCAACAACTTCAACAACTGCAACGCGAACACGTAGTTCGATTCGCGAACGAATGATTCTTACGAGCTGGTTCCTTGTAGGGAATTAAAACGAAAAAGAAATTGTCCTTTTAAGTGAATCAGAAACAATGTTCTCCGAACGAATTACTCATATCAGTTGGGAAACGAATTACTCATATGAATTTTTACAACGCGGCTATTCCGATTCCTAAAAGAATCGATCTTATGAGTCGGTTCTTTTTCCCTAACGATTCTGATTCCTAAACGAACCATTATGAGCAGGAAATTAAAACTTTTATTATGTCCGACTCCAAGTAAATACTACTATGTTGTATTAAGGCTCATGAGTGTTTGTTCAAATGATAAGCCTGTGTTTTGTTGCAATCAGCTGTGTTTCAAAAGTGACCATATTAATGATATTATTAATTGAATGAAACATAACTGTTGTTTTTCATTTAGCTATTGCAGTTTCTTTCTCTAGAAAGTCTGTGAGAAGTCATTTAAAGCTTGGGCAACACTTTTGCAAGAACTGTATTAAAGCTATTTCTGATCTGTTTTGTAGGAATCTGAAATGATCTCATAATTTGGCAACAGACTGCTGAGGGCAATATTTGCAATATGAACCAGCATTTATTTATCCAAATATTTCCTCATCCAAAAAAAAATTGTTAATTGAGCCATTAAGGAACCAGAATCATTAGGAAGGATAGGCATTGGAGGCGGAACTGTTAAATTTCTTACATCTCTACTGTCAACAGTGTGCCCAGCGAGGGGTCCAAAAACTGCATCTGTGCACAGCACAAACGCATATACACACTAACATAACAGGAAACTTCAGCAGTCAGAGCGAAAAACACCAGATAACAAGGACAAGTGGACTCCTGCCGTCAGCTCAGTTCCGAGACAATGCGTGTCTGCTGCAAAGACATGTGTCTGTATTTCTTAACAAACAAGCGGACACCCAGAGGTGTGGGCAGGGTCTGATCAGCTGTCAGTCGCCCCTTGAGAATGTCACAGAAATACACTTCAAGTATGCATTTCTGTACTTGAGCCTTAGAAAATTGTGGTCACTTCTTTGACTTTTTGACTGTCATCTCTGTAAATATTCTTTTCTCTTTTCTTGTTGCTTTATTTTTATTTCTTTGGGGGTGGGGGGTAAAGTTCTTCATGAGAACGCCTTTCTTTCTCATCTTTGGCTTCACTTTGAATGTCACCGGTTTCTCAGGATTGACAGAATAATATGCACTCATCATTTTGCAGACGCAAAAAAGGAACTGTGAACACTGGGTACATTTTTGGGGGTATTTGCTTCTTTTTAATCAGTGGAGAAAGACTGACATGTCCAATCATAATAACACATCAACTGCTAAATGGGCCTTTGCAATCACTGTCAGTTCCATTCCATTAGGGAGTCCTGTATGTACGGACATCAATCAGCTTTTTGTGGTGTTATTTATTCATAATTTTATAATTTAACTATTTATCTATTTATTCATTCTAAACAATCGCATTCTGCACTTTGACTATGCCCTTGCCTAATCAAACAATGCTGGCACAACAAATTGCTTGTGTGCAGGTTGTCTAATTTCACAACAATAGAGTTGTTTTTTTTGTTTTTTCTCAGTAAGTGCACAGTTATTTTTATTTCAAAAATGTTTAAAATTTCTCAAATCTTCCTGATTCCTGAAAAATAAAATCTAATCCAGTGCTGTTTCTAATTTTATGGTATGCCGTGGAAAAGCCCCTTCATCGACTTGTAACCCCTGCATAAATTGTATATAAAATAAATTATATGAAAAGATCAACTGTGGGAAATCTTGTATTATTACCTCAAATTAAGCAACCATGAAATGATTTGCCTTCATTTAAAACGCCATGCAATCCAATTTAAATGTTGCATACTTTAAATCCAGGCTGATTTCTTTTTTATCCTGCATAAAAGAACATCCAGTGGGTCACCTACGTACTGGCAAAAACAGATAAAGCCTGCATGAAATTGTAGCTAAACCATAACCCACTGACTGTCCTGGAAGTTCATCAAAACTAGATCCTCAATATCCAAAATAGTTAATAGAAATACTTTCTGTCTTTCTATGGTACAATCTTGAGTTTTAGAGCAGTTGGTGAGAATTGCAATGTATACATAATGTTTTTTTATATATATATATATTTTTTTATTGTCTATAATGAAATTATGTGGAGCTCCTAAGGAATAAGTATAAAAATTGTACTACAATATTTTTGCATTCTCTCACAAAAGTACTGCATTCCCAAAACAACACATTCTCTCACAAAACATTTGCATTTTCTCACAGAAGTATTATGGCCTCCTGAGAAACTTTGCATTTGCTTACAAAAGCACTGAAATATTTCCTCACACTTTGTATTCTTCTATGACAAAAATTTAGCAAGTGAACACTAAAGTTTTGCAAACAAATGTAAAAGTTTCTTGGGGGAATGTGAGAGAACAAATAGCATTCTTTCCTCCAATTTCATTTTTGTACCATCACCATGCGTGTCACTGTCCTTCACCTCACATTATCGTATTTTGTGTTGTACATGTTTTTGATAACATGAGGGTGAGTAAATGAGAGAATTTTCATTTTTGTTATTTTTTGCATTTGAATTATCCATTTGAATGATTAGTTCATTTCTAGAATAAAAGCTTCTTGATAATTTATAAGCATTTGTCGTTAAAAGTATATAGATTTTAATTTTTTTTAGAAAATAACTGATTGTTTCGCTAGATAAGACCCTCATTCCTCAGCTGGGATCATGTAAACCCCTTAAAAGCTGCACTGAAACTGCAATTTGGACCTTCAACACGTTGGGCACCACTGAAGTCCACTATATGGAGAACAATCCTGGAGTGTTTTCTTCAAAAACCCTAATTTCTCACATTGCATTTGCACACAAAAGCACTGAAATATTTCCTCACACTTCATATTTTTCTATGACAAAATGTTTTGCGAATGAACACTAAAGTTTCGCAAACAAATGTAAAAGTTTCTTGGGGGAATGTGAGAGAACAAATATAATTATTTCCTCCAATTTCATTTTTGTACCATCGCCATGTTCTTTTGTACCATCGCCATGTGTGTCACTGTCCTTCACTTCACATTATTATATTTTATGTTCCACAGAAAAAAAGCTGTACATGTTTTTAATAACATGAGTGAGGGTAAGTAAATGATGACAGAATTTTCATTTTTGTTATTTTATTGCATTTGAATTATCCCTTTGAAGAATTAGTTCACTTCCAGAATAAAAACTTCCTGATAATTTATAAGCATTTGTGGTTAAAAAGTATATAAATTTACATTTTTTTAGAAAATAACTGATCGTTTCGCTAGATAAGACCCTTATTCCTCAGCTGGGATCATGTAAACCCCTTTAAAGCTGCACTGAAACCACAGTTTGGACCTTCAACCCGTTGGGCACCATTGAAGTCCACTATATGGAAAAATACTGAAATGTTTTCTTCAAAAACCCTAATTACTTTTTGACTGAAAACAGAAAGACATGAACATCTTGGATGAGATAAGGGTGAGTCAATCATCAGGACTTTTTTAATTCTTTAAGATGATTTGAAAAGGCCTGATCAATAGCTATCAATAATCTTCGTAATGCAAATTTTGACATTTGGTGTTTAACTGGATAAAGACGTAATGCATTAAATATTTACCAGATTACGAAAATGAATCAAATGAGAAGCAGACATCATCCAGCCAGCATATGAAGTCCACACACACCACACCTCACTCCTTGACCTTGGCCTTGTGCCCAGCTGACTCGTGAGAGGGTCAAAACCCAGAAACCTGTCTAGCCGCTCGCGTCCATTAGTCCGATTGCTAGCCAGCGACTTGGCGTGGCCAAGATCCCCCTCTCTCCCTAACTCACAAGACAGGTTGTCAATTTATCACGGAGAGGTCAGTGTCTCTCATCTCTTCAAAGTGTCGTCTGATTCCTGAGCTCTGCAGTGTGGATTCGACGGGCTATTAAGCAAATTACTGGCTGGTCAGTTATTGCACTCTGTGCATTGCTCATCACATAACTCAAAAGGCCTGCTCATCTCCTTTTGACCCCCAGGCCCACTCTGCATATCTTGCACCACTAATTCATTGATTAAGTGCTTGTAGCTCTTGTTGTCACTAAGGACGGCAGGCAGGAAGTGGGAAGGAAAAAACAATGCACCGTTATTGGAATCGAAAGCAGCGGGAGGGTTTGTATAGGCATGCTGGCATAGCAGCACATGGGATCATTTCCTATTTGTTTGTGTTTGTAAAGCATGTAAATAATATAGCTCGGTAAGTATTGTGGCTACACATAGCTGAGGAAAAGAGCAGGAAGATTGGAGGTAATCAGATTAAGACCACATGCTGGCTATAGACAAAAAGCAGCAGTATAATACTCATTTGTCCTTTTTCTCTCCAAATGCAGAAGTAGAAGAAAAATAATGAGAATTCAGGTAGGTGTTACTGTACCTAGCTTTCCCAAAAAGTGCTATTGGATGCTGAGGAGATTAAATTGCAATAGTAAACAGTTATATTTCTTTAGTTAGTGTCCAGTCACACTACATCAGAGGTCAGTGGCCTTTGCAAAATGCCTTCAAGTCACATTTATGGCAGTAAACAGAAATAAGTACTTGTACTTGTATATTTAATAAGCACAATTGTGTGTAAACTACTTGAAACGCCTCTTTTAATACTAGCTAAGCCTCTATGCCTGTGCTAACACTATAGCCTGAGCTATACAGAATACAGAGCAAAGACTGTGTAATTTGTTTGTGCGTGAACATGTGTGGGTGTGTGTATGTGCATGTTAATGTGTGTGGTGGATCTAAACCCACTATGTGTCTACTTTAATGCTGTTATCCAAACTAGGACAGAAGAGAGGGCATCTCTAAATGAGATTAACATTGCTTGTATACTGCATAGGTACACGGAGGCCTTGATCATGATTGGAATGGAGCTTAAAGATTATCAGAACAAATGCAAACCTATCTACAGCAATAGTATTTAAGGTTGGTGTTGCCAGGTTGATGATGGACAATAACATGGTCTTAAGTATTATATCTCTGTCCTGAAAATTGCTTGCCTCAGTGTTATTTTAGTATAAGTTTTTGTTAATATTGTGATTAATTTTTTTTGTATTTTACATTCACATTTTAATTTAGTTAGTTTTATTTCTTGGTAAAATTCTTCAGTAAAGTTTTAGTCATTTCTTTCATTTGTTTTCATTTTTAGGAGTTTTGTTGTTGTTGTTGTTTAAACATGTCTATATAGTTTGTATTATTTTCTATTTCAGTTTAAGTTTTAATTATTTTAGGACAGCACATTAAACTAAATGTGACCCTGGACCACTAAACCAGTCATAAGGGTCAGTTTTTTACAATTTTTATACAATTATTTGAAAATCTGGAATCTGAGGGTGCAAAAAAAAAAAAGAAAAAAAAAGAAAAAAGAAAAGAAAAGAAAAGAAAAGAAAAGAAAAGAAAAGAAAATTTGAGAAAATCACCTTTAAAGTTGCCCAAATGAAGTTCTTAGCAATGCATATTATTAATCAAAAATTAAGTTTTGATATATTTGCTTAATATATTTTATTTAACTTTACTTAATATCCTAAAGATTTTTGGCATAAAAGAAAAATCAATAATTTTGACCCATACGATGTATTTTTGACTTATGTAACCGGTTTTGTGGTCAGGGTCACAAATTAAAATGCGAAATGTTGCTTTGGCAAATAGCTGAAATAAAAAGTGTTTATATTTTATTTTATTTCAGGTAATGTTTATTTTATATCAAGTAGCAAAAAAATAGTTTTTAGTTTCAGTTTTAACTATAACTACATCGTCTTGCCTTTATTCACATTTATGGCCCTTTAAGATTATAGCTGTTCAGAACTAAACAAACAACAAATAAATAAAAATAAATAAAAAACTTGACTCTTAAATTGCCACTGGAGTTGTACTAAGATGGAACTGAAATATTTTTTTAAATCTTTTTTTTATTATATTTATTTTGTATTTTATTACGTCTAAATGATACCTAGACATGGTGTGGCTTATTGCAGTTCACTTTAAATGCTTCATACCAACTGTGTGAACTCCGAACGCCCTGCAATTTGTATAAAAGTAATCCATCTTAACTTGCATACCATTGGAAGTATGCAATAAAAATAGTTTTGCAAAAAGAAAAGTGAGGTCTCACGATTCAAAAAGGTGTTGATTTCAGCCAATTATATGAGTCACGTACGAGAGTTTCTGTTGGCCCCAAAGATACCCTTATCTTGTCATAATGATTACTGAAATAAGTTCCTTTTTCCTCTTTATTTTTGCAAATTACTAACCATCTTTTAAGGGGTCAACACTCCCTGTCTTGATTGACATACTTGAATGTATAATGAACTGCTCGGCTGTTTCCCACAAAAAGCCTCAGCTGGATCTCAGCCTCCGAATTCCAGCAAGCTGCCCTTGATGTGCATGAGACCGGGTTGACGCACCCCTATCTGCGCTAATCATTACCCGCCAAGGCCTCCTCTTTTTTAATAAACGAGATAATTGGCTATCATTGTCTGGCTGGCTCTGTTTGGTGAGTGGGAATGGAAATGGCAGTGACCAGATGCCTCGCTCCCGCTCTCAAAGCTCTTTAATTAGAGAGGGCCCAGCGAACCTGAGGACCACGCCACTACAAAAGCAGGGAAAAGGGCAATTAACGGCCGAGTGGTCCCCTCTCCGTCCATCTGTCAGAGCGCAGGTGAAAGGATGATGAAGGAGGTCTATCCTCACAGGCCCATATGGAGATCCTTATGGGCAAAGCCTCTCAATGCCTTTCCTTTAAGAAACATAGAATGTTTTTTCCCATCTTTTTACACTGGCATCAATATCTGCCTGGGAATGCAATGAGACAGCTGCGTGGTCAACAGACAGGCGGTCTACCTATCTTGTTAGATGGTGTGTACATGTAAATGGGATTTCTCCATGCATGGTTCAATGTGCTTTTTTTCTTTCTTTCAAACAATGCAGCCATCAGACAGCCACCCCCAGAGAGTACATATACGGTGAAATTTCATTCCATACGCCATTGTGATGTTCCCCTTACAAAAATTTACCATACAGTAGAACAATGTTTAAAATAGCAGACTAACATTCTACTATTTTCTTGTTTTGACAGTATATAGTAGGTATACAATGAATGCAAATTTTTTTGTACGTACAGAATACCTGGAGAAGCAACTGCATGCCTATATAACTAGCATATATTCCAGAATGCAATGATGCTATGATTATGTCCATAATTTTGAACTTTCATTTGAAAAGACTTCCAAAAGTTAATCCAAAATCCAAAATAAAAATGTGTACTAACCCTGTACTCTAAAAAATGCTCGGTTGTTTCAACCCAACTTTGGGTCAAATATGGACTAACCCAACTTTTGCATTAAAAATTGAATTGAAAAATCCATATTTGACCCAAAGTTAGATTGAAACAACCCAGCATTTTTTAGAATAATTTTCATGATACACCACATGCAGTGGATGGAACTGAAGTCTGATTCCCAAACCATTGACTGTTATGTGCTGATTCCGTCTGATTCCCATGCAGATGAATCACTTGTTGTGTTCCTCTCATTTGTAAGTCGCTTTGGATAAAAGTGTCTGTTAAATTAATAAATGTAAATGTGAGACTCTTATGATCTGCTTCTTTTTAATAAATCACAAACACTTAAGAGTAAGTTCACACAGTTAATGAGAAAATCTGATTCACTTAATGAACTGCAAGTCATTAATTTCATCTCAACTGAGTCCAACAACTCATTGTTCATATTATGAGTTTTGACTCATAATTTGCTCTAGATTTAATGTATTCAGCCTAACTTGCAAAAGGGGTATTTATTTATAAGAACATTATATCTGCATATCTGGATGTTTGCAGGTGCAGTGGACATAGAAAATAATCTAAAGAAAGAAGAAAAATCTGTACATTTCTATAGCATGCAAGAAATCGAGTGTTTATTGAGATGGCACTGAAAGCGTCTCTGATTGGCCATTCTTCATTTTACATTCAGTGTTTCAATGTCTGCTTTAATGAAGGTTGTATGAAAGGTTGCTATCTCAACAACTATTTCTCCTTGTTTCATTGCACACAATGGTACAATAACTTTACCTTGAGCAACATGACTTTTCCTTGGCAGAAGTTTAGAGACACCTCACATAGGTGGGATGTAATTCACCTTTTCAACAAAACTAACATTATTAACATGCTCTTAATTAAGACCAAGAGTATTACAAAATTGTGAACATGAGGGGGGCAGCCACGTACAATTGTGAAGAGATTATTCATTTGAAGCTAAGTGTACGTGATCATTAAATACTGTAATGACTGTGAACAGTGCGGCAGAACGTCTGGGGAATGATTGTTGTTGCGCTGAATTAATCCGAGTTCTCCACGCAGTATATTTACTTAAGCCATTAAAACCCATGACAGTATGCCGTCAGGCAGAAGCAGTGATATTCAGATGACCTGCTTTTTGTCTGAGCGTTTCATTGGCCCTGTGCCCATTCAAATGTCTACAGCCATTAGACTTATCAAACGGGATCTAAATGCAAATTCCCTTTTTCTTAGCCAACGCATCAGCTCTGGCAGTTTACTATTTAAATAGAACTCTTCAGCAATTAGATGTAATTAGATACTATTATTAGATGTGGCACATTTCAAGCATTAAAGTTCTAGGTTTTCTCTGTGACCGACATTTGTTTATATTTCTGTTCACCTATAAAAGTGATAATTTTATGTATGTTCATAGAGTTCATGAATATTCAAACTAATGGCAATATTATATAAACAATATATAGCACGAGAGGCTGAAAAAACATGGGTCAGTTAGCAAATCAAATACGTTCATATTTTTAATAAAGCATTCTGTATTGTTGTCATGTACTGTAGATTAAATCTGCTTGCATATTTTGACATTGTAGCTATAATTTAAAAATATACTACCAGTAAAAATGTCTAAATGTCAAAACTATTAAATATTATTAATTAAAACCACACCATAAAATTATTTCTTTCTTCTTCTTTTTTTTTTTTTTTGAAGTTGTAAATAAAGATTATAGGCGTAAATTTTACTAGAAAATACATTTCAGTATCAGTGTTGGGGAGTAACTAGTTACATGTAACGGTGAAATGTAATCTATTGTAACTGTAATCTGTTACAGTTACTGAGAAAAAAAATTGTAATTAAAGGGGTTACTGTACATCTGAATACTTCTTGTATTAAGATTTAGTATTTCTTGTTATGATTTTAAATCTGTATTTAACCTCAGAACGATCTCAAAGTAAAATGAGGTGCTAAAGTCTGATTTTATGGTGGCTGTGGTTTAAAATTAAATTTTTATCATTTTAATTCAAGAGATGAAGGATTTTGAAAGTTGATGTAATTGCCTGAAGTGTCTGATAATGTAAATGTAAATTTAGAAAAGTAATCAAATGTAATTAGTTACATTATTTTAATTGTACTTATTACATTTCACTGTTCAGTATTTCTACTTTAAATGTAAAGTTCCGTTTATTGTGTTACTTGCCAATTTTTTGTAATTTACTTGCAATTTCTGAGTGAAAATAGTTTTAAAATAAAAAAATCTGTGTGAAAATAAAACCACAAAAAATGTTTGCGTTACTTCAAACAAATAAACAATAATTGAAATAAAATCTTAAAAGAACCTTGAACTTATTTAATTTAATTTATATTTAGCTTGACTTAAGTACTAAAATATCTAAAACTAAATAAGCTAAATCTTAAAAAATTTAATTTCATAAAAACTGTTAAATACAGACATGTTGAAAGAGCTAAGACTGATAAAAATGACAAAAACACAAAAATTATAATATACAGAAAATATAAAAATAACATCTATTTTAAAACTATAATAATAAAGCAAGCTAGACACTTGTTGGTACTTCACTTGTATTTTTATGCAGCTTTTAAAAAGCGTTAAAGCTTCATGATGCATAAATTGCATGGAAAACCAAAATTTTTTTTACAGGTTTGGAGTTGCATTTTAAAAAATTTCTTTAACTCTCTCCAGTGTTGCTTACATCTATATTAAGCCTCCTCGTCCATGAAGTGCAAATTATTCTGTACCCCAGTAGTAACCCTGTGAGCTATGCAGCGTTATCAGATCTGTATGTGTGGGATATCGATCCTCACTTTGTCCGCACACACTCCGAGACAGCCAAAGATGCAGTCGGGCTGTGGAAACCAGAGCGAGGGGGAGTTTAAACATGTCCGCACCTGACACGGGCAGACTCCTGGTTGTGTTGATTGTATGTTTTTTTTATGACATAACTGCTGAAACGCCGGACAAGGATGAATAGGCGTCTGATCACGACCGTGGTACTGACCCAGAGGAAGGCTTCAACCTTCAAGTAAAAGAGGCCCGTGTCGATTTATCATTCTAATTATCTGAGGCAGGTCTGGTGCTGCGCTGCCCAGCGACTGTCTGACTAAGGGAAACTGCACCAGCAATGCACAGCTAAAGTGAATATTAATAGGCCTGGCGGTTGCAGACGTAGGATGCGTTTTATTACGAAGACTAATGGTCCACTTGAGCAAACCCTCATTGCAATATCTCAGCTTGTTTGACCCTTCCTGGCCTGCTTTGAATATAATACCAAGATCCGGTCAGGTCATCCTCTCAGAACTCAATATCACGCGAGGCAATTTCAAAGTTAACCCTGCCGCCGCCAAGCGTGTCACGTCCTTTCATAAAGACCCTTTATAGAAGGAGTCGACGCTACTCCCTGTTCTCTTTTGGGCTGAAGGGCCAAAGTTTGTTTCCAGCAAAACAGCTTTACATTTCACCCTTCGGAAACGGTGCGGTGCAGTGGGTGTGTATTATCAACAGTTTCGCCGGCGTAAAGTTTCCTTTCTCGCTGGCTATGAGGTGCTTCCTCGCACACACCCACATGCAATGTCCTGTGAAAATTCTCCAGCCTGTCAACGAAATATTTTCTCCCTTAAGAAACACAAGACTGTGTTAAATCACAGCTCCACTGCCTGGTCTTGTTCGCTAGGAATGCCGTCGCAACCAGAGAAAATGGTATGCGGCGTGTTGGGGGGTGAACCGCAGGGAAGCTGTGTTTAATAGCATGTACAGTACGTACAAATACCAGAAAGCATTCAAAAACTGCCCTTTTTCTTTTAATCTCGCTACATTGGAATATTGCAATAACCGCTCAATCTGATGCCGGACCGCGATTTTGGAAAGGTCAACTTATCTTTCAGACGCATATATGCATGCAATGGAGGGTGAAAAAAATGTGTAATGATAATTCACTGCTCAGACAATGAAAAAAAAACAGAGACAAAAAAGATTTTATCATTAAATAAAATATATACATGGAAGGAGAGGCTTTCGATTGGACAGGGCGAAAGAGAAGTGTTTTGCTTATCAACAGGAATCGGGAGATTGAAAGACACAATCGTCAGACGCCCCCTTCCGAAACGGGCTTCCCCCCCTCCTATTTCCATTACTGCATCGGGATGCTTTCATCATCTCATTTGGGTGCAAAAGCGCAGGTGAAAAGCTTCACACTATTAAAGTGAACTCAAGCTAAGGTTAAAAAGTGAAGGCCTTCTTGTACACATGCTTTCACACTTGTATACCTCTCTCTTGCTATGTTCTAAAACCTAGTGAACTGCCTATGTAGGTGTTATTATAAGCTATCTATAAGCTTTTTATTTTGGAAGCACGCTGTCTTTTAAAATACTTTCTTCGAACTGAATTCTAAAAAAGAATCATGTGTCATTTGTGGAAACTACAATCCTAGAATGCATTGGTGATTTCTGTTTCATCACGATTTTAATTGAAGTTGAGCTGTGTGAGGCGCTGTTTACTTGGGATGTGTATTGGCCTACTGTTTGCAGAGTGTTCCAAATTTTTCACTTATGAAGTTTAGGATGCCTATGTAGGCAGTAAGCCAACTTACTACGTTTTGGAATAAAGCTCTTGCTTCTTCTATAACCACTGTTATATTTAAAGTGAAAAAAGCACTCCTCTTTTTTCTGTTAAAGGTTCAAAGGAGGAGGGGCTGGATCTAGGGTTTCACTCCTTCTCTGGCTTGAGGGCTAGCAGGCAGCTATTGAGAGGTATGTAAACCACGGGAACAGGTCAGGGCAGTTCAGACACAGAGTGGTTTCTTAACCCCTCACTGTCTCGGCTTGAGACTCTTATGTGCTCTTGACGGGCCTAAAAGGTGAAGAACTGGCAGCCGAGCGGAAACTGGCTCATTTGACATTTGACCTTGAGGTCAGCAAGGAAGAAAGTTGAGTAGATGAAAATGATGGATCCTGTTTGTCTGAAGGGAGAGAAATAATGGGTCTGAATGGTTTCCTAGTAAATGCTTCCGGCTAAAAAAGCCACAGGTGCTGATCAAATCAATGATTTACATTTTCTGTTCAAAACAAAAAGAAAATTAGGACTTAGCGTTTGGTTTATGTACACTTGCATGAGTTCTGAATCTGGCTTATGGTGTTTTCTTATGCCGTCCTACCTTGTTTTCAGGTCATATTTCATCACAAATTAAAAATAAACTAGAAACTGCATTGTGATATTACTTTCATAACAGTTAAAGAAAATAAAAATGGACAAAAATGGAATCCACACTTTAAATCAAGTAAAATAATTAAAAAGCTGGTTTAAAGGTTTAAAGCTGATTTGACCCCAGGCGTAAAGCATGCTGGGTAACAAGCAGTGCCACGATGTGTAGTCAAGACAAAAGATTGTGACCCTGGACCACAAAAACTGTCATAAGGGTCAATTTGTGGAAATTGAGATTTATACATCATGTATACATTTATAAATAAGCTTTCCATTGATGTATGGTTTGTTAGAATAGGACAATATTTGGCTGAGATACAACTATTTGAAAATCTGTAATCTGAGGATGCAAAAAATCTAAATATTGAGAAAATCAACATTAAAGTTGTCCAACTGAAGTTTTAATATATTTCTGGTAAGAAATGTACAAAATATCTTTATGGAACATGATCTTTACTTAATATTCTAACTATTTTTGGGCATAAAAGAAAAATCGATAATTTTGCACCATAACCAAAAATTTTGCTAATTGCAAACAATGAGTAAATACACTAGGCCTGTGGTTCTGAAGGTGTCCAGGGCTCAATTTAAACTTTAACTTAGTTTAAATCTTAACATTATTTACATTTAGTTAACATAAAAATAATGTTTTTAAAAACTACAATATTTGTATTACAAAAGAAGAAACACAAATGCATATCAGCCTTGACTGAAGGGTCTTTAAATATTATTTTAGACAAACAGTGGCCAGAAAGTCAAAAAAGTTGATAATCACTGCATTATAATCAAGGACAAAAATACAGAATCAATTAACCAATAAGCAAATCATGCATTCACTGCACACACTTACAGCAACAACAACAAGTGGAGAGGAATAATAGGTGGTTTCATTAAGGCCAAAAGTTTGGGGGGGGGGGTTTTTTGAGTGAAAAGATCAGCATTTGTTGTATTTGATCAGTTATTTTAATTATATAGATATATAAGTCTATATTTCTTTTTATGCAATTGTACACTTCAACAGCAGTTTCTGTAAATTAGCCCAGCCTTTAACTGTATACCTGGATTCATTTCTCTCTTTCTCTTTCATTTGCTCTCCTCCTCCCTCTCTGTTTTGGACGAGCGCTTAGTTATCACAGCTCTTCAGCTTCTGCTGCCAGATCTCTCATTTCGTGGCCTTTTGATCATAGACTGGTCAGGGAATTTGGCCACAAAAACAGTGTTTAGTAACTCGATATTGAGAACAGAGCCAAACGGGCCCTGTCAGTTCAATAGGAAAAAAACCCAGATGCATACAAACCTACAGAGGAAAAAGCTCACACAAACGCACACAAGCAGCTTTTAAAGACCTAGGCTCTGGATCCGCAAGCCGAAAGAACACCCTGTTTAACAGAGTCCTGGTTTTACAGAGGCCTGTCATTTAGGTCAGCTCATTGCACTATCGGCCTATGCGAGCCACTGACAATCTCTACTGAGAGAAATTTCCTGTCCTTGACGACATACAGCTCACTTAGGCAGTCTGCTCCTCGTCTCAGACACACATAGACATTTAGAAAATGTGCAGGGACTGCCTGCTGTAGTGTGGAACAGGATTACTGTGGTTTTTATATGTGCAAGACTTAATTTGTAACTAGATATTTCTGTGGATTCGTTGTTAAAAGCCGTCTGACCGCTTTGAAGCAAAGCTGAGTCAACGGGAGACACTTTCTCAGGCTCTCCAGCTCATCGTCGTTTTATATTAGGGCAACTGATAGGTCTGAGCATCTCTCCCCTGAAGGCGTGTCAGGATAATTGCGTTGTGTGACAATAAAATTAATGCAGAGATGATAAAGACTAAAAGTAAAATATTTTCAGCAAGCAATTTACATTTTACATCTGCATTTCGAGGAGGAAACACCTTCAACAATACATCGTTTTTGACCTATGGCATACCTAGGGGTCGAACACAGTGACCTCAATCTGGAATCATAATAAAAAGGTCTGAAATTTTTGGCTTGAGTTATTATGAATGATACTTTTCCCTCTGGGGAGAGAAAAGAAAAAGTCTCAATGCTCAATACACCACACAAAGAGAGACCAGTCATTTTCTGTGTACTCTATATCATAATAATCATAATAATTTGTATGAAATGATGAAATCATATGTAAAACAATGTATGTCTTTTTTTCCTGTTACAATCATGGAAAGGTTTAAATTTGGATCAAACACGCAAAGAGTAATTTGTTCCATGAACTTACTGAAATCTGGGAAAACTTTACCACACAATTAAAATCCTACGACAAAACTAAAACAAGTCTATTTAAATGAATAACAACTTACTGAAATAAAGCACCACATACAAACAGTGATCATAATGTAGTTGGCAATCATTTAAGCACAAGCTCCACTCTAAAGCACAATGGTAACCACAAAAATTATCCAACAGAAACTTTTCTAAATCTTCAACATTAAACACTAACAAGCCCAAAATAACATAAAATAACACCTTATTTCAACATTTGCTCTCATGCAAAGCAGCTGGGAACTAGAAATCTAAGGAGCATAAAAAACAAAGAAAGAAAGAAAGAAAGAAAGAAAGAGAATGTAGGGTTTTTTTTACATTAGTTAGTTTAGGCACACTCTAAAAAATGCTGGGTTAAAAACAACCCAACTTGGGTTATTTGGCAACCCAGTGCTGGGTAAATATTGGAGAGAACACATGCTGTGTGAAGGTGTGTTTACGCCATATCAGAATTCCTGTAATTATGAGATTCCAACTTGTAAAAAGCGTTCACGTCCTCGTAGAACTCGTAATTACAACTTATGAACTGGGAGTCTTCTGAGAGCTACGACTTGTACCACATGACCGCTGTACCACTGACCAATGTAGGCTCTGTTTAGGCATTGATAGTGTTGCCATAGAAAAGCATAATTCTGAGTCTGAGGATGTGAACAGCTCCGAGTAGAACGCCACATGTTTTCATCTCGAAATTATGGTAATTACGATATGGTGTGAATGCAGCATTATTTTGACTTGGTTGGGTTAAATGTTTTTACCAGACATGCTGGGTTATTTTATCTAAGTCATCTATTGTTTAAAAATTATTATATTGCTGGCTTAAAATGGATCGTTCTCTGTAATCGCTTTTTATCGAAAAAGCATGTCGGTGTGACACCGTAATCTGAGCCGGTGAAGGGCTCACTTGTAGCTGAAAGACGCTGTGACTGACTCAAAAACCTGAGCCCATAAACAAACAGTACTGACATTAGAGAACATATTTTAACATCAAATTGAATTAAACTCAGTACTATAACGAATAAAATCTGTTTATTTTGTGCAAGGCAAAAGGCATTTCCATCAAAGTGACCGCTGTTGATGCAGCTGACTGACGCAGCTGACTGACATCTTGTCCTTATGTTGCGTTGCTTAAAATACAATTTACAGCACAGTAAAGATGTTATAAATAAAATAAAATGGATACAAACCTTTATTTCGCTGAAGAAGTGCACCCAATTGGCAGTGCTAAGAAACCGCTCTCTCCTGTAGAGGACTCATAAAGCCAGAGCTCTGACTGTAACTTGGTTGTTTCGTCAGAGACAGGCTCAACCCAGCGGTTGGGTAGAAAAAATAACCCAGTGTTAAAAATGACCCAGTAACTTAGTTACAAAAAAAAAGTCAAATGACCCAACAAGGTGAACCCAGCATTTGGGTTAAAAAAAAAAAAATAACCCAGCACCTGGGTAAAAATATTACAAACAGCCCAATAAAATGACCCAACATGCTGAACCCAGCATTTGGGTTAAAAAATAACCCAGCATTATTTAGAGTGCATTAATTTAAAATATTAATCAGATTCTACATTAATACTCAATTGACCCTTTCGAAATGTGTTTTTGATCTGACCAATCATAATGCCAAATCTGTCCGACAAACAAACCAGACAGGAGACTATTAACGTCGGTGGTCTTGAAAAAAGATGTGTATTGGTGTCTTTCTGTGGTTGAAACAAGACACCTTCTGATGTTCATTCATGTTTATTTCATTCCATAACTAGTAAAGAGATGATCGGTTCATGAGCCGCTTAAAATGAGGTTCAACAGCAATCTGTCACGACATATTAAAGAGCCACAAAATGTTTTTATTGTCTGAATTTCTTAAAAATGGCAATTTAAAAGCTGAGACTTTGTTTCATACCTAAAGTGAAACAAACGGTGTGCTGTCAGTATCTCTTTGCTCCGCGATTAGAATATGATGTGTGACATTAAAGTGCTATGGCTTGTCGGACTCATCAACAGTAATGAATGGGGGCGGGTCTTTGCAAAAGGTCAGTTGCAAAAATTATTTTAAATAAATATACTTTAATTTTGTAATTGTGTAATTTTATTGGAAAAGTTTTTAGAGACTTATTTTATTTTAGTGATAAATCGTTCACAAATTAAAGCTGAATTAATCAGAACATGCTGTAGGAACAAGAGAACATGGAATTACTTTCTGCACGTGTGGACGTCAGCCCCGCCGTCTGAGGAAACACAAAACGTGAGCGTATATCACAACCCCGCCACACACAGATTCAGAGTGAGGTTTTTATTGCGTTGAGAACGGTATCCATAACAATATTTGGTTTCAGTCAAGAAGTCATCACCCGACTATTCAGAACAAAAGTCAATAAAAGCGTTATTGCTGCTCAGGGACGTGAATTGGCTCGCTCGAACTCCGAGCATGTGGCTGTGCCACACTGTAAGATAATCTAATTGGGATGATGAGTGTGAGGTCAAAACAATGAATGAAAAATTGCTTGTCTCTCTATAAGCAGCCTCAAACATGTCGTACACTGCCTGTAAGCTGCGTATCATGACCTGATATTGGAGGTTTTGTTCTGTTTCTTAAAAAAAAAACTCAAGGTTAGAGTTTATAAGAGGTGAGCGGTTCTTAAATCAGTGCCTCCATGTGCAATATATCATACCGTGCCTTATAAAACACCTTTCAGATGGCAACACACTGAAGATTGTTCATGAGATGTTTTTCCCCAGCAGTTCAGGGTGATAGAAGAGAGGTTACGCGCTTCTATTCACACCGTCCTCAACAGAATGGCAAGTGTGTGACACAGAGATGTCAAGGCTCGAAGCGGAGATAATGCAGAAATAGCCATCTCAAACTGTGCATGAATCTTACAGAATCACACCCTCACACGCAAAGAGACGCTGTCGTAATGTATGTTATTGCTCGAGAGCACTTGTCTGTCTTTCTACATGCTCCTATTGACAGACTTTTCTGTTGTATCAATATAAGGTCGACCACTTTCTTTCGCGCTCTGAGAGTGTGTGTTGAAGGTTGAGGGAGTCTGAAACATCCCTTATGGATGTCAAAAGTGCTCTTTTACTCTTCACTTCCAAGCCAAGGGCTAAATATTCATAGAGCAGACAGAAAATTAATAGGCATCGACATTTTTCTATGTATGTTCTGCAAGATGGGTTCAGGCCCATCAGGGCCATCTGGTCTTAATAGAACATCAATTGATGTGAACAGGAAGAGAGACCAATTTGTTTTCTCACTGGGGGGTTGGGGGCCGGTTTGTAAATCTTACGTGCGCACTCGCACACGCTTGGTAAAACGGTCTTCCTCATTCTTGGCATCACAAGTCGACGGCTTTACAGTAGACAAGAGCCTGAGGCTCCTGAATGTGTGTGCGTCGCTTAAGTGGACACAAGCGGGACTCTGCACTTCCTTAAGACGTTCTCAGGGCCATTATGAAAGGTTGTGCGCGTATGTATGTGCGTGCATGTGTGTCTGTATGCATTCAGGCGTCTGTTGAGGGTTTTGCCATTGTGAAAGGGGTTGAGGGAAGGCATGAATACCCTCAGTCAGCCAGCTGGCAGTCTCGGGTCTTTGTACAGCCCAGCTTTTCATATTGTCTGCTCAGTTTACAAATAAACATGGCTAGGGATGAGGCCTACAACAAACAGATAGCCCCATTCATTGTGCCTGACAAGCTGCGGGGAAAGCCCAGGCCCCTGTTTCCACAAACCACTCCATTTTAACGCACGCATTCAGCCAAAAACGTCTCCTCCTAGCTTTGTATGTATACATTAGATGGCAGGCACATAATTTTTATCACATACTCCCGCCACCTCTCTCCCTTTGGTAAGTTTGGTTTCTTACATAGTGAAGTCTTTAAAAATCTGAGATGTGACTCTAATATAATACTGCATTTTTTTAAATATTATATTTAATTGTATTTTTGTTTTTATTAGCATAGTGTATTGACCTTCTTTCATCTTCGGAACACAAATTAAGATATTTTTGATGAAATCTGAGAGCTTTCTGACCCTGCATAGACAGTATTACAACTGACACGTTCAAGGTCTAGAAAGGTAGTAAGGACATCGTTCAAATAGTCCATGTGACATCAGTGGTTCATCCTTAATTTTATGAAGCTTTCTGTGAAAACAAAATTAACAACTTCATTCTACAATTTCTTCTCTCTTTTCAACGCAAGCATGTGGTGCTGCTGACGCAGGAGCCACATTCTGATGTAAAATCCGAATGCGCTGCGACACATGGACTATTTTAATGATGTCCTTTCTACCTTTCTGGGCCTTGAACGTGTAAGTGTAAGAAACTTTTTGTCCTATGAATGAAAGACATATAGTCATACATGCATGAAATAGCAAAAGGGTGATGATGTTTTTCAGCACAATTAGTACTCAATTTCGATTTTTTGTCATATCCGTTCACATTTTTTGTATAGCTGTTCACATTGTTGCTTTAAATGTGGCCAATATCAGATTTCCAGTGTGAACAGATCGTGGTTTTAAATTGGCCCACACGCACAAAAGAACAATACAAACAGGGTTTCCATGTTTTCACAACAAAATCTGCTCAATTGCTTCTCAAAACTACTCCAAAACTAGCCCAACCATGTTCAGGGGGGTAAATATCACGTTAGTGGGGTCGTGTCAAACCACGAAGTTGGAAAGCAACCCGCGGCAATTGTAGCCCAATTCCGCAGGGAAACGGTGGATTTGGCAACACTTGCGCAGTGCGCTGTCATACGGAAGTGAACACGGAGGACATAAAGTAAACATTATGCATGTATAGTGTGATCTGCTGCATAAGCCTGCGAAATGATGCACATGCAATATGAAACATAAAGACAAGGATGTGACAAAAGACAGCAGCGTTTTGAAACTGTTATGATACGAGCCCTCATGTTTTGCTTGTATATAGAGTTGTCACTGTAATACTTGCGAGCTCTGATACATCACACTTCCACTGATTACCTTTCTGTCTTGATAACTTTGGGTATGTAAAATCTTTTAAGTGTCCTTCGTCAGTGCGGAATTATGTTGAATGTCGATCTAGAGTGACGTCGATCTAGAGTGACGTAAAGTGGCATGAATTCCGACATCACTGTTCACACTGCGGTGGCATTGCAAAACATCTAACCTGTATTGGATTTAGTAATATTTTAGAAGTGGCACAAGTCGGAATGGAAAAGATCAGATTCCACGCGGTCATGACAAAAGCAGATGTGAGTCACATGTGTGCAAAAAAATCGGTTTGGGCCACATTTGCCTGCAGTGTGAACGTAATGGAAGCAGGAACATCTGACCATACAAAGAAGTCACATGATCAATGTCAAAATTTGCATATTTAATGAGTGTTGTAAAAATAGTACAAAATCACATCTTATGACATTTTATATTTATTCATTTAGCAAGCTCTTTAATCTAAAGACATGAACATTTATTAGTTTGACATAATAGTATTTATTTAACATTTTTTCAATTATGTAACATCTAATTTAAGTTTAAGCTGTACTTTCTGTTTATTTTTAGGTTTAAATCAGATTTTATATTGTAGATTTTCAGACTTTTGCATCCCACTGTACAGTTGAGCTTGTGTTTTGTATTGCATTAGCCTCATTGATAGCACAAGGATGGCTAGCAGGTTTAAGCACAGATAAAACATGACAAAAGACCTTTTGAATCAAATGCTCTCTTTTCACGCACTCTAAGTACAGCCTCTCTCTCTTTCACACATGTTCTCTCTCTCGCTCACTCGCTCGCTCTCGCATTTTTTTAAGGGAAATAATAGCTGGTTGTATGGATCCGCCTCCTGGCCAAGGGAGCTACTTTGTCTTAATTACCTCAGGACGAGCGAGTGGCCCCTGAAGCAATCATCTTTGTTTGTTAAAACAGCCGTTATCTGCTTCGGTAAGGTCCATAAATAAAACATAGCCCAGATTACAATGTCATGTTCCTTAGGACTCCAGAACCTGGGAACCGATCACAACAACAAGAACAAAAAATCCCTGAGCGCTGTACACACACACAAACACACACACACACACACACAGATGATCTCTGTACGTTGTTATCTGATGTCAGCTTGTCGAGTCTGTCAGCGCTGAGTGATCTAGAGCGAGCTGATTGTGAGTATCCACAGATGTAAATAACCTTTTTCACTAGTTCAAGGTGGGCCATCTGTCCACTGTCATTTATTTAGTTTATTACTATGAACTGAGGGACAGCACCAGTGTCTGCTGCAGGCAGGAAAAGCAATAAATAATGACCTTTCTGTCTGAATTATAATCACCAAAGTGTTGCCATGGCACAGATCTGTGGCACTTGCTCTTAGCAGCAGGGAAGCATCCAATCATATGTCGGACATATGGATCCTGCCCAGCCCTGGTGTTGGAAATTGCTCCTTATGGAAATAGATTCCAATAAAACACACCTTGCACCTTGAGTTGTGAAAAATGTCTCTTAAGAAGTATGGACAGTTGCATTCTCAAAAGAGACTTACTTTAAAGCAAAGTATTGCATAACATGGCAAATATCTATCTATCTATCTATATATATATATATATATGTGTGTGTGTGTGTGTGTGTGTGTGCGTGTATGTGTGTGTGTATTCATATATTCATATGTGTGTGTATAGACCCAGGACCACAAAATCAGTCTTAAGTAGCAAGGGTATATTTTTAGTAATACCCAAAAATACACTGTATGGGTCAAAATTATCAATTTTTCTTTTATGCCAAAAATCATTAGGATATTAAGTAAAGATCATGTTCCATAAAGATATTTTGTACATTTCCTACTGTAAATATATAAAAATTTTATTTTTATGCATTGCTAAGAATTTAATTTGGACAGCTTTAAAGGCAATATTCTCAATATTTTCTTTTTTTTTTTTATATTTTGCACCCTCAGATTCCAGATTTTCGAGTTGTATCTCGACCAAATATTGTTGTATCCTAACAAACCTTACATCATTAAAATACAAATAATAAAATGAAAAAAAGTTATCCTAAAACCAATTATCAACCAACTGTTTTAGGACAGTTTTTAGGATTTATATATATATATATATATATATATATATTAGTGCATATTATAAATATATATATATATATATATATATATATATGTATGTATATTGGTGATTAATCGCAATTAATCATGTTTATCCAACCTAACATTAAAGTTTTTAAATATACTTTGATATTGCAATAATTTAACATGTAATCTTCAAATTAATTTACAAACAACATAAAGACAGTATATTTTTAATATTTGTTCATTTTGTATGACTGACGGTGAGTATCGCTGATACCAATATTACTTTTGTCTCTAGGAAATTTTTTTTTTTCCTAATATTTAACCGTTGACTATAGCCATCCAACATTACAGTATATAACTGAGAGCTATCAATCTGAACATTTATTAGACTTTTAAAAAATAACAACTTCCACTTTAAGCGAACGTAATACCTGTGCCCTTCAGCAAGTTGAAATATGCAGAAATTAAATAAAGTTACCAAACACTAAATACTAAATTAAATATAGTCTGAATATAACTAAAATATAACTGAAATACTTCATTAATTCATTTATTATTAGACCTCAGTTAATTTTAATAATATATAAATATATGTATTATTATTATTTATTTTAATATATACATTATATTTATTTTATTTTTATAATTTTATTACATAAAGAGACCAAAAAAATTCATCATTTTTGTGCATATTCCAAGTAGAATAATGTCTCAGCTTTCATTTCAAATTGGAAGTCATAAACCACTGCGATCTTGTATGCAGGGTAAGAATTATGAAAATTATCGTTGGCTTATCAACTTTTGTTTCATAAAAGGGAAGTGGAACCAGGTATGTGCAGGAAACAAATTTTAGGAAGAAAAATTATGGCTGCGAGATTCAATCCACTCTTGAAAATCTGCATTCGACAGTAACCTTAGAGAAAAACTGGCTGATTCCAATCTCTTGCCTGCGATGTAAACCGAATCACAATCACAGGAAATGAATCCAATCATGGAGGGGTGGTGCAACAATCTAGGTCAGTTTTGGAAATGACTGCTACAGGCAATAAGATTAAGGAACGCGCCGATTCGCTGAAAGACGAATCAGTAAATCAGCTCTGAATGAGTAACACTTTGCGTCTGGTTCTGTGTCTTCTGTGTAGCTAATGTTTATTTTTCCAGCTTATTTTTTTATGATGAGAGCATAAGAAAGAGGCATTATGTATCTTTGTATCAACAGTACAGTGGATGAATTAGAAAAATATATATATTTTCCCCATCTCCCGCTCGCTAACACCCCCCTCCCTCCCTCCACACACACACACACACACTCATACACTCACACACCTTCCTTCCCATTTCTACAGCTTAACTTCATTGTCTCAAACCCTTTCTTTCATCTTAAGACAAAGATTTATGTAAATCTTTGGGCCCGGCGTTAATGCGAGCCGCAGTGTGAGAAATAGCATCCCTAAATCGCAGTATTGTTGTTGAAAATGACAAGGCAGCCCCCTAATCCCACAATGCGATCATCCAAATGTGTCATAATGCTCTGTGTAGGCAGGCAAATCTGAATATCAAAAAGACACCACGCACCTCGCCAGAGCCTTCAGTTCTTTAGAACCGCTTTTTTAAAGAACTCACCCCGTTGTCACTTAAGGAAAGGCAAAAAGTATAGGAGAAAAAAACTGAAATGTGACATTTGAGTGACTGGTTTGGTGTGCTGTTAAAGGAATTTTCTTTCTTTGTCTCAATGTCCCTTTTTTGTGCTTTTTGTGTTTTTTTTTTTTTTGTTTTTAAGTGTGACCTTCTCAATCCACATCTAGACGCAGTGTTTTTCTTTGACTTTGATTAGAAAAGCTTGATAACTGACAAAACCATTGATCTTCATTGAAGTTTGTGTGTCCTATATGGTGCAACCACTACCTTTCTACTTTTTTTCTCTCTCTTTTTTGTTCATTTTTTTTTATTTAGACAGTTAGTGGACACAGTGTAATAAGAACATGTCACACATTAGACTTGTGCTCTGACTTTTTTGCGTTTCTCCATTCAGGACTATGGATGCTTAAATGCTATAAAAGTTATTTTTTACTATTTTTAAATAGTGTAGTTTTGGACTATTTTGCAGTCAGTATATTCCTAGATTACGTTGTTTTATTCATCTCCAATATTTTAAAAGATTTCATTTTAAATCTTTTCAAATGTATTTATTACATTTTAATTTTTTTTTTTAAAGCATGGGTATATTTGTAGCAATAGCCACAAATACATTGTATGGGTCAAAATTATTGATTTTTCTTTTATGCCAAAAAATATTAGGATATTAAGTAATGATCATGTTCCATGAAGATATTTTATAAATTTACTACCGTAAATATATCAAAACTTAATTTTTAATTAGCAATATGCATTGCTAAGAACTTCATTTGGACAGCTTTAAAGGTGATTTTCTCAATTTTTGATTTTTTTTTTGCACTGTCAGATTCCAGATTTTCAAATAGTTGTATCTTGGCTAAATATTGTCCTATCCTAACAAACCATACATAAATAGAAAGCTTATTTAGTCAGATTTTAGATTTCAATTTTAAAAAAAATGTACCCTTATGACTGGTTTTGTGGTCCTGGGTCAACTATATATTGGACTATAATATGGTCTTTAAAATATTACTAGATAGTACTGTAGTACTGTTTCTTTCATGCCAAAAATCAAAAGTGATTTTCTTTGTACAGTTATATATTGTAAAACCCATCTTCACTGTGCTGTTTTCTTGCCAAGTGGTGATGTTTATGCATCTGCTGCGATTCCGTACGACTCTGACTTGAAATGCTACATTTGTTAAGCCTCAAATTGATTTAAACATATTTGATTAGTTTCCTTGTCATTTGTCATGCCGATCTGTCTGTCAGAGCGCAAGAAGAGGAGGAGAGAGTGACTGCTTTGGAAACAGCCATGAAACAGCCATGCCAATCAATTGGACAAGGACAAGTTGGTTGAATAATAATGTTAATAATTACAACACAAGTCTAGGGAATCCCTGATTTGCCATGACTCCCTCATTGAGCTATCTTCCACAGAGACTCCTCCGTTACAATAATTAAGAGCACCATTCCACTTTTCCTTTTCCTTTTCTGCAATTCCCCCTGGATCAGGTACAAGTCCAAAAAAGAGAGCGAGAGAGAGGAGAGAGAGAAAGAAAAAAGTACAAAGATTCCACACCTCACTCTGAGTTCTATTTAGCAGTTTGAATTCGCCCCCTCCCCATCCGACAGTAAAATCTCAGGCCGTCACTTGAAGCCCGGTGGGGGATTTTGTGGGAAAGAATAGCCATGTTGATCTTGAAGTCTTAAGTCTCAGCGTACCTGTCAACACTCCGGCTCAGCAGCGAAGACTGTGGCTTAAGTCACTTGAAGTTGCCTTTTAATGAGAGGGGAGGTCTGCGCACGCTGTCAGACTGAGCCGAAATAATTCCATACCTTCTGAATAACCCAAGCGTGTCTTTTAATCCTGCTGCTGTTTATGTAATGGAAATAAGCAGGAACAGGTTAATGAGAGGGTGAGCTCTGGCCCGCACACACACACACACACAGATATGCACAGACTGGATCTGTGTATGAAAGACTCAATGCAGCTCTCACCTTAAACATATTCTAATCAAGATGATTATAATAAAACTTCTGACGTTTCAAACAGATGATGTAATTTCCTTTTTTTTCTAATTTAGAAAAAAAGAGTCTTATTTATATTTCTTTTTAATGTAGAATTTGTTTAGAAATTGTAATTTCCCCCCAAAAGGCAAATGTGATTTTTCATTTTTTTTTATTATGCATTTATATACTTCTTGTAGACAGTTATAGGAAATTATGGCATGAGAAGAAGAGAACAGATAATAGACCTTTCTTCACATAAGAATGTTTATTTGTAAGCTATTTAACTATTTATTTGAACATCAATTATTATATTCATTAAATAATCTTATAATTCACACACACACACACACACACACACACACACAAAATTATATATAATTCTATAATTCTGTCTTTTGACCACATTCTGACAGCGTGTTCAAATCTCCCCATCTCATATTACACACACACATATATATACGTAAGTATGCATGTATGCGTTTGGTTTATATATCCTGGTGGGAACTTAAACCTGAATACACACACACTAATGGGGACTCGTGTCACGGTAGGGACCTAAATTGATGTCTCCATGGGTACTTAAGCTTATAAATCCTAAGGAATGAATTTTTTGAGAAAGTAAAAATGCAGAAAGTTTCTTGTGATGGGTAGGTTTGGGTGTAGGGTTGGTGTAGGGTGATAGAAGTATGGTTTGTCCAGTATAAAAACCATTACGCCTATGGAAGATAGCTGACCAGACGTGTATGTATTTGTGTGTGTGTAATATATATATTAAACCTATAGACTCAAACCTACATCATCCATATAAGTCGTAAGGGTCAATTTTTTTCAAATTGAGATTTGTGACATTATGTGATTATGAGAAAATCTAAAAGCTGAATAAATAAGCTTTCCATTGATGTATGGTTTGTTAGGATAAGACAATCCTAACAAACCCTTGACAAACCCTTGGCCGAGATATAACTATTTGAAAATCTGAAATCTGCAAGAAAATCTAAATATTGAGAAAACCACTTTTGAAGTTGTCCAAATGAAGTTCTAAGCAATGCATATTACTAATCAAAAAAAAAATATCTTCATGGAACATGATCTTTACAGACTATCCTATGATTTTTGGCATAAAAGGACTATGGATGCATTGCTTAAATTCTAGTAAGTGTTATTTTTACTATTTTAAAGTGTTTAGTTTCAGGCTATTTTGCAGTCAGTATATTCCTAGAACACATTGTTTCGTTCATGACCATTTTATTCATTCATTTGTTCTGTCATTTATTTTATTTATTTGTGCAATTCTTAGACAGTTATATAATGGAAAATTATAGGGAAAGAAACAGAGTTTGATTCAGACATGTCACAAGACTTGATCCTGAATTGCCCACATGAGCACCATGTTTCAGTGTTTCTGGAGCATGTGTTAACTGATACTTCAGATCTCTGACTTTTTGTGTTTTACCTTGTTTGTTTGTCTGCGTTTTATCATGCATAACTTGTTTAAGTATTATATGTTTTGGATAAAATAAAAATCGTTAATTTAGATCCATACAATGTATTGTTGGCTATTGCTACAACTATATCCATGCTACTTATGACTGGTTTTGTGGTCCAGGGTCGCATATGTGATAATTCCTACTTTCTACAGTTTCATTATGATAGGCTATTAATGTATTTATTGTTTAAATTCGAATGAGAATTATTCCACTTATTCCTCTAATTTTGGACTTTAATTTTGAAAATTTACAGGAAAATGCAGAGAATCTTATTTGTGCTTTCCTCTCTCACTTCTTCTCTTCCATCTCACATTCCCTCTGTATTTCTTCCCTGCTTTTTCCTCCCTCCCTTACTCCATCCTTTTCTTTTCTTTCAGTGGGAATAATCCCCCCTACAGGAGACTTCAAAGAGCAGGCCAGGCAGGGACAGGCTTAATTACCCGCCTGCTTTAAAACTGATGCCAAATCAAAACTTGCTCTGGTCCATCTCTGTCCTGCCTTGGCAGGGCTAATTGTGGCCTTGGATTCTATTTTGGGAAGTTTTTAAAAAGGGAAAAGTCACAATTAAATCAAAACAAGAAATATGTGGGAGGCACATCACACATCATCAGTGTACTTCATATAGTTTTAGAGGTCCTGCCTAACTGAGGTGAATTTTGAAGCTATTTCAGGATACCATATAATGTTAAGCATTTACCTTTAGTTATAGCAGTGTTTGCTTTTTGCGTAATAACACCTCAGTACGTACGGGCTGTGCGAGATGCGATATCGAGAATGTTTTATTTGGCCATTCCAAAAAGTACTTATACTTTTTCCATGTTTTTAATCTTACACACGGGGTAATCCGGTTCTTTTTTTTTTAAGCGAGTGAAGTTTTAAACCTCTCCGGGATGTGCCGCGAGGTTTCGATGGCTGACCGAGGGAGAGCATTACGTCGGGGTATTTAACACCGTGGAGAGTTGGATACGAGGGGGCTTAATGATGCCGTAGCAGTCGGGATGAGCGCTAATTCACCGCCCAGGGCCCGCGACGGATGGGGCACCTGCAGAGCCAGCCATCAGTCAGCTTACCCACCCTCGACAGGTCCCGGGAGGGGCTCCATATCCCTCCGACTCACGGAGCTCTGCCACTCTCCACAAAATGGCCTCGTAATGACAGACGAGTGCGTGAGGTAGTTTGCATCTTTTTGTTTTTCCTGTCACTCTGACTAAATGCAGTCTCACTGAAAATTGTTTGCTACTACAAACACATCCTAAGAATTTTAAACACAAATATGAAATATAAAGTCTTGCGTTCCCTTAAGATTTCCCAAACGACAAGAACATGCCCGGGAGCTAATTATGTTAGCATGGTGTCTTACTTTATCTGTTTATATGACATAAGAACAAACAGAAGCTAAATCAGTTATGTAGTTGAATAAAATGTGACATCCCTTGTATCGTCCCACCCACTCCTGTTTTTATGTCAGTCACGTATGTGTTATTATATCTCAAAAACACATCAAGAATCGTGAAATGTGAAATAAAGAGTAAACAGCAGTAAAAATTCTTGTTTTTTTTTATTCAAGACCTGCATACCAAAGTTGCCTCAGTCCAAACAAGGGGCATCAGCGTCTAATGCTTGGAAGAAATACGGGAGGGAAAAAAAAGACTAAAATATACACAGAAGGGCGGCTTTCAAAAACAACTAGTATAACACAAGTGAACATAATTGTCAGTTTGAGATGAACGTACTGTATAAATGAGTGGACAAACAGTCGTACAGAGCTCTCTGACCTCCACAAAGTGCCACATCTTTTTTAAGATGCAGATACCAGAGGCTAATACATTCTGGGAAAGGGTTTGAAAGTATACATGGTGGGTCAGGTTGATTGATTCGTGTCTGCATGAGTGTGGTCAGTTTTAGTAGCTCTTGATGACTTTAATTGTAGCCTTTGGTTGGAGGCAAAAAGCTTTGATGTGAATTGCACACAGTTGAAGAGAAGATCATATACAGTGAGGTTTGGCTCGGCTATCCTGTTACCTACACATTTGAAAGTCCCCTGTGTCGATTATTTTAGACATATTATGAGCGAGCCTTTCCTGTGGGTGTGTGTGTGTGTGTGCGTGCAGAGACTGAGAGAGACAGACAGAGAGAGAAAGAGAGAGAAAGACCTTCCAAACTTTCCAAACCTTTTTCTTTACTTCCTGATCAGAAAATGATGACACAATAATGACTTGGACAAGTAAAACATCTTGTATTTGTGCTCTATTCTTCTCATGCTAAAAGACCTGAACTTTACAGGCCCCAGAAATCAGGTATTATGCCCCACAAACCAGAGGACAGTAGAGGGCTTTGTTTTTAAAAAAGACAGACTGCTGCCAGTGCTAGTCAGAACACACAAATTAAAACAAAAAAAAAAAACAAAAGAAAAAGATCAAGTAAGAGAGAGAAACAAAACAAAGTCTGGGCAAGCATATAAAATTATTTACAACCAAGATAAGAGTGAACAAAACATTTACTATTGTATATGTAGCTACAGTAAAAGGTCAGACAACCTCTTAAACTCATCTGTACATTTTTAATTTCAGTTTTCACAATTGTATCCTGCCAAATGTGTGTACATATACAGTATATTTATATATATACACACACACACATAAACACATCATAGTGCCTACACATGTATTTCATTCCAGCCATTAAGAAAATCCATTATCGAAGAAGAAACCAGAAAGATACACATGACAGGAACTTCAGTATTTTTCCTGTGATCATCTTTCCATACATAAATGTCGCTGGCCCCATTGCAGTTCTCTTTTAATCAATTTAATCTTTATTTTCTTACACCCAAGGCAGAAAAGTTACTAAAACTCAAGACTTTTACAGTTACAGTGACAAAACATTTTAAAGACCCACAATTTAAATTGGACTGTAAAATGAAACTTTTTTTTTCTTAAAAAAAAAGAAAAGAAAAAGACGTAAAGAAATAATAATTGGAAAAAAAGATTTTTTTCTTTTATTTCCTTTTTTTTTTTTTCTCTTTTTTGTAAAATGCCCAGGCATTCTCCAATATTACAAATACTGGTATACTTTTACAGTAAACAAGAGAAATGTCATATATATTTATATATATATATATATATTTATATATATATATACTTAAAATCCCGTCACCAAAAACCAATATACACACGCCACTATGGCATTCAGAGAAACTTTATAAGCAAACTTGAAAAAAAAAGAAAAGAAAAACTCTTGTTTGTTTAAAACACACATACACAGAAATATCATTTTACCCTTGTACTTGTTTCAATACTGTAAACGTATTTTAAGACAGAGTGCACTAAACGTTTTACTTTTTTCTTTTTTTTCTTTTTTCTTTTTTTTTGTTTAAAGTTTCTGTAGTTCCTGATTTTTGTCCAGTCTCTTCCTTGACTATTTGTAGCAAAAGAATCATCCATTATTTTCAAGGGACGCAGTCTTGTCCTGAAGTGAAAATTTTACATATATATATATATTTATATATATTTGTCTATTGTGTGTGTTTTTGTGCAGTTATATGTACATATGCATACATATATACACACATAGACACACATTAGTATTGTGCTGGCTACTATTCATTTTAGTTCAACATAGTTCTTTAAGTGACCTACGTATCTGTTTTTTATCATTATTCTTTTAGAAGCAGATTAAAATCACATGGACTTAATTTTTTTTTTCTTTTTCAATTCTTTGCTTCACAAAAGTGTTGCATTTGTCTTATAAGACAATAAATAGGAAGATCAGTATTCAAGGCACACTCATGTCAAATTGAATGGCAGTACAAAAACTGTCCAAATAAATTAATTTCATTTTTATAGTGCCAGCATTGTGAAAGCCAAGCCTATCAACGCTGGCACTTCAATCTCAGATGCTCCCTCTAGCAAGGCCCAATAAATTCGTATTTTAACATAATTTCTTGCTCAGAAGCCGTTTTCGCTATTGTTTTCAAATATGTAAATCAAAATAATAAAGTGCGGGTCAACTGCGAAGAGCTGTGTATGTTTACTTTTCTTTCTCTCTCTCTCTCTTTCTATTTCATTAGTTTGCTTTGCTCTTTTTAAACCACGATATTCCCTCGCTTCAATCGTTTGCGCTGGTTAGGGCATCTTGTTGAAAGAAGGCTGTTTAACTGCCAATAAATCAGTTGGATAGAAGAGAAAAGAAAAGGGAAAATTCAGCTGTGCATTCTGTAAGCGTGTTGCTACTTCTGAGAATGCGTTCAACTACACATCACAGGAAGTCCTGAATGAGAAGAAAGAAAGAAAAAAATTGTCTTACTGTTTTAGCACACGCTCAACAGGTCATGACATACACTCTTTACTGTGCAATTGACTAATCTGCATACCTGCTGATGGCTCTGACACACGGGACATGACCAGATTAACCAGATAAGTCAATTTCATACACGTTTTTAACTATAATCAGATTTGCTGTGCAGTATAAATTTGTTTCTCAAAATGATTGATAAATATATCTATGTACAAAAATGCATAGGGCTGTTTCAAGTGATTTAAGAAACATTAGAATAGAATGACAACATTGCTGAATGTATAATTGAATTAATTCTAATCAAATCTGGTTAAAGTGGTGACTCCCTCTAGAACCGCAGACCCTAATACCCAAAAATGAAACAACAGAACTGAACACAAAATAACAATGTTTAGATTTAAATGTCAGTCAATGGAAACAGAACAGTGGTGCTGCCTTGCTTTTGACTAATGTGCTTTTCGAATTGGACTGTAAAGACCTTTCTCTCTCTTTCTCTTCCTGTGTGTGTGTGTGTGTGTGTGTGTGTGTGTGTGCACGTGTATGTGTGTTTAAATCACTCTCCTAGTGTACGAAAACTGCTTCATCCTCTGGCCTAAACGTCTGTCCCTTTAACTTAACAACGATGTAGTATGACAGGCCACTTTTATGTGAAAGATGGAGTTGATTCATGACATTTAGGGGTAGTTGGCAGTGTAATATGAAGTGTGGAGACAAGGCGAGGGTTGTGAATGAGCTGAACCAGAGGACTGGACTGCTTTATCAGAGAAGACGGCTGAGATCAGATGGCAGACTTGGCAGAAGTAGCTATGGAGCTCACCCTGAGTTGTTTTAAAGCCGTCTTCCTTCTACCACTATTGTGCTGTTCAGCAAAATCAAATGGGTTCGATTAAGTGCAGTGTCTATGGAAAGAGTGCTGGCGCTTAAAATTCACTATCGAGACCTAGTGAGACCTATAACACAATCCATCCTATGACTAGCGTTGTCTGGGTCGGTACAAGGTACCGATGAGCAGCTGCCTTCACTTTTGTCTGTTTTTATAGTCTCCTCTCCTTGATTTTGAGTAGACGGAGGTTTTCAGCCCCACAGATTTACTGTTGGAACTGATATTCAGTGCTACATTCCCAATTAGATTGACATGCTTAAAATCAGTTCGTGCTACAAGGTCTAAGGATTGTTGTCCGCTCATTTTGTAAGAATGAATAATAAACAAAAAGGAAAACAAAAAGAAAGACATAGCTTTCTCAGTTCAGCTTGCAAAATTTGAAGATTGAATGCGGCTTCTCTTCAAGAAATTACATGTGTAGCTTAAATAATCTACAAATCGTAAGCAGCGGCCTATGGATTTCTCAAACGATACTCTGTTTTGCTAAAAACAAACAAACAAAAAATCTCAGGATGTCTTTTGGGTTTAAACTAAATCTCAGCTTTTGAAATAAATCATAAGATAATGGAATAAAAAATGATGAAATAAAAATGAACCTGCACATGCCAAAACATTAAAAAAAACCCTCCAATAAATACAGAAATTATTGCACAGTTAAAGGCTCCATTTAAAATATCGTCTAATGTATCCACTCATAGATAGGCGGTTTATACCGGCTCCAAATTAAATTTCCTCTTTTTTTTTCTTGCATTTTCCGCTTCTTCTTTAATGTCTTTATCATTCTCAGATGGCAGTTTCTTAGGACAAAACTAACTCAAACCAGTAAATTGAAAACAAACAACCAAAAAAAACAAAACAAAACAACAACCAAATGAAAAAACAGAGTATCCAGCTACCCCTTTTTATAATCAAGGAATTGTGAGGCAAAATAGGAAATCTGGCTTAGCTTCTCTCTGCTTGTTCAATTTTGACCTCATTCGTCATCAAATGTTCCCCATGCCACTTTTTCATGTGTTTCTCGAGCGTGCTGTAGACGCTGAAGGGCATTTGGCAAATGTCACAGCGGTACACTTCCTTACCGAGCTGGCCGTGTGTCTTCATGTGGCGGGTGAGCTTGCTGCTCTGGGCGCAGGCGTAGTTGCAAAGCTCACACTTGTAGGGCCTCTCGCCTGTGTGGCTGCGTCTGTGCACTGTCAGATTGCTACAGTTCTTGAAAACCTTCCCACAGTACTCACAGGTGTCACTCCTCCGGCTTTCTTTTGAGCTGGGCCGGCCCGGCCCTGGCCCCCCACCCAAGTGCGGGGTGCAGCCTCCGCTAGCGGTACCACTGCGGCCGGAGAGGCCCCCGTCCAGCAGGTCCCCTGGCGGCGTGGAGAATCGCAGGCTGCCGTTCTCGGAAGAGTGCTCCGAGGAGGTGGCGAATGGAGATTGTCTGGAATCGGTGAAGCCAAGAAAGGGATCTTTGATGAAGTGGCGGGATGCTGCATAGCCCACTAGCCACTGGGAGTAGACGTTTTCAGATGGGATTAGGGGGGCTGGGGGTATGTCCAAATCCTTTTCGATTTTGATCCTCTTGTTAGAGGAGTTGGAGAGGCTCGGGCTGGTGATGGGAGTGGGCTTGCGGGGAAACAGGCCTGAGAAAGAGTCGCCTGAGCCACAGTTCCTTCCGTTCACAGTTGCCCGCTCCACTTGGTCCATTTCCCCTGCTACCGAATCGTTGTCGCCCGCATCCCTCTGCCCTTCTGACATCCTTTTGGAGAACGGAAGCCTTTTCCGATTGTCGACTATTAAGTTATTGTACTGCTGGATGGAGCTGAGCCCTACGTTTTCCACCATCTTCCCCAAGGAGAGGGTTTTCTCATCCGAAGGGGGCTTTGAGCCATTTTCCCTATTCCGACTGAACTCAGAGTCCATGCTGAAGTTCGACTCGGGCCTGCTTTCATTTTCTAGTTCCTCCTCTTCTTCCTCTTCCTCCTCCTCTTCATTTTCAGGGCCCATGCCCTCGCCTCTAAAATCGCCGTCTCTGTTCTTCATGCCCTCCCCGGTGACGTCACTAGTGCCCGGCTCAGGCGAACTGGTGGCGGACAGGCCGTCGTCAGAACGCCCCGTCATGGAGCCAGACTTGTGCATGTGGGTCTTCATGTGGCGTTTCAGTTTGCTAGCCTGAGAACAGGCATGGTCACACAGTTGGCACTTGTAGGGTTTCTCACCCGTGTGGCTTCGCCGATGAACAACCAGATTGCTCTGAAACTTGAAGGTCTTGCCACAGAACTCACAGGACTTTGACTTGCCCTGTGTCTGCGGTGGGGTGGTGCTGTTAGGGGGCATGGGAGGCAGCGGAGGGGTGCTCAGAAAGGGCGACTTCGGGCTGGGCTGGAAGGGATTGGGATTGAGGAGGCGATGCATAGGGTTGGCACGGCTTGGCGACAGCGGCGGAGTGGAGTTGTTGTTTCCAGCGAGCTCTCTAAGTCGGCGGGAGAAGTCCATGGACTGAGACTCCATGGCCATGGGTGTCATGCGCATCACTCTCTCAAAGGCACTGGGATGCTGGGAGATTAAACCCATTTCCTCTGCGCTAAGGCGTTCTAGGCGATGGGGATCTAAGTGATGGCGAGGAGGGGGGCTGACGAAGGGAGGTGTGTTAGGGAGTCGGTTTTCCACAAAGCCCGGTGGGGGCTCTCGGAGTAGGGGCCCAGTCATCCGTAGGAGGTGGAAGGGGTTGTTGTCCCCTAAAAAGTTGGTTAACGGGGACTGTGGTATGGATTCAGCACCAATGGGGGGAGGAATAGTGATCCGTGGAGTCAGGGAGGTATTCGAGGGGTTGGTCTCCAAGTAGATGCGGATCCCATGCGTGTTCTGAGCGTGTTGCAGAAGGAACCAGGCGTTGGTAAAGGGCTGTTTGCACGTCGTGCATATGTAACTCGAAGGTTCATCTCTACCTGCAACCAAGCAAAGAAAACAACAAACATCTTTATTTATGTCTCAGTTTAAAACCTCTGCAGGTCACTTGTGTCATAATGCTAGAAATTCTGATCTACACTAAAAGTAGATCTGACTTGATGAAGAATGAGGCACAGGGTCAAGCATGATTACAAGTTACGAAAAACAAACTTTGAGGCGTCTGACACTTTGGTCGACGGCCATTTTCGTGCACCCATCAGGCTGTCACATGAACAGGGCAGCTCATACTTAACAGAGCTGTGACAAGTGCATTTCCATACCGCTCCACGCAGGGTTGGTGCTGTGGGAACATTGCATACCCCATTTCAGCCTGTCTTTAATCTTCGCTTTTACAAACGGCTGACTCATTTTAGAAGCATAATGCCAGGCAAGAACACTCTAAACTGGGAAACCCTCCAAGCACTGAGACTGTCCTAGGATGCCAGAGTAATATGCCACCGAATTGGAAAAGTACAACTTAAACTGTGATTTAGGGGACTCTCATCACTATCAAACAAATAAACTTAAGTTGTCCCCTCAAAGAAACGAATAAAAAATGAGAGAGGAGGGTGTGCATTGGGGGAGGGGGGGGCACACATCAAGATAAATGGTTTCAAATAAAGAGTGAAAACACTGCCTGTGATTTAAGAGGCTATGGGGGAAAAAAGCACACCGGTGCGAGCGTTAAAGTCTGTGGCATTTAAAACAGCTCAAGGGTATTATTTACTGTTCCATTAAGAATTTCTTAAGATTGTTTTTCTTACTTCCTCTCACGTTTTTATCTTATTCTATAGTTACACTTCCTGGAAAGCCCGCTCCCCCCTTAATGACATCACAGTGAATCCCTGCTTCTCTGAGAGCAAGTTTGATTACAAAGAAAAAATGGCTCACTAGCGAATTAATTGCACAATTTCACTGATAACGATTTTATTCCGTATTCCACCGTTTTAATCATATAATTAAATACCAGCAAGTCAATGTGTGAAGTCTGCATACACTCCGGGTTCAGGTAAAGTGTGAACAGTATCAGTTCTCAGATCAGAGGATGTGTTAAAAAGTGGCTCCTGTGCTTGGTGCAGCTCTAGAGCTTTAACTAAACATGACTAATTGATGCTACAACTTCACCGTTACACCGGTTCCGCCATGCAAAGGGGACTCATTACCATGGCAGCACAAACAAGCCAAGTGTACTAAGTATACAATGAAAAAGGATGCTAAAATTATCTCTTCTTTACTCCAGGGGTACTGGTGTATAAAAAAAAAGATGATCTACAAAGTCGAAATGGTAATTGTGCTCTCGGAAATGAGTTTCATTTATTTATTAAATGAAAGCTTGCTGTTCTGACCTAATGCAGCAATTTAGGATACGCAGAAAAACATATGCTACCGTAATTGTTCAGGTATTTGATTTCTGGCTGTGCTTTGTATACCTTTATGAGTGTTTTCATGTATATGTATGTGTGAGAGAGCGAGCGACTACGGCGAGAACAATGGGGCGGCAGTCACACACAGGGCTCGGAGGAGCTGGTACTAGGAAGCCCTCATGGGTGTCTATTTCAATCATGGCCATTGTGAAGGATCAAAAAGAGCAGAGAGAATGAATGGTTAGTATCTGTTCTAGCATTCCTTTACATGCTGCCGAACAGCAATGCTAAACAGGGGAGTGTGTTTTCATGTTTTCATCTGAAAGAAACAGAGACAAGGGATTATATACAGCGGTAGCCTGAAGCTTCATCTTATTGGTATACTGAGATGCAATATTTCATCAAGGAATTTGAATAGTAAGCACACAAAAATGTAAATTCGTAAAAAATGAGTTGTGCTACGCACCTATGAAATTTCAAAAGTGCCACTTTTTTTTTTTTTTTTTTAAAGCATTTTCTTCCACAGGTATCATAGCATCCTTTCGCGCTTAGAGAAATATCATAATCAATAGTTTAACCTTCATGTCCTGTTTGGGGTCTGACCCAATGCCATTTAATATCTTTTACTCAGAATTTAAATATCAGGTTGATTCTTAATGACTTAACTGATTCTTAACTACTTAATGCATGCTTCTAATTTGGTCAAATTGGCCTCAAACAGAAACAAATGTACTATATTTGATATCACAGTGCGTATTTACTTTGCGATACAACAGAATAGTGCTTACTTTAAATAGTTAAATAACTCATGAAATATTTACATAAAATAATAATGTAAATGAAGCACAAACAGTCACTCTCAACAGAACATGAGGGTTAAATCAAAAAGCTGTCAGATTACGTGTTAGCTAATATATATGACACACAGAAAATGTTCAATCAATGCCCTTTTAAAAACCCTTCAAAGATGAAACATTTACAAGCACTTAAATGCATTTTAAAGGTTCGCTGAAAGAAAAAAAAAAAGCATTTCCCACTAGATGTTATTATGTGGCTGATGTGCATTCATAGGAACATCTGTTTACCTCTACCCTTGTCCTGTAAAGCCTTTGACTTAATTACAGCGGACAGAGCGTAAGCTCCCGCACAATGGCCATCTTTTTTTCCCCCCAGCCTCTCAAGGCCTACATATATGCATAAACGCATAAAACACACACACACACACAATCCTCCAACCTCCTCTTGTTGTTTTATGGCAGATGCTTTCAAAGACTAATGCTCCATGTAAAGGAGGCCTAGAAAACAAGTAGCGTCTGTGTTTACCAGGCACTGTCCTTTTCCTCTGTGTGTATGTGTGTGTGTGAGAGAAAGAGAGATAGAGAGAGAGAGAGAGTCTTTCTCTATGCTAACTACCGGGGCGTAAAACACAGGCTACTGTACTAGCTGATCCTCTCGCAGACAAACAGAAGTCATCAGGGGGCCGAATGTTCATTTCTGCCCCACAATTAAGACGAATCAATGGCCGCTGCCTGAAATGGTATTTGTGGCCGTGCTGAAGGGACTCGGGCGTGAGTTTATTGAGAAGTGTTCAGCGCCTGCACTCCCGAGGGGATTGGAGTCCGACGCAGATGGCAAATAAAGTATGCAGCCCGAGGCGAGAGCACATTATGCTAATTCTAATGTCAGCTGTACTTTAATATACAGCTCTATTTAATCACCCTATTATTTCACATTTCCATATGAAAAAAGGAAGAGAGAGGGGGAGAGAGCGGGAGAGAAAACCTGCAGCACTTCTCTTGCTACTAACACAACGAGTGTGCTCAGGTTTAGGTGGATGGATCCCTGGGTTTTGTGTCGGCATGGGGCGCTGTAGCTATGCACTGTCGGGTTCATTGTATCAACACATTTGCACCTAAAATAACTGTAATGAATCATTCACGCCTAAAATTCACAAGACACATTTATACAGCTAATATTTTACAAAATGATGCATAAATAGTAAATGTACTAATACTAACAGTAAAGCACTGTCTAAACATGCATCTAAAACACTCATAAATACAAAAATGCATGCGGACATATGAATATATCACTTAAGAATATATAAAACGGAATTCACAATGCGTAGCAATCATAATGTGTTTTTAAAAAAATTGTGATTTAATTGGATTCCAAGCTTTGTTAGGCTATGGAATTATTTTGAATTGATTATATTGATTTTATTAATATTTTTAGTTGTAATATGGCTTATAATTAGGGCTGTCAAACGATTAATCGCAATTAATCGCATACAAAAAAATTTTTTTAGGTTTGCCTAATATATGTGTGTGTACTGTGTGTAATTATGTATATGTAAATACAAACTGATGTATATATTTAAGAGAAATATGTTATGTACAAAATATTTGTATTTATATATAATATAAATTATATAAAAATTCTAATAAATACATATACTTGTAAATATTTCTTAAATATATACATGAATGTGCTTGTATTTGTATATACATAATAATTACAGTATACACACATATATTACGCAAACTCAAACTTTTATTTTGTATGCGATTAATTACGATTAATCGCGATTAATCATTTGCCAGCCCTACTTATAATACACACAAACATACACGTATACAATAATAAAACTAAAATTTACTTCCACTAATAAAATAAGATCATAGTAATTCTAACAGAATATATTTAACAAAAGTTGATTTTATGTCATGCAAATACAACAAAAAGCATGAATCTAAATTACCACAAATATACAAGACATGACCTATAATATAGACTT
Organism: Labeo catla; assembly: GCA_012976165.1. NCBI lineage: Eukaryota > Metazoa > Chordata > Actinopteri > Cypriniformes > Cyprinidae > Labeo > Labeo catla. The sequence goes on along the minus strand of VONZ01000006.1, from coordinate 973,503 downwards.
CCACATAGAGACTTTTACTGTTTTTTTTTGCGTTGTTGCAGTGCATTCTGACGATTTCTCTGATTTGGAAATGAAAGAGCCGAAATAGCAGCCTGCCCATTCTGCTGATAAGTTTGGAGTGATTAGTTTCTCATGCTGAGCACTGGCTGATTCTATTTTCAATTAGATATTCCCAACGAGGCCCAGCTGCCGGGCGGGAGAGGAGAACGAGGACGGTATTGTGTGAAAGTGTGTGTCATCGGCAGTATCAGTCGTGCATGCAGACCCCAATTCAATTAAAGAGAAATTATCACTAATAACAATCGTGGGCTCTTCGCACACACCGACTTAAACGGCATGCAAATGCCGGGCTTTAAGACACATTAACCGAAAAATAAAAGGATGACAGTTAATAGGTTTCAGCGCCGCACTGAGAGGTACAATGATCCACTTTAGCTTTCATCCTGAAAAAGGAAAAAAAAAAAAAGAGGAATAAAAAATTATTCAACATGCATTCTCTGCAATTTGCCCGCTTTATTTTACAGTTCACAGTCAGTGTCATAAATGTATAAATTGATGGTTATTTTGTGGTAGTCGTTAAAAGCGGCAAGCCCAACATTTGAGTGTAAATTACACCTGAAGATGTGCTTAGTGAATTAATTAGCTTTTGTTGTTTGCATCTTCAATGAGATTTAAAAGTAAACCATAAATCTTAATATTATAAAAAAAAAAGATTTTTTTTGATTTGGCACATATTGTTACGTAGTTGATATTATTTGCTTTGAAAGCATGGGGTAAACGAGACCCAACCAGATTGTCTTGCGAGGACAAAGGAGCAAAAATCTCCAGGAATTTGAGATTTTTGACACAATAAAGGCGGGTTATAAATTGACAGGGAGGGGGGAGGAAAGGGATATAGCATCTTTTAATGAGGTGCTCATTTGCTGACAGTGGTTTTCACTATAGGGACTTCATTTAGGCTGTCATTAAGTTATTATCTAGCGTAAAGAATTTTGCCGTCCTGTAAGTAGCGTGTTGGGTCTGGAAGCTTTTCTCTCTCTATTAGTGGAAGCGTGCCGCGCTGGCCTGGACGGCTGCCTGTGTTTTGTTTGGCTGTGGTTCACACACAGCTTTGGCAGGGGGCTTCTTGGATGGCTTACAGAGGAAAGAGGGAAAAGCGCGCGCAAGAAAGAAAGGGAGAGCGAGAAACTAGCTCACTCGTGCACGGTAGCTTTTCTGAGCCCACGAGGGAGTCCGGTGTCCCATTTTCGGCATTTACAGTTACGCCATCCAAATTTCCAACAGAAACTACTGTCATAGTACAGTAAAGACAGATCCAGGGAGAGTCACGCCACTGACCGAGACGCCTTTGAGACATAAGTGCTTCATCATGGCGGTCTGGAAACGTTTTTCAGCTTGAAACAAAAATAAAACGAAGCTGCTGAAAAGTGAAAAATGACTGTAATTGTTAATAAGAACAGGTTAAGGGTACTTGTGTAGAGAACGCATTTAAGAGCACCGTCATGTGCTAAATTTGGCAAACGTCTTCTAAGATGTCTCTAATAAGCTCCACCTTCATCCCTATCCCGTCATGTTTTTTTTGTGCAATATTGATTAAGTGTAGTCTGGTCCTTAATGATAATTTAGAGGGACTAAACTCCACAGGCCTCGGGATGACTATTCCATTGAACGATTATTAGTGTGGACACCCTGCTCGAAAATTAACTTAGATTCTCCTCAGATAGATATGCAGAGCGACGCATGTCCCATTAATTAGGACTCAAGCTGCTGTTTTGCGGAGCAGAGACGGGTCTCGTGAAACATGGCGGCAGCCTCATTCAAGCGCGGCGTCTGGCTGCAAAGCACCGCGCAGCTGAGTGTAAAGAATCGCCACACGTCTCTATTCAACCAGATGAGCGCATCAAACAGAGACGCAATTGTGAGGCAAAATACTTGTCTGTCTGAATCTACAGAGGGAGAGCGAGAGGGAAAAAAGCAAATTGGAGTCCCTCGCGAGAACGGGGAAATAATCCATGGATACGTAAACGACACAGCACGTCACCTCTCGCTAACCGCTATATGCTAACAAAGCACGACTCGTGAGATAAAAAACAAAACAAAATGAGACTGTAAACATTGGATGATGTTATGGCTGCAGGATTTCGACGCTACGGCTAGCCTCCCTTTGAGGAAGGCAGGGTGCGGGATAAGCCTGTAAATGAGGGCCGCGTGCATACAGTAACGCTGGTCTCTTGTATGATGAATGCCATTGTACTGTAAGGAAGAGGTGGGTGGTGCAGACAGAGAGGGGAGAACGAGAGAGAGAGAATGAGAGAGCCGCACGGCATTGTGGGTCTCCCCTGCTGTTCCTCCCTGGAGTACTGTGATGTGTGCTCTTCAAAAGGGCTCCTGTCACTGTCACTGCTTCATTTAAAGTCAGACTCCCCTGAATTTGCATCTTGCAACGTCTTACAGGACGTGCCATATGCCGTCCAAAAAAGACAATGCTCACAAATAAATTGGCACCTCTCTTTCTCTCCCCGGCTCAGAAAAACAACATCTGAGGATGCGAGAGGATGTTGTTTTAAAGATGGCACACAAAATCCAGCCACCGTCTGTAACAAACCAAACAACAAAACATCACCTCAGGTTCGGGGAGGAAATCATCTGGTTTGAAAAAGAGAAAAAAAAAAAAAAAAAATTCATAATGACTGTCTTTTATACCCATACGAGGTGTGAGCGGGAGAAGCTGGTTAACACCGTTTCACGGCGCAGATCTGAGAAGAAATATTCGGCGGTGTTAATTTAGCCGGGTTTCCATGTACCGGAATCCTCTCAGGAGCTCGCACCGGCCCCGAGCGGAGACTTCATACCTCACAGCCCAGTCGGAAAGTGCAATAACGAATAAAAATGCTCATTACCGAATGATTTCAGTTTTCTCTATGATTCAATTTGCAGTAATTACTGTGGCCCGTGCTAATAAAAACTGCTACAAAACGCGAAGGTCAACTACCAGTTAGGCGTGTTCATTTTCATCTCAATGTATTCATCCTCAGCGCCTAATGGCCCAATTTTCTCCCCTCGCTCTTCAATAAATATTGCTGGAATTACAGGTTAAATAGCTAAATTAAATCATGGCTATTATGGAAGGCTGCACCAGTCGGTGAGGGAAACAGGTTTACCTCCGGATCGACAATTGCTGGGGAAGTGCCAATCACTAGACAGTTTACGATTAATGTCAACTGTGTCAAGGCCATCAAATTACAGCGTTCATTCGGCTCTCTACACCCCGTGCGCTGTGAAATAAGAGAAACGTATGCAAATGCCTTATTACGGCAAAATCAAAAGGGTATTTGTCACGCTCTGGAACAGATTAGGCTTTTAAACAAACTAGATGCCAGGTAACGAAAGGGCCTAAACATCTGATCTGTTTTTGAGGAGGAATTGTGTTAAGGTCAAGCTTTGAAATACTTCGCTCGAAGTTATTAGATTAACAGAAAAAAGACCAAGACGATGATGGTCGAGATGCGCAGCGAAAGGTTTAATTGCCAGCCACGGGGTCTTGGAGGTGTTTTTTAATTGCTCGGGATGAATTTTGTTCCATCTGATTACCCAGCATACTCTAATGACCAGGGCTACTTATGACAACTGCAAGAGGTGCAGGCGGATATTGAAGCTGGGAGGTAATTTGTGTAATGACTGCAGAGACCGAGAGTGGAGAGCAACTGATTTGGTACCTTCATTCATCCCGGGCTTCCTTGACTGGAGCACTAGGCAGTCTGTTTGTGAAGAGTCCCCCTCATTATCCGTCCTCTCGCCCCTTAACGTTTAATTAATATCTTAACCTTTGGAGTTATTTTGGGAGACTCTGTCTTTTCATGCTGGAGATGAGCGTAGGGAAGAAGGAGAAAAAATTGGTCACATGGGACTGCAAATCCCACTTCAAAACTGGACATCCTGTTAACCAGGACTTACTCAGATAACCTTGGAATTTCCCGAGCGTTAGAAGTCTCCCTTTCTGAGCCGGAGTCATCTCTCTTTGAACTGCCTCGAGTTTTTTCGCACACTGGAGTTCTTAAATTATTAAGGTCAAGATTATATTCCTTGTATTTCATGGTACCTGCAGACTAGGCGGATTGAGCTCCGGCTAACAGACTTGACTCTCTCCAGCGCTTTGCTGCGTTAACGTCTCTGGGCTAAGAAACAGAGAGGGAAACACAAAAACGAGTACTCCGCGTCGCGGATCGATAACTCAAAATGCCACAAAGTAGGCGGCGCAGGACAGGAGAGAGTCCGCCGCGTGAGCTAGAGTGGACCTGGGAGACTAAGCCAGACCTGACAGCCCGCTTCTGGGCCTGGGGTGTCGGAGCGCTCCACATTTGATAGAGTCAATGTCACGACAAACTGATTTGCATTTAGAACAAAGATGACATGAGCCCTAGGCACGGGGTGCCTCCCTCCCGTCCGCCCAGCTTGTGGAAAGTTTCCTGACATTTCTTGCATTATTAAGCCAGGGGCTTCATTACCATGTGTGTGATCTGGGAGTCTCCCAGGCCTCTAATTCCTCACCTTGAATTGCTAATGTCTTGTTTATGACTATCATGGCAAATCGGAGGCAACAATTACATGCAAATCAGTCCCGGCACATTGTGCTACTGCGAACAAAGCTGCGGAGAGCCAGAACTGCGCCTGCCCCCGGTTTCCTCTCGTACGCTTCACGCTTTTACGCATGTGACGTACGCTTGTAGGAACAGCTACACCTGCTCCGAAAGCCTCAGAAAGGAGAGAGAATCGCAAACTAGCGCCGTAAAGAGCAGCGGCGTCCTTAGCCGCAAAGTTACGCATCTCCGAGCGTGCTCAGCGGGGACAGCACCGTCTGCCACAAAGACAGTGGGCAGATCTGAGGGGGAGAGATAGCATTCAGCAGGGGAGCAGGGAATCATGGGTGATTTACTAAGTGTAAATGAGGCGAAGGAATCTAGAAGCAGCTGTTTTTTACAGCCTGCTTGACATACTAGTGCAGACCTGGACTGGACAGCGCACAGCCATTTCCCACAGCTAACATCTGCTTTACATTCTCTGCCTCCTATCTGCCAAATCCCCAACTGGACAGGTTGAGTTCAAGAGGATAAACACACTTCAGCAGTTTGGACAATACTACTTCACTACTTTTAACCCACTTTTCCTCCCTATTTGCCTTTTTTCTGTTAATTGCATATGTCACATCTCGTCTTTATTGTATTGTCATTATCGCCAATTTCATTTAGAAGCACATGTGAAAAGTGGGACAGCAAATTATAGTAAGAAAGGGGTCACACACACACACACAAAAAAAAAATACACTGCATCTTAAGTGCATTTTATATTGATTTTAGGTTGTTCACACTTAAAATTTGCCAGTGAAATAAAATAGATACATTCTCTTTAATACACAAATGCTTGTTAGGAATTGAATTTTTGCAGTACACAGATTCAACCTGCTATCTCCCACATGGCTAACGGTTGCTAACCGCTGGGCTACCTAGACCTTTTTTTTGCAAGCATCGGTTCTTCTTTAACATCAAACAGTAAATCAAGTCTGAGTTTGCAACTAAGAGACCTCTCCAAAACGTTCACCGCAAATGATTAGCCATTTCAACTTGTGCTTAAGGTGGAGCACGGAGCCCTTACGAAATGCCAAAACCTCTACTCCCATAAACCAACACGGACGTCCATTATCCTGTCATAATTTCACGCAAAGGATGTTATTTATATTCATCTCTGACAGGAAAAGTGCGTGACCGTGAGAACTGACATTTATATGACTGTCTGTGTTAAAGCTTTTCCCCTGACTGACAAAGACGCGCTCTCCTCTCCTCTGCCGTGCGGAGCGAAATCCGGGTGCATGTGGCAGTGCCGCGGCCCATCTCCTCACGTGAGATTAGGGGAGGCAGGGATTAGGCAGGTCGGGAGGGGGTACGGAGCTGAAGGGTTACTGGCATTATTTCTTATGAATTTAAACGAACGCTGAGCAGCTTAGGAAAATCAGAATGAATTAAATTCATTAACTCACCCAGTGACAGCAAAGTGGCAAGGCGGAGAGAAGAATTAACAATTTCTCTCCAATGAGGTCATGTCATTCCAAAACAGGCCAGCGGTAGATAGGCGGGGGAGCGTGTGCAAACGCGCACGCAGGCGTGCGGGTCAGAACTTTGAACACTGTGTCAGGAAACCGTGGCTCGCTGGGTCACTGTCAAGCAGAGGGAGCTAGAGGAGAACAGAAGGTCTCATCTCCCTTCATCCTCTCTGCGGACGGGGGAAAGGTGGATGTCAAACTGTCATTACCAGTCCACTGGATTTACTCCCTCTGGAGAACATCAGCTTTTAAATAAGGCTTTAAAATTACCATAAGTGTGCCCGTGTGCAAGTGTGCCCGTGTGTGTGCGACACTCTGAAAAAGGTAGATGCTTTCACTAGTTTCTGGATGAGGAACCCGAGCTAATGCGGAAGGCCTAAGTCAGCAGCTCTGTGTATGAAAGCCTGTGTCATGTTAACAAATTAAAAGGATTAGAGGTGAATGGGACAGACATGGCTTAACATCGGCATCAGGCTGGTCAGCACTGGAAAGAAGAGGGGGGGAGTGAGGAAGTGGGCAGCGTTTAGATGAGATTGGGGGAGGGGGGCAATTCAAACCACCTAATCCTGCTACACAGGTCTTAAGTAGCACCAGCCTCACCTGCCTGCTCGTACCTGCCTCAAAATGCAAGAGAGAACTTCTCAGAATTGCAAATGCTGTGAAATTAAAACATAGGAATAGAATCAGTCTTCAAAGCTAACCTGGTTAGGCAAAATTCAGAATTGAAAATTCAAAATTCAAATTCTGCTTAATCTCAGTTCCATTCTGAATGCTGCAAACCCTGGGCGTTAAATCAAACAAAAACATCACAAGTGACTGGTAAGGTAATTATGGATAATCTCATCCATTTAGTGAATATTAGCATTTTTAATAATTGTTAAATCGTGCTCTAAATGTTTAAAGCGAGGATGTTTGTTTTGTTGCCACTCATGTCATGTTTTTGTCTAACCGGGCACGTACCGTGTTTTTTGCATCGATGCCATGACTGGTGCTTCCACTGCGAACGCACCATAAGCCTGATTTGCACGGGACTACAAACCAACAGATTTTTGGACAGCCTCTTCAGTCTGCCCCCATGCCAGAGTGAGAGGGTCCAAAGTGTACAGGCCCAAGAGGGAGCATCCCCACATGATATGCCTCGCTTATTGGCTCAACTCTCTCTCTCTGGCTCTGTGTGATGTAACGAATCTCCAGTCTTTGGGGCACAGGCACTGCCATTACATCTACACAATAACCTGTAGAAGTGTACTGATGTATTTTCAATAAATAAATAAAATAATAAATTCTTCTTCCAAGAGCGCATTATGCTATGCAAATCAAATTAGACTACATCATTTCTACAAGTAGACTTAGGGGAAATATCAGAGACAAAAACTATATAAAAATGCTTTAGGTTGTTTCAAACTAAAAAGGAACTGATGTGAGATTTTTAGCAATATCCAGCAACCTGAGTTATTTCTTGACTGACTCCAGCAATTGTCAGGCTAATATATGAGGAAGGTGACTCAAACATCTGCCTCACTGAACACTAAACACGTTTACACTCGGCCTCAGTAGTGGGTGTAAAAATGTCTCCCACGGCAGAGCAAAAATTAGGTTTTGGCTTGTGGTTGGGCACCTTTATTTACCCAGTAATTTTGGTGCAGAGATGCCAGCTTTGGGGAAATTCGAGAGAGGTGCTTTTTGTGGGGCGCATGAAGCAAGGTGATGCTTGCATCTTAAAAATGAAGCATAATCATGCTAACAGAACAGCTAAATCCCTTTTAGCTGTTCTAAAAGGGATTGACTGATTTTTGTGAGCATTTACCTCTCTATTTTCAATTCGCTCACTCTCTCACTGTTAAAAAAACTCTCTTTGTTCTCTTTCTGATGATGTGCGTTTGCTAAAAAAGTCATGTGAATAAATGCTAAAAAACCTTGACTAAAAATGTCAAAAGTTTAAGGATACAGATAGACCTTTTGTGGTCAATCTGGAGTAACTAGCTAAATTAAAAGGTGCTGTAAGAGTGTTGGCACTTAGAAAATGTCCCTATTTTTATCTGACAGTAAAATCTGGTCCACTTTTTGTCTGCCTTTTCAGGAACTTTCTGTCTGTTAATCATAAATGTGTAGCAATAGATGTTCCAGAGTGGCTAACAACACTTCCAGCACCTTTAAAACCATTAGCGTTATTCAACTCATAAGTATGCATGAACAAACCTGTGAGTGTGTTTATGTGGTTTCGGAGGCAGCGTCCATGCGCTCTGGCCGAGGTCTCTGTGTTTACACTGCTGAGACAGAGAGAACCTGTGCGCTGTGTCCTGGAAGAGCAGATTCAGACCAGACATGGGTTAGAGTAGGAATCCAGGGGCTGGAGAAAGGGGGAGGATGTGTGTCCTCTATCATAAACGGCCCTTATAAGGGCCTGATCACACGCGAGCTGCACCTGATGGACTGCGCCGAGACAGGGGGCAGCCGAGGCTGTTGGACCTCAGGAGCGGTGAAAACGCACACACATACGCACACGCACGCACATAAACACATGACCTGTGCGAGAGGTGCTTCCTATCATCAGGCAGTCGGGAGTGTGAAAGGCTCGCTTTAACAAGCACCTGTAAAATGTAATCAGGCGTACCAAATGCACCCAATAATCGCGCCAGCCATTGTGTCCCGGCCCACTCTGTACTTCAGACCAGGGAGGAACAGCTAGCAATAACGTACTAATTGCACAAGCACTTCATTTCCGTGGCACTTGGCCGCACTGCAACTGAATGTAAATGTTGTTTTAGAGCAACACGCACAAAAAAAGACTGTAACTAAAGCCTTTCTGCAAACTGCATGAAATATTTAAATCACTGAGCCAGACCAAACACGGAGGATGATGTAGCTGCAATTAGCAAACAAAACACAGAGGTTTGTGTACTGACAGGCCGGGAGTTTTTAAAGCGCACGCTCGATGGGGGCCAGGTCTGCCTTACCCAGGCAATGTTTGGTATCCCTGTCTGTAGAGCATTCAGCTAGACAAAATAATAAGAGAAATTGGGTGCTCCAGTCAGCATAAACAAAGTACCCCTCCCTGTCAGCACAAAGAAAACATTTTCTCATGGGATGATTATAACCGTGAGTCGAAGTTGTAAAATGGCCCCGATGTCAAAGAGATGATGATAATCACATGACTCTCAGCGGCATGAACCCTGGCACGCTCAGCGTGTCAAACCACATGCTTGAAAATGCTCTTTGTGAGTGAGATTTTAACTCTTTGCGACCAATTTTTTCCCTGACAACAAAAATAAATGTCTCAAAACGGTGAGCATGATTACAGGAGCCGTGAGCTGCTCTCCTTCTGTTTAATTCCCAAGTGAAAAAGGGGGCTGGAAAAAAAACACTAAAAAAAAAGAAGCTTAAGAAAAGAGCACAGCAGAAAGTAATGCTGGAAAAAACATGTCAGAGACTGTAAATGGAGGAAAGGGTGGTGGTAGTGGGGGGTATGGCATTCACACAGTACGCCTGTCTCCAGTATAACTGAAACCAGGCCCTCTCCCATAACCAGTCCAATCTGTTTTCATTTGCCAGAAACAGAGCTCCACGAACGCCCCCTTCTCTCCTCCCAAAACCTGGTCCTCTAAAGGAAGAACTTTAAATATCAACTCCTCACTTCTAACTGGTCAAACATTGACATTATGGGACATTATAAACATTGGGATTAAATTCAAGGGATTTTGCTGGCCTATACCTGGTATATGCACTAATAGTACCTTGAGATATATAGTTAAAAAAAGTTCACCATCATCATTTATTCACCCTCATGTCGTTCCAAACCTGTATGAGTTTCCTTCCTCTGTGGAACACAAAAGAAGATTTTGAAAATGTCTCATACGATGAAAAACAGTGGATCAAAATGTATTCCTTTGTGTTCCGCAGAAAAAAGGAACTTTATACAAGTTTGAATCAACTTTGGATTAACAACCCCTATTAGATTTCGCAAGGTAAGAATCTCCAATAATAATAATGCACGGTACTGCAAGTTTAGCTCGTCATTCATTGGTACAAGCTGCTAGACAATCTTGGACTAGCAACAAACCAGCCAGTCTTGACAGTCTTAGGATGGACAAGGTGGTTTTTGGAACTTCTTCGTCAGTCAATTACCAGCCAGAAACCATCTAGCATGTTCCAAAACATCAGCCTAAGATAGCTTTTAAGAAGTAGAATGACACTTTTTCTCTAGCTTGTTTTAACCCCTCACTTTATGTATTCAAATTAGTGGATACAAAGTGCAATGTGGATTTAGCAAATGAGAAGGTAAACCCACTAAAACATTTAACTAGGTTGCCCCAGTCCATGGCATCAAGGAGAGCTGGAACAGAGACAGTCAGACACTAGAAAACTGGAAAATGCTCACTGTCAAAGAGAGCAATGGTTTCTGGCACTGCCTCGGCAGAGAGGGAAAAAAATGGACTTCAAAAAATTGCATTAGCTGAGCTATTCATTTCATTTGAGAGAATTTACATCACTGCCTGGGAACGATGTCACAATAAGAGCCAAAACGGACCGTCTTCCCTTGATTCCAGTTCTGTTATGGCTGAGCGTGGCCCTGAAATAATGTCAAAGTGTCTCAAACACCCAAAGAGGACTGCAAGAAAAGAGACGGAGAAAAAAGGCATTGTGCAAACTGAAAGGATAATGATTCATTCTCTTTTATTCCACATCAACCGGAAATTGCTAAAAGCCAAGCGCTTTCTGCCAGTGCAACCCTTGGATTTTAGAGGGTGATCCACATGCATGTTATTGCTCTGCTGGGTTATTGATCGTGAGCGGAGACTTGTGCGGTCCGCCGAGGAGTCCTTCAGAGGTGCAGAAGGAGCACAGAGCGCAGGCCAGGCGGGTCTTGGGAGCCGAAGCAACGAGGGAAGATGGGGGCCTGTGTGAGCGAATTAATTACACGTGCATTTTTGGATGGCGTATACCATAATGAGCCCCAGCTGGGCCAGGCATCCAACTCCCTTTAAATGTAACTATAAAAAGCTGGGCATTCAGCAATCCCTTCACAAAGAGAGCAGGGCACTATAAAAGGTCCCTGTGATGTGTGTGCAGAAATGTGCAGGGGGCAGGCAGGGAGCCGTGCCAGCTGGGACGGCCAGGCGCGCATTTTAGACGTCGAAGGTTGTAATTGCACAGACAACGCCGTCTTGACAGGAGCACTCAAAAGTGTGGTCACATGACGTGATGGTTTGCGAATCAACACTAAAACCTGATCAACAAGGAAATGTATTGTAAGGTCACTGTGACAAAAGTTAGCTAACGGACTGTTAAATAAAAGAGCTGCTTAGTTTTACTGACCGACTTCACACCACTCATTTCACACCTCAGGTTTAAACAGGGTTGATTGATATCTCTGCCATCTAAGGACGAGGCCGATTACCTTCCGCTTTATTTCAGCTTTGCTGATTAACTTTAATGATGCTCATTTAGCCTTGCAATTCTTATCTGATTTCTGAACCCAGCTGAGCAGAGACAGAGAGAGAGAGAGAAGATCAGTCAGTGCCATCGAAGGAAGTGATGTTTGGATTGGCGAAAAGAGAGAGAAAGTTGACTCTCCAGTCCCAATTAAACTGGGCTGATGCACTGGCCTCCATTTAATTTAATTTCACATGCTACCTCTCACTTTCAAATTAGGCAGATGGCCAAAGTTCCGCCAGAGGCGAAATTCCACATGGCATCCTCTTCCGACAACAGGGGCCACAGACCGCGGACAGAGCGATGCTCCCAGCCGGGGGTCTACAGATCTCTCCCGACCAAGACGTGGCCACCTGGGACGCAAGAAAATTCTGCGCATAAAGACTTGGAGGTACATGAACAGGGTGGCCCAACACTGGCCACATGCAAATAATGCTTTCCCAAGAAAACTCCGGCCTCATTAGAAGGCTAGAGAGGGTAACGAAACAAAAGTGGCTCAATTACCTCAAAGATATGCCTTTCATCTTCAATTTTTCCTTCAAGTCATGCCAGGTGCATTAACACCTTTCTATACAGACAACAGGGGTGCCATCTTAAAATAACAAGACTCTCTTCTCTACTCCACTCGACCGCCACAAGCAATTTCGCTGGATTAACCGGCATGTTTCTCTGGTGGCTTTGAGTGCTGAAGAAAGTGATTTATTTTCCTGCGTCTAATCAGAAGGACGTGTATTAAAGCACAATAAGCGACTGCCGTTGGCTGAGGTCCAGCATTGTTTACAGCTAAAAGGTCCTTGAGCTAGCAAATGAATTAGCCTGCCAATGGGTGGTTCTGGCCTTCCAACAGGTTGCAACAACAGCGGCTTTTGTCAAAGATATGAAGTTATCAGACAAGCGCAGCTATTTGCCGATTTTTGTTGTTTGGGAGTTCAAAAAGTAATCCAATTGATTTCAAGCGAGGAAAACGCTAGCATGGGCAGCCATATTGTTTTAATAGATTAAAGAGGCCACTGTTTTCATGCCATTTCATTTCGTCGAGCTTATTGTGTTTTCATAAAGACAGAGGTTGGATTAAATGCGCAAGCCTGAGCCTCCGATGAGTAATCGGGAGGAACGCGGCGCTCGGTGAAAGCAGACACTTGCTCTAGTTTCACCACGCTGCCACCCAGACAGTCCCGCGTGTAGAGTAAATAGTAAAGTAACACCAGAATTCACCCGCAGAGGAACAAAATAAACTCTCTAAGGCTACATGTGCCAAACCTAAACAGGGACGGGTGGACGGAAAGTTTGGAAATGCTAGCAGACTCGCCGAACGCCAATTGGTTCGTCACGGTGAAAGGCGAGGGAAAGGGTTAACCTGAGAGCGTCTCCTGGGACAATTGAACGATGCCAGCGCGTGATCCCCTGCTCCAGCGCTTTGATAGAGCGCTTTCTCTAAACTCCACAGACGAGAGCAATTACTGTAAGAGAAGCATGATTATAGGTCTGCCATATCCACACAGGCCTGGCATTTTGCTGCTTTACATGCCGGGGGTTTGAAAAGAAGAAAGGCAGAGGACAGTACAGAGTACAGAGGGGGAAAGGGAGAGACCCTGGGGAACAAATATCAATATTGCAGGATGCATTTCAGCTTAAACAGGCTAGAGCCATCACTCTGGCAGGATGAAACGTCTAGGGCCTGCTCGGTGACCGTTAGCATGTGAAATTGGGTAGACTTAAAACCCCCTAAACAAGGGGATCAACACGCATTCGTCAAGCTGCGCCGCCCGCCCGCGCACACCAGCGCACGCAATCTCCATAGAGTGCTGCGGTCCTTCCGAACGCACTCCGCCACGCTTCCTACCTTCAACAGTGACAAACAGCCCCTCCGTAGACGACTGTCACCGGGCTTTAATTTCACTCTTAAAAGCCTCTCCCCCACCTCTCCGCATGATCCACAAACTTTGTATTATTCAACCGCTGGCCCCTAATCCTCCCGAGCTAACAGAGGGAAAAATTAGCTTTTGTTAAGTGGTGATTTCTCCTGCTAAATGGCAACACCCTTTTGTGGGAAGTATTCCAGGCTTGAGAGGCTTCATTAGACGGTTCGGATTTAAACCGGCGAGATGGACTAATTCCCTCAGACGCGCCGTGTCAAAAAGCCTGAACGGCCCAGGAGAATGTGCAAACGCTGGGAGGAACCTGCGCTAACCTGGTAATCCCATCCTGTCCACTGCTTTCTACACCCGCCCCATTGTTTGCGGCGCCAATCCACTTTTGCCAAAGCGGCTTTAGAGGGAGGTATACAGGGACTGCCATCTAGGCCTGCTTAGACCCAGCCTGAGGGGCTTACAATACGCTCTCGTCCCCGGCATCTCCCCCGCTTTACAAATTCAAATCTTCATGGAGACTAGTTCACAAAACAAACACTGTCAGTTTGATGGAGCCTCTGTAACGATATGCAAAAGGCGAGCTGGGAAGGTGCTCAGTTTTACTGAATAGCGCCGCAGCTTTCAAACCTGCAGGAGGAGGACAGGGCTAAACAAATGAAGATAAAACGCCACAAAATACCACCATATACGTATTTGGTTTTCAGAAGTGGCTTCAACTCTACAATCTTAAGAGGATTTAAAAGCTGCTGGTTACCTTGAATAATTCCGCACGAGCCGTGCTGGAGAAATCTGTGTGCTGTGTACATCTCTGCTGACAATAAAAGAAACGGAAAAATAAATAAAACAAAGGCCAGCATGAGGGCGAAAGCCACCAGCGTGTGCGCACAGCCTTGCCAGCGCTCACAGTCCAAATTAGTGACAAGTTTATTCCCTGCCTGTGGTCGGGAGAGACTAAAATCCCGCCATACGACAGCCACAAAGTGGCACAGGGACTGTTTGATGTCTTCATGTGGGATATAGTAACCTCTTAAAGCTTGTACGCAGTCCAGAGCACACAAGATTACGCTCTCACAATTACAGTAGGAGGGAATTGTTTACTTCTTTACAGATCGCTGGGAAGTCTGTCAGTCCCTCGTCTGTGACAAAAACGATAAACTGCAAATTATTTGGGGGTGAACTGAGGCAGCAAAAGGGATGCTGAACTCAAATTTAAAATATAAGGAAGTAGAATTAAAATGCACTGAAATATATATATATATTTTTTTAAAGCTTTGAACATTGGCTAATATATGTTAATAGTTTTATTATATTTAATAAATTAAATCTGAATTTATTTTAATTACAGTTCAGTATATTTCTCTTCCTGTCTTCTCTTCAACTTTCTGTGGGGTGTAGCCGATTCAATTCAAAATCCATTAAATTTGGTTCAACCCTGCTTTCCTAAATTATTAATATGTGACCCTGGACCACAAAACCAGTCATAAGATAAAAAAGCTTTCCATTGATGTACGTTTGTTAGGATAGGACAATATATGGCCAAGATACAGCTATTTAATTTTTTTTTTTAAATTTAAAAAGTTCTAAAAATTTAAAAAGTTATTACTATTACTAATCAAAAATTAAGTTTTGATATATTTATGATAGGAAAACTCACTTAACGGTAGGATCTTTACTAATGAGTTTTGGCCTAAAAGAAAAATCGATCATTTTGACCCATTGATATTGCTAAAAATATACCCGTGCTACTTAAGACTTGTTTTGTGGTCCAGGGTCACATATATGATTTTCTAAATACTTTTTTATTCAGTGCTTAAAGAAATTACTTGCTCTGATGTTTAAGGTCTCATCTGATGCATGTAATATGAGTGGGATGATTGACTGGCTATGATTACGCTGCCCTTGAGGCTATAGCGGCGTTGTAAGTTTCTCTCGGCCATTATCACAACACTGATGGCACACATGGCAGCGTTTAGAAAGCGCCAGGCTTCAGGTATGCCAGAGCCGTCACACACTCTGTGCATTGCAGCATAGCGCTCATATGCTGAGCGTCTGTTGGCTCAAAACACATCTCTTTGTTTTGGAACCAACCCCAGAATCCTCATGCTGGTAAAAGTTGTGTTTAATTCTGTCGCTATATCAAAATGACAAGGAGACCACCGGTTTCTGAAAAAGAAAAGGAGAGAAAGAAACTCACATATACACTTCTCAGTCTTGCTAGCAAGGGGCATTCGCTCACAAACACACACAAGCAGACACACACACAGTGTCGTGTGATGCCTTTGCCAAACCACAAGCGAGGGGCCAAAATTCCATAGGCAAATGCTTGAACCCAGCAGGGCTCTGACAAAGGGAAAAGAAAAATCAGTGGAAAGGTAACGTTAGTGAAAAGTGTACAAATTGACATGCTTAAATTAAGGCAGATCCCTAAGGAATGAATAAATAGAGCTCATTTCAAAGTTAAAATACACACGCGCACAAGCATTTAGAAACATTTCATCAGGTTTGCAAGGAGGAAAAAGATCACACAAGCCGACGCTAAGTAAACCAAGAAAAGAAAGCGAAACGTAAACACGTTACTTAATTGCATACTAGCAATAAGACGGATTAAACCAATCAGGTGTGAGACTACAAAGGGGGGGGGGAGGAAGAAAACAGAAAGATCTGGAACAAAATGAAAATTAAGAAGGTAAACGATCCTATTTTTGGTTCTATTCTTCCAACGTCCTCCATTCAGATGGTAAAGACACCAAAGCCCTCTATTGCCGAGAACAGTCGTCTTGTTTAGAAATAAATAGGCCAAACAATAGATTTGAAATGCCTGTCTGCGGTTGAGGGGCTGTTTTCTTCTGCTTGCTTTATGACGTTTCATTACATAGAAAGCCGTTTAAATGACTGCTCTTTTTCTTAGACCAATTACAGGAGATATCTGAGACAACAGCAAGAGAGCGATGCAATAAAGAGACCCGCACATACACACAAATGTGCCATCTCCTCTTTCTCTCCGGTACATCCGACGCCATCTCCTCTCCTGACCCCAAAACACAAATACGCAAACACACACTTACACACACACACACACACACACAAATCCCCACATCCACAAGCGCCACCGCCACCAATCACAGCCCTGACGCCAGGACATCAATTCTCGCAAGTCGCAGAAAATTACCATGCATGAATGCAAAAAAGCCTGATCAGGAGTAATTAACACGGCTTCATATGCAAATTTTATTAATGCAGAACTACAAAGTCATTATGCAAATGCAACTTTCGTCAAGCCTCTTGACAAATATTCAGAGCTCCAGCCAAAGAACAGGTTTTTCTCTCTCTCCCTCGCTCTCGGTCTCTCTCTCTCTTTCTCTCTCTCAGACTCTGTACTTTTTTCCAAGGCACAGAGAATGTATAACAAGTATGTTAAGTTATTTCGAACTTGGGAAATCTTTTTTTTATATTCTTATGGAAGTTTAAATCTTAGCAGTAAGGCGATGATGGCCAGGCATCCGCAATTAAAAAGCTGGCTCTTGGTAATGACTGTTTGGCTTTGGAGCGAGGTAATGAACCTGTAATTCTGGGGGAAGCGTGGGGGGGGAGGGATGCGGATATGAATATGCATGAGGCTCACTGCCTTTGATGATTAAAGAAAATTTTAATATTTAAATGAGTGCATGCAAAGTGATTAACTGAAAAAAGCAACGAGGCAAAAATCTGAAAAGGATTTCAAGATGCTGAGAAGAACATGGATGCAGCTTTCCTTTTTTATGGTCTATTAATGACTAAAACTGTTTTCTCTCGTTCTTTCACTCTCTCTCTCTCTCGTTTTCGGCTTCTCACTCCTCCTGGCTTTTCCTGTTCTTGCCGCTGCTGGACACGACCCAAATGCAAGGATTTGGAAGGCATTTCAAAAGCTAAGTAAAGGTAGCACTTTCCTGAATTTTGAAGTAGTGGATTAAACACACAGGAGGGAAGAAATTAAAGTCTGGTTCACCAAAGGGAACGGCTTTAGCGGCACGTAAGGCCGTGTCATAACTACCGAGGATGGTTCGGCATGAGGGCCAAGTAATCAACCGCAAATTAACAGAGATATTGCTAAAACCAGACAGTCTACTTTACATGACGGCCAGGAAACTAATAGCTCTAAATATAGAAATCGAATTGATTCTGCAAGCTTGATTACATGTCGCGGTGATGTAAAAAATGCAAATGATTTCAAATGTAACTGCTTAGCACGCTAAATCAGTAAACAAACTATTAATGCAAATTTGAATGTTAATCTTAAGTGTTAATGTAGTCCAGGAAAACATGACATCTAAAAAAACTCACATTCATGCCACATTCAAAGTATTTGCTACATTATATTATATGTCTGAATTCAGCTAATGGCTAAATGTAATAGGGCTAATGTAATAAAAATGGGAAAACCAGACAAAAGAGGGCAATTATCACTTCAAAACGGCCGCTTGGTCCGACTTCAGGCTTTATTGAAACAACTGAAAGGGAATAAAACAAGAAGACCAGCTAGATAACTGCATCTGAGGCAACATATTAAATCAAACACACATCTATCTGTGCACACTGATTGAGGCATAGCCTCTGCACCAGGGCAGACCGTCCTCCTGCCAAGCCTTTGTGAATCTTAATTGAAAAAATGGCATGTGTGTCATATTATGGAAGCATGTTTTCGATATCTCTGCGCCTGTGTTGTGTCATTATTTATTGAAGAGCCCTCCCAGTGTATATGTTGATTCTGAGAGAGGGACATGTACTCTCGATTGAGATGTTCTGCACAGCGAGGGAGGATCCAAATATCTGTTTATTCTGGACTGTGCGTGTTCATCTCTGCTGGGCAGAAAATCGAAAAATATACCATCTTCTGATGCAATCAAAATTCAGTCTGCTTAATAACAATGTTAAACATCTAATGGGCAGCACAAGTTCTCTCAATTCCCCTCTGTAAATATTGAATTTAGACATTACATCAGAGAAAACGTTAACTGTACGTACAAGTCGATGAAATCTACCTAGTCAACCAAATGCCTAATAACAAACAAAGATGAAATCTATATAAATGCTAACATTCAAAAGTAAGCACATCCTGCAGAGTTACAAAGCTGGCAAACCATACTGGCACCACACCACTGCAAGCGAAACTCAGAAACAAATCTTTCTGGGCAGAACCTCAAAAATAGGTAGGAAGTGAGGGCACGTAACAGGAACCGGCTGGCCGGGGCTCAGTATCACCGAAGCCAGGACCGTATCATTCTCCAGAGCATTAAAAGCTCTGAGATCAGAGATACACCACATTCTCACTATTGAGAGACAATAAGCACATTTTATCACTCAGAAATAAAAAATGAATTACACTGCAAATATTTTACAGTGCGTTACATAAATAGAATGTAAGCTATTTGCATTTTTGAATAATTAAAGATGCACCCAGTATTTTTTTTTATGTTGTACTGTTTTTTTGAATTTATAAAAATGACCCATTCAAAAGTTTACATACACTTGATTCTTAATACTGTGTTGTTACCTCAATGATCCACTGCTGTTTTTTTGTTTTGTTTATTTTCCCTTGTTTGTCCTAAACAATTAAACTGCCCGCTGTTCTTCTGAAAAATCTTTCAGGTCCCACAAATTCTTTTGGTTTTTCAACATTTTTGTGTATTTGAACCCTTTCCAACAATGACTGTATGATTTTGAAATCCATCTTTTAAAACTGAGAACAACTGAGGGACTCATATGCAACTATTACAGAAGGTTCAAACGCTCACTGATGCTCCAGAAGGAAAAACGAAAAGTCATTTTTTTCTTATTTTGCCTGAATATCATATTTTTTCATTTAGTACTGCTCTTCAGAAGCTACAGATGATACTTATGTTTTTCCCAAAAGACAAAATAAGTTAAATTTACCCTGATCTTTAAATTCAAAAAGTTTTCACCCCCTGGCTCTTTTCCCCTTTGGCGCATCGGGGGGCATTTGAACCTTCTGTAATAGTTGCATGTGAGTCCCTTAGCTGTCCTCAGTGTGAAAAGATGGATCTCAAAATCATACAGTCATTGCTGGAAAGGGTTCAAATTTTCAACACAAAACTGCTGAAAAACCAAAGGATTTTTCTGAAGAACAGCAGGCAGTTTAACTGTTCAGAACAAACGAGACTCATGAACAACTATCACTAAACAAAAAACCACTGTGAACCATTCAGGTAACAACAAAGAAGCTTAAGAAACAAGCTTATGTAAACTATTGAACAGGGTCATTTTTATAAATTCAGCTATTATATTCTCTTGTGGGCTAGATGTAAACATCTTTTATGTGAAATGTTATTCAGGTCAGTACTAAATAAAAAAAAAAAATAATAACATGCATTTTGTACAGTATGATCCCTCTTATTTTGGTAAAATAATTAACATTTTGCAGATCCTGCAAGGTGTATGTAAACTTTTGACTTTAACTGTAGTAGGCCATGTGATCTCAACATGGTGACCCCCATGAGGCGAACCTTAAAATATATTTTATTATTCCATACTACTCAAAATTTTACATTCAAGCACTGTTCATTCCTTTACTCTTTAAAATTTTAAATGAAGCTGAAAAAAGACTAAGAGCACATTTAATTTCCATTCACAATGAATCTATGACCATCAAATATGCTGATACTGAGGGTATCAGGCCCTGAACATCAAGCGTTTTGGCTCCTGATGAATCGATTTGCATAACACCTACAAACGGTTCTGGTGTTAGACTCGAGACGGCATTAATGGCAGGTGTGGGCTCCGAAGCGACAGGGGCCCAGCGGTGTGATCACTCTCAAGGAGAGGCAGGGTGAGAGAGGAAAGTGTTTGAGGTAAATTTCTTTATAAATATAGCATGTCTCATGAAATATTCACCACGACGATCTGGTGAGCCAAGGGTCAGAAATAACTCCCCCTGTCGCAGCACTTGTTAGACGTGTAAAGCTGTGTGAGTGTGCTTGGATGGTGTGAGGGGGGAGAGAGATCGAGAGAGAGAGAGAGAGAGAGTGAAACGTTGACAGAAACAGGGGCCCATCATGGAAAAAGACATGTCCACCATCTCACCACGTGGCCAACTGGCGTTCCTATGGTGATAGAATGCGAGCTAACTGATGCAGCCTGCTGAGATGTTTAAGATTGAGCACTAATGCAATTGAATGGCATTTTATAGTCAGCTTTTAATAACAATAATATATTTATATGTATATTCCTTACTCAATACTGATGCTCTTTAAAACTTCAATTAACTGCTTTACATGCATTAATATTTAAATATTTAAGACTTTTTGGTAAACTTTAGATTTTAAAATTTTGAAAAAAAAAAAAAAATAAATAAATAAATAAATAAAATAGCAGATAGAATGTTTAGCATTCACACTGTAACAGCAAAGATAGTTTATTTGCATACCGAATTCCAATTAGTCTTCCTTCTTATCCCTATTTGCATACTGAAATGTGATTAGCCTAAATATAACTAAACATACCTAAAACATTTTTACATGCCTTCTTATATGTGACCCTGGACCACAAAACCAGTCTTAAGCAGCACGGGTATATTTGTAGCAGTAACCAAAAATACACTGTATGGGTCAAAATGATAAATTTTTCTTTTATGCCAAAAATCATTAGAATATTAAGTAAAGATCATGTTCTATAAAGATATTTTGTACATTTTCTACCATAAATATATCAAAACATAATTTTTGATTAGTAATATGCATTGCTAAGAACTTCATTTGGACAACTTTAAAAGCGATTTTCTCAATATTTTGATTTTTTTGCACCTTCAGATTTTCAAATAGTGTATCTTAGCTAAATATTGTCTAACAAACCATATATATATATATATATATATATATATATAGAAATCTCAATTTCAAAAAATTGTCCCTTATGTAATATAATACACCTAAATAATATGACTAAAAAAAAAGAAAACTGAGGTAAATCATAATTTTAGTAACCAAATACCCTAATGCTCAAAAAAAGAAGTCATGTTAAAACAGTACTGCAACCAAATATATTTTTACGAATCAA
The DNA here is from genome assembly GCA_012976165.1 of Labeo catla. NCBI lineage: Eukaryota > Metazoa > Chordata > Actinopteri > Cypriniformes > Cyprinidae > Labeo > Labeo catla. The sequence goes on along the minus strand of VONZ01000006.1, from coordinate 952,056 downwards.
AACCCTTAAGGAAATGTTTGCTTCCTATTTGTCACTCTTATTTGCATAGTGATATTTAAGCCAACCTCAAATGCAACATTGGTTTGGAATGGTAGATGGCTGCATCACCACACATGCACACCAAGAGAAGCTTGATTACAGCCAGCACCAAACACTCTGAGAAATAAGCCTTTATTTACGCTCTTTATTTACACCACATCTGATTCGGTTTTCTTGAAACACTAAAACACAACCATCCCTGTTGGATGCTGTGGAACACAAACAAACAGATGACAAACAGAGCTTGACACAATCTTCTTTGCTTCCACCATCGCACATGCATATTTAAAACGTACAAATTTTGCATCTGATCACTTATATGTCATAAAGTCAGCGACTGAGAATTCAAAAGCATGTTTTAATAGGAAGCTCACATTTCCTGAAGAATTCGGATTATCCCAGCTGCATTTAGACACGAACGTGTGTTGATTTGACCACCAAAAACACCTATTCTAAGATGTTATGCATAACGTTATCTCATAATCCTTTTGTTTCAGGTTCATGAGATCATATTAAATTACTGCTCTTTAATTAAAGCATCCTCACAGCGAACATTTTCAGCACAATGCACCGCGGTTCATAGCACCTCTATCTGAGATCTATAATTAAATAACAAGTACCATTAAATGCCTGGCCAGCTTCAGCAGGCTAAGCCATCTAGATGCATTAAGGGGTGGTAAATGTCTTATTTATTTGTTTATTTATGTATGTATTTCACATTTGGACTGTTTAATGGTGCACACTGGCAACAGCCAGCTATGTCGGCCATCTCAGGGCCCTATTTTTCACCGTTTTAACCTAGCTGCGTGACACGAGAGGGGCTCTAGTGGCTCGCGCACGCAAACCGAGCCCTCCCGATGCCCCCAGCAGCAGCTCCTATCGCCTGAGGGTATGCAGAATGTCATATTTTATTTAATTAGGGCTATTAAATATAATTAAATTCCGCTGAAACTTAAGACGGCTAAGTGGCAATACAATACGGTGCCGAGCGAGCCTGTGTCCTGCTGATATTTATGTGAGAAATATTGAATTCAACCCTCAAGTGGTTCCTCTTCAATGGCTGTCCCGTATTGTCATAGATAACGTTGACTTTTTCATACACACTAATAAAGAAAAAGCCACTGGGAGAATTATCGCTAAAAGCAATTTCAGTAATCAGAATACTTTATCACGAGGTCTGATTATAGGGTTTCCGGAGCAAAGCACACAATGTTTAGTTATCATCGCCGAGTCTCTCGAGAACACTTACGTATGTGTGACTTAATGAAGTTGCCGTTTAGCACCTTCACTCAGCCAAAAACCAAGAATCACTTGGATGATTTTCTTCCTAAAGGCCCGTAATATACGCAAGATATGAGCCGTGATATTGGGAACGTTAACTTCAGGCCTGAAATGATGCTCTTCCTGTTGGACTACCGGTGAATCACATGTGAGCGGGCTGATGTGATGGAGGCTGACGTGTGGGAATGAAGCGGTGGAGTTTAAGACCTGTCACAACATTGCTCGTGTGTCAAGGTTACTCGGACGGTTTAATGAAAAGATGAAAGCGCACTCTGGCCTTAAAAAAAAGGCAGGGAATTTTTACGAAAAATAACGCTGGTGTGATTAGAGTTGGCTTTTGGAATCATATTGATGGATCCAGAAGTGGTCTTCCTCATCAACATCACTCTCTCTCTCTCTCTCCCGCATTCTCATGCTTTCTCTCATTTCTCCACTTGAAGCTGGCAGATGGATATATTATAGAAGAAAAAAAACAAATTCATGAAAAATGATCTGCGCTTTGCCGAGCAAGAGCACCACTGCTATTTTCAAGGCGGAGTGGCTGAGTGTTTTTTTGCGTGTCATTTTCTGTTTCACGTCGAGAACAAATGGAACGGGAAAGGTTTAGCATAAAAGAATACTTTAACCTGCTGGGAGGCAATTATGAATACAAGGCAGCCTGTGAGTGTTTAGCCGCATGCTCAAGCTGACATTCAAGCGTCTTAATCACTTTCAGAGGATGTTTCATCTGCCGTTATATTCTTCTCTGCGAACTGCCTCCCTCTCCAGCCCTGAATTAATGAAAGGTGTAAAATTTACTCGTGCTAACTGCAATATGATTTACAAAGGCAAATGTTCACCTCTCATGTGCCATTTGTCAAATTCTGAAGTTTAAATGAGATTAAAACTTCTTTTCTGCGTGGATCTTTTCACAAACGGGAGTCGAAATGAAGAGAGATCTAATCATTTTATATGGCACTGACTGAAATAGCATTAATTGGATAATCGAATTATCTACCACATACTTTTTTTAAACATTTGCACTAATAGTAACATGAACAGTGGCCACTGTCCTTTTTATCCTTCATTTAGAACAAGAGAATTTTGTCACGAACAAAAATTAATTATATTCAAAAGTCATTTACAAAATTTCAGAGATGTATCACAACTGCCGTTTCAATAATTACGTATGTGTTTGTGTGTGTGCACAAAAACTTTTTTTTTTTTTTACCTCTGACCTGAAGGTTTTTTTGTGTGTGTGTGTGTGGTTAGCAAAGTAAGCGTTTACCAGCCAGTCTTTAAAAAGGAAACATCTATGATGAACTGTAGTGGAACAGTTTGCACGTAACTGTGTGGACGCTTGCATCATATTTCACAAGTGACGCCAACACTCTCTCGGTGCGAGCAGCCAGCCAGTCAGTCTGGGAGTGAAGTCTGCCTGCATCATGTGAGGTACTGAGTAATTTAGCAGCGGCCTCATTATTACAGACATTTAAATACACGAGGCATTGTGGTGGCACGGAATAAATTGTCTCCGATGCCGCGGGTAACTTTGGCAAATAAGGATTGCGAGGCATTAAAAAACGACGTTATTAAAAACCGAGGCAGTGTCATAAGCCGCTCCCCTGCGTTTCCCCCGGTAACTTTGTCCAACCTAGAATATTATTTTATGAGACCCATTTCCCAAGATCCCTCCGGGTTCTTTGTGAAGGACTCGACTGCGCTGTTTTGTAAGATAACTGGGAGAGTTCTCTCCCTACAGCTGGACTAAACTAAACTGCCTCTTTACCCCTATTCAATAGGAAACGCACTCTTTTAATCCTACTCTATTTCTTTCTTTCTCTCCTCTCCTCTCTCTCTCCCTCTTTTTTTTTGGAGCATTTGAATTTTAATGAGCTTTTCACCTTTTAAGCAGATGGCTCAGGCTGGATTTCTCCATGAAAGTAGGGTGAGTTCTCTGTCACGTCTTGCACAATTTGTTTCAACTACCAGAGTCCTTCAGGGGGTTTTAGGGCTTTGAGTCAGTAATGTGATGTTTCACTTTGCACGGCGTAGGCTCCCCTAATGAAATCAGCTGAAGGAAAAACAATCTCTCTTGAGGCTCACAGATGAGCGGTATCACAATCACTACAGGACGCCCAGAGTCCTACCGAGGTAAATGAGTGCGTGTCTCCCTTTGTCTGCAACTCTGCAGGCTCTAAGTGTACGTTTGCGCACATCGGTATTAGAAAACACGCTGGCGCGAGACAACGTGCGAGTTCATTAGCGTCAGCTTCGTACACCTGCTCGAAACTTTTCTTGAGAGAGTTTGACCTACCTGCCAGGCCACTTTCTTGCTTGGGGCAAATTCCTTTTGGGGGCGTCAACAGTCTCTCGTCCTCTTCTTCAGGTGTCACCTGGATTCCAATTTCGACCGGTTCCACCACTTTCCTCAGCTCTGCGCGGGGCGGCGAGGGGCTATTGCGGTCCGCCATCTTGTCGTAGCAGCCGTGGCTGGTCGTCAGACCCTGACATTGCTTTTTCTTGTGCTCGATGAAGAGCAGAATGTCCCCCAGTGGGAAGGTTAGTTGGCACTGGCCACAGGTGAGGAGGTCGTGGTCGCCCAGGCCCGGAGGCAGAGGCCCAGACATGCTGGGATCCAGCAGCGGGTGAGGGTGCGAGTGGAGATCAGCCACGGCCAGTCCCGCATCCACATGCTCAGCTTCCGCTATGGAGGAAAAGAAACAAAGTGTTTTGAGACAACAGAGAATTCTTAATAAACGCTCCATCTGTGCACAGATCAGCAGTGCGTATCAGTCTAAACAAATTTTTAAAAAAGATTTAAACTTAATAACATCTCTGTTACATATGTAACCCTTGTTCTGTGAAGGACGGAATGGAAACATCACATCGGTGACCGACGGATTGACGTTGAAAGTGACTGACTGATAGGGAACGTCTCGGTTACGTATGTAACCCTCGTTCCCCGAAAGAGGGAATGGAGACGTCACATCGGTGACCGACGGATTGGGATCCCAATGACATCGAAAGTGACCGACTGATAGGGAACTTGAAATGAGTTTTATTTCTGCTGATGTAGCCAAGGCCATGTGGGTGGGGAAAAGTATTATCCAATAATATCACAGAATGATGTACTTAACTGGACTTCACAATCCAATCAGATCCTGATAATTCAAAAGTCCCGCCCAGTGTTGGGGAAAGTTACTTTTAAAAGTAATGCATTACAATATTGCGTTACTCTAAAAAAACTAACCAAGTACGTTACTACTTTTTATGGAAAGTAATGTGTTGTGTTCTTTTGCGTTACTTTCTAAATATGGGCAGGGCTTGTTTGTTTTACTATAAAATTCTATTTTTGGCAAATGTAAAAGCCTTTTCACACCAAAAGCCTCTGGCTGAAGGAAAAGTAAATCTACGTCTGTACAGTAGAATGCAGAAGACGAAAGTTTAACACCTTTCAGCAATAAAAAAGAACAAATTTTACTTTATCTAGAGTAATTTTTGCTTATTAATATGGTTGAATTGGATTATCAAAGGTCAGCAGTAAAGACACTGGTGAATAAACCAAGATTAAATACAAAAGAGATATCTGTATTATTCAACATGTTTAATTATTGCGGTTTGCATTATATTCTAAGTTGCATTTAACTGTTTTTATTCATTTTGAGGAAAACTGAATGTTTTTTTTTGTTGTTCTGTTTTTTGAGTGAGATGAATTAATACATGTTCACATTTATTCTAAAACTAAAGTAACACTAAAGTAACATCTTACTCCCCTTTCTCTCAACATGGGGACAAGAGAGCTTTCAATTAATAAATAGAAAAAAGACTGTAACTGGTGTTACTTATTTAAAAAAGTAACTCAGACATTGTAACAGTAATGTGTTACTTTACTAGTTACTTGAAAAAAGTAAAGATTACGTAACTCACGTTACTTGTAATGCGTTACCCCCAACACTCGTCCCGCCCTAGATTATTTTCCACATAATATTCTGTTTCACTCTGAAATATGTCACTTTATGCATTTAGATGGATTCAGATACATCAGTATGGGAATTTGAAATAAAATACTAGCTTTTTAGGTGAGTTATATTGTTATTTAATAACATTAAAACTAAATAAAACAAACTTTTTTGTTCCATTTTCACTTTGAAATATGTCATTTCATGCAAATTAAATGCACTACTTCTTTAACCTGTTGTCTTTTATGGAAAAAAAATAATGGATTTCAAATATATCAGAATAGAATTTTTTATTTGAACTAACCCTAATACACCCTCACAATCCAATCCTAACCTTATAAACAAAATCAAGCCTCGCTATAAATTATTTAGTGCTTAATATTCTGTTGCACTCAGAAATACACAAGTCATGGAAATTAAATGCATTAACAAATGTTGATTCATCTTTAACTCATAATTTTCCAATGTATTTACATCAATCCATGCATCCCTATCCGCCTCGACACGCTAATTCAGAAAAAAAAAACTGACTGAAACACATCAGTGAGGGAAACTGAAATAAAATTCAAATGGTGTGGAACTTGGGACGTAATCACACATTTTCTACGAGTTCAGGGTCAGGTCATTTAGCATTTCGTTATCTGGCAGCTTGTTAAAATAAAGGAAATGAATGTTGGGGCCCATTTATGCGTTCACCTACGTCCCATGACAGTCCCACTAAACTTGGAGAGCAGAAAATAAAGGCCCGACTTAAATTTAATCATCCCAGCGGCCACACACGAGGCACCTCGCTCTAGTTCGGCGTGTTCTGTCCTGTAACCAGCCAACTCTTGATAAACATCCATATGTGAGGCCGAGACCCAACAGCAAGGCACTGTTATTAATATACAATACAGTACTTGTGAGGTTGAGAATGAGACCGCCAGACCGTCTGAAGGGAGAAGAAAGAAGAAAAAAAAAAAAGAGAGGAGGGAGGGCTCCGTTTTTGGCTGTGAGAGATATTTGCACAGCCATGAGAGCAAGAGGCCCTGCAGATCTTCTGGTTGATTCTGTCACCTAGATAAACAGCGTGGAGCGGCGGGCGCTCAAACCACAGAGTACGCCGGACAACCTGGGTCCCTCTGCCTCCATTTTGAAATTTCAGCCTCACCTTTCAGCACGCGGCCACAATCGGCCCTTTGTAGCCCAACGCCGAGTGCAAGAGCAGTTTTATCAAAGACAGTAGAGGCCCTTGACAAAGCCCCCTCGGGACCCCCTGACAGACAGCTCTGTTGATGTTACATTTGACAGCTTATCCTTGCGCCATACTAATCATAAGATCTAGACAAACACCTCTCTGACTGCCACTTTACACTCTTCAGCTTCCTGTCACTGCTTTCATGCTCTCTCTACTCAACACGCTGCATGATTTGGGTGAAAGCAGGAAAAAAAGAAGAAAAACACTACCATAGCAACACTTAGAGCCACACAGCGAGCAGGTGCGGATTTTTGAAGTGCACATAAATCTGGGAGGAGAATGAAGGGAGGAATTCTCAAATTGTCAGCCTAAAGGACAAATGTGGGACGTTTTTAAAGAAGAAACAACCCATGAAGCACAAATTAAAATTCATTTATAAATTCATTTTTAAACACGGCCTGTGCACTTTTCACCAATATGAGGCCTCGCAGAAACGCCATGAGAAGAGACAGACGGCGATAGAGACAAAGATGGAGGAACGGACCACTCTGCTCACACAACACAGGTAGCCCTGTTTACATCTCCCAGAGGAACCGGCTAACCACTAATTTTCGATGATAAATTAGGAGCAGCCTGTGCATCCATCTGCAATTTGTCCACGGTCCAAATTATGAATGCGGACAGATTTGTAACGTCAAGCTCAGAATGCAGCTTTGAAAACGAAACCACTAAACCCCCTCTTATCTTTATTTCAGACGATACGCATTACATTAGAGGAACTTTAGATGTGCATCCTGTTATACAACAGCATCTAAAGACTTTGCGATCATACTTCGAAAGCATTTCAGTTAAATAAAGCATTAGAAAATATATATATTACATCTGCACACACGGCAGTGTTTTCAGATTTTCCACTATAATCAAGGAAATGACTGAAGATGACTAAGGTAGTTGAACCCCCCTCAAATCCAGCAACACCCCCCCAACTCAGACATATAGGAGAGGAGTACACACCCCCTTCGGGCAGTATCGGGCCATCTGTGCATTAGATTAGTCTGCATGTAAATAAAGAAAAGAAAGGCATATGCAATACACTGCATTAAAAATGTAACTGTGGTTACACAGTGACTTACTTAATAATTTTATTTAAACTCTCATATTTATTTTTAACCACAGGCACTTTTTTGGATAAACGTGACCCTGGACCACAAAACCAGTCATAAGTCATACAGGTATATTTGTAGCAGTAGCCAGCAATACACTGTATGGGTGAAAATGATAAATTTTCCTTTTATGCCAAAAATCAGTAGGATATTAAGTAAAGATCATGTTCCATGAAGATATTTTGTAAATTTCCTACTGTAAATATATCACTACATTTTTTATTAGTAATATGCGTTGCTAAGAACTTAGATTTGGACAACTTTAAAGGCGATTTTCACAATATTTAAATTTTTTGCACCCTCAGATTCCAGATTTTCAAATATTGTCCTATCCTAGCAAATCATACATCAATGGAAAGCTTATTTATTTAGCTTTCAGATGATGTTTAAATCTCAATTTAAAAAAAATGACCCTCATAACTGGTGTTGTGGTCCAAGGTCACATATCGGTAAAAGACGTAAGTATTAAAATAATTAAAATAAATATTAAAATACAAGATTTTTTTAAGGAATTATATTAGTTTTAGAGGTATCAAACTAATCACGATTAATCACATACAAAATAAAAGTTTGAGTTTGCCTAATATATGTGTGTGTACTGTGTGTATGTATATATAAATACAAACGCATTCATGTATACATTCAAGAAGTATTTATTATAATTCTAATTTTTATATAATTTATATTATATATATATAAAAATATTTTGTATATAAATTACATATTTCTCTTAAATATACACATTAATATGTGTGCATTTATATTTATATTTTGTATGTGATTAATTGCGATTAATCGTAGTAATAAGAAAATAATAAGAGAAAATTGGCTGTTATAATATAAAGTCTAAGACTAATAATTAAGATGTTTATTTTATTTTATTTATTTTTTATTTTATTTTATTTTATTTATTTAGTTTATTTTTTATTTGAGAAATGAGAAGCTTTGGTCAGGCAGCTACATATCCAATGTCACAAGTTACTTAAAATCTTACAAAAAAAAAATCTTCATTTTACATAATTTTCTTATATATATATATATATATATATATATATATATATATATATAATGCTTTAAATAAATTATTTTAAATGTGAGGACTTTGTGACTCTACGTTCTCTCTCGCTGGGGAAGGTGTCACAACCAAAACTGTATTACATATATCTGTAACTGTACTTGCACCTGTGAGCACATGCATAAAAAAGCATATGCATTTGAACCAATAAATGAAGATTTCTTGCAGGCATGTACATGAGCAATATGCATGCATGTTTGTGTGTCACACATTTGTGCATCCTGGGAAGCTGCACCAGCAGAGATGCGCACACACACACACACACACACATACATACATACATGCATACACAAACAAACACTACTACAGGAAGAGGTAATTTTCAACTGATTTACAAGTTCAAAAAGACAACATGAACCACAGTGCATATTTGTAATAGACTATAAACAGCTATAACAGGTAATAACCTACACAATAAAATAAAACCAAGAAGTTATAAGCCGTTATAAGCTGCGTAACACAAGGTGAGAGTGAGATTGCAGCCTCTCAGTACTGTGGGAGAGAATTTGAGGTGCGCTAGTGGAAAGCGTTAGTTTAATGTGTCATAGGTCTAGCACAGACCTGAATCAAAGTGACAGCTGGAGAAAAAACCCAGAGTGGTAAAGAACGTGCGCAGCTAAAATTTTCTCTCTCCCTCTGTCCCCTCTTTTGCTCTGTCTGTGCCAACCACAGGAAACACGCTGCTTGCAAGCAACGCCGCTAGTACGCACTTCAAAAGAAGGGACCCCCGTACGCACAAACACACACACACACCAGGTGTTGTAATCATGTAAACATACGGCAGGGTCTTGAACGTGCCTATAGAGTCTGAACTAATCCATAGGTGAGTTAAACACTTCAAGATGTCAATTATTCACCCTCATGTCAATCAAAACCTGTATGACGTTTTCATGTAAAATGTCTAAGTGGATTTTTATTCAGTAGGATAAAAAAGAACAGTGACTGTAAAGCAAAATTCATATATGGAAAAGAGCAGCTTGGACATTCTTCCAAACGTCTCCTTTTGTTTTTCACCTAAAAAACAAAGTCATACAGGCTTGGAAAGACAAGAGGATAAATAAGTGACAGAATTCTCATTTTTAGCAGATCTATTCCTTTAAATAACTCTCTGGAAGGTATGAGATTGAACCACGCAGGCCCGATCCGACGGTGTACGTTTCCTGCTCTAGGCAAACAGGTGAGAGTCTGCAATTCCTCACAGTCACACACACTCACACTCTCACACACTCTCTCATCCACCAGCGATAACAATGCTGTCACCAAGGTAACATTACAGCTCATGATTTTCTCTGATCCCTCAACAAATACTCCATATAATTCTATCAGGGCCACCGAAATGTCAAATGTTATTTGTCTTTATCAAGCACTCTCTGGCAGCCGGAGAGAAAGACAGTGAGGGACAGTGGAAGTAAGAAAGCCTGAATAATATTTATAGGTGGCTAAAAAAGGATGATTTGAAATGAAATTTCAACTTTGGATAAAAATGTACGCTTACTGTTATATCTCAGTTTCACAGCTAAATGGAAAAAAGCGCAATAAATAGAAAACATTTTTCACGCACATGATACCTCAACATGGCAATGTTAAAAATAAGCCTCATTAACCTAAGAAAGCTAAGACTCTGTATGAGTCAGAATGAACACTAATGGGATTTCAGTAAAACACAAAACTAAAAAAAGACTTTGTTTCCAAAAACAAACGCATCATAGGGCACAGTTTTGGATTTATCCTTTTCCATTTTGGATTTACGCACCATTGTTCAGGGCCCTCTGACTCATACTTACGGAGTCTTTTTATTTGTGAGGAACCAAATTGCTGTTGACAGGTATTTGGCTGATCACGGTACAGTCTGGCTTTCCCTCCAAAACACACAAAGGTCTGCGCGTTACGTAACAGCGCTTCAGCAGCCCCGCGTTAACGTACCTTTCATCCTCGGACTGTCACCCTGCAAACCCCACCATTAACGCTCAGCGCTATTTGGCTCACGGTTGAGATTTTCCGTAGCGATTCCAGAACGAAAAGTCGCAGTCGAACAGGTTTTGGAGGGTTTTTAAGCCATTGCAACTGTTGGGGCCTAATTAGACAACACACACCATTTAACGGATTTCATATTGTTTTTAACTGGGTCCATAAATTTTCCTATTTAAATCTTGAAAGACTTTATAATGCTGTCCAGATATAAAGATTTACCCCGCGCCAATTAAAGCCATTCACAGAACTGTGTGCGCGGAGGGCAGAGCGTGCTGAAAATGAAAGCCAGGGAAAGGGCCTAATCAAACAATAAAAGCTCCGCTTTACTGTTTGTGCATTATTTTCCTATGTTTCCCATCAGCCTGGGCTGCACAAGAGCAGAAGCAGTGGGTGGGGGCTTTGCTAGTTGCAACGCTACGTACACAAACCTGACCACACCAGCCCACAAACTCCAATTCTGCCCGCTACCCAAGCACAAAAAAACAGAGATGCAGGCTAGCTGAGTAGGACAGGCTGGATTTGGGTTGAGCCTCCACTCAGACGGCATGCAAACAAACAAACAAACAGGTTGGCAAAGAGGTAGCAAGTAAACGACAGCCATCTTCCCAGTCATTTCACGTTCGTAAAGGCCTGTGTAACACATGCACGTGTAGCTCTTACAGGAATCTATCAGGAATTAATTAGTCTGTCATTAATCTGTAACCCACAGTCAAACGCACTGACGCTCAAACCGCAAACCTTGCGCTAGGCCTCTAGTTTTTCCTGTTTTCTCTTGGTTAAAAACTTTTCTGCGACCTGTTTGTTTAGCTACACGTGTCAGAATTAATGATATAAAAGGCTCTTTAATGGTGTAAATATACAGCATCATGTTTTAGCTCTGAAATCCTGTGAAGTAAAAAACAAAGCAGCGTCTTGTTCAGGACATTAGCTTGCAGAGCGCTTCTGTGCAGATGCAAAGGTTTTAAAACAGTACTAAATGAGCGGTGGTGGCGTGCATGTGTGAGCGTAAAGCGTGGTGCATGTGCAAATGAAGCTGTTAACAAGAAGAGAACAGGGATCATCGTGGCACACGGCGGCGGTGGCGGAATTTTAAAAGCGTGATCCTCGGCCACTGTGGCGGCGCTAGTCCATTGTTTAATTAAAAAAGGGGGGGAAATAGAAAATGAGTCGTCTTGCAGGTAAAAAGAGATTAACATGATGATGTCCACTGGGAGCCCGACTAACCCTTTATCGGTAAATCTCATCAGGGAGATATTACCTAATATTTTCACAAGGAAAGGAATTATGGGAAGCTGAAAGCTTAGCATCTTTCTTTTTTTTCCCCCTGCAAAGATTTCTAATGAAATAGCACCAAAAAGGCACATATATCACAATCAGCAGCTAGTAACACATTCCCACACACCACGCTCGTCTGATGCTCAGGAAGCGGAGCGTTTCCATGCTCAGAGCCGGTCAGAACTCAGCCAGCTGTGGGACGTCAAACACTCAAGCCACTATTACGAGTGTCTGTGTCTCATAAATCAAGCCATGGAAAACTATGCCCACTTTTGATGCCGTCCAAAGGATTCAGCCGCCTTGATGCATTTATACTGACAGACAGGCATAGACTTCTGTACATTTCATTAGAGAGGGCTTTCAGTTGCTCTCTCACTCTCCCGCTCGTGGCGCAAACAAAAGCCACCTGAAACTGAAAGGAAGAGAGAATATGCAAGCGTATTAATCAAACGTGCCAGGCAGACATTTTGCCCATTGTTATGGGGAGTGTGTAAGCTCTGTGGAGGCTACCATTTTTTATATCACAGACTCAAATTTATTTATTTAGATGGCAAGAACAATAGGTCCTCAGTCAGAGGGGCCCACAAGTTCCAGAGCCACTTCATCATTCACTTTTTAAGCACACTTGGCAAAACGACCGAGGTGACGTTCAACCTAAATTTGTTTGTTTTGGTGTCACGCTTGATGTCCTATCTATATTTAAAGCTATTACCTATCAAATACTTATTACATATTTAAATGAGCACCAATCCAGCTCTCACTGTAAATAATTAAATAAGTTCTTGAGTGCTAAAGACAAAGTAAAAAAAAAGGAGAGAGAATGACAGAGCCTTCATGTTGTAAGACCAGCTGCTGCTGTGAGGCGTTGACAGTTTGCATCTGAGCATGTGTGTTAATGGCAGTATCGCTTGAAACATCTATGCCGAGTCGTCGGAAGCCGCAGCCCCCTATTTCACTCGACTTAGCCATTTAAGTACATTTAGGAAATATGTTTTTACACTTTTCAGAACTGCCTTCCACCCCCTCTGGCAGACTTAGAGCTCCCCCTAGCAGGTCATGGCCAGCACACTCTGCACTGCAAATGAAAAGTGGCCCAATTCAGCATCCAGACAAAATGAAATAAAAACAAGGACACTTGATTCACTGAACTGTAACAGAAATAAAAAAACAAGCATTTAAATATGAAGATTAAGCATATTTTCAGACCAGCTTAGTTTGACCGAATATGGCTTGTTTAATTCTAAATAATACACTGTCTATTTCATACATGCAAATGCAAAAAGCAACCTTGAAATGTAATTAATTTAATAAATTTTAAAAAAGGAAAAGACACTGATTATGGATTTCTGCAGCTGCACACATCTATGTGTCTGTATTCCTATTTCAACAATTACTAATTCAATCAAACATGCTATTGTTTATATCTAAACAAGTAAGAATGTGCTATTATCATAAATTAAAATCTCTCAAATGTGATGACAAAGTCATGGCTAAAATTTATGTCCTGAACACATTCGATAAAGACAGTTTCCTGTGCTGGCAGGTCTAATGTGAAACATGCATCTTAAGCAAGAGCTGAAAATTTATGTTACAACTTCATAATTCCGCAGCTCAGCGGAGGAAAATTACCTTCTCGCTGTCATCTGATTTCCTTCATCTGAAGACGACATCTGTTAACTCGCTTTTAGGTTTATTTTAAAGCCCTACGTTATAAAACACACAGTGTGCAATGACATGAAAAATTGAACAGGTGTCAAAAATCTAATTTAAATTCGGACAATTCAGTGACGACACATTTATGTGAGTACACTTATGTGAATGCAAAAATTTTGAAATTTATCTGCAAATTACAGTAACTAATAAGGGTTTGCAAGGTACATGATATTTATAATTATTCCTCCTAAAAACTAAAAACAAAAAAGTACAAAATTTAAAAATACTCAATAGCATATAAAAAAAACAACCCAACATATATAATGCGAAAATGTGCTAAACACTGCAACCGGTTGCATTTCACGCAGAACCAATAAACCACTGCATTTATAGAATATGCGTTTGAGTGGCGTAATGTAGCACACAACCACAGGCTGCCAAACCATTAAAACTACTGATGTACAGCACTGCAAAGTTTGCAGATCGCTCATGCCGAGAACACATAAATTAACATGTGGACGTAAACTACACACACACACACACACACACTCTTGAACACTTGAGAAGACAAAAATTGCCTCTCACTAACTCGAGGCTAATCCAGCTAAGACACCGTGGTTAACAAAAGCTAAATACCACAAACATGCTGACGAGCAGACATGCACACACACACACACCCTTGTTTACAGCTCCAAATATGTCCTCAAAAATGAAACTTTGAGGCTGAGACCACACTGCGTTTGACCTTGACATTTAAAGCAAAATTTGACAATTTAACTGTTACAGAGAAAAAACAGATATATCAACTGTCATCCACATTTTCCTGCTCTACAAGAAGCTATTTCACATAATCAGCCACATATCAAACGGAATAAGATTGAACAAGGGTCTTTAGCTTGCACATTTGCACACACACGCCAGCATGCATGAGGGGTTCATACGCTGCTTACTACAAACAAAAACACTCGTTACATCAAAATCATAGCCACAATCAGCATGTGACGAGAATTCTGAACTACGAGGAAAAAACGCACCCCTGAGCTCAGATGACTATCTGCTAGCACCTGGCCTACGTGCCCTCTGCATAAAACCCACCAAGGCATGATACGTTTGAGGAACCTCTCTGAAGCTTATATATTCATTCACCGGTGATGCAATGAACACCTTTCAATCTCTAGTTTCTAAGAAGGAGAAAGTCGACCACCTTCCTTTCTCTCTCTCTCTCTCAGTGTGTGCATGTAAAAAAAAAAAATACAAAAGCTTGATGTCTAAACTGGCGTCTGCTTTACTCTGTGCACGTCTGCATTTGTGTCCGTTTGTGTGTGTGTGTATGTGTGTGTGAGAGAGAGAGAGACAGAGAGAGAGAAAGCACTCAGGGAAAGTTCCTTGGTGTAACTGGAGCATTCTGAAATTTAAAGCCCAAATTAATAACCACAGCCATTGTACATGCAATGACTGATGGGACATGTGATAACTATAGCGACAGAAATTCAAAAAGGGCCATTTTCTACTAAACCAGAATGATTGTTTTACATGCATATTGAACGGATGGCGTTTATGCTGTAAACACAATCGGTTTGCATGCATGCACATGCTAGTGCACAATTAAATACATAAAGATAAACGTATAAAAAATGACCGTCATGATCACATATGCAGACGACATACAAAAAGAGCCGTGCATGCCCTATGGCAAAGCTAGCTACATGCAGTGCATGCTGGATAATGTGCATTAAGCTTTAAATAACATCTCCAATCTCATTTGGTCATAAGTCATAGTCATACTCGTAAGTCGTAAGTCATATTTGTAAACTCAACAGTAAATTCAAACACACAATGCACAGGCACGTTAAATGTTTACAGTGCAACCGCGTACATATGTGCACGTACAGTAATAGATTAAGCCATTAGCAAAAGAATGGTGTGTGTTAGTGTATATATGCACAGAATACATGGCCCTAACCCTGGAACACGAAACAGATTTGGGTGGTATTACATCACTAGGCTCTGCTATGAATTATCTAGAATGTGTAGACTACACTTAAGCATGAATATGAAACTAAATCTGGAGAGATTTCATTTTCTTTTGAGTAATTTGATTTTATTTTTAACTGCAAAAGATACATTCTATGAAAAATAAACACTGTTTTAAAATTAAATGCTGGGCTTATGTGATGCAAATGATGTAAAAGTCTTTCAAAGAAAATCTAAAAGGGAAATTATATCAAGCAATAGAAATTAACTGTTGGTTTTGAATATAACTTTGTCAAGGAAAGTCTCTCGATTTCAGTCACAACCTTGACTCGGGGGCAAAGCTAAGTGTGAGAAACATTATTAGACCTATGCCTGCTTTGTTCCTTTGTACACTCGTACTGATTTAACTTCAGTTTTCTTAACAAAAATAAAAGCACTGTATAAAAGGTAGTTGTTGTGTATAAGACCAATTTAAAAAAGAAAAAAAAAAGAATAACAGCTAAGCATGCATGACATTTGTATCACCTATTTTGACATTAAGATGTCTAATGAATTTCATTTAAATAATTTTCTTTGCTGTGGCACCTCTTTTCATTCAAGTGCACATCTACAACTTAAAAGCACAAATGCTGCATGTTAACACTTAATTTAACATAGTCTTAAAAAAAAATAAAATAACAACCTCACTGCATCCGTGCAGCATGCTCTGCAAAAGTAAACCCTTAAACCGTTCCTGTGTTTAGTGGTTACAGGTAGCTGCTCACCTTGAGAACTACTACAAATTTCTTGTAAAAAGTGCAAAAGACTTTGCTTTAAAACGAAACATGATACATAAAGTTACACTGCATCAGGATTTGAAAAGACAGGCCTACGATTCAAACATGCCACTTTTTGAAAGTAAAAAAATAATAGTAGTAATAAATAAAAGAACTAAAAAATATATTTTGCAATAAATTATTTTAATAACCATACATAGCCTAACAAAGGCTTAAGCAGAGAAAACAAAAGTAGAGAAAATTAAAAAAAAAAAAACAATATTCACTCTAAATTAGCATAATTTATTAAATTATGCTTCAATATTAACATAACATACACCTGGGTTACACTACACTCTAATTTAGTCTAACTAAACTTGGCTTTACAGAAACTTTGAAAGTGTTTGATTAATCACTGCAATTTAAAGTTTTAATCTGATCTCCTGGCCTGCTAACAACTCTTACATTAATCAAGCTATCTGATATTAAAATTAAACAACATAACTTATACACTACACACAATATGAAAAAAAAAAAAACTGTTTTAAGCAAGTAAAGAAAATTTTTTAATTCTTTCAATTCAGTTTCAACCAAATCACTTTTTAATTCGTTTATGTTACACTAAACGCATAAACCTGACTGTTTGCTTAAAGCTGAAGGTATAAATATCTTAACAATTAATGTAATTATTTAACTGTTTTTTTAATCGCATTTGAAAAGAGAAAGATTTATCGCGTTTTAATGAAAACTGTTCATTAACACAACACAAACTCTCACACACATATCGCTACTCCTGTCACTGAAAAAATGGCTAGAGGTGATCGAACAACCTCCTAAACACAAAAAAGTAAAACAAAAGATGGACTTACGTGTTATAATTTCTCTTTGCGACAAATGCTGAGGGTTTCCCTGCTTGCGACGGGACATTGCCCTGGCATTTACACTGGCATCGCCCAGAGACCCGCACAAGGAATAGTCGGCTCTCGCCTTCTGTCCTCCGTGTCCGTGGCGTGGGCTTTTTTCCCCCCTCGGTAACTAACTTTTCCTGGGACTTCCAAAGAACTGCCACAGCTCCGGGCCGTGGATACAGATAGGGGTCCCGTGAATGTGAGAGAAGCGAAAGTGTCTTTGCGCTCCGGCTCTCCAGATGACCAGAGACGCGCAGACGCTCAGTACCTCAGCGACACACACATGCACTTCAGCTGTGTGCCGAGCGCGATCTGTCCGAGGGCGAAAATATCCTTGACGAGTGACAGTTGTGAAGAAACCACTGGAAATGTCTCAGAACGTGATGCCCGGTGCGTTTGGGTAGGTTGGACCCTCTGGTGTCTCTCTCTTCGTCCGGTCTGCGCCTTGTGGATTTGTCAAAGGCAATTAGATTTTTTTTTCTTCTCCGAGTCAAAATAATTCTAAAAAATAAAAACGGTCATTACTGATTAGATTGGATGAAACGAATCCAGTTTCTCCTTGAGTTGGCACTTGAGTGTGCCAAGCACTGGACAGTTCTTCTTCTCTCCTGGGCTCTAAGTGCATGCGATGCCCGGTTACTTTGCACTCTCTCCAACTCTTTGCACTTGCTCCCCTATTCGGCTTTGCGCACTGGAGACCAGGGACATGGACTTGCCACCTCCTTTCCAAATGAATGAAGCTTTTTTTTCTCCCTTTTCTGCCTCTATGAAGATGGCGGAGTCCTGCTTCTCCGGGAGCTCTCTGTGTCTCTGTGGCGAGGGCTGCCTCCGTACAATGGGATAAAATTCAAGTTCAAGTGCGGACGTGACGTTAAGTCTACAGTGGGAAAGAAAATTGGAGACTGCAAGAGCACTGGGGGCGACTAGTGGTGGCTTTTCACAACTATCGGATCACCAGAACAGTGGTGGAGAGCGTGGACATCGCGAGCCGCTGTCTTACACACACACGCACGCACGCACACACTCACACATACACACGCACAAACACACACGGCACCTGATAGACCGGCGCGCTGCTTGTCTGTATCCGCTTTAGTGCAAATAAAACAATGCAATATTGCATGCACTACAACGTTTGCGATGAATTTAAAGGGGAAAAGGTAGCAAATATCTTTGAGAAAAAAAATGTTTTTTATAAAAGATTGTTCCGTGCATATGCGCATTCAATTTATGCATAAAAGTAAATAACGAATAAGGAAACTGTGATATTGATAGTCACGCATTTAAAAGTAAATATTCAAATCAGAAAATCTCAAATCATCTGTTGGAAAAGATTAAAGCACGGACGGATGCACAAAGAATACACTTCAGTGAGACATAAGTGTGCTGTTTACCTCATAAGCAATAAATTACATGAGACAAGACAGGCGTTGATATACTCACACATCACATTTCTTCTTTATGCGTTTTATGTCCTACAGAAATGACATTATTAAATTAAACCCACATTTGGAGAGGGAAAGAACATCAGAAAGAAGAAAAAATATATAAAGTACATTTCTTAATCCATTTTGCTAGGCAATCTAATGTATATTTTTTCATTTAAATCCATTGCAGATGTTTAATAATTTGATCAAATCTATGAATGAACATAACACTAAAACTGTTGCACGAGTGGAAATGCAAGACTGAATACTGGAGGAAATGAAAATAGGGAGGTGTGTTGTGCAAATACTTGCATGATTTGAGTTTACTGGGTGAAATGCAAGCGATGTTCCTCTGCTTCTGTTTTACACCCAGTGTACATCAGTAATATGAAAGCTGGTCATGTGTCTCAGATTTTATGGATAATTTCTTATTGAGTTGGAAACTGTGACAAAAAATACATATGTGGGATAAAACTAATACACAGGTTAAAAATAAATATTCTTATGTGGTTCTTAGGTTCATGCAACAAATTAACAGCCCTTCCAAAAAATTATTTTTGCCTGTATAGGATTTTTTGGACAATTTCCTCAAATTAGTGTATGTGTTTCTAGGTTCTTTAAAATATTGTGTTCTAAAAACTAATTTTAAAATGTTTATTTTTTATTTTTTCCTAAATACTTTCACTAAAGTCAAACTGCCTAAATATGGTGACAAACGTTCCACTCTGACATCACTATTAATTCAAAATAAATTTCCATGATTCATGCTTTCTGGGTAATCTATTTGCAAATGCAAAGAGGGCAGGAAATAAAACCATAATCACTCTTGTTTTTAAGTTTTAGAGTTAAACTGTGATTCTTAGAGGTATCACTGTAAATAGCCAGCTAGTTTGTTCGAAATGACATTTCAATTAAAAAAAACAGAGGTCACACTTTAGTGTTCATACATGTGTTAACACTGAGAAAAGCTAATGACCTACATGCACTAAATATGTAATTATTTTCTAGAACCGTGTGTAATTAGGCATTCTTTTTATTATTGCCATAGCACTTAATTATAGTAACATGTAATATGTGAACATGTTTAGTGTAAATTGAAACCAATTAGACAGACATGCTGTGGAAAAGTAAGCTAATGGTATGAGATTGAGGGGAACAGAACAAGTTATTACTGGTTTAATTCATGGAGATTGTATCTACCTTCAACTGTTGATTAACTTGGTGTGTGATAGAGACATGGCGCGACCAAAGGCGCACAGAGGGTCCGGCTTGTGCCAGTTCAGAGGCAGGTAGATTTCAGGCGGAGCGCCCAGATGAGAGCGTGTCTGCGTCGATCCATCTGCTCATGATCCATCATGGGATGTGACGCTGGGTGGCACAGCCTCGCCAACAATGCCATATATCCTGCCGCTGTCTCCGATACATCCTCCGCCCCTGAACTCTGTTAAACAACACCCCAACTTCATGTAAATTCTTTTAGTAACATAGATAGATAGATAGATAGATAGATAGACTCAGCTTCCTTAAAATGTGGCAAGAATAGCTGAGTGATTTACATTAGAAATACCAGGTGCTGCCAAAAAAATGACATTTTATGATTTACAGTCATCTTCCTGGAAATCAAGATTGGAGGTGGTTTTGCTGATACAGGCTCTGGATTATTCTCCCTATAAAAAGCGTGAAATGTTCTCTGAAAAGCAGTGGTTGCCCACAGCTGAGAATCCTATTTTATTGCATGAATTCATTGGACACATCCTGTACTTTGCTCAGTCCTCTCTTTTGCACTGAATGTTTTTTTCCCCTTACGCCAATAAATTTGTCTCTATAACAATAGTTTTGGCTCAAACTGCATGTAAAAATCTCTGCGCGCAAACTTTCTCCTCCATACATTATCAGTGCGGTGTGTATAAATAGTCTTTTGTTCTTGTTAACCTTAGTAAATGTGTGCACATATACATAGATTCAAAGCATTTAAATTTAGTATTAGTATTAGTATTTTTGCAGTTGATTGCAATTGTTAATATATTTACCTGTATTTTTTCTGAGGTGCTTATGTGTAATTTGCACACACAGCAATCTTCATTTATGGCAAGGTCCATAAAAGACAATTTCCATATATGAGCCTATAGAGGAGACAACAGCAAAATGATATAAAACTCATTTTATGCATCTCAATTAAATTTTAAGCATCTCAATTAAATGTGGTTCAAAAACAAAGGCAGAATAAAACACAGACCTCATTGTTTTTATCAGCACAAACTGCCTTGCTGAGGTGAATCACAAATCAAATACTGGAAGCATAAACTCTAAGTCTACTTCAGAATTTAGATACAATACTCTATATTTTTATATTGCAGTGCTCCTGCAATAAATACCTTCATATGTAAAGTCCAGGACATTAAATTCTCAAAAAAAATAAAAAACTGTTTCAGTTATAAGGATTATGTGTGTCCACCACACTTGACAAGATATATTTATTTGCTATCTATCGCGCCTACGTGCTGAACTTGCAATGCAACAGTACCCTCTATTGGCCAGTTACTGCCACAAAGATTCACAAGCATAGATGTCAAACACCCATTTCCTTTAATTTCACACTTCATAATTTTATAAAAACATAAATCATGACAAAATAAAACAACCAACCTAATTTGGAATAGCTAACATGAATTGTGTCAAAATTAGTTTTTTTTAAATGTCCATTTGTGACCCTGGACCACGAAACCAGTCTTAAGTAGCACGAGTATATTTGTAGCAATAGCCAAAACTACATTGTATGGGTCAAAATGATAATTTTTTTCTTTTATGCCTAAAATCATTAGGACGTGAAGATCATGTTCCATGAAGATATTTTGTAAATTTCATACCATAAATGTATCAAAACTTAATTTTTGATTAGTAATATGCATTGCCAAGAACTTCATTTGGACAACTTTAAAGGTGATTTTCTCAATTTTTTTTTTTTGCACCTTCAGATTCCATATATATATAGATAGATATAGATATAGATATATATAGTTGTATCTCAGTCATGTCCTATCCTCACAAACTATACATGGAAAGCTTATTTATTCAGCTTTCAGATGTATAAATCTCAATTTCAAAAATTTACCCTTATGACATTTGTACGGATTTCTTATTTGCCCTTCATCTACACTGCATTTAACTCACGAGATTGAAGAACATAAAATAAGTAACTAAAACAGTTACCTGACAAATTAGTTTCATTATTTTAAAAATATGCTGTCTCCATCATTTTGTAATGAGAACTAGAAGAGACATTTTATATGCTGAATGGTGCAATCTTGCTTGAACTCTGTATTCACAGTTGGAAATTTAAAACAATGTTTAATAAGCATTTTACCACCTTCTTGGTTTTGCTTGACTTACATCTGTCAAACATTACTTGTAAAACAATACATAAGCCAATCACAAACGTCTTAGGCGTGTGTTTGTTTGCAGACAGTAATGTAGCAAATTGAAAAGTTATTAAAACAAAAAATGTGTTGATGAAAACTGACAGATTTGCAAATGACATGATGGTTGTACATTGCAAAAAATAGCCCGTTGTGCATTATCAGCCTGCAAAAAAAAAACAAAGAATTGAAATGTTAATTATCTGTCAGGACTCTTTTTTATAGAAACGGAACAAACAGAGAGAGACAAAAATCTTTCAAAACACCTTCATGAACAAAACCTAAATATTCTCTAAAAATCACACTGAAATGAATACACACCCAGTATATCCTAATCATAGAAGCTCATTAGGACAAGTCTATGAAGATTCATCTTATTTCATCTGTCCCCAACTCTCTCTCACCCCTGCTATGTCACTAGTAAGAGAGAAACATTAATCTAGAGAATCTGAAGGAATGTCAGCCTTAATTGCTGTTCATTGGGGAAAAAGAGATAAAATGGAAAGACATGGCTTTGTCAAGCAATAAAAGATGTGAGCGATAAGACTGTCTGATAAATCACATCTCAGCCTCCTGTCATCACTCAGCTCAAAGCCTGGTGGCCATCTTGTGGGCGGCTTTAACCTCAGGCCTGCAAATGAAACCAAACAAGTTTGTTTCTGCCCAGGGGCTTCCAGGACGTTTCCTATCACCAACCCCTGTTGGGACGCCGCACTTTTCCAGGACCCGGCGAGCGGGTCCGGGGGGTAAAACACGACTGTTTGAAAAGAAAAATGGCAACAGAGTGTGACTAAATCGGTTTGCTTGGCAGCCGGACAAAGGCTTGATTCCACCGCTCCCGAGAGAGAACGCGGGGCCCGCAAATCCTGGCATCAGATTGGAAAGTTGAACGTTGCCAAAGGCGCACATTCACAACAATTAGCTACCTTTTCAGTCCCAGCCCCCTGGTTATCCATCCCCTAGGTGGTTATCTAATCGCCTGCTTTTGTTTAGAGGAACGGCTCTCTTTCACTCTGGGCTGACATCATTTACGGCTGCCGGCTGGCGCTTCTCGAAATCTGCGGAGGAGCGCGGGAGTGGCGGCCCATCAAGGAGTCTAAGTAGATAAACAGGGACGTACCCAACCTCTTAATGCAACTCCGTAAGCCTCTAGTGCTCAAAGAGCTCCGCAAATGGGCCGATCGTCTAGTTGCCAGCACGCTTTGCGCAGAAACTTTCAGCAGAGGCGGTAGAGTGCCGGCCTGTCGACTTAAAACCGCCACGGGGAGGAAGAGCTGGCGTTTGAGGGGACACAGGGGGATTAAACGGAAGAAATGTGAAGAAGATCTCGTCTTTCAGCTTCATGGCTGGTGACTACAACAGAGTTTTGCTCAGCTGTCCTTTTACCTGCACATTCCCTCTCTTCACTAAGGTATCTGAGCTGTCTATCATTAAATCTAGTATGTTTTAATAACCCATATCGTCTCTAGTCAGCACTGGTCAGGTGACCGTGAGGTTACGGTGAGGTCTGCGTCTGCAGTGATGAATAGCGCGGTCGCCATCTCCTGCCGTCCTTACATAGAAGTCATCGGTTCACACCGATAACGCTGTAAATACGGGGCTCATTTACATCAAGCGTTGACAAATGTGTGTGTGGGATTGCGTACGCGCGTGTCCTCCCACCGAGAGCTTGCGGGATGGTTCGGGGCTGTACCATATCAAAAGGCCTGACACGCTTTCAACACGAAGACCGGGCGCTACTGCTGCAAAATACAAAAATGATGACACAAATTAGTTCTCATTGTTTTCTTGTGGGCATGTTGCAATGATGCAATCATAAGCAACGCTCATGCTGCCATTTTTGAAGTGTCAGGGTACAAGAGAACGATGGCAATCCGGTTGCCCTGCTATCGTGCGTGCAGGAATGACTAAGAAACTGCTTTGCCACGTATCTGCAAGGTGAATTAACAAAGCTGTATGGCGCAAGAGGTCATGCATTACAGTGATTTTACCAAAGTTAAGCACAACATGAAGCTTAACCGTGTCTGTAACGAGTCAATTTCTTTATAAAACGGAGGCGATAGCAATATGAATAAAGATACAAACGTTCAATAACTAATTTAGCGAAGTGTAATTTCTGTCAGTAGCACAAAACTGAATTGTAAAAACAACGACCATTTTAAAACAAGTTTCCTGAAGTCTTAAATAAAATAAAACACACAGTTTTTATATTGTCATGCTGAAAATATTATTTGGAGAATATTTACTTTGTATGTTGGCAGTGTACCCACTGTCTGAGTACTAAAATATGTATTTATGTACAGTATGTAGAAATAAATAAATAAATAATAATAATAATAATCTAAAATAATTTCCAAATAAATAAATACATTTTGAAAATGAGTAATTGTAATTTATGAATCATTTTCAGAATGTATTTATTTATTTGCAAATTATTTATAAAATTAATGTTATTATTTTTTTCAAAACGCATGTATTTATTTGGAAATTAACAAATATTATTAATTTAAAAATAACTTCATAACAACTTAAAATAAATTAATAAACAGATAAAAACAAAGTTTGAAAGTTTCTTACCTGAAAAAATAAAATAAATAAAATTAGGATAATACCAAATGACATTTAAAACAAGCTTCCCCAAAGTTTTTATATTGTCATGCTGTAGTCAAAACAAATTATTAAAATATTATTTAGAGAATATTTACTTTGTATGTTGACAGTGTACCCACTGGTTGAGTACTAAAAGATATATTTATGTATGTAGTAGTAAAAAATAAATACACTGATAAATAATTTCCAAATAAATAAATACATTTTGAAAAGAAATAAATGTAATTTATGAATCATTTTCAGAATGTATTTATTTTTTTGAAAATTATTTATAAATTATTAGTATTATTTATTTTCAAAATGCATGTATTTATTTGGAAATTAATAAATAATATTAATTAAAAAAATATCCAATAAATTAATAAATAAATAAAAACACATTTTTAAATTTTCTTACCTGAAAAAAATTAACCAATACTAGTATAAAATTAAAAGACAGGTAATGCCAAATTATATTTTAATATAAGTTTCCCAAAGTCCAAAATAAAATAATTGTTTTATTGTCACTGTGCTGAAGTTAGAACAAATTATTAAAAATATTATTTGTAGAATATTTACTTTGCATGTTGACAGTGTACCCACTCTTTGAGTAATAAAAGATATTTCAAAATATATAAATAAAAGTATTTATTTATATATAAATAAATACACTGATAAATCTTTGTTCCAAATAAATGCATTTTAAAAATAAATAATTGTAATTTACAAATAATGTTCACAAATTATTTATAAATTAATAATATTATTTATTTTCAAAATGCATGAATTTATATGTAAATTGATAAATCATACTCATTTTTAAATCATTTCCAAATAAATAAATAATTTTTACAGTTTTGAAAATATTTTTTTTCTCACCTGAAAAAATGAAACAGTACTAATATCAAATTAAAACTATCAGATAATACCAAATGACATCAACTACGCTAAAAAAATAGCTGCGTTAAACACATTTAATAAATACATTAACTTTGACAGCCCTAAAAAAATACTTGGAGTGTGATTAGGGGTTGTAAATTATTTGACTGAAAGAAAAAGATTGTACAAAAGTAATATAATATAAATAAAATAATATAATTTTTTCTTTCCCTCAAATGATGTGCAGACCCCCAATCACACCCCTTTTTCTAGTTTAAAAACCTTTTTTTTTTAAGCAAATTAGATACATTAATATATAATTCAATTAATCTGCATCACAGGTGGGCGTACATCAGTCAGCTTTTAATACGCCTCATCCAATCAAAATGTAACTTTTATAATGTAAATCATGTTTTGAATAATAAGTTTTGATCCGTTCACAATGTTAAGAGCAGCGATGCAGATTCTTTCACACCACAACTGTAAGCGATGGACAGAGTTAATCAACGTGTCACACACACACAGTGACCCCACAGGCTGAACCTGCTGTATTTGTTTGTTGCTGTGACTTGTTATCAGGAATCGGCGTTTCGAGGGACACTATACATACTTTACACAAATGGGTCTTTGCGCACACACTATCTCTTAGACGCACACACAGCCGTACAATCTTCGCAGGCCCTGCACTCTGATGGTGAATAATGGCGTTCTTTTTTGAAAGCGGCAGTTCCAGCCGTAGTCTTCTCCATCCAGCACCATCAGCACTTTAGAAGATTAAGTCCTACCTTCCCTTATCGCACCACGCTCCCTCCTGCAGGCTCGACACGGGGTCCTCGCAGGCCGGCCATGTCCCCCTCTGCCAGCCCCGCGTCACCGTCTCGACAGGGCCCTAATTTTGGCCTCTCGCCGACTATCTTCTTGTTTCACATTTCTCTCCTCGGAGCTCCGAGCTCATCTCTTTCCGGTCGTGCGATTCATCACCCCAGGATCAGCAGCGAACG
The DNA here is from genome assembly GCA_012976165.1 of Labeo catla. Lineage (NCBI taxonomy): Eukaryota > Metazoa > Chordata > Actinopteri > Cypriniformes > Cyprinidae > Labeo > Labeo catla. The sequence goes on along the minus strand of VONZ01000006.1, from coordinate 925,532 downwards.
GCCTCTCCGTCATTGAGCGTTATCTACCATCTCAATGTCAGCCCCTTCAGCCAACAACCAGACTGTGCCACATTGCTCTGGGAAGAACGAGAAAAAGAGAAAAGTCATACAAGCTTGCTTGGGAACTAGATCTGTGAGAAAAGAAGTTAAAAATGTATATGGTCCTGGAGGCTGATTGGTCAATAAAATGTTCCAGCCATTCAGTTGTAACTCTAAACACAGAAAACCACAACTTTACAGGAAAAGAATGGATAAATTGACCTTTTTAGCCTAATAACGTTTGATGGCAACCACAGAGAGTGCGTCTCATCTGATGCATTCGTTAGAGGAAATGTACTGCCTTGTATCCGAGTACGCTTTAATCCCTTATCAATACAGTGCTTGCCCTTAATTATGCAGAGGTGACTGATAAATTAGTTTAGACAGAATTGTGATTATCAGTTCAATCTGCCTCTATCTGGAATTAAAATCAATGGCTCATCAGCACACTACATGCTACACTAGCCCAAAAGGTGGAATACACAATACAGTGCACAGCACACACTGCAACTGTGTGATATCTTTTCACACTCCAGCTCACACACTTTTTATTCCAAACAGATTTTACTTGTGATTATTTATGTAATCGGTTAAATGGATGTCACTTTGTTTTAAAAAGTAGTAGGGAGTAATAAAATAATGACTTGTTGGTCTAGAGGTAAGCTTCCTGGATTTGAGTGTTAAAAGCGAGAAAGTGTTGGACTAGTTGATGGAAATATCACTTATGCTTTTGTTTTTATGTTTCAACTATCTTTATAGTTCTTTTGCTGATATAGTTATGTCATGTAGTTATATTATGTTAATAATATGTAGTTATATTACATTAATATCATGTACCTGGTTGACACAGATGAAGATCTGTTAAAGCTGTAAGAATGCCTTGAAAAATATATTTTGCAGTTAATAGAATTTTGCATTTGAAACAAACAAACAAACAAACAAATAAATATTGTATTAAATAAAAAATATTTATATCATTTTTGTTGTGGTCTGGCAATATATATATATATTTTTTTTTGCGTACAATAGGTGCTGATATCTTTTAATGTATGCATGTATGTATGTATATATATATATATATATATATATATATAATTTTTTTAACGGAACAAACAAATTGTATATACATCTCTTTCTGTTGTTGTTGAGGTCTGGCAATGTTGACTTACCTCAGCAAATATGTGCCAAAATATATTTAAAAACTAAATAAATAAATAAAAAACACATATATACAATTTTACAGAACAAATTAAACTGTAATTTTTAGAGTTCTGGCAATGTTGACTTACCACAGCAAATATGTGCCAAAATATTACAAATGTAAAAGAAGCAAGAGACATCAGCACCCATGTACGTGCTAAAAAAAGGTAAAAATTGCTGCACAATAATAAATATAATCAAGCACAATAACAGAAGAAAGGGTTTCATTAATTAGTGGGGACTAAACTGGCCGCAAAAAAAACATATATAATTTTACAGAACAATTAAATAAATTTTTTATTTATTTTTTTTTTTTAAGGTCTGGCAATGTTGACTTACCACAGCAAATATGCACCAAAATATTACAAACCTAAAAGGAAAAGCATTAAAAGACATCAGCACCTATTGTACACACAAAAAAAAATTGCTGCACAATAATTAATATAATCAAGCACAATAACAGAAGAAATTAGTGGGAACTAAACTGGCCATGGCAAAAATATATATATATTTTTTTATTCTCTAAAATTATATATATATATATATATATATATATAAAGAAAGGGATTCAAAAATTAGTGTGGACTAAACTGACCAATAATTTTACAGAACAAATAAATAAATTGTAACTTTTTTTCCTTTCTTTCTTTTTTTTTTTTTTTAGGTCTGGCAACATTGACTTACCACAGCAAATATGCGTCAAAATATTAAAAATCTAAAAAGGAAAAGAAAAGCATTAAAATACATCAGGACCTATTGTATGCACTAAAAAAAATGAAAATTGCTGCACAGTAATTAATATAATTAAGCACAAGAGCAGAACAAATGGTTCTGAGCATGGCAAATAAAGAAATAAATAAATAAAGGCCCATAAATATCTAAGATAAGTTAAGCAGCAGCATAAACAAGATGAATATCCATTGCTATCAAAGTTTTCAGTGGCCCAAAAAGAAGGAATTGCAAACCTGCTTAGATTTGTCCATATTCAAAATGCATGTATTATTTTCTTCCACTTTTCCAGCCTTTGGATCAGAATTGAGCTGGACACCTTCATTAATTACAGGATTTGACTCATTAACTACCCACTACTGCCCTCCTCTGGTTGAATGCTTCATAATGGTGAAAATGACAAGCCACTGTGCCATTGTTTTGAAACAAATAAGTGAGAAGTCGAAGAAGAAGAATCTTTAAAGTCACTCCCGCATTGTATCGTTTAGGTATTATAGAGCTATTTGCGAAGGGAACGAGCAATTGGTCCTGTACAGAGCTCTAACAAGCCCATTGTATGATTGCTGCAGCCCGTCTAATGCCAGTTCTGTTCATAACTCCTGCTGGTGTGTGTGCTTAGCACCACTCACTTTAATTAACAACAGTCGAGGTAGCACAGTCGCATTTAAAAGGTTGCCATTCCACCAATATGAAAGCACAATTAAATATTAATTGCCTACTGAATAATAGATGAAGAGTATCTGTGTACAGTTCAGGAGCCTAATTCCTGTTAAAGTACAAGTCTTTAATCAAGCAGTAATGAGCACTGCTATGTCAACAGGCGTTGTGCCCTATCAGCAAAGAATAGAGAGAATTACCATCGAAGGCTCATGCTGCCGAGAGCCTGTATCAATTTTAATGTAATTATGCTTTACTAATAACAATTCAACTCATTATAACAAGCGCTCGCAGAAATTGATTCTGTAAACAGCAGACACGCACAATTCTATTGTGATTATTCTCTAGAGGTTTGTTCCTGCTGTGTGGTACTTCATGGCGAGGACTATATGCAAGTTCAGAGACGACGCAAACCACCGGTCTCAGAGGCTTCGGTTTTTGCAGATTGCTAAGCTATGATTGACCTGTCGGCTAGCATTTTACCAATTATTATAATAGTTCACCCCGAAAAAGAAAAGTAAGTAGCCATTAAACCACTTCCATTAAAGCAGACCATGTGATTTGAGTACCCTTCCGCTCTGGAGAAGAGAGCAAGTCTCAGTCAAACAGAAGCAGTAATGCAAAAGTAAGTTAATGTAACTTTTCAGAAAAATTATATTAAAGATATTCTTAATGAAGCAGCATTGTCCCAGCACAAAGTTATTGGGTAACACTTTACAATGAGGTTTCGTTAGTTAACATTAACTAACTACTTTAGTTAACATGAACTAAGAATGAACAATACTTCTCCAGTATTTATTTATCTTAGTTAATTTTAGCATTTATTAATGCATCATTAAATTCACAAGTTCTATTAGTTAACATTAGTTAATGCACGATGAACTAACAATGAACAAGTGTATTAAGTTTTTTAGTATTTTTATTAACTAATGTTGACAAAGATTAATAAAAACTGCAATAAATCGTATTGTTTATTGTTTGATCATGCTAGTTAACGAGTTAACAAATTACACCTTATTATAAAGTTTAACAAGTTATTGTATTAGGGATGCATTATATATTGGTACTACCTTACTGTAATACTGTAAAAGCAACATTGTAAAAAATTATCACAATAACCATTTTCAATTTTAATTTCTTTTAAAATGTAATTTATTCCTGTGATGACAAAATGATACTCCAGTCTTCAGTGTCACATGATCCTTCAGAAATCATTCTAATATGCATTTCTTATTAATATCAATGTTGAAAAAGTTGTGCTGCTTAATATTTTTGAAACATTTTTTCAGCATTCTTTAAAAAATAGGAAAGTTCAAAAGAACAGAATATTCCTGGAAATGAAATTATAGTGTAAATGTCTTCACTTCCATCTTCAGTCAATTTAATGCATCCTTACTGAACAGAAATATTACCTTTCTTTACAAATAAATAAATAATAATAATGTTCTGCCTTCAGATTTTTGAACGGCAGTGTACATTTTTTTTAGTCAGTGTCAGTAGATAGATATAAATACATTTACTCGTATTGTATATATAATTGTCCGTGATCATTTCACCTATTTTTATATTTAGGAAATCTTGAATATCCATTTTTATACTGTACATTATAATGTTGTAATGACTACATGCACTTGATTTTTAGTTTTCTGCTTTATTTTTAATTCATTTAGACACAATAGTATAGAATTTTAATATAGCCAATTTGACGGTTATCAGCCATAACATGAAAATAATTGAAAATGAAATGAGCATGAAAATAATTATTAATTAATAGTCTTTCGCCATTGGCCAGAATTTTAATATCAGTATAGTGTTAAATTTGTCAGCCATTGTTAAATTAGTCTTAGTCCTAGGTCTGTGTCATATATACTTTTTAGTTATTATATGTTACCCTGGACCACAAAACCAGACATAAGTAGCATGGGTATATTTGCTGCAAAAGCCAACAATACATTGTATGGGTCAAAATGATTGATTTTTCAAAAATCATTAGCATATTAAGTAAAGATCATGTTCCATAAAGTTATTTTGTAAATTTCCTACTGTAAATATATAGTAAATATTTCTCAATATTTAGATTTTTTTTGCAACCTCAAATTTTCAAATAGATGTATCTCTGGCTAATATTGTCCTATCCAAAACATATGGAAAGCTTATTTATTTAGCTTTCAAATGATGTATAAATCTCAGTTTCAAAAAACTGACCCTTGTGACTGGTTTTGTGGTCTAAGGTCACATATTTAGTCAGCCTTTTCCTGTTTTTGATTTCTCAAGTTTTAGTTGACTAAATGTCTGAGCATTTTGTCACATTTTCATTATGCCGTATAATGGTTAAACTGCTAAAAAAAAATCTACACACACACACACACACACACACACAGACAGACACGGAGATCTCTAAACTCCAGCTTGTTTGTCAGTGTTTTCAGATCATCGCCAGCGATTCTGTAAAATCGTGTGTATGGTTGCCAGATTGCAAAAATTAAGCAAAATATTGATATCTGGCAACCACACACATTAAAGATAGCATAGGAGGATGTACAGCAGTACGCAATAATATTTTGTTGCCATTTATTGATCTTATTGTCATCGTTTTGTTTTAGTCATGGGAAAAAAGCTGGTCAATGAACATTTTCCGGAATAGTTTTCGTTAATGAAATTAACACTATATTAGTGCATTCCTACACTGTATGGCTTTAGACATAAACTGCACATCTTATATTACATTTTTGTCTGGTTTCTGTCTTTTGTGGGGCTCTACAGTGTAACTTACCATTCACTTTTGTGGTAAGGACATGTGAAGCCAAGACATTCTGCAAAACATCTTTTCATGTTCCTCAGAAGAAATAAAGACAAATAAATTTTAGACAAAATTTCACATTATGGGTAAACTATTCCTTCATGGCATAAATTGAAAAACAATGTAAAGTACTGATAGCTTTTGAGATGTGTGACATTCTGCAGTCCGGCCAGTCTGCGGTCTTCCTGTGAAAATCCATTAAGAAAGATCTTGTGTCCTGCCCCACTTCTTCAGCTTCTCCTTGAGCTAGAAGAGACAGAGAGGAAGAGAGCCGAGGTGATGCCACATTCACCTTTGATCAACTATGATTTTTCACACCGCACTAGTGAACTGCACTTTTCACAGTCCTCTCGTGGAAAACGGGAGATGCTTTAGTGTCCGACCATATCTGCATCACAGCCACTTTCCCGCCACCCTGACCTAGAAACGGAGGACCCGGTGAGCCGGCTGACCGGTGAAGGGGGCGAGGGGCCCCGGCTGACATGAGCTGGCCGCTCAGGTGGACGTACCAAGGAGAGGAAGACGAGATGGCTTGTGGCACGCTGGCTTTCCAGCTGGCCAACTCGTCCCACTGTCAGGACGAATGTCTGTGGAAGAGGAGTGCAGAGGAAGAGAGGACAGAGAGTTCAGCGTAAAGGCAGACCCGATGAGGAGAGGCCAGTGGAGCTGAAGTCACACCTCAGGGACTGACACTCCTCTGCAGGGTCAGAGTGTTCGACTACAAAGGGTCAGGAAAAGGTGAAGGAGAGTCTGATACCGCAGCTGTAGCCTAGCCAGACTTTTGACCATCAACATAAAGCCTGGTCCACATTAAAACATATTCTAGCCAAGAACTGTCCAATTAGACTGGAATCAGACATTTTAAGCAAGAGCCACCGGTTTTCAAGGTGTTTAGGAGTGGTTCAATCCAAAAATGTACTAAAAAAATCATCTCTGATTGTTCTGATTGGAAAAAAAAAATACTCATATTTGTGACCCAGTACCACAAAACCAGTCCTAAGTGTAAATTTTTTTTTAATTGAAATTTATACAAAATCTGGAAGCTGAATAAATAAGCTTTCCATTGATGTATGGTTTGTTAGGAAAGGACAATATTTGGCCGAGATAAGACTTAGGGTCTGAGGGTGCAAAAAAATCAAAATATTGAGAAAATCGCCTTTAAAGTTGTCCAAATGAGGTTCATAGCAATGCATATTACTAACGAAAAATTAATTGGTATAATTACAGTAGGAAATTTACAAAATATCTTCATGGAGCATGATCTTTACTTAATATCCTAATGATTTTTGGCATAAAAGAAAAATCGATAAATTTGACTTATACAATGTGTTTTTGGCTATTGCTACAAATAGGGTCCAGGGTCACATTTATGTTTTACCATATCACTGTTTGTTATTAAATAGTTAGTAAATAGTTTTCGTTCATGTAAATAAAATAGAAATATTAGATCAAGTTTAAACAATAACCTAAAAATTAAAACTTAAATAAATTGCTAAACATAAAAAAATAAGTTTAAAAAAAATTACAAAAGCACATAAAATTAGTACAGAATTACAAATTAAATGACAATAAAAATTATAAATCATTTAAAATAATGTAACAGTATATAAATAAGACTAAAATTACAGTATTATACTTCTTTTTTACAAGGCTTTAAAAAAACAAAATACTTTTTGCATAACACTAAATACGAAGTGTCATAAGTGAAGTAATGCTGCATTACAGACAAAATCAAATAAATCTTAAATAAATCATAAAAAAAATAAAAATGTAAAAATCAAACATAAAATAAATTTATAATATATATTGAGAAAATCGCTATGCTATAATATAATATATATATATATATATATTGAACTAACACTAAAAGACATTTCTGAAGTGCTTTTCAGGCATGATCTGACCTTGCCTCCAGTGGTTTAAGTGGGTATACAACAGTTCTCAGTTGTCTGGAATGCAGTACAAGTACAATACATCTCAAAAATTCCATGCCATGAACCTCAAAAAAAGTGTTATTTCTTCCTCTGAGGCACTGATTGCAGTAGCCTTGTGTAACCTGTGAATCTTGAATCTGAAAACTGCATGCCAGCCAATCAGATCAGACCCTCAGCATTTGATCTGAGGTTAAAACTACCCCAGCTTTAACTGCAAAGATTCTTACAAGACTAGAATGTGTTTGCATCAGACACATTCTACACCCATTTTGTCATATGACACATTCTTTCGGGTCAAGTATGCGAATAAACAGCTGAAGAAAATTGTGGAAGTGAGAAACAATGATGACAAGACTCTTTTACAAAGTGTGAATAGTGTAACACAACATCTCACCTCTCTGTCTGTACAGTTCTTACAAAGGTCGAGTGATTGGCATTGGCGACATTGGTCTCTTGAGGAGTTCTTTCACCAGGTTACATGTTGTTAGGTCTCAGAGGGCATGCTGGTCTAGCGGTCGCAGTGTCCACCTGAAAAACAGCATGACTTTTAATGTGTATATTCTCTCTAGAGAAAGAACCTGAGTTTGAACACAAGTCAAGGTCCTCAAAGCCACAAACCAGCACCAAGACATCCATTTTCTCTTTCTCTTCTCGTTATGTTTCTTCGTGCACTCACATATTGATCTCACAAAAGACAAAATTCGTTTTCCCCAGCTCAGAAATGTAATTCTTTTATTACTGAAATGTACCGAGTGAAAACAACACAACACGCTCTCTATCACTTTCCGTGCAACATGAGCCAGAATTCTATTATGGGAAAGCTGCACCAGATACAATGAAGTATTTTCAAGGGATCTTGAGGCAACAAAGTATATAAAATGCCATAAATAAATTACGGCAGACAATTTTAAGAGCATTAAAAGTTTGATCTCCTTCAGGGGAGGCCGCGGGGGACTTTTTGAAGCAGTAATTATTCATAAAAATGAAATGTCATATTAGTTTGTCCCGGTCTAATTTGATTTCACGTTGATGAATTTTTTCCGCTTCGACAGGATTCAGTGGGACAAATGTGGTGCTCTCCTCACATCATTTTCTCTAATAAAGACACATTTGTTTGAATATACAGACGAGGAGTTCCGAACAATGACAGTAATTAAAACTGTGGAGCCAATCACTGATGTTTAACGATTATGTCTGTTATTGCATCTGATTAAAGCGCTAGAAAAACATATAAACTGCATTTTAATGAATTGATACACTCCTAAAAAGGTTCCTCAATGGTTTCTAGTGGAAGACTTAAAAATAAACTCTGATTGGTTTATGGTTCTTGGCTATAGAGAATGGGAACGTGACGTCAGCAACGCACGGCATTCTGGGACTTTCGGACACGGGCACTACAGATTAGACTGGGTAATAGTGGAGGTAGATGGTAAAATTTATATTGTGCATTTAAAAACACATTAGAATGGAGAGCGCTTACTGTGACATAAACTGCCATATTTGCTGTCATGACCGGAGTGGAGAACTGATCTAAAATGAAACGCAATTTTATGCTTTTCAGCTTGAAACAACACAATGGCGAATGTAGCTCAATGAAAATAAACAACTTCAAAATCTGGCTTTGTCGTTTCTATTTATTATTTATTACAGATTCATAAATTCCGATCCACATGAATTTGTAAATGCTCACGCTATGAATAACACGTTTGGAAATGTAATTTAATCTGTGATATGACTCGTTCAGATCATGATCCTTGTTCATAAAGCAACTCATCTGATTTACTGTTCAGCAGCTCTTTGTAAGAAATCGTGTATTTTTTTTTTTCAATTTAAGTCCAGTCAAACTTATTGCACTTCATCCCTTAATGAAATTAGGGCGATATGATTAAATACATCAGCGAATACTTAGGAATATTCATTCATGGATTTGCGCTATGCCACCACCTGCGTCTTTACACACAGACTAAACTTACTAGAGAAGCGTGACATAATTGTAAATAAATGCAATTTAAATTCATGTCTTGCACACTTTAATGCTCGTTGAATGGAACATATACGATTACAGTCTTCGAACTGTAATAATCAGGGCGGAATATTTCAAGTTCGCAGGGCACTTACTTTTGAATAGAACATACATCTGAGATACACAAAATTTGCAGAGCGGTGGTTCACTTACATGATCAGCTGGCAGAGATCAAGCTATGGTGTGTTTATTTTATCTGGCAGATACCTCAGTGCCATCTAGTTATTAAAAACTGCAAACGAGAAAAGAATTCGGTCCTGTGTGTGGTACAATAGAAGGCGGCGTATGATTTCTGTGAGTGTGTATGTGTTGTGTTCTGGCCACACGACTGAGTGCTCGAATGAACACAATGGATTCAAATATTGGTACATTTATTCTAAGCAATTGCAAGCAGCTCTTAAAAATATTAACGCAAAAACAATCGTTTTTTCCTCTAGTGATTTGTATTTATTGTCATTGTACGCTATTTAGCGTGTCCTAATACATGGCGGCGACGACCCAGAATGCAACGCGCAGTGACGTAAACTCCCAAGCTCTATCCACAAGTTTCCTACGCCCCATGAGGCCTTGCATCAAAAGTGGGAGCGTCTTCCGGTCCATGTTATATGCACAAATAAAAGCCCAACCGTGTCTGTGTTTGTTGGTTGTATTTCTGACTATAAATTAATTTACCCATTGAATAGTGCCATTAATGTCAGTACGAATATCAATATGATGTAATAGAAGAATAATGTACACATATATTAATTGCATATATATGGCATGTATTTAATTTTCCTGAAATAATTTGTATTCTTCATATTACTTGTATGACTGGGTATTTAATAATGTAATAAATAAATTAATAAAAATTACTATAGGTCCCAATGAAAATGTACTGGCAAAGTAAGATCTGGGGGTCGAACATTAGGACACGCAAAGTGAATCGCGCACAGAAAGTGCGACTGGACAGAAAGTGGGGCTTTTACGAAAGTGATTTCTACGTTAACAAGCCTCGAATTGAGGCTTCATCTGGCATGCCCTTTAACACAAGCTCTGATGTCTCAGTTCAAATGTCATTTTACTAGTTGACAGTCATTCTTTTAAGATCAAGATGTAGCGATCCAAACTTGCTAATGATGTGGGAACACAAATTCGAAAAGCATATGTTGTCCATAAGAACGTAATGGCATCTCTCATAAAGATGTGCATCTTTACAAAGTAAACAATGGTCTAAAAAAAACACTTAGCCTCTACGCTAATTAGCATACAAGTACCACTGGTATGCTACGTCCGCAGCCTCACCGGAAGTTGTACCCACATTCTTTTTTTACAGTAGCGCCCCCCGGAAACTTGTGGATAAAACAGTTTCCTTGAATATGAAACAAGGTGAAATTTTTATTTTTCAGTTAAATTGACATTTTGATATTTGATGTACTTGGTCCCACTCTCACACTCCCTTTTAGTTCATTCAGTCAATTACCTCAGTCATTACTGTAGCTAGCAGCCTTGCTAATGTTAGCTTGGGATGTTTTCATGTTATCCAGCTGATTATTAATTTAAAAGGATGCTACAAACAAACAAAGAATCAAATCAATCTAACATTAAATGTATATCAAAGGCCATGGGGGAAAATACCATTGCTTAAGGTGCGTTCACGCCATATCGAAATTCCCGTAATTACGAGATTCCAACTTATAAAAAGCGTTCACGTCCTCGTAGAACTCGTAATTAGCCTTTTTCACACTTCCGTGTTTCTGGCTTCCGGATTGGCGCTTGCAGGGTAAACGTTTTTCCGGTGACAGCAGCGGCCGTACTGAACAAGAGTAAGTTCGGGAATCAAAGTCTATTTTTACAAAATAGATACTATGATACTATAATATATACCGGTGTTTTACTCTAAAAATAGCAAACATTTATTCAAAAACTTTGTGTCAGCGTCTGGTCATCACAAATACTATGTTTATTTAATTATGAATGTTAGCACTTATAATACAGTACAGTTTTAAGTTTTGCCATACTGTCTATTTGGTGCTGGCTGTGCATTATGACTCTTCACATCATTTTTTTTCGCGATTAATATTGTTATTATTATTATTATGAAAGTAATATTGTATTTTCTACTTGCTCTCCTTTGCATTATTAACTTTAGGGTGTAAATGTACGTTGCATAATGTGCCCAGGGATATACATCATAAAATAATATAATACTAAATAAGACATGACTCCGATTAATGGCTTTATTCCTTTTGGATCTGGATTACGTTGTTGTATTGAGTTTATGCATCATCCGGACTCAGAATTGTTTCATTTATTCTTGGGGAAATGTGCATTTGGATATAAACGCTGTCATAATTTACCATGATGTAGTGATTCGAGGGAAATGACAGAGTAAATTGAGAAAATACGCTTAAATATACCGGAGATGGAGAACAGAAACTATAGCTGGCGCTATGTTGCGCATATATTATATTGACGAGTACCGGTCTGATGCCCATATAAATTACAAACAAGTAAAATGTTGTTTCTTTGTTGATTATATAACAACTTGGAAAGCAGACAAAAAAAGAAAAGGTAAAAGGCATTATTTGAGACAAGAGCATATTAATATAATAGGCACAGACCTGTAGCGGAACTGACTTTACCCTGCGCTGACGTCACTTCCGATTTTTGTGAGAAAGGCTAATTACAATTAACTGGGAGTCTGAGAGCATAGATATATATATCTATGGTCTGAGAGCTACGACTTGTACCACATGACCGCTGTACCACCTGACCAACGTAGGCTCTACGTGTGTTCGACTTCATCTACGGCTACAGACGGCGATCAACGAGAGTAGCCGAGAGCAGTCGTGGGCGGAGTTGAAAAGAGAGCTGTCAAGTCGGACACTTTCTGCTGTCGTTAGTGACGCTCTCGCGGTGTTTGTATGCACTATGACAGATGAAGTGAATTAAAAGCAATATTTGTCAAACACATACTTTTCAAAAGCGTTTTCATGAGCAACAGAAACGCGTTTCATACACTGCTTAATACAGCGCCGTCTGAACAAGAATAATCAACATAAACATATACTATTTAAATACTAATACTAAGTGTGGTTATTTATGCTTTTATCAGTGTTTTATGATAAATCTGACTCAACATAACATTGCGACTACAGTAAATACACTTTTATTGTCCTAAAAACACAGATTTGTCAGCATTATCGGTCTTGAGGATGTTAGAATAAACCCGAAACACACGTGATCGTTGTCATGCGGTGAATCTGGCCAATCGTGAAACAGCCATGTGGTCATCAGAGCTCCTGCAGCCGCTGTGAAGAAACTGCGCCGGCTGAGTCAGTCGGCTGCTCTCAAATAGCTATCGCGGTACTTTGATGGCACACGTGACAGTCACGAGGCGTCTCAAGTCGGACAAAATTTCTAACCGGCATGCACTGCTTCAAGTCAGAATTTGATCGAGCTGCGCAGCGCTGCGTTAAGTCGAACACACCTTCTGTTTAGGCGTTGATAGTGTGGCCATAGAAATGCATAATTCCGAGTCTGAGGACGTGAACAGCTCCGAGTAGAACGTTACATGTTGTCATCTCGAAATTACGGTAATTACGATATGGCGTGAATGCAGCAGTTGCACTTTTATTGTTTGGCTAGCGAGATCATTGTTTGTACTTACCTTACTTGAATGTTTATAAGACTTCTGCAGTAAAAACACGCATTTTAATCTATTATAATAGAAAGCAAACAAGCAAACAAATATTACGTTCGAAAGGAAATGATATGTACTACAGACCCCCTAAAGAGAATAAATAGGAGATGGAAGGAAAAATATATTATAATGCTTTCTCTCCCAATAAATCGCTGGGTAATTATACTGTATATAAATTGCTATTAATATGCGGGGGACTGAAATTGCTTTTGAATGTGCTCTAGCATTTTCACTTTCAGATTCGTGATCACACGAACTGTTTATACTACGAAGCAGCAGTACTTACCACACGTTTATAGATATTTGTCACTGGTGCTCAGGATCTGCAAATCATTCGCCATCGTCCTATCAGTCATCTCTCCTTACTCTGTTTATGTGATAAATTTTATGCACTGTAATATAACAGGCTAACACTAGCAAGCGGCTAACCATGTCCATTCGGTCACTGGTAAGTTCCCTTCTAACCCCACGTTGGGACAGTGATCAGTGATCCCTAGAATTCCAGTGACATCACTACGTACAGCATCAATGAACAACACTGTAGAATGCCATCGCTGGAATTAATAAACAACAAGCAGGATCGATCTCATGTTGATATTATTTTTTATTTTCTTTAAACACATTGGCCACGTTCACACTGTCAGTTTTTTGGGACTGACAACAGTGTTGCCAGATTGGGTGGGTCGCCGCCCAATTGGGCTTCTTTTGATCGGCTTGGACCGGAGAATAACGCATTGGGCGGGTAGACAAAATGACAATCAGCTGCTTTTTTCTTCGCTTTTATCTTTAGTCATGTTATTTTAATATGTTCGAGCTCAAAGTGTCACAGTAAAAAAATGTGTAGTGCAGTCATCAACATCATTGAACAGAGACCTGTCAATCAATTTACCATCCTTTATGTTGGTGAGATGTGATGACTCGTGAGTGACGGGGTTTTGGCGCTATAAAGGGCAAGATTTTGAATGTGCAGCTATATATTCATTCATTCATTTTATTTGAGTGATTGCGATGGCAAAGTGGCCTAAATATAAGTTACACGATAAAAAAGTTTTAGAGTGACTTAAATCTCACAACGTGGATTACACGTAGTGAGAGATGAATAGAACATTTCTAAATATAATTGTAACTGAAATAAGAGAACAGTTGAATGATTTAATAAAAATCAAAACTGAATATGGGGACTATACGATGCTGTCCTGCATCAGAACATCTTTTAAACAGTCCAGACTACTCTGGTATACTTGGCATTGACAGCTGCTGGACTTGAACAGTTTTAACTGTGCAAAGTTCTGCATGATGTTCTAAAATGTGTACTTTATGAAATACGTGCTGTAGTTCTGTCTGAAGATAAAGCACAAGACAACGGTAAGCACATTATTGTTGTTAATTGTTATTATTATTATTAAAATATTTCTGGGCATTTTAAGCATATTTTCTGACTCCTTTTAATGCATTTGCCCTGTTTTGATCCATATTCCTGTGAAACTGATTTATCTTTATTTTATTTTGTCATCTTTATTTTTTTAAGGAGATAAAAATGGTCCTTATCAACCTTGATTGACATGTCAATAAAATTACATCACATTATTTTGGCAGTAAAAATTTTGGGCTGGTTTTTGTTGAAGTGGGCGGGTTTTGGTGAGCTTTTGGGCTGGAAATCGTCAACCCGATCTGGCAACATTGACTGACAACCGCATTTACTTACAGGTGTGAGTGTCCAAATGTCCCGTTCACACAGCAGCTCACAGTGACTTTTCGAATACTGTCTGTATGAACGTGCAACAGGGTCACACCCATAAATAACCGTACTGTGTGTGAACGTAACCATATTAAGGACTCAAATAGGGCATTGACAACCGTATTCTTCTGCTGTTTGAACGTGGCCATAGTTCTGTTAAATTTCAGCTAAATATTAAATTATAAGTTCATTACCTGTCTACAGATGTGCATTTATGTTGAAATATATTAAAAACGGTTTGTCTTTTCAAATCTTCTATTGTATGTCATTATATTTATCGAGTTGTTTATATTTCACATTTCAGAAATGTGTTATTTCCGGTAAGGGAGCGTGAGCACGATGCTCCCTAGAATTTGCGATGCATTGTGGGATTTTTCAGGGTTCGAACGTTCCAGTGCACTGGAAGGAATTTGTGATTGAGGATTTAAGATAGCCCTTAAAATTGCTGACTCCCTGATCAGTGCCCTGACTACTGAACAACGGAGCTGATTGAGACACTTGACTTTCCGAATAGAGGGTTTGCACTTACGTCACGGTTTGGTCAGTTACCAGGATGCACGGCCATACTGGAGAAACTTGGATGTAAACAACAGCATGGATACTACTGAATATGCTAATTTATGCTGTCTAAACCACAGAAAAAACATGTGGAAGCTGCTAAATCATATAATGAAGGGCTTATAGTAAGCAGGAAAGAGCACATTATTTTGACTAAAGTTAATAGGTGGTACAGATACATACAAGCAGTATTAATTAGGATATTAGCCTAATATTTCACCTACCTGACCAGAAATAAGAACAAACACGAATGTTGTCAAGATTCTTGCCCTGGAAATCCTGGTTCAGTTTGGCCAACCACAAACGCCTTTTGTTCTTCAGACAGTTTTTTGCACTCTTCTTCTTGATTTGATATAACTTGGCAGTCTATAGT
This sequence comes from Labeo catla, assembly GCA_012976165.1. NCBI lineage: Eukaryota > Metazoa > Chordata > Actinopteri > Cypriniformes > Cyprinidae > Labeo > Labeo catla. The sequence goes on along the minus strand of VONZ01000006.1, from coordinate 909,796 downwards.
ACTCCAAATGTTTTCCTTGGTCTGACCAATTAGTACAGCCTAAAACATGACAATAATTGACCATTTTAAGCAGCAATAATCAGCAAAATACGAGAGTTTCGTAAGGTTCAGTGGAATTGTTTACGTTCAGTGCCACCAATGTGGCCAAATGATGACATTTCGTGAAAACACTCCACCATCTTTCAAAAATTTGGAGCCAAACAATACATAAATAAGTGCTAAAACAGAGCTTAAACAGCGCACTTCTTTGTTTAAAAGGATACTTGGGTTTCTTGAAACATCTTGTAATAATAATAATAAATTCAGAGCTGATTTGTAATATTTCTCAACTTTGTTACCAGCAGTCAGGAACAAGAGGTGCCCACAAGGTATGTATGGATGAAATGAAGTCTGAATCATCACCTTTCTGATCAGCATAAAGTACTGGAGGACATTTGCATGGACAATTTATTTTAGCTTGTAATTCTCATTCTGTTTTGCAACAGTAAGCACACATACTTCCTTTTAAATATCTGACATTGCTTACATATCTTTACACAAGACCCGGTCTGTTGTTTTCCATGGTGGACCACTTTATATTGGCTTACATTTGCGCTATCCAAAGCAGATAATGAGGTGAACATGGACCTGCACTGCAGTAAAAGGACACAAAGAGTACAACTGAGACCGAGAGAGACACTATAGTGGGCTGACATGTCCTTTGAGTCCCAGACACACCTTGTTAAGGGTATTAGGATCAACACCGTGATTGATCTACATGTCAGATCGGTAAGTGAAGGCGTGGAGTCAGCTGTCCACAGCTCATTTTCCACCTGGAGGTCAATTAAGATGCAGAGAGGTGAGGAAACCGCTAGGACGGGTGCCTCACAGTGCACAGACCCTAACATGGAGATCGCAACACGCACACCGCATGCATATAGATACACAAACCTAGCCTCATTTGATTGCCCAATGTCACTGCATGGGGGAAGGGTTCTGTCATGATAGACAGAGTGTCTTTTCTATGAAGGTATACAAAAGGAGGGGGTGGTGGATGAAAAGATAGATGAATAAAAGGTAGAGCTTCATCTCTGACTGGGCTGAAGACTGTCTGTAGTCATTCAGTACTGCCTCATTTCCCTGTAACGCACAGGGCTTTTCTTTTTCATTAGCGGAGCTCGGAGCACACGAGGAGTCAACCGTGTGGATATTCTGACACCCCTACAGCACTCTATTTACCACAGCTCTTCAGTGATGTATCAAGGGGAACGTCTTCCCGGCATTAAATATAGATGCAGTCGGATTAACATATCAGGAGAGAGCATGATTAATGTGAGATTACACTGGATAGCGCTGCTGCTTTTTCCATCACTGTTGGAGTAATGGACTTTGATTTGATTCAAATCATCCTTTGCCCATCAACATAAGCAGCCACACTTAAGAAAGAGACGTGACATCGCTTGACTGCTTTGACCGCATGTACAAATAATAAATGCAAGTTTGAGAATAAACTTGCGTGAACTTCTCTTGCTTGCCTCAGGTCTAGATTGGCATTTGTTGCCCTTTAAAAACTCAAAATATGCCTTACTGTTTATGCTACAATTGTTTTGTTGAAGAGCGTGTGCCATTACCTTTCCAAGCGATTTAACTATGATTTTGACATGGCAGGTAACAAAAAGAAAAAAACAAATCCATAAATTTACATTAAAGGAGAGACTCGAGTCACATCTAGAGAATTGTAAACACTTAGAAAACACCTTTAACACTCTATCAGCAACAACACAGCATCACATCAACCACTGCAGACTCGTGTTGACGACTTTTACAGAAAGTAAAGTGAGTAGTACTTGTCAGTGCAAATGTAAAAATCCAGTTTGTGAGTACTGGACATTATAGCAACCAGCTATAGTATGCATAGCAGCATAGTAACCACTGCAGAATCATATTTACAACTTCTGATCGGACAAAATTAAATTAATTAAATTATCTTAAGAAAATGTTAAAATACCTTTACAAAGCAACAGCCTAACCACTGCAGAATCATGTCAACAACTTTTGGACAAGTATTATCTTTAAAGGAAGACTCATATCTAGAGATGTGCAAGTAAACAGCAAGCAAACACCCAGAACACTAATAACATCCAAGTAGTATACCTTAGCAACTACTCAAAAGCACATTAACAACAACATAGAAACAACACTAATTACTTTAGAAAAATTTCCCAGACAAGTACTACTCACATTATTCAGAAAGGTTTATGAGTAGTTTATAAGTACTGAATGTCCTAACCTAGCTTACCTTAGTAACCCAAAACATATTAACAACCACATAGCAGCATGCTAACCAATCAGAACATGTTAACTACTGCTCATAACACTTTAGCATCACAGCGACTCACGTTTTCTGCAGAACATCTAAATAATCTAGTTTGTAAGTACAGAACATTTTATTAAATACCTACTATAACATACCTCTCAAAACAAATTAACAACCACATAGCAGCATAATAACCAATCAGAACATCTTAGCTACCACTCACTCTAGCATCATGGTGGTGACTCACTGTTTCTGCTGAACATGTAAATAATCTAGTTTGTGAGTACTGAATGTTTTAACAACAACCTACTGTAGCATACCCCCCAAAACAAATTAATTACCACATCAGCATGCTAACCAATCAGAACAACTTAGCTTTCACTCATAACACTCTAGCATCATAGCTGTGACTCGTATATTCTGCTGAACATGTAAAATAATCTAGTTTGTGAGTACTGAACATTTTAGCAAACATTTACTGGGGCACACCTCCCAAAACAAATTAACTACCACATATCAGCATGCTAACCAATCAGAACAACTTAGCTTTCACTCATAACACTCTAGCATCATAGCTGTGACTCGTATATTCTGCTGAACATGTAAAATAATCTAGTTTGTGAGTACTGAACATTTTAGCAAACACTTACTGTGGCACACCCCCCAAAACAAATGAACTACCACATATCAGCATGTTAACCATTCAAAACAATTTAACTCCCACTCATAATACTCTAGCATCATAGCGGTGACTTATATTTTTTTGCCAAAGATGTAAATAATCTATTTTGTGAGTACTGAACATTTTAGCAACCACCTACTGTAACATACCTCCCAAAAAAATTAACAACCACATAGTAGCATGCTAACCAATCAGAACATCTTAGCTACCACTCATAACACTAACATCACAACAGTGACTCGTATTTTTTGCCAAAGATGTAAATAATCTATTTTGTGAGTACTGAACATTTTAGCAACCACCTACTGTAGCATACCTCCCAAAACAAATTAACCACCACATAGCAGCATGCTAACCTATCAGAACATCTTGACTACCACTCAAAACAGTCTAGCATCATAGCTGACTCGTATTTTCTAGCATGTAAAATAATCTAGTTTGTGAGTACTGAATGTTTTAACAACCTACTGTAGCGTACCTCCCAAAACAAATTAATTACCAGATCAGCATGCTAATCAATCAGAACAACTCAGCTTCCACTCATAACACTCCAGCATCATAGCTGTGACACGTATTTTCTGATGAACATGTAAAATAATCTAGTTCGTGAGTATTGAACATTTTAGCAAACACTTACTGTGGCACACCTCCCAAAACAAATTAACTACCACATATCAGCATGCCAACCATTCAGAAAAATTTAACTCCCGCTCATAACACTCTACCATCATAGCAATGATTTTCTGGCGAACATGTTAATAATCTAGTTTGTGAGTACTGAACATTTTAGCAACCACCTACTGCAGAAGACCTCCCAAAACAAATTAACAACCACATAGCAGCATGATAATCAATCAGAACATCTTTAAAGACTCAAAGTACCACTTTTTTTCTCGTAAAAATGTGAGTAGTACTTGTCCATGCGAATGTAAAAATCTAGTTTGCGAATGCTTTAGAAATCACAAAGCAAAATGCTAAACCAGTCAGAACTCATATATACTTCAAAAATGCAAAAATCTTGGTTATTACTATTGTAAAGTTAAATTAGTACAATTATTAGTATTTTTTTAATCAAAGTGGTAGTTAATATTAACTACTTTTTACTGTATGTGAACTACAACTGCTAGAGACCACGAAAGGTGCAAAATGAACATGACCCGTGTTGTGGTGCAAAAAAAAAAGCCCAATAACCTGACCAGTCCATGACCACCTCATTTATTTTACTTGCTCTCTGCACCTTAAGAGATACATCACAAGTCTACATGTGCATATCGAATTTCACACCCTCAATAAATTGCCGGACCACCGTATTGATATTTTCTGGCCTGGTCCTGTTTTGCCTCCTTTCTCCTTGAGAGAGACACCCGCAAAGGGTTAAACCCTCCCCCCTGTTCTGCCCCGTGCCACTGCGTCTCTCTCGCTCCCTCACTGTGTCTCCCTGCATCCATTTGCAAATGATCTCGCTTGTCTGCATATTGTCACTTGCAGCCTGCCCACACATTCATCAACTGTCGGCCGGCTCGCCGCGCACTCCCCGCGCCCTCTACACTTAATTGTTCCCACTCTGACCTGGGAGAATAGAGAATGATGTTTCCCTCATTCGTGCTGGTGCAGGGCGAGGAGAATTAACAACTCTGTGGGGATGGCCGAGCTGTGGTACGGTCGGTCAGGCTCTCCCCTCTCCCCCCTCTTTGTGTTTCTGGGGCACGGTCCTACCCTATTACCGGAGGCAGGCGAAGATTCACTAGCCGCAGGAAGAAACAAGACAGATAAGATAGGTGGAGACTTTCCATAGGCCGCAAGTTGGAGATCTAGTCCAGATATACCTGTGCAGACAAATGGACACTAACTATCAAGATTTTAGGTTAAGCCTTAAATGTTTATAAGAGAAAATGTGTAATTTTAAACATTTGCCTTCAATTAGTCCATTAAAAATCAAATAAAACTATTCTAGACAGGGTTTAGCATTTCACACAATTCAGAAATTCATATATTAGCTTACTACTCTTAAACTATACAATGTGGTAATCTTTTTCTTTTCTTTGTGCGTAAAAATTATTCTTGTAGCTTCATGGACTGTTTCAACGATGTCCTTACTACCTTTTTGGGCCTTGAACGTGGTAGTTGCGTTGCTGTTTGTGCAGGGTCAGAAAGCTCTCAGACCATCGGTAAAGCTCTCAGATTTCATCAAAAATATCGTAATTTGTGTTCCAACGATGAGCGAAGCTCTTACGGGTTTGGAACGAAATGACTGTGATTAATTAATGACAGAATTTTCATTTTTGGGTGGACTATCCCTTTAAATGCTTAAAATGCATCAAATAACACCTGCCTATGGTTTTATCCTTTTGCACAGCATCAGTCGGTTTCAGTCATTGAATGAACAACTCCTACATGCTGCACTCACCCAAATATGCAATACTTCAACATATTTAATGCTTATTAAACACACTGCAGCACTCTAAGTTCATAAAGCATAATTGTTTTTTAAGGGTTATGTGTGAATTAATGACTGGTCATTTGCAAAGTTGAGCCCAATTAAGTATTTTTTAATTAATATTAAAATTTAATTCTAATTATACCACTTCAAATGGTATTTTTCGGCTCCACATTTTTCATTTTGGTACATTCCCGAATTTTCTTTCACTCACAATCAGTGTTGGGCATGTTACTTTACAAAAGTAATTAGATATAGTTACTAGTTACTTCTCAAAAATAGTAACTGAGTTAGTAACTGAGTTACATCATTATAAAAGTAACTAATTACCAGGGAAAGTAACTATTGTGACTTTTTGTTTTATTTTTTTTTTAAATGTTCAAATATGTCAAATAACTTGGAAGTCCCCAACATTAAATAAGTTAAATGAATGAAATGGAGACTAAATGAATAAATTATTAAACATTGTACACTAATGTTTACCATTTTAATGTTGCTGTGGGACAATCCTATCAAATTTAAAATATTATCTTAAATAAATATTATCAACCCTCTATGGACACCTTGGCAATAGAACCACCATTGGCTACTATATATACATACATATATATACACACTGACTGATGCTAAGTGTACTTTCAGATATTTAAAAAAAAAATAAGCCATTAAGCTTTCTATATATATATATATATATATATATATATATATGTGTGTGTGTGTGTGTGTGTGTGTGTGTGTGTGTGTGTGTATGTATGTATGTATGTATACATATATATATATATATATATATATATATATATATATATATATAAAGCTTAATGGCTTATTTTTTTTTAAATATCTGAAAGTACACTTAGCATCAGTCAGTCAAGCATTATAATGATATTATAATTTAGCATTGAACTTTAGTAATTACAACTTTATTAATTAGAATAACCGTGTATGAATGCATATTTGTCATGTTCACTTAACTTAGGACTGGTGGTGGTGCTTAAGATATTGTTTGTCACTTAGTGTTTCTATAAAAAAGGAAAGAAAAACTAAAAATAATACTGATAAGGTACATAAAACTACTACAAATTGTACTATAAATAACAATATAAAACACTAAGGATTAATGAGCTGCTGGGTTTATGAATATTAATCACGTTGGTTGCGTTCGCTCAAACTGATTTGCTGAAATCAAAACAGGAATGATAATAGGTGAGCGCCAGCCAATGAGATTGCCGTTTGCGCATTAGTTCCGCCTACTACTGGAGAGTGGAGAAACCGGCAGTTCTTAAAAGCAGAAGAGTTCCAAAGGAGCTCCGTTATTTTGATAGGAAAATACAACAAAGAATATCGTTTAAATGTCGCGCGTCAATTCTGCATGGTATATAACGCTCTAGCTTTGATTTTTCTTTGCGGGGGTCGTGAAACAAAGCAACGGCTAACGTCAGTCGCGTGCCTTGAAAGTTTACGGTTCGTCAAATACAGGTACGCTGTGCATCCATTCACATGAACTGAAAAATACAATTATGATAATATTATTATCAATTATAGTAACGCCGCATTTTATTGTCAGTAACAGTATCGCGTAACGGGTGAAGTAATTCGTTTGATTACTCGTTAGTGAAAAAAATAACGCTGTTTATTTATAACGCGGTTATTCCCATGACTGCTCACAATGCACAACAATTTTTTACATTTGCACATTTGGTTAGATAAATTAATAATTATAGGCTAAATAAATGTTCTTTGCTGTCTAAGAGAATAAAAAAAATGGTCTTGCCTTTTTTCATTGAGGACAGTAAAATTGCATGTCATGTCATCTGCCTACCCAAATATATAACCATCGTGTCTGGTGGGGCCCCTGCTCTGTTCCGTCGGCGAGAGGTCAGTTCGCGTATGCGTGTCACAGATGAGCGCTCCAGGAACACGCCGGCACCGGGAACGTCACACACAATGGATTTATGGCTTCTTATCAGCATGCCATTTGCATTTGCGAGGAGATCTGCAGCACGGGCCCATTTTCTCCGTCTGGATAGCAGAGCGGCCTCCACCGGTGCCCAGGGGCTCCTCAATGCATCACTCTCTCCCTCCTTCGGCTGCTAAACATTCCCACTGCATTAGCTAAGACAAGACATCAATTATACATGCCGTGGTTTCACTGTTGCAAAATACTATTTCCAGTTGGCTTAAATAGGATTAAAAATTAAATATTGCTTGCTGAAAAGGAATATGAAATCAGCTTGAACTTCCGCTACTTTCAAGCAGGACGTTTGGGGCCAGTGCAGAGCAAAGGGCCTGTTTTGGAGCGAGCCGCATGCGTGTGTTGTCCATGTGATGGCAAAAAGGAAAGACTTTTAATTAGCTGTTTTTGGTCTAGCAAATATTTACCCAAGCATCTCACAAACAAGTGCTTTTAAAAGTTTGATTTAAAGCAGCCCTAACAGATGGTGAACCAGGCGCTGGCTCATAACTCAGCTCATAGCCGAGTTTCAGTGTGACCACAGGGTACCATTGCATATGTTAAGAAAAGACGCTAATATTGGTATCAGTTCAGTCATTAAAATCTTAAACAGCATATTCAGAACTACAGCGGGAGGAAGCATCGAAACTACCTCGCTTGAGAAAAAAAGTGCAGACCCACCACCAAATGTTCCTCGCACTTTTCTTCACAGACTCAACCACTCCTCCATCCGCATGTCAGTTCCATAAAGAGCGGAGGTCGAAAGTGGTGTGGGCCGGTCACGCCAGGCCAGTCCTGATGGCTCATTCCCAGACCTTCAGTCCTTCCTCATCAATTATGAATAGCTACTTCCATTACGAGTGCCACATCTGCTTTAAGGGCACACTTGCTCAAAAGAAAGAACACATTGGCAGCCATCTTAGACTCAAGTGTTCTTAAACATAAATTTCTCAGTTTTTCATACAAATACTAACTTTAAAGGTCAATTTTCGATTAAAAGCTAAATCTAATGTGCAAGGATAACTTAAGTACAGTAAGCAAAGCAATTAGTTCAATTGGTGTGGTTCAAGTCAAGAACGACAATCCTACCAATGGCAGACTATTTAGTATCTGTTTGTAACCTGTTTGAAAGCAGTTACAATAGTTTTTTGCAATTTCATTTGGTCGCTCTAACGTAGTAGTTATTTATGTTTATTGCCATGTCAGCATCGAAGTCTATCTTCAACTGAGTTGTAATAATACAAAAGTTAAATAAACAAAACAAAAACCAAGCAAACAGAAAATACAGCAGTTAAAATTAGGGGTTGATCGATGCCGATACCAAGTATTACAGAAAAAGTAGACCGATACCCAATATTTTGAACCAATATATATGTCTGGTGTAAAAATTAATGCCAAAATTAAGAATAACAAGGCTCTGACAAAAACCTTCTGTAAATGTTTTTAAATTACTTTAATCAGCAAATCGGTTTTGAAAATGACCGATACCATTAACCATAAAAATGCTTAATATCGGCCAGGCCGATAATCAGTTGACCCCTAGTTAAAATTATACTAAAAAAAACAATATTTCAAATTAAAATGATAAGAATTCAAAAGTCTTTTCTGGTAAAATCTTACTAAAGTCGCTAAATTTTTAAAATAAAAACTAAAAATTGGACAAGTCCAATAAAAATGTTTTGGCGGCTCTGTAGATGCAGAGAAATAAATATGAATATAAAAAAAAAAACACTGACATAATAAACACTGCAAGATTTCATAAAAATGCCAATTTTATGTGACATTGAAGTATTAGTTCACTTCCAGAACAAAAATTTACAGAGTATTTACCCCCTTGTCATCCAAGATGGTCATGTCTTTCTTTTTTCAGTCATAAAGAAATTACGTTTTTTGAGAACAACATTTCAGAATTTCTCTCCATGTAATGGATTTTTATGGCGCCCCCAAATTTGAACTTCCAAAATGCAGTTTAAATGCAGCTTCAAAGAGCTCTAAATGACCCCAGCCGAGGAATCTTTTCTAGCGAAACGATCGGCCATTTTCTAAAAGAAATATTACAATTGTTATACTTTTTAACCTCAAACACTTGACTTGTCTAGCTCTGTGTGAACTGTTTTTTTTTTTATTTCGGTCATGAGAGCTAGGGTACATCTAAAAAGTCCCGTCTCAATTTCTCCTCCAACTTCAAAATCGTCCTACATCGCTGTTTTTTACCTTTTTTTTTTTAATAAAGGGTGTTTGATCTTCTTTGTATATTCACAAATGAGATGGGGAGTTTTTAGACATACCCTAACAGTTCACACAGAGGTAGACGAGACAAGCGTTTGAGGTTAAAAAGTATATAAATTAAAAAAAAAAAAAAACAGATCGTTACGCTAGATAAGACCCTTTTTTCTCATCTGGGATTGTTTAGAGCCCTTTGAAGCTGCATTTAAACTGCATTTTGGAAGTTCAAACTCAGGGGCACCATAGAAGTCCACTATATGGAGAGAAATCCTGAAATGTTTTATTCAAAAAACATAATTTCTTTACAACTGAAGAAAGACAGACAAACAACTTGGATGACAAGGGAGTGAGTACATTATCTGTAAATTTTTGTTCTGGAAGGGAACTAATCCTTTAATACATGATTAGTTCTAACTGTCAATTATTTATAAGAGAGCTTAAAGTTATTTTAAAAAAATAATCAATGTAAAAACTCCAAAAATTGGAGCTAAAAAATATGCAGAGAGTAAGTAACGCAATGCAAATAATCGCTTGGCTTTTGGTGTGCACACAAAGTTAGAAGCATCTTCAGGTTAGCAAAGAACCTTCTTCTCACAAATTTATTCTGCATTTGGGTTGTGGATCGGCCATATTGGCGGCACTGAAAATAAAAAAATGCCACTGAACCAAACAAAACTTGCATATTTTGCTTATTGTTGCTGCTGAAAATAGTCAATTATTGTCATGTTTTGGGCTGTACTAATTGGTCGGACCGGGAAAACATTTGGAGTATAAAAAATAAAAAAATAAACTTTTTATCAGAAAGTAAAAACTTGCTTGGAAAAAAATTGGAGCTAAAATCACTAAGTCCTCTTATTCAACAATGTATCCAAAACACAATCCAATCAGTTCCCAATAGATAAAATCAAGTCCTTTCCCAAATGCTTTTGCGAACAGTTTCATGTTGACTTTAAAGTTGTCACCCTCCTATCTGAAATGGTTTAAGAGTCCAGACACTTGAAAAACAAAGCTTTTCTACAGTCATACCTCAAAGTAAGCAGATGTCTTTCTGGTAGGCAACAGACATTAGCCATTTAAATTAAGCTGCATCTATAAAAATTACTAAGCCAGTGTTTACACCACCCTCCTAAAACCATCACATATATACTTACAAAGGGTACCGTGGTCAGAGGAAGCCACAGCTACAACATGAAGTTATGCTTCACTTCATAAGACAACGAAAAAGCGTAAAAGTGACCACTTTAAAGGGAGGGAGAACACAAAACAGTTTCTCTGTGATTGTTCAAGGGCACTTTATAAATATGACCGTTAACACTTTTCAGCCATGTGTCATTTTAACTAAGCCCAAGCTGAGAAACCACAGACCGGAAGTCATGCATGCTGAAGTATTCTCATACAAGAACAAAATTGCTTTCTCTCACCTGTGTGGCCTTTGCCTCAACTGGTGAGTGTTTCCGACCACCTAATGCCTCATGTACCAAACTGTTTGTAGAGACAGCTTAACGCTTAAAATACAAACAAGAGGGTCTTCCCACGAGTAAAGACGTACGAGATACCATTAACCCTCGATGTTAGGCTAGCAGTGTGTAAACTAACTGCAGAGCTGCTACTCTTAAGAAAAACACTAGTTCACAAAGTAACAAGATCATAGACACTGGTTCAGCATTAGAAGACCTGAATAGCTTAAGAGACAGATCTCGCTGCACGAGAAAGCTTTCACAAGACAACTTTCCCACTTTGCATTAAGTGCTGGGAGGCATAACATACAATTTGAACTATGAGGGGTCACCTTTTACCCGCACTCTTACAAAAGGTTCATTGGTTGTTAGACCGAGACTTGAGTAGGTTGAGTCGGACTTAACCCTCCACTAGTCAATAACAAAACCATGAAAATATGACAGAAGACCTGAAAAACTGTTACGGTGTGCGCACATCAAAGGCGAATTTAATTATTTGCGTGAGTAGATGACAAAGTCAATGCAAAGACGCAAGTAGATGCGAATTCCCGCCGGGAGACGCCATTACCATTACAAAATATTGCGCCCTTTCCTGCTTACCAAGTCCTTCTCTATATGATTTAACAGCTTCCACGCTTTTTTCTGTGGTTTAAGCAACGTAAATTAGCAGAAAAACATATTCAGTAGTACTTTAACCGTGCAATCCATGCTGTCGTTTACATCCAAGTATCGCCTCGTTATGGATATTTCTGAGATCTTAAAAGTTTGAACTCATTTTAGATCTTAAAAAGTTCTTAATTTTGATAGTCACATTTTTAGTTCTTCTACGTCTTCTACATTGAATAAACAAGGAAAAAGAAGCACCAGTTGGGTCCAAAAGTCAGAGGCCATGTTTTAAAGGAAAGATTGTTTTAAAGAAAGTTAAAAAAAAAAAAGCAGTATTGCTACAACACTATTCAAATAAGACAATGTTTGACTATTTTTGTTTTCATCAAAGCACAAGATGCTCTTAGGACCATTTTTAAATAATGGTGAACATGATCAGCTGGTTTTATATAAACTTGTGGAGCTCATACAGCTTGAGTGTTGCGGTCATTAAATCAATGAGACAAACCAAATACATTCGTACATTTATTTCGTTGAACTCAAATTTCTATGCAAATATAATGACATATTTTGTGTTAAAGAATGTAAAAGAAACACTAGCAGTCTCAGATTTTGGACCCCATTGTAAATGGTTTTCTAAAGACCCATAGAACTTGAATGGTAGCAAGCTGAAAACCCTTTATGGAAACCCTTTATTAAGAGTGCAATCCCTCCATGCAAGTACTGGTTGGGCCTCGGCCACTTAACGTGCATGTAAATGTGACCCTGCAACCTTCGAAGAAACGCCTCCCTCTCTCAAGTACGGCACATGTATTGGTAAATACTTGCATGACAATGGGTCCTCCGCCTGGGGTCTGACGGCATTCTATATTAATAGAAGCGCTGTGTATTATTCATAGGCAGAATTACTTTGGTGGCATGGTCCCAGGCCAAAGGGAGCTCCATGCACTCCTGCTCTCAGCCCTGACATGAGAAATACTAACAATACCGGACATGTGCAGGGCTGCCCGAGTTTACCACTGCCCACACTATCGCCCATTATAATAATCTATTCAAGGATTAAAGGGGTTTTATCTTGAAGCCCATGAATAATGAATGTGGAATTTCAAAATTTAATTGCCCCGAATTAAATGATTCAAGATAATGTTTCTTTTATAAATTTGTAATGGGGCTTGGGGGGCAAAGAATGAAAAAATACATTAAATAAAACCTTTTTTTCCCCCTCCAAATGAAACGAAGAATGAAAGGACAATGGACGAGTGCCCTTACGTCTCCTAATGGGAATTTTTAAAAAAAGGCCCTCTTAAAGACAGATAGACAGGTCACAGATTTGAAGAAAAGCACTCCACCTTATTCGATTCAGGTGAAAAATGCACAGAACTTTAATCTTGGACTTGTCATTGTAGACAGACTCTAATGGCTCTTACCTATACAGTTGCACTGACATACTGGGAGTCAGTGCTATCCACTGTGTATTTTCTTTATGGCTAGATCACATTAAAGATTTGAGAATAAGTGTATTAAAGCTGTTAGCTTTCCAAAGCTATAAATCTATATACAGAAGCAGCAAGAACAAGTGACAGGCTTCAATACACTCAAACATCTGTCAACATAAACCATTCTGAACAGTATATTGAACAGTGCTGTTTAGTTGGGCAGAACACTTGAACTGAAATGTGATTTCCAGTTCCATACATGTACACAACTTCAAAAGGATAACAAAACATTGGGGGTATATTTCAATATTTTGAATACAAATCACTACGGATGGATCATGCGACTGGGTACACTGTAAAAAAAAAAATTGAGTCAACTTAAAATAATTTGTTACACTGCAGTCTTAAAATTTTAAGTTCAGTCAACCTCAAATAAGTTTAGTCAACTTGACAAATTTTAAGTTGTACTAATTGAAAACTTAGATATTTAAGATGACTAAACAAAAAATTTGGTTTGTTAAACTTGCTGGACTTGTTACCCAGCTGCCTTAAAATGTTAAGTTGAATGAACTCAAATATCTAAGTTGTCACTTAGTACAACTTAACATTTCAAGTTGACTGAACTTAAAATTTTAAGGCAGCCGAGTAACAAATTATTTTAAGTTGAATCAACAAATTGTTTTTTACAGTGTAGAGGTACACAGCTCTAAGATTTAATTTAATTTAACAAAACACTATATCAGTTTTCCGAAGCCATATGAAGATTATCAGTAAGTAAAAACATTTTTTTTGGGTGAAATATTCCATTAATTAAAAGCCCTCAATGTTTTGTTATTTGAAAGTTGACAGGAGCAGAGTTGTGGCTTTTGGGAGATGCACATTTGTAACTGCAAACAGTCTTCATCCTGGATCAGTGTTTCTGTATCTGAAATCCAACTAAATGACATTCGTTAAGGCTTAAAGATGACCACAACAGTTGCATGACAAATGTGAGAGGAAATTCTGGTGTTGCGGTGAATACTTACATAAACATAAGGAAAATAAAAATCGATTTCCCGAAGATCACGTATGAGAGAAGTTAGTCCTTAGAGATCATAATCTTGATGTCCATTAACTGCAAAGTGTTTCATAAGCACAGAAGGATTAAAATGAATATAAAGCATAATGAAGAGTGAATGGCTTTAACACACAAACCTTGAATTACATTCACTGCAAAAAGAAACCTCTCATCTCCTGGTTCAGGTTACAACGTTCAAAACCAAAACTAATGCTCACTTTGCACACTTACTGTTCTCTGAAATGAAAATATAAACGTTTTTGGGACTTTCAGTAACCTTACTTTTTATGCGAGTAAAGTAGCGTTCAGCGAGGCAGTGATGATCTCTTTAGAGATCGATGTCAGAACATAAGAGTAATGATTGTCAAGCAGCACTAAACGTCAAGCATGTTTCTGTTATGATTTACAGAAACAGTTGGTTAGAGAGAAGTTAAATTCCCTAAGTCCGCATTAGGTGACTAAACAGAAACATCCTTGGCAACATTACCATGTTGAAGTCTTCGATACAGATATATTTCATTCATTTTATGAAGTCCGAGCATCTAGACAGGAGTCCATGTGATTGGTTACTTCTTTCATCTCATTAACCTTACTGGCAGCACGAGCGAAGCTACTACAAAAGAAACCAAATGTGGCACTCATAAAAACTCCAACAAAAAGTAAAATGACAGGCCTCTTATAGCTTGAGCTAGCTCATACCTAAGCTGCATTGAATAAAAAACAAAAAAGTTTAAACTCAAATCCACTGCTTTAGTTTAGAAAGCTTTTGCTCCTAATTATGAGTCTCTCAAATGAAAATAAATAAATAGCAGGAACTAAGATTGCCTCCGTGCTCTGGTTATGACTATTTGCCGACATCTTTTGGTTCATCTTCAGTTCGTTTGGTACTCGGGTCACTCTTCTCAACCTCACTTTCTTTCACCGCCGCATTACTTCCTGGAGGATCCTCTTGAGTACCACTGAGATCTTTACACTGCCCGTTAAGAACGGGCGTCTTGGAGGAGTCCAGGCAGGCAGCGTCCGGCTTGATTTGAGCCAGGTTCATCTCCTCCTGAACACGCTCGTCGTCTTCTTCCAGTTTGCGCAGGATGATGGGGAGTTTGGCATCTGCATTCTCCAAAAGGGCGATGTCGCTTTCTTCATACAGAGGCAGTGGGGCCCCTTCGTCCAGCTGCTTCTGGAAGTGCAAGCGCTTGGCCTGACCGCAGGACACGGCACGCTCGAGAATCTCTTTCTCCGCCAGCCGCAGCTTTATAGCGATGCGGGAGTGCAGGGACAGGTCGGGCTTCTCCAGCATGGAGCGGTCCTCCTGAACAAGACAACAACAGAGATCTTAAACTAACGATGATTGTGATTGTCTAAATTCAGATTCCTTCCACATTTTTTTTCCACACAAAAAGTGTGCATGCATAAACATAATATGCATGAATGCAAAATATGCTATATTAATTCTATTTATACACAGACACATGCATATATATATATATATATATATATATATAAACACACCAGGGCCTTTACTCCAAATAGGCAAATCTGCAGTGTCAAAATATTGGATGAGAAAAACATTTTTTGTACAAAAATAAAACAACGCAAATATTACAAAATATAGCATTAAAAAGTGTCCAAATCACTATTTTCTGAAGAAACATTGTCCAACAGCGACACCAGCAGGTAAAGTTACAGCTGGAGTCCGCATCTCTCTTGCCTTCCCTGTGTCCACCGAGTTTTAACAGACCCCCTAAAGCGTGCGGTGAGTTTGGTGGGGGGTAATTGAGAATGAATGGGGGAAAGTCGCATGAATGGGAGGCAATGCCTCCATCGCAATATGATTGGATATGATTGGTTATGTTCAGCTGTGAATGGTTCATGCAATAAATCCCGCCTCGTGTTAATACGCGCTCAGAGTTTGCGAATCGGTGTGAATGAACAATAAAATGGCATTAATAGGAAAGACTAATTAAAAAAGGTAAACAACTCACACACTTAAAAATAACCACTGTTACATCAAAAGACTTAAAATGGCATGAAAACATGATTTGTGGGAATTTTTTTTTAAATAATCAGCATGAAATTTAAAAGCAAATCTTCAGTAAAACTATTAAGAAGAATACCGGAACACAAGTTCACAAATAAAATATATTGTTTAAATTGTTACTGCCCTGAGTTATTTTGGAATAAATGATGAGAAACTTGATGAGATTCATACTTGGATTTAATAAACTGACTGCATTCGACTACATTGTTAATGTAAATATTTTTTCTTTTTCTGTTAGTGTAGGTAATGTTTATTTAACCAAGAAAATGTGACTGGGACATGAATTTACATTAGATAATAATAAAAAAAAAAACACTTTGAGGACTTTATATATGTACATGGACATGTACGTGTGTGTGTGTGTGTGTGTGCACCTGGTATTTATCACGTTATGGGGACCAAATGTCACGGGACATTTGTGAGGTCCCCATGAGGAAACAGGCTTATAAATCATGCAGAATGAGTTTTTTTGAGAAAGTAAAAGTGTGCACAGTCTCCTGTGAGGGCTAGGTTTAGGTGTAGGGTAGGTGTAGGGCGATAGAAAGTATCAACTTTTAACTGTCAGTAACAATTATTATGGTAATCAAGTAATCGGTCGATTATTCTAACGATTAATTGAGTAATCTGATAATTATTATAATTTTTTGTGGTAATAAAAATAGACCTAAGTGAACAATAGACTTTAAAATTATTTAAATACATATAGAAAATCAATAAGGCCAATATTAATTAGTTCAAATAAAGTATCAAAGCAACTAATATGGTTTTATTCAACAAAACTGTTAAAATACATAATGTATTATAAACAATAGAACTAATGTACATTTTGCATTATAACAAATGACTGCAGAGGGCGCCAACGGCCTGACAATTGTTTTTACACTTTACTGCGCGATCTAATCCTCGTTTAATATTGGCTAAATAACATTTAATTAAAATATCCACTTAATATTTAATATTGGGCCATATCTTTATGACAGAAATTATACAGCCGTGGCAAAAACTCAAAGTGAGGGTATTAGCTTTTATGTTAAAATCATTATGAACAGTTAGCATATTAAGAAAGATATATGCTTTCTTAATATGCTTTATGATAATTTTTACATGGGTTTAATGTATCATTCTGCCTCGGAAAACGGTCTAAAAATGTGTTTCACGGATTCTTGCTCATGGAATGTGCCACTTGCGGTATTTTGTCAGTTGCTCGACACAGGCAAATTGCAGTTGAGGATTTGTTTTAAAATAAAGTACTCAAATTGAATTGAGGAATCGTGACAGCCCTACATGAACTGTTTCTTGAGCAGCAAATCCGAATAAACATCAGAAAAGATGTTTTATAACATTGTGTGAAATTGTTTGCCACTGTTCCAGCACCTCTGAGGTCGTCTTGTAGGTTTTGAGCAGCAGCGCAGCCCGTGTTTCCAGGAACGTCCACAGCTTGATTTCGTTCTCCCAGCTGACAGGGAATTCGGTGTTGCCCAGGGTGAAGATCTTGTTGATGGCGTGATCGCCCACCAGGTAGTCTCTGAGTTCCTCTGCAATCAGAAACGCACACCTCTCTGGTTAAGGGAGTAATCTGCCGTGCTAGTGAGCCGGCAGGTCTGATCTGCGGCGATTATGTAAGGTATGATTACACGGCTGCTAACGAGATGAAAGGGCTTGCCGAACGAGTGCTTTGCTCGTGCACACCGCTGAATCCTGTCACACCAGTAAAATAGAAGCCCCCAGCACAGGGGCTTCGCTTCGTTTAAAAATTAACATAAAATTCTGAATAATGGATCAGCTCAGACTTAAGAGGTCTTGCCAGAGGACATGGCCTTGCTTTATGGGATTTATGACAAAAAGTTCTCCTACATCGATGCTTATAAATATTTCACTGACTCTGGATAAGTCCTTCCACACATATGCCGTACTGTCTTGATCAATTAAGCACCTGAGGGACACTTGTTTAGGCTTCGTTGTCCAGTCTAGTTTAGTGTAAGGATGTGATATGAAATAAGGCATCTCACTTCCTGTTTTATTGCCCACTGGTAAACTCTAGTCTCAGACTTGAAGGTATCAGGACAAAGAAAGATACTTACCTTCAGTCATGCAGAAGACACGCAGGAAGGCCAGGAGCTGAGCGGATATGGGCGGCTCGCTGCAGTGCAGGGCAAAGATACTGGACCTGAGGAGGAGAAGAACCGGAGAGGGTTCAAAGCAGGGTGTTACTCCAACCGACTCGCCCCCCACCTTTCTCAAATTAAACCCCAATTAACTCCAGCGGAACGGGCAGGTGCTAATGGAAGCCTCCCGCCTGCACGAGACCACGGCGCTGCTCCCCGTCGCATGACAACTGATTGATCTGAAGCGATGAGAGGCCACTGAACTTGATGCATTTTTAAAAACACGCTCAATCATTTATAATTTACCGTTTAATTACTGGAGCATATCTATGGCCTCTTCCTGTCTGACTTACAGTGGGATGAAAAGAAGCATCTCGACTCTGACCTGAATCAAAAGGTAATTTCATATGGGCCTGTGTGGATTTTGTTTTGGAGGCTTAAAGGATATTGATCTGCGTTACAGAAAATGCACTGATAGTATTATGCCACAATAGAAGAGGTTTTACAGCACTGTAATTCTGTTACACCTGGATGATGATTCTTGCAGCAGTATGAATCTCTACTGGGAGAGGATTGAAAGGGATGTTAACATGAGAAAACTCCACACATTAAAGATTACAGCTACAAAAAAAAATGCTTTTCTAATGTATTGGAGAAAGGAAAAACACACACACACACACACACACACACACACACACACACACACACACACACAGAGCTGTCCAGATACACTCACTGCCACCATCAAAAAAAATACTATATGACAGAAAAAAAAAAAAACTTGTTGATAAAATAGCAGTGATTACTGGGGATCAAGCGCTTTAAGGCATTTCAGCACATATGAAAAAAAGACATTTAGTTAGCTTGTAAGCACCTAAATCAATGATTTTAAAAACCATTTTTTGATCATCCAGGTAATTAACCGTAGAAATATTATGCTTTATAACAATTATGCACAGCACCAGCTGTGGTCTGATCTTCTTGAAACTTTGCATGCTTGTTTAGAATCACCAGTCTCATGTGCTCACCAGGTTTTGTGAAGTTTTGAGTTTTCTTTTAGGCTTTATAGGATTTTGGGTAAATTTGGACAGGTCCCTTTTCTAAACGACCCAATTATAGCCTCCCAAAGGGTAAATTTCCACATTTATTTGATAATTATTGACCTAGAGAATCCAGAGAATTGTACCGCAATGTTTTTTTTTTTTTCCCAGATTGGGCAAAAAACCTAGGACTAGTTCGGAAAAGTAGGTTTTTGACATCTTTTCAATCATTTAACAAACGATTTCATTGATAGCAGTGGTTCTAGAGGCAAAGTTGTCTGGAATGAGAAGTTCTATTGTATAATACGAATACTGTGTGACATACATACATACATACAATGCGATATTGCCCCCAGTGGCCGATTTCTTTCAAATCTCAAAGTTGAACAGGCCCACCGAGCTTCACTCCAACCGGCCTCCGTTAACCTTGTCTAACAGGTGCTCAAATTTTGTCAGCCAATTGGGGCCATGTTTTTTGAGATACGCGAATGTCCTTGTAGACACTTGTGGCACATCTGACCAAGACCATACACACTGATTTTCATGTTGATAGGACAAATGGTTGCACAGTAATAGTAATTTTTATGATTTGTCCCCCTCTTTTAGATTGAGCTCTTATAAAAGTGTTCTGAATTTGGCGAAGATATCTCATTCTGTTCAGAAGTTAAAGGCATTTTACTAAAATAGGCCCTGCCCCTTTCGACCATACGTCGAAAGTTCAACTTTTTGATAAGTATTGATATTCACTCTCCAGAGAATCTTTCTGCACTGGTTTGGTTCCGATCGGGCCAAAAACCATATCATTGCACCTGTTGCACCCATGGTACGTCAGCAAAGTTCCTTGATTATTACGCTGGAATGAGAGTATAGTTCCTAGCCACATCAGCCTAGAAAATCGCAACTTTTCATTTTCCGTCAGTCTTAGTACACAATGTAACCACAGAAGAGTCAAGTTTTAAAAAGCAAAAATATCACCATTATATATGGTCATTTTTGAGCGAGTTGCTATCGGTCTAATCAGATTTAATGATCTATGCTAAGCTATGCTAAAAGTGCTACCACCAGACCCGGAGATCAGCTAAATGGATTTGAAAACTCAACTATTTAACTCTCTCAACTATTTAGTTATGAACCTATTTTGAAAAAAAGTGGAGTGTTCCTTTAAGTGTCTATTTAAACTTCCCATTTACTTGGTTATAATCACAATGGCAAAATTATAAAAGGCATAGCCAACAGAGACACTTAAGACACATCTAAAGCAAATAATTCTTGAGGGCATTATTGCTCAAGTAGTGGTATGAAGAGTAGCTCATTTTCAGAATTTATCAGCAAAACAATAAAACTAATAAAATAAAAAATAAAGAGTATGAGGTCTGCTAGGTTCATATGGAATTAAAACTAGACTGAACACTACAGTAATAAAAACTGACTCTACGTGGATCATATGGATTGGAGCTAAAGGATGCTGTGTCTGTACAGGATACTCACGCAGGAATCCCAGCACGAGCCAGAACCTCGGCCTTCATGGCATACAAACGTTCGCTCTTGCTCACACCCAGCTTAATCTTCACACGGTCGTGTGCGTTGTCCTCAAAGAAGAAACCATTGTGTATCACAAACTCTGCATTGGATCTTGTACCATAGAAAATGTAGATCTGAGGGGGCAGAAACCAGAAAATCTTGATTTTGCGATAACTATGACACGTTACTACAGCAATGCATAAATAGTAAAAAGAGTATAAAGCACTGCCTTTCATGACATTTCATGGTGGAAACAGACATAGACAAGTCAATGGGAGCAGATGTGATATTAACCAGTAGCAATTTAGCCCTGAAAACTTCCTTCCCATACTACTGTCCTTTCAAACACCGCTCACGTCTTCCGCTCAACAGTACATCCGCAACATTTACAGATAGTGCTGTGCAGAGAGAGTGTGAAAGAGAGAGATAAAACACAGTGCTGTAGAGAAAGAGAGGGGGCGAGAGAAAAAGCACAGTTCAATTCTGTTCTCAGCCTCTCCACATTGAGTTCCGGCCCAGTGCGAAATCAGCAGCAGGAATCAGGGATCAAACGGCTCTGTACGGAGCGACGCTCCCGAAACGGTCCCTCCTACTCCCCCCAACGCTTGTCCGAGTCCCACACGCCGGCCCCCGCACTCTCTTTCTTCTTCCTCTGGCTGTCTCTGCGAATCTTATCAAATAATTCACATTCTGCAGAGGGGGGAGTTTATACCTGGCCTGTCACTGTGTGCCCCGCGTATCCGCTCTCCCCATTGCTGGATCTGAATGCCTACGCTCTGATATTACCCTCGGGCCTCCATAATGGCCGCTGGCTGATAAACGCATCATGGAAGCACAAGCAAAGAGCAACAGCACCGAGGTGAAAGTGCACGAATGGAAATTGAAAATGTACAAGTGCATTTAATCGACCTGCTGATTTTGTCAATCAAATGCGTAGATTTGAAACTGTCTGGAATATTCTGTTGAAAAGACTAATGGTCATCCTAATTGTGATCTTAAGATAGTTGAGCTGCTGTGACAGTGTTGTAAGACTCACCTGTTCACCCTCTTTGTAATCTTTGAGAGCCACACATTCGCATCGGTCATCCTCAAGATTGTAGCCGGTCGTAATCTACAACAGAACAGAACAGAACAAGTCTTATTAATATTTGAGTCAGAGATATATATTACAAAATGAGTAACCTCAGTACTGTCCATTTGTTAGCAAATCTCAAGTTAAGCCATAATGGTCAGCAAAAACTTTTTTGCTACTTTAACATGTATAAAAGCTTTAGAATGCTTAATATAAATATTTAGGAACCACAACTGCAAAGCTGTGCATTGAAATATTGAGACGAGAAAAAAAAAATAAAACAACAGGGCACATCCAACAAATGAACGCCACTTATTAACAGTTATAAAGTCAAACTATTAAAATAACACACACTAACAAATACAATTCTTCACTATTAAAATCTTCAGAAATCAACTAAATCAAATAAACTTTGAGTAAATTGTCCAAAAAACACTGCTACAACACATACAATATGTTTTTATTAAACCTTAACCAGGGGATTACCAGTAAACCATTTCATTACACATTTTAATGACTGTGATTTTCATTGCACATGATAATTTGAAACAAAACTTCATTTTAGGATATAAGCGCATTACAGAATCATACGAACAGAGGCGATATATTGCTTTGTGGCAAGAGGTACAAAGAGCAATCAAAGACAAATTATCCAAATAAATATAAAAGATCCCTTGGGATGTAGGCATAATCTACCGAAAAATCACATTAGATGCTTCCGCATTCCTTAGAAGAAAATATTTTTTCATTTTTTCATGTCATGCAGGACATCGGTTGAATTGGTTGCGAAAGCTTCTTGCTACCCATAAATGATTTTCAGTGGGGATTGTGTACTCATTCTGAAGCAGCACTGTAAACTCACCAGGCCGTTGGTGTGGTTGCACATGTCCCAGAGAGGGATGAGGGCCAGTGTGACCCGACTTCCATCTGCTGTAGGAATCTGGTTCTGACGGGTCATCACAGAGGACACTGCCCACCTGATATACAAGTAGCATTGCTGCATTATATACTGAAAACTGGTTCAATACTTGTTACAGACACAAAACAGGTCTAAAATAATGGGTAATTTGTGGACCACTTGGAAAACTGCTTTTTTTGGTTTTAATTAAAGAGTTGAATGTAGACCCAACACAAAATTCTCTTCCCAGTAAACCCAGAACCTGTATGGACACCAAGCTGCAAAACCAGGTCACTCAAATCTTCATGGTATTTACATCTCAACCTTACTTACAACATTACTTCACTTCCAGAATAAAAGTTTCCCGATAATTTACTTACCTCCACGTCACCCAAGATGTTCATGTCATTCTTTTTTCAGTTGAAGGAAAACATTCCAGGGCTTTTCTCCATATAGTGGACTTCAATGGGGATCAATGGGTTGAAGGTCCAAATTGCAGTTTCAATGGGCTCTACATGATCCCAGCTGAAGGATAAGGGTCTTATCTAGCAAAACGATTGGTCATAAAAAAAAAAAAGTAAATTTATATACTTTTTAACAAATGCTCGTCTTGCACTAGCTGTGCCATGCGCATCTTCACACATTGCATAACCACGTTGGAAAGGTCACCTGCGATTAGTTCTTAGTCTGTGTACTTTAGGTCAAAAAGGTAGAGTAGGGTGAAAAACTCCATCTCATTTTCTCCTCCAACATCAAAATCATCCTACGTTGTTTTACCTTTTTTTGTAAGGGGCGTTTGACTTTCCTTGCATGTTCGCTTTGTAAACACTGGGTCAATACTTCCACCTACGCCATGTGTTATTAGGTAATGCATGAGGTGGAGCTAGTGCAAGACAAGCATTTGTGGTTAAAAAGTATATTCATTTTTATTTATTTTTAGAAAATGACCAATTGTTTCGCAAGATAAGAACCTTATTCCACAGCTAGGATCATGTAGAGCCCTTTGAAGCTGCACTGAAACTGAAATTTGGACCTTCAACCTATTGATCCTTGTTGAAGTCAGCTACAGTATATTGATAATCCTGGAATGTTTTCTTCAAAAACCTTAATTTCTTTTCAACTGAAAGAAAGAAAGATATGAACATCTTTGATGACATAAGGGTGAAATTTTCAGGAAATTTCCTTTCTGGAAGTGAACTAATCATTTAAAGTCAGTGTGAACAGATACTTGTGACCAACTTCAGTACTGTGACATATTTTGGAGTGAACTGTAATATTGAATTTGGGAAAAATAGAGGCTGTAGACTTATTTTAGCACACCTCCTCAGCATTTCGAACTAGAATGTTCTGCAGATAACTACTTTTTTTATACTGTGGATTCATTTATTTACCACAAGACCCTTAATGTCTACTAACAAAGTAAACATTAAGTTTTTATCCTCATTTCACATGCAAAAACAAGAGTAACAAGAGTAAAATGTCCTGTTTAATTCTCAAAGGGGTCATATGATGCAATTTCATGTTTTCCTTTGTCTTTGGAGTGTTACAAGCTGTTGTGCATATATAAGCTCTGTAAAGCTGCAAAGTTTAATGTCTAAAGAGATATTCTCTATAAAAGTTAAGACTCAGCCACGCCTTTCTAAAATGCCTCAGGGTGTGGGAAGAATTGCATAACACCGCCCACATGTATACGCAAAGAAAGGCGGCGCAATTTTTATTCTCGCTGTGGTATTGCTGCAGTTGCCGGCAGTGTTGGTTTAAAGTTTTTAAAGTTACTTTTAAAAGTAATGCATTACAATTTTGCATTTTTACAACTAATTACGTTACTTTTTATGGAAAGTAATGTGTTACGTTACTTTTGCGTTACCTTTTCTGGACAGGGCTTGCTTCTTTGTTTTTAATATAAAACAATTCTAATGTAAAAGCCCTTTTACACCAAAAGTGAAATAAATTCACCTCAGGCTGAAAGAAAAGTATATTTATGCAGATGAGATCACTCTTCATCTATAAAAAAAAAAAAAGAAGCACAAAAGTTAGTTTATCTAAAGTCATTTTTTGCTTATTAGTATGGTTGAATTGCATCAAAGGTCAGCAGCAAAAAACACTAGTTAATAAAATGGGATTAAATACATAAAGGATATTTGTTTTATTTAACATATTTAATTATTGCAGGGTTGGGTCATATTATGAGTTTGCATTTCACTGTTTTTAATCATTTTGAGGAATACTAAATAGTTTTTTGTGAGTGAGATGAATTAATGCATGTTCACATTTAGTCTAGAATACAGTAACATCATGTTTACTCCCAATTTCCCAACAGGACACTTGTCAATCAATAAATGGGGAGAAAAGTAACTGGCATTACTTCTTTGAAAAAGTAATGCGTTACTTTTCAAGTTACTTGAAAAAAGTAATATTACTACGTAACTACTTTACCCTCAACACTGGTCGCCACCATGTTGTGGAGACACTGTGTGTTTCGTTGCGAAAGCAAAAGTACTTAGTTTGGCCTTCCAAATGAGTACACATCTAGAAATCACTGGTTAAGTTATATTTACAACAGTACAACGCAAATATTGTATGTATTGAGTATGTGCAGTGCATTTGACGGAGGACTGTTTCCTGAACCTGGGAGAGTAGCCTACGGCTGTGCACACTATAAAGTGGGGCAATTCCAACTTTGCAAGGAGAGTCTGGTACTTCTGACTCACAGCCTGCAAGTACGTTTTCATATTTAAAGAATTAGCTACTGGCTATTCAAACACGAGTTTTGAGCAGTGTAGAGTAGTTACATGCAGACATGGTGTTATGTTTACACGGTGCCACGACACAATGTGTTTAAAAAAAAAAAAAACAGTACGAGTCATTATAATCAATAATTATTTCCTCACTGGATGCAACAAATGCCTTGTTTATAATGCGTTTTATTGTTTTTGTCTTGTTGCGCCAGGAAACGTCATCGCAACATGGTAAGGGGCGTGACATTTCCGTCACATGCTTGATGTATTCAGCCAATCACAACGTACTGAATAGCTGGCTAATCAGAGCACACTGCGCTTTTCAGAACGATGAGCTTTGTAAAAATCTACACTTTCAGAAAGGTGGGGCAGAGAGTAGTAACAATAAATGTACAGTATGTGAAAAATAATGTTTTTTAAAACCGTGTAAACATTGCATTACACCAAATACACAAAATAATGTTCTTTTTAGCAACATCATATGACCCCTTTAAAGCCAAAGCGAGGGTGGAAATTGGTCATAAAACTAATTTACAACTGCAAGAAATCATCTTACATTAAAAGAAAGAAATCTTTATTAAAAAAAAATAAAAAATAAAAAAAACAGAATACAGCTGCTTTAATAGTCTGCATATTAGGCATTGTAACGATCTTAGAGCTGAAATGTCCTGAAGAAAAAAAAAAAAAAGGTCTTATCAAGTCTAAATAATCTGGACGTAATTTATTAAAAGAAACTTCATGAAGTCCACCGAAGACAACATTAGCTGTGACAAGACGCTATTCCATTCTCTTCACACATTACCCAACGGGAGCACAGACTTGCATCATATTCAACAATCTGAAGATGAAAGGGGACCAATGATAAATTATTCCTTCACAGATAATTTGGTGCTAATGAAAGAACAATGAGAACAAACGCCTCATTTTTTAAAGGCCATCGCGTAGCCCTACAACCAACCTACGGCTCGTCTTCCTGCTCTTTTCTTTTTTTGAACCTCAGCAGGGAAGAGAAGTTCCACTTTTTTTTAACATGGTAGGACATTTCAACCAACCTGTAGTCGTCAAAGGTAAAAGCATCCTTCAAGGGCAGTTTGCTGGCGTTCGGATGAGTCTGGGAATTGAAGATGAAGAACACAGAGAGTGGAGGGAAGGAAAAAGGAGAAAAGACAAGAGTAAAGGACAAGAGAGAAGGAGATGTGGAGGTAGAGGGGAAAAGGAGGAAAGAGAGAGCAAGAAAAGAAAAAAAACAAATCAGTCAGTGGAATTTCATTATGTGGCTGCCTAACAGATCCTAACAAGAGTGTAGCCAGGCAGAGAGCGTCCAGTGGTGCTATGCAAGGATCATGGTGGCATTAGCCCCCCATACATCACTGTCAACTTAATTTGTTGTGCCCAGCAGCCGTCATAAATCTGCTTCATCAATTTGTGTGACAGAGAGCCACTGGTGCCACAGAAATCTACATTTAAAGCCACAGACTCGCTCCCTCCAAGGGCTCATTTGCAGCGGGTGTCATGGAGAAGGGGAAAAAAAAAAAAGCTATGATACCGTAGAAAGGGAAGAAAAAAAAAAAAAAAAAAAGTAGGGAGCAAAGAATGCCGAGGTCTAATTCAGCCGGCCCGTAGCACCCTCCTGAACATGCAAAATGAGCCATAAAAATAGACGTAGGTATGAAGCTGAGAGTGAAGGATATTCTTCCTTTCCCCCACAGGTGCTCTCACGCCTGTGTGTGTGGCGCTTGTCCTGTGAAATGAAGCACTGTACTCCACAATGAGGTACCGTACAAACCGTAATGGCGCTGATATGTATATAACACAATACATCAAAAAAGCTTGCGCTCGAATATAAAAATCACGACTCAGGTGATCAGTCCATCACACAGAACGAGTAATAAAATCCCAACAGACGCTGGAACCAAAACAACACAACAAAAAAGAAAAAGTGAACTTGGCAGACTTCAAATGACATAAATCACTTATAGATCTGAATACAAAATAAGTTCCTTAATAAAAATATTTCAACTGTAAGATGTTGTTTTATTTTATTTTTTTAAGAGTTCTGCTCATCAACATTGCTAAGCTGTTACACAATGTTAAAAATCAACATTCAGTGACGTTTGAAAATGCAATTCCCTTTTATCTGGCAAACATCTGACCAAGGCTTGATGAAAAGCGGATTAGATGATTTTTAAAAAAGTAAAATAAAGAATTAAAATAGAACGTTCTAAACAAAATGAAATATTTTTTGTTTGATGTATTTACCTGCATGTCACATGACCACTAAACATAAAACAGTATACTAGGGATGTAATATCAAAATCTCACGATATGATAATATCACAATATGAAGTTCATGCTATGATATTTATTGCGAAATTTAAAAAAAAAAAAAAAGGACGACTTGGATTTTTTTACAGTTTTGTACATTTTAAAGTTCAATTATTCTAATCTAATGCACGCTAAGAGTTCAAAATTAAAAGCTCCAACCCACATTCTTAGCAAAAAAAAAAAAAATAATAATAATAATAATAATAATAATAATAATAATAATACTAAACACAACAGTAATAGCCATATATTGTAAAACAGTTGTTAAATACCGTAAAAATCTGAATATTTTGCTAAATTATCTCAGAGGATACTTTGAGTAAATATTCTAAGTCAAAAAGGTTCAGCTGACCAGAAAAAAAAAAAAAGGATTCCTTGCAGTAACCATTCAAGACTCATTAAATCTGAATAATCCAAAAAATTCAGTGAATAGTGCTATAATATAATATATTCTAATGCATGACATAAGACATATTTTATGATGCTTTTAAATTCATGCTACAAGGTTTTGTTAAAAAAAAAGGAGCATGAACACTCAGCAAACTATCTTCTTTTGAGTTCCATGGATAATAGAAAGTC
The DNA here is from genome assembly GCA_012976165.1 of Labeo catla. NCBI lineage: Eukaryota > Metazoa > Chordata > Actinopteri > Cypriniformes > Cyprinidae > Labeo > Labeo catla. The sequence continues at coordinate 881,332 of VONZ01000006.1, read as the reverse complement.
ATAGGGGTTTGGAATGACAAGGTCATTTTTTTTTGGTTGAAGAAATCCCTTTCAAATACAATGCAAACATTTCCAGGTAATGCTCTCCTTCACAGATGTCTCAGAGACGTACATGCGCTTACTGGAAAGGGGGTGCAAACTCCTTCTGTCAACCAAGTTGCACCATTAGGTTTGCAAACTGAGGAATAGAAGCATGAAATGCAAGCTCTCAGAAGTAGTGGCTAACTTTTACCTTACATGTCTCCCCATTAATCAATTTCCCTGACACTAATTGAGCCCTGTATTCCTTCTCTCTGCTATAGAACCCACACACACTTAGCAAAGACAGTGAGACTGTGTTTGCCTGTGACTCAGTGTGTCGGCAGAGCAGAGTCCAGTTTTGACATTGTTGTATCCCTACAGCACAGCACAAGAACTTGTACTTCGGCTGCCCCTGCTGTGAACAACCAGGCAAAGGTCTAACACGCTCAGGTGGATGAAGTTCTACAGGTCAGCTGTGAATTGGTAAAGCATGGTATAATAACAGAGCAAAACCTGACCACTTCCTTTCATTTTAACCTCAATTCTGGAAACCTGGTAGCGGAGCTCATGTAGGGTGATGGACAACCATTAAAAGATAAGCGCCGGGTAAAGCCAAGGAGTGAGAATACAGCATCCTGGGTTTGAGCCTCCTCACGCTGCAGATGAAATGAAGTGGTTCACGTAAGGATGGGAGGGTGAAAAAAAAAAAAGCATAATGCTGGTTTTGACGGAAATAATAGGGCAAATCTCCAGAGAGGTTCTCTTTAAGGAGAAGTTCACTTCCAGAACAAAAATTTTGAAGATGCATTTAAACTGCATTTTGGAAGTTCAAAAAAAAATAAAAATAAAAAATAAATTAAAAAACAAAAAAAAAAACAAACACAGGCACCACTGAAGTATACTATATGGAGAGAAATCCTTAAATGTTTTCCTCAAAAAACAATTTCTTTATGACAAAGAAAGGCAGGCATGAACATCTTGGATCTCTGTACATTTTTGTTCTGAAAGTGAACTTCTCCTTTAAGAAGCAATTCTCCAGTCTTTCTGCAGGAAGGTGTGCTGAAGCCAGCTAAACAAAGATGGAAAAAAAAAAAACATCTTTGAGCATCGTTAACCATTATAGGCCACCTGAAAAGGGTTAAAGTGCCGTTAATGATATTTTCAGCCCACTAAGAGCTGAATACTCGAGTGCCCGAGTACCTTAATAGATTCAATTAAGGCAATAATTAGTTGAACAGAGTGATAAACCTCAGGGGGAAGAGCAAACCTGGCTGCAGAAAGGCCATGAAGAGGTCTGCCCGTATCCCTCAGAGCACTGCGGGTTAAGATAAGGCCTCGACTCTGGAAAAATCTAGGATGCGTGCACATACAGACGAAATGGAGGTAGTTTTAGACGGCACGTTTGATGAGGTGTAGTTTTTGGAGATAAAGGGCAGCTGCACCGCGGCAGGTTCAGCTTGTGATGCATTAGCATCACCAGAGAGAGGTAATTCATCATGTGCCACAATGGCACCGCGGCTCAGAGAAAGACGAGGGGGGAACGGCCCTGTAAATCAATTAGAAAACAAAAGCTCCCACCACGAGCGCCCGCTCTCCTTAACGAGGACGGCGGGAAACGCGGCTAATTGGCCGGTGGCCTCCAGGAGGTCTTTCTGGAGCCGAGATCCCCAAGCACCCCATCCGCTGCACTGGCCGGCATTAGAGAGCTCGTCATCCGTGCACACGCTGAGGTTCAAACGGGATTGATTTTACTCCTTACTTCCGTTGCGTCAACGGTTTCGACTTTGTGCACAAAAATGAAACGAACGTCGTCGTTCGACGTCGCAAACTCTCATTTTCCGAGCCGCATCAGGAAGGTCAGACAGATATCTTCCCAGGTGCAGAGAGAGGGGGTGGGATGAGAGCATACCACTGGGACCCTGTTCATTTCTCATCAACAGCGGCAGATGCAGCACACCAAGGTTACTTTGCATTCGCTGCATACCGGGGTCACCTTATGAGGTTCACCTCCCCCACACACGAACGCATCCAGCCCGGCGCGGCTATCATTGGTCCCCCGCGGACACGGGAGGCGCTTGGATACTCCTCGGAGGGCACCCAGCGTTGACAACAGCCTATCCCTCTTCACGCAGGCAAATATATATAAAAAGCTCCTCAATTCCAGCAGGTGAAGGGCCTTGCTTTCTCAGTTCTTCCCGAGGAGAAGCCAGGAGGAGGAGGGGGGAGGCAGGGACTAGATAAAACAGGCGGTGGGAGGAAGTAGAAGAAGGGGACTGGGGTTGTCAGTCATGTGTGGAAGGTACAATCAGGTCAATTCAATTCAAAGCCAATGCGACAAGCTAATTTTCCAGCCCGGTCATCTGCGGCCGCCTCAGAAGAGAGGCTGACATTGACAGTAGTCATTACAGTGACACTGGCTCCCAACCTGAAGAGCCGAGAGGAGAGGAGCGGACAGGACACTCACCGAAGGGCCAGCAAGACAACCCTCCCCCTCAACTAAACCTCTCTAGAAAAAAAAAAAAACCCAGATGAACATGTAACTTTTTCTTGCTCGTTTCACTTCTGCTTGAATGCACACAGAATGAATCTATCTGTTCATTAAAAGATTTACACGGTGTGATCAGTGAGTAATTCATCACGCCAGTAGGTCATAAGGTCCTCCAGGTTTATTTTAGCAATAGAAACTTTAACCAAGTTCGTTTCGGAGGAAGCAGCGTTTCATTTAGATCAGTCTCCTTCGAAACTTAACTCACTTCTGCCACCTAATGGACAATGACACGTTCACTGCATATGCAAATTGATTAACTTTTTGATGACTGATGCCCATGGCTTAAAGTAGCAGATGCATATGTTCCAGTTTATTGTGTTTCCTGTTATTCGTCTCAGTCGCTGTATAGGAAACAGTATAAATACAGTTGATTAAAGTTATTAACAGAGTACGAGAAACAATAATACTGCTCCTAATTACACTCCAACCCTCTTTTATACACTAGAAAACATTTAATAAAGAAAATGTCAGCAGATTTGCAGAGAAAATGACAAATGCATTACCTATTTGCATGAATATTTGATGCATTATCTTGACAGTAATGTGAAATATTAGTTTCTTTTCTCTAATTGACAGTCATCTAATGAAAGAAACAAAATGTACCGGCAGAGATTTTGAATGAAAATTGGGGAGAACTGGAAAGGCATATTATTGCTCTCTTAATAGCCAAGAGGTGGTCTAAGAAACGGATAAAATTTATTGGACAGATTATGGTTCTATTGAAACAAACTGCCATCTCGATATGTCATTTAAAAAAAATCATAATATGAATAATTCCATGCAAATGTCAACCTTACCATGAAAAAAAAAAAAATTACGTTTTTACCAAAGGTTTTTACTATATTGATAGCACAGATGTTAACATTTGGTGGTTCAAATACCCATGTGAGGTCTCTCTTGATTAAAGTTCATGATTTCCATAGACTGGTAGGTGAATTTTAATTCGCAGAAATCCTACAAAGTATATAGTCTCTCAAAAACAGTAACTTTTTGTCACATCCATATCTGAAATTGCATTTTATGGTAATATAATGCACTTTTTGTAACCAAAAAAGAAAACACATACATTCCAAATATTAAAAATTAAGCACAAATATTTCACTGGACTTATGAAAAACAAAACTTGTTTAAATGGTGGAAATAAGCAAAAGTCTTTACGACTGAAGTGATAAGAAAATAATCTACTCTAAAAGTACATTTCTATTATTGAAACAAAGCAAACATATACTATTTGGCATATGCCAATCCAACTTTTTGACACGCATGTTATTTAAAATCAAACTAATTCAGGCTCATTTATATTTTGCTCTGAACACCACATTAAGGAATAAACATCTCCCCCTGCTGGCCAACGTTTGCTACTACTGCACCATCTCTGAGCCCTGTCAATGGCAGCTTATCAGGGCCCCTGAAATTGGGTGCAAGAGGGCATTATAAAGCTCCTTTTACCCATCTCCAATGTGCCTTCAACGGCAGGGATCCTTTTAAAACTGGATTTCCTCACCTCAGCAGACAGCAGTGTAAAGGACAGCTATTCATGTGGCTAGAGAGTCTGAATAACTTGTGGCGCTGATTGCTTAAAGAGCCCTGCACTCAAACGGCTGGCAGTCCATGTATGAGACACAGATAGGGCTATCAGTCACCGCACTCATCAAAACTGCCATTCGTATGTGCACAACTCTATAAGTGAACTGAAGTAAGTTTGTACTTTTGTGCACTTTTTGTGGTGCATTCAGGAATATCCGAAGCTGAAAAGTGAAACTAGTTATACCTATATCAAACCTGGAAGTTATATTGTCTGGAAAAATAGGGTAAATGTATGTAAAAGAGCATGCAGAATGCAACAGTAGGTGATTTAAGCTATAAAACACTTATTACAGGATCATTTTCCATCAGCAAAGGCTGATGAATTTTTTTAATGCATTTATAGACGTAAAAATGTTTGGGCAGTAAAAATCAATCAATTTAGTTCAACTTCAACTTTGTTTTCATTCGTCACTCTCGAAATTTAAAACCTAGCTAAATGAATGAGTGAAAGGAGAAAAAAATTCATTTATTTACACACAAACAAATACACAGACAATTAAGAAAGAAGCTGTGTGACTTACATGGATGACTTTGTAGAAGTAGGCATACTGCCGCGCTGTGTTTTTGTACTGACTGAGTACGTCCTGTATGGCTTGTGTGGCCAGCAGGTGGCGCACTTCATCCTCTTCAAAATATAGGGGTGTGTCGTAGTCAGAAGGCAGGGTCTTGATGTAGGGCAGCCAGGGCGAGCTGGGACTGGCCCGTTCACACAGCAAGTGTAGAGCCAATGTCACATTGCCCATGGCCTGAAGGATCCGGTCCTGACTGTACAACGGCCCTGTGAATAAAGGTGAATTTATGGGTCTTTCTGCAAATATTTTCTAGACATTAAGAAGATAGTTTGCCCTAAAAAGAAATTTCTGTCATTAATTACTCACCCTTATGACATTTCAAACCCAAAAGACCTTCCTTCATCTTCGGAACACAAATTAAGATATTTTTGATGAAACCCAAGAGCTTTCTGACCCTGCATAGACGGCAATGCAACCGACACGTTGAAGGCCCAGAAAGTAGTAAGGACATCATTAAAATAGTCCATGTGACATCAGTGGTTCAACTGAAATTTTATGAAGACAAGAATACTGTGTGCAAAGAAAACAAAAATAACTTTATATAACAATTTCTTCTCTTCTGTGTCAGGCGACGCACATTCACGAGAGTACTGAAAAGAAGAAACTGTTGAATAAAGTTATTTGCACACAAAAAGTAATCTCGTAGCTTCATAAAATTTGTTCATGATGTCACCTGAACAATTTTAACTATGTCCTAACTACCTTTCTAGGCCTTAAAAATGTCAGTTGTGTTGCTTTCTATGCAGGGTCAGTAAGCTCTCAAGATTATTTAAAAAATATCTTAATTTGTGTTCTGAAGATGAAAGGTCTTACGGGTTTGAAACGACAAAAAGGGGAGTAATTAATAACCGAATTCATTTTTTGGTGAACTATCCCTTTAAAACTCCACTAAGGTTCTTTTCACTTATGCTTTCACACTAGGTTTTGATTTGGACCCATGCAATTTAGCAGAAAGCTTGATATGTTTGAAAGAACTTGCAACAAGGAACCACACTCAGGAGTTCATTTGAGGTCATGTAAACCATAATACGGTTGGTAACGTTTTCAAAATATACCATTGTGCAGATAGCTCAGAAAACCATCATTTGTGTTCTAACCCAGTGTTGTTATTGTTACCTAAATCTAAAACTTGCATGTTTTGCCATGACTTGCTCAGATTTTCTGTGGTAATCAACAGCATGTCACAGATGCTGTTGAAAGAATAAAGTAACATTTATATAAATGTGGTCTCCATTTTCTCTGTGGGGAGAGAAACATCTGCACATTTCTATGTGACATGTCATTGTCAGAGTTTGAGGTCAAAGATTGACATTGCTACAACTATGCAAACTCACCAAGGACAGAGTTCTTGGCAGATTCCACAGTCATCAGCATTTTTCTAGGGATCCACAGGAACAGCTCCTCTGCCTAAAATGGACCCACAGAACAATTTAAATAGTCATTTTCAAAAACACATGCAGAAGCACCAGCTGTTCTAATGTACTGTTGCATACAATTTTAGTTTAATTACAAGGCTAGTCGTGACACATTCAAATTCCATTTAAATAGAAACTAAAATATTACGTAAAACTGCATTTTACAACTAGCAATTAACAAAAGCAACCAAAAACGTCAATAAGCCTAACTGTAGCAGCCATTTAAAACCATCTCAATCAAACTCAGTCAAGTCTGGAGGTCAAATATGATCTGCAACAATCAATAACCTCTATATACAGTATTCACTTCTAAAGCAACAAGGACGACAGCAGAAAGCAGCTGTGATCAATACATACACATTTGTAATTACCACTTGGTCACTGACCACCAAAAAGGACCACACAAATAATTATCTACTACTGCATCTACAACCAATATATAAAATGAGTGACTCGTTTCAGCCCTCAACACTCAATATATGACGCTCTGTAGGTGGCAGAAAAAGCCAGCACATTGCACACATACAATTTGCAATGCACTGAATCTCGATAATACACAAGTGTGTGATGCCAAAAACAATACCAGGATCATGTTTGGTTCATATAGCAGCTTATTTTGGCTATATTTACAGCCCATTTAAAGATGAACGCACTGCAAGACCTGAATTTGTAAAAACAATAAACCAAGATTAAAAAAAAACAAAAAAAAAAAAAAACACAAAAACTGAAATAGACCAACCTTGATATCTTTGGTGGCCTTCAGTCCATATCCTTCATCTGCAAAGTTGGAAATCTCAAAACCATCACAAGAAGCCCCGCATTCTGCAGCCCAGGTCATCAGCTCAGAGAAAAAGTCCTCCCTAGTTCCCTCGAAAAATACTGACATCCCTAAGGAAATAATACAATCCAATCACAAGCTGATTTAGCTTTTGTATGTATATTGAACATCAGCAAGAGAAGTTTTCTCTATAATGATTTCCATTATTCTACGGCACTCTACTGTATTATGTTGCTGTAACACCACATAAGTGGACCTAAACGGTGCTACCTATTACTCTTGTGTATCCTTCTGTGTAACATTTATTCTAATGGATATTTATGTGTTCTAATGTACATCTCTAAGGCTCCCACTGAGTATTGAGTTAAGTAATGTGACAGGATCCTACTCAAGTCTTCACATCACTGTAACAGAAGATATTTCTGCGTTTGCCATAGTACATCAACTTATTGCATGTGCACGTATTGTTATAGAAGTCACTCAATCAGATCTTTTACGGTACTAAGACTTCTCATACTCTTATATTTTTCTTAATGGAGCCAAAAAGAAGACATTATTCACCCATGTTGTTCCAAAACTTTTTATAGCAAAATGCAAGGAACAGGCCAAAAAATTTGGCTTGAAAGGAGTCTAAAAATAGTGCATGAGCCATATGGACAGCTTTTATTCTTTACAGCAGGGTTTTAGCAGAGTTTAGCTCTAACTTTCCTCAACACACCTGTCTGGAAGTTTCTAGCATGCCTAGTAAGAGCTTGATTAGCTGGTTCAGGTGTGTCTAATTGGGTTTGGAGCTAAACTCTGCAGGACACTGGCCCTTCAGGACCCGAGTTTGGGCACCCCTGCTTTACAGGACCCAACTCTACTTGCATTGTGTGAAAATACATCTTCTGTAAAATTTCTTAATTACACAGAAAAAGTCAGTCATAAGCACAGGAAAATGACAAAATTCATTTCATATCTTGGTGAACTATTCCTTAAAATCTGTTTTTCGACCTCTTTTTTTCTTGCAATTTGTTTTCTTGCAATTAGAACAGTTTAAAAATGGCCACTGGCAAATTACAAGGCACAAAACCTAAAGCTTCAGAACTGTTAAATCATATTAATTTGAAACAACTGTGTACCTTTCTGTTTCTTACGGATCTTTTCCACCAGAGCTCGGATCTGAACATATTCCTCCCACTCCTTCCCAGGAGAGGGAGCAGCGCTGCTACACTCTGAATGGAGGAGAGAAAATAAAAATATTCCAATAAGTTTATATTTAACAATCACTTATGCTTAGATCAACAAAACCCACCGGGTGACTGTAGGGGAAATTGGTTAGTGCTCCATATTAAATAGTTCTCCAAAAAATGGAAAATTTGCTGAAAAGTTACTCATCCTCAGGCCATCCGAGATGTAGATTAGTTACATCTTGCTATAAAACATCACAGCTAAAAACAAGACAGCGCACAAGTAATCCACATAACTCCAATCTGTCAGTTTTTGTCTTGTGAAATAAAAAGCTGTGCGTTTCACTAGAGAAAGCAATATTATGGATAGAGGACTTGTATTTTAGCCAGAAACAATGATTTGAAGATAAAAACATCTAGATGGATTTACATATTACAAACACACATCTTTGTGCTTTGATGTTAAAGGAGAAGTCCACTTCCAAAACAAAGACTCACATATAATGTACTCACCCCCTTGTTATCCAAGATGTTTATATGTTTTTCTTTTTTCAGTCATAAAGAAATTATGCTTTTTGAGGAAAACATTTCTGCATTTTTTCTCCATATAATGGACTGGTATGTTGCCCCAATTTTGAAGTTTCAAAAGGCAGTTTAAATGTGGCTTCAAACGATCCCAAATGCGGTTGTAAACAATCCCAGCCGAGGAAGAAGGGTCTTGTATCGCTGCAGAAGTACCGACCCAGTCTTTGCAAAGTGAACATGCAAAGAAGATCAAACTCCCTTAACAAAAAGGTAAAACAGCAATATAGGGCAATTTCGAAGTTGAGGGAGAACATGAGACGGGAGTTTTTCGACATACCCTAACTTTTGTTCATGAACCTGAACAAAAACAGTCCAAGCAGAGTAAGACAAGACGAGCGTTTGGCATTAAAAAGTATATAAATTGTATTCATTTTATTAAAATAACTGATCGTTACGCTAGATAAGACCCTTCTTTCTCGGCTGGGATCGTTTACAACTGCATTTGGGATCGTTTGAAGCCGCATTTAAACTTCATTTTGGAAGTTCAAAATCGGGGCACCATATCAGTCCATTATATGAAGAAAAACGCTGAAATGTTTTCCTCAAAAAACATTATTTCTTTACGACTGAAGAAAGAAAGACATGAACATCTTGGATGACAAGGGGGTGAGTACATTATTTGTAAATTGTTGTTCTGGAAGTGGACTTCTCCTTTAATTAATGGACTGGAGTTGTGTGGATTACTTGTGGATTACCATAATGTTTTATCAGCTGTTTGGACTTTGATTCTTACGGCACCCTTTCACTGCAGAGGATCCATTGGTGAGCAAGTGGCATAATGCTAAATTTCTCCAAATCTGCTGATTAATGTTTTCAACTAGCTGTTTTTGTGAAAACTGCATTGCATTCACTGGCTTGGTAAAAGTCCTTACACAAAAGCACAGCCTGCAAATTGTCTTTAATATGAACAATGAACAAATTCATGTTCTCCCCAAAATGAGGAATTCATTTGACACAGTGGTTACAAATTTGGACTGATAACCAAAGGATTCCATGAAAGTTAAGCACTTAACCTCAGGTGGCACCCTTTGGATAAAAGCTTCAGATGATTAAATACTAAACAGATTTACATCAACATAAAGACTAAACTAAAGAGACTGAATTTTCAGTATCCAGCTGCATCTTTTTTTGCCATAAATATTATAACAATCATGTAATGCGATTACAGCATAATCACAAAAGTTTTTTGTGTACTAGAGATCCATACATGCAGCGTTGTTCCTCATGAGAGTAATTTATTGCAACAGTATATCAGAACAGAAATGCAGCCATAAAGAAAGCTTTATACTCACTCTGCAGCAGTTCAGAAATTAAATTCATCATCTCTTTCGGAGAAACCGCAGCTGTGGCCCCGGTCCCCGATTTCTGGGTCTTCACTCTGCTCTTTTTACCCATCTTGCTGGTCTGGGAGAGAGGATGGCTGTAATAATTGCAAGTTAAAGGAAAAAAGTAAATAAAAACAAATTAAATAGAATTATATTCAATTATAGTAAAAATTAATGTAAAAATATAAAGGTAAAACACAACCAGGTTTCATACCTCCTTCATGCAGCCTAGAAGGTTGTACAACAAATGCACCAATAGTCTGAAAAGTACTGACTTTACACCTCTTATAAATATTTAGGTCCAGTGGACTAGGTACAGTATATTCATAAATAAACGGTAGAAACATGTGAATGTTTCACATCCAAATAATCTCTAAACCAAGAATTTATGCCAAGAAAGGTTAATGGTCTCTGTAAGGGATTTTACGGTTGGCTACAGTTAGTCAAATAGCACTTATCAGGTACTTCCTTGTAAACACTGAACATGTGGCTTACATGAAACTCATTGAATACAACAAACATGTGTCACTAACATAAAACTTCCATGTAGTAAATTCAATAAATTACTCCTATGGCAGCTGTTCCCATATTTCAAAAACAATCTAGCCGCTTCACCAGCACATATTTGGTCATTGCACAAAAACACCACTTAAAGGCCATTTCTATAATAAACCATAAGTCTTGAAAGCTTCAGTGCTCTATGTTTTTTTCCTTTTATTATGAGCAATCACTCATGCATAAATCAAAAACATAGAAGAAGCATGAACCAAACATTTCAACCATGTATACATCAAATATCCCAAGCCAACTGTTTACTAAATATTGACAGGCCCAATTGCATTACTTAGCTGCAAATTGGATTGAAACACTTAAAAGTAAGCTACTTAAGACTGAAACCACAAGAGAACCCAACTATACTGGCTGACAGCATTAGACAGCAAAGACATGCAACAAACAACATAACCTCTACATATCAAAATTCAAAATACAAGATAATGACCTAAGCAGCTTGATGCCTTAAAATAACTCAGCCTGGCCCAATGCATCCATTCAAACCCACTAGTAGATCACCTGCTTCACATTATATACTATTGCACTGCATGTCAGCCTTCATTTTAAACACTGGGTGGTCCAGTGATCATGAATAATCCAAATGAATGAATTAAAACCTCAAGAAACATATCACCCACATATTCATTCATTCATAATTACGTCTATTCACCTAACGTTAGCTATCTGTCAGTCCATGGCCCAAGAGTCTCAAAATTTGGTTGGTTGACATTATTTTAAGGTACGTTTGAAACGTTTAAATAGTATTTAAAACGTTTGGGGAGCGTACTAAACGCTTTAAGCACGCCTACGACGCCCAAATATGCTGCCTAGGTAGGCTGCTCACAATATTTTGAGACACGTTCAGTGTGTTAATAACCAGCATGCTTGTATTTCGCAATTTGCTGAATTAGACACCCTTTATAGCGTACATTTTGACGCATTTACAGGCATGTGGCTTATTATATGTTGTTGAACTATTATAAATAACTAGTGCACATTTGCAACGATTATATAATCAGATTGAACGCCAAAACTACCTTCCAATTGACTGCAGGGATCCTCCTGTCAACCTGGAATTCAATCCTCTTCTGCTCGGTCTGCTGGTAAAACCTAACCTTCTTCAGTGGCAAAGCCACGCCCTAATAAGATTTTCAAAAAGCGGATTGGCTCATTGACGCGTCTATCCCGCCCTAAACTTGTGCATAAGCGTATTTTAATTGGCGGATGTTTCATACGCAACTGAATACGCCTGAGATAATTGGTTAAAGCGTAAGTATAATTCACGTCCATAAACTATTGGTTTGCGTTAAGGTGGTACCCATTAGCAGTGAGTTTACTGGTCGTCAGAGGAGTCGATCTGTGCGGTCGGACCTACAAGGTTGGTTTGACTACACAAACAGAAAAGGCTTGTGTGTCTTGTGATTGGAAGTTTACTTTGGGTTCATAAAGTGACCATAAAAGGATAAAGTCTGCGCAACGTAATTCGCGGAGGAAACCGTCAATCACAGCTACAACATATAAAACGTAACACATAGCTATAACCCATTTATAATAACCAAGTAAAATCATAATAATTTATAACGTGTTTTCAATAGCGTTTAATTACAATGACTTTTTAATAATACCACTTTATACTTTATGATGTATAATTAATTCTTTTTTACTTCCTACATTTATATTTTTTAGATATTATTTACAAATTGTGAGCATATACACTACCAGTCAAAAGTTTTTGAACAGTAAGATTTTTAATCTTAGAAGTCTCTTCTGCTCACCAAGCCTGCATTTATTTGATCCAAAGTACAGCAAAAACAGTAAAATTCTGAAATAGTTTTAACTATTTATAATAACTGCTTTCTGTTTGAATATATTTTAAGATGTAATTTATTCCTGTGATCAAATCTACATTTTCAGCATCATTACTCCAGTCTTCAGTGTCACATGATCCTTCAGAAAAAAAATGTAGAGACTTTAGAAATCATTCTAATATGCTGATTTGCTGTTCAAGAAACATTTTTTCATACATTTTTCAGAAATTATAGATTATACATTACAGATTAATTATAGAAATTAATATTATTTAGCAAGGATGCTTTAAATTGATCAAAAGTGATAAAGACATTTATAATGTTACAAAAGATTTCTATTTCAGATAAATGCTGTTCTTCTGAACTTTCTATTCATCAAGGAAACCTGAAAAAAAATCTACTCAGCTGTTTTCAAAGTAATAATAATAATAATAATAATAATAGGTGTTTTTGAGCACCAAATCAGATTTCTGAAGGATCATGTGACTGGAGATGTGATTTTAAATATTCAGCTTTGAAGTCACACAAATAAATTACATTTTAAAATATATTTAAATAGAAAACAGTTATTTTAAATAGTAAAAATATTGTAAAATTGTACTGTTTTTGGTGTACTTTGGATTAAATAAATGCAGGCTTGGTGAGCAAAAGAGACTACTTTAAAAAATACATAAATCTTACTATTCACAAAGGTTTGACTGGTATAGTAAGCTACCTCATTCAGAACAAATAAAGAATAAAACAGCTCATGTAATATGACCTTTGACCTTCTGAGGTTGGGAAACAACATATTCCACAGGTTAAACACCTCATTTCTCTGATCATTTGTTGAAAACGACAAAAAATCAGCCATTCAATCTGTTAACATACTGCAACTCCAGCAAATCTCCAGTAGATGGCAGACTCTGCCTTTTCTTTTTCTGTTGTGCCTTTCATACAATTCAAAAAGGAGATCAGACTTCATACAAAGAGAAGGATTCTGTTTTATTTCAAATCTACAAGAGGGTTATTTGCAATTTATTTAGAATTTTTTATTAGCTAAAATACAGGTCCATTCTCAGCTACATACAGCTTATTAAAAATATATAAACGCATGCTAGTTACAGGTATTCTACAGTAATAGTAGTTATTTACATTGCGCTGAATTGTATGTCCTAGAATACAACTTAATGTGTTTCATGTTTCACATACAGATGAGCTACACAGAACATTGAATTTCATGACAGATTCACAAAAGAAGCAGTGCATTTGAAAAGAAAATAGGAAAATACCAGCATTTCAGATTCTTTTGTGCTTCAAACTTAAATACAAAAGAGTCAGTAGTTGTGTATTCTAGATCTTTTTACAAAGGACACTTTTAATCGGATTTCAAAAATAGTTTTAATGTATGCGTGTACCCCAACACCAATGATTTAGGTCTTGTGTTCACACAAAACACTTCACAGCATAAACAAGACAATGACAATATTTACTGTGCTGTTAACAGCACACACTGCTTTACTGACCCAAATTCATAAAGTATCCTTTTCGAAAAATATGCAACTATTTTCTTCAGTTATTCAAATGTTTCCTGCTCATTTTGTTCTCATAAACACAGACGAACAAATAGTAACACACTGCCAAAAAGCCACCTGCTGCATCCAGTGTGAAAAAAAAAAAAAAAACATCCAATACGAATGTGATTTCAGTCTAGCACTGTAAAAGTGCTTTCATAAATATACAAATTCAATGAAATATCCACACAGCTTTAATACAAAAATAACTAGATCGGCAGAGGGTTTCGGCAATGCTCAAAATAGCTTCGATTTAAACAAACAATACAAAATTATGGCTTATCGGGTCACTGGTTTTAAAAAAAGAGCTTTGTGTGAATGCAGCAAGCATCTTTTGAGACAGTTCTTCTGTACACAGATAATGGATCTCAATTATAACACATAAAACTCAAAAGACACCTCATTTACTGCGTTCTCATTTACTTTCATTCGTAAGACTTCGCTATATATCGTACGGTACGCACATTAAAGATGTAGCCTGTGCCTATGGAGCAGAATTAGGAGCTTTACACAAAATTCAGCAAAAGAAGCTTATTATTATTGACAATGCAAAACGTATCCAGTTTTTATCAGCACATGCTGCATGGACTGATTTAGTATACTCAGAAATGTTAAAAGCTTTGTAAAAGGAAAGGAATAATGGAAAGTGTGACTGGCTGAGGTACTTTACATGCTCCAACTGCAGATTACGCCATTAAAATGCTGAAGTTTCATCACATACTAAATGCTTTTCGAAATAGCCGACTGATGAAACCTCAGTTATGTTATTTCAGGCTAAACGGAAAACACACACCACTTCAATATTTGCATTCATCCACCAAAAGTTTCTCTATTGCACCTATTCAGTATCTAGATATCAGTATTCCTGAAATCTTGGGTTCTGAGTTCTAGTTCTTGTCATATAGGACTCAATTTGTAGACCTAAAACAGATTAAAATAAATAGTTTACCCATAACTGAAAATTTCCTGAAAATTAATTCACCCTCAGGCCATACAAGGTGTCAGTAAATGAGTTTGTTTCTTCATCAGAACAGATTTGGAAGAATTTAGCATTATATCACTTGCTCACCAATGGATCCTCTGCAGTGAATGGGTGCCGTCAGAATGAGAGTCCAAACAGCTGATAAAAACATAATATTCCACGCGACTGCATCAATTCAAATCTTGTGAAATGAAAAGCTGCATGTTTGTAGGAAAATAACCCGACGGCACCCATTCACTGCAGAAGATGCATTGGTGAGCAATGATGTAATGCTACTTTTCTGATGAAGACATCTTGGAAAGCTTGAGGGTGAGTACATTCTAAACAAATTTTCATTTTTGAGTGAACTATTTCTTTAACAGTACTTTTAATTCTCCCCACAAATCCCTAAGATCTCGTATGCAATCAAAAGCACTGCATTGGGATATATATTGAAACTGAATTTTGACTCCATCTGATTTTATTTGTTTAATTACAAAGACACAAATGAAGGCATAGAAAGCAGCTTCATTAATCACGATTGTCAATTTGGAACTTAAAGTAATACACTTTGAGTTGAGCTGGCATTTATAAGTACTGTTTAAAAAGGGAAAAAAAAATTAATTAAATGCTTAAACTCATGAGCTGGCCTGCATATATCCTCTGAATATTTCCAGGTTATAGAATTTATTCACATATAGTATACAGTATTATTTTAGAGTATGTATTTCTGGGAACCTGAGCAAATGTGTTATTCATGAACTACCTGAAATAAGACTTTTTAATTAATAAGTTTACTGTTATGTTTTGTTTTTCAGCTACATTAACGGTCCAAAATTAACACTGATGAATGAATATAACTTGGTAATTAATAGTCAATAGCTGTAACTTTATAAGTAAAATGATTCTTGGTTTAAGTTTAATCGTAATGATAACAGTCTGTCATATTCTGATGTGATGGGAGTGGCTCAAAAAAAATATATATATATATATATATATATATATAGTTTGAAAGTTGACTTTTACTCAGCAAGGATGCATGAAATTTAGCAAAAAAAAAACAATAATAATGTATATTTTAAATAAATACTGTCATTGGGAACTTTCTATTCATCAGTCAATCCTGAAAAAAAAATATCATGGTTTTCATAAAATTATTAAGCAAGGTTTCAACATTGATAATAGCATCAAATCAGCTTATTAAAATGATTTCTGAAGAATCATGTGACAATAAAGACTGGAGTAATGATGCTAAAAATTAGCTTTGCATCACAGGTATTAATTACTTTCAATTCTAATAATATTTCACTATATTACTGTATTTTTTAGCAAATAAACGCAGCCTGGCTGAGCATAAGAGACTTCTTTCAAAAACAACCCAAACTTTTGAACTGTAGTGTAAAAGGTCAACAAAAAATCCTTGAGTAATTGAATAATATGTAGTGGTCTTATGCCAAAATCAAAAAGCTTTTAGGAGTAGAAAGGATCTTGTAGGAGTATCTCTATGGTGTATTTATCGGCGTAAGAGCTGTGTGCTTTCATTTCTTATCTGAAACAAGAAATGAATCCATTAAGCTGCCTTGTGTGAATACTTGGATGGTGTGCACATAAATAGAGCTATAATTTAGCTTGTGCTAATTGTGAGTCCATTATATATTAAACTACCACCTGGTGTCGTAGGCAATAGGTTTGAGATGTCTCAGCTGAATGCCATGGGCTGAAAGAAGCTGGCAGTAGAAGCGAAGATCTTTGTGTCGTTTCCAGAAGTTGCCCAGTTCTGAGACTGTCTGTTCCTCCTGTCATATTCACAGATTTGTTTGTTTGTTCGAGGCCCTGCTGGTCATTGACATGGAAGCTACAAAGGGCCTTTGAACTGGTTCCCAGAGAGATGCTGGCGGATGGAGGGTTTGGATCCTGCTGCATCACCGAGCTTACGCCACACCACCTGAACACACAGAACAAACACACAGTTGGGTGAATCTTTTGGATATATGAAATCTTGTAAAATGAAAAATGCCTTCAAACTCATTTTTTAGCATACAGTATGTCCTGGAATGAAGATCTGGTCGTATTATAAATGTGTGATGGTGTGGATTTTTGATACTGTGTGTGATGATAATGATGACGTAATGATCTCTCTTTCTCTCTCTCATATTTATTTAGCATTTATTATGTTTTTTTTTATTCTACATACCTGTTTAGTAATGACACCTAAAAACAGCTAAAATCATTATGAAAAATTACTAAATACTTAAAGTTAATTAAAATTAAATATGGGTTTAAATTACATTTTTAAAAACTATTTGATATAGAAATTACAATCTAAACACATAAATGCAAATTTAAGTTTTACAGAAAGTATACAAAGTATACTTTTCCTGAATGTAACACTTTTTATGTTTTTATTAGAGGGGAAAATTAAGACAAACACAAAAATAACAATTCTGGCAGATTTTTTTAATATAGATTTAATATATAGATTTTTTTAATAATTCTTAAATACTGGTTTGTTTAGCAGTGACGCCTAATAAACCAACTTAAATTACATAAAAATGTAATACATTTAATGAATGTGTAAATTAAGTAAACGTAACGACAATTCTGGCAGATGTCTTTTTTTTACATTTTATGTATGTATGTATGTATTTATTTATTTTTTTTAAATAACAAAAAGACTTCTTAGCTAAAAGTGCAAAGTATAATTTTCCTGATTTTAACACTTTTTATGTATTTATTAGAGGGGAAATTGAGACCAGTCCAAAAGACAACAATTCTGGCAAATGGGATTTTTTAGATTATTATTATTGTTATTATTATTATTATTTATTTTCATTTTTAATTTTTTATTTCCAAATTTATAATCCTTAAATACTGGCCTAATAGTAATGGCACATAATAAACCAACTCATAATAATGTAAATGTAAAAATATTTTCAAAATAATAATAATAAAAAAAATTGTTAAATTAAAAAAAAATACCATTCATGTACATAAACACCAATTTAAATAGAAAAAAATAATAAATAAAAGTATTATTTCCCTGATTTTAACACTTTTTATATATTTATTAGAGGGGAAATTGAGACAAGCCTAAAATAAAACAATTACATATACATATATCTTTTTTTTCCCAAAAATTTATAATTCTTGAATTCTATAATTCTTGTTTAGTAATGACACCTAAGAAACCAACTCAAATTATATTAAAAAAACCATATTATGTATATATAAATTGAATTAAAATAGTAAAAAATATAGTTTTTTACAAAAATGTAAAAATATTTAAAAATAATTAAAAAATAATTTGTTGTTGCAAGAATGACAATGCATGTACATAAACACCAATTTAAATAATAAAAAAGACTTCTTAGTGAAAAGTGCAAAATATAATTTTCCTGTTTTTAACCATTTTTATGTATAGTATTGATCAGAGTGGAAGTTGAGACAAGACCAAAAAACATTTTTTTTGAGAATTTTACATGCTTAGGGAAAGTTACATAAGCCACAAATATATATTAATATATTCTTTAATAATCTATTATATTAATATATTATAAAGTGAAGAATTCCCGAGTTAAGCAATGACTCATCATGCAGAATGAGCTTCTAAAAGGGGAGTTGGTTGGTTGGTTGTGTGGGACTAGGGACTAATTACGATCAGAAAAGAAAGAAGCCCTTGTGCTAGCTTTTGACAGGCTGAGGTTCTCCGTGCAGCAACAGAGCACAGGTCCTACATACCAGGGGCCCTTCAGGGAGCTGATAAACCTGCATTGTTTCAGTGATCAAGTTATTTTAATTGCACAGACAACTGTGCAGTAAACACTCTGAGGACTTTTGCCAAGCCCTCTCATTAAAGTGGTCTGAAAGTGGGTTCTCTGTTGTGCAACATTGCAACAGTGTCCTCAATCAAAGGCGATGTAATTATACACAGTGACAGGACAACAAACACATGGGAAAGGGAGCACAAACTTACAGCCCCTTTCTGTTAACAGGGTTTTATTAATGGACAAGAGGCAAGTAAGCTGGGGTTCAGGGTAGGGGGAAGCAGATGGGAGATGTTTCTAGGTACTCACATTACACATCTCTCTGACAATGGCTTTCTCTTTCTCACTGAGATCCTCCTCGTAGTCCTCCGGGATCTTCCTGTCTAGGTTCTCGTGGACTTCTAATACCTACAAGGCAAATGAACAGAGGTTTGAATAATGGTGTTTGCTAAATCAAGCTTCAATATTACAATGGCTCATTACTTAACTGACTTCAACAAACCACCAATGTAGAATTTTTTACATTTAAGTGTAACTCATCAGGCATCAGTGCAATTAAAAGAATCTTAAATCTATATAATACAAATAATTATATATATATATATATATATATATATATATATATAGAACTTATCAAATGCATAAAATACTGAGTTAGTATTCTAATAGTACTAAATGAGTATTAAATATTACTAATGAGTACTAAAATAAACTGAACTACAAAAATTTCTAAAACTGAAATAAATTGGATTGAAAAACTAAATAGAAATATATATTTAAAACAAAATACAAAAAAACAAAAAATATTTTTAAAGTATTAAAAAATAGATCGTTCTTATAAGAATGACCATTCATGTACATGAACACCAATTTAAACAATAAAAAAGTGCAACCTATAATTTTATTACTTTTTGCATGCTAAAAAAATTGAAATAAAATTGGATTGAATAGAAATCTTTATTAAAAAAATTGAAATACCTAAATTACTCAAATTAAAATGAAAATGTACAAATATATATATATATATATATATATATATATATATAAAACTTCAATATATTTTATTAAAATATAAAATATAAGTATATATAATAAAACTTGGCAACTAACTAAAATAAGTGTAAAATAAATTGCTAATAAGTATTAAAATAAATACATTTAAAGCTAAATAGAAATATATATTTTTTAAGCTAAATTACTCAAATTAAAATTGAAATGTATATGTAAAATTTCAATTTTAGTTCAATTTATTATATATATATATATATATATATATATATATAAATTATGAAAAACTTGGGAACTAACTAAAATATTTTTAAATAAATGAATAGTAAGTATGAAAATAAACTGAACTACTAAAATTTCTGAAATAACTGAAATGAAATTGGATTGAGGCCAAATATAAATATATATTTAAAAAATAAAATAGTTAAATTACTCCAATTAAAATTAAAAGCTATATTAAAATGCAATACATATTAACTTTGCAACAAACTGAAATAAGATAACAAAGCTAAATATATATATATATATATATAGATACATAGATAGATAGATAGATAGATAGATAGATATCTTAAAAAATAAAAAATAGCTAAATTACTCAAATTAAAATGAAAATGTATATCTAATTTTTTTTATCAGTTTTACAAATGTTAGTAGTTCAACTTATTTTATGACTTGAAACTAAATAAAAAATAGCTAAATCACTCAAATTAAAATAAAAAGGTATTTCAAAAGTTATAAAAAAGGTTATTTAAAATATAAATATATAAAGCACTGTGGCAGTGAGAAAAGTTCTCTCTAATTCCTTTTACCAAAAATGTATGTTGTCTTTCAAAGAACAGAGATCCAACAAATCACAGAAAATCCCCTAGGTGGCAGTAAGTAACAGAAACACTCATAAAAAACAATGATGGTCTTAAAACATTTTGATGATTTTTCTACTTTTTACTGATAGACACTGAGGGAAAACAAAGAGAGGACAAGACACTGAGATGAGGTAACAGAATTGGGAAATATAACAAGCCTAATAATATAGCATAACATAACTCAGGATAATATTTTTATCATCTGTTAGTTCTGAAATTCAAAAACAGCTTGTAAGCATTGCTTGATTGTGCAATGCATGCACCAGAATCTTACTTTCATGGCATGTACGACAGCTTCTGGTTTCTGTGCTGCCGGCAGGTATCCTGTGACGGGGGGCGGCAGATCACCTCCTGGCATCCGCGGAGACCCCTACAGACAGATGGACACACATTCGTCACGATCAAAAAGCACTCTCAGATTACCAGAAGAGATTCGAGCCCATGGCTGTTTCTCTGAGTCAACTCAGGCTCGAAATGGGTTAAAGCATCTCATTATAACTCATCTCTGCTTGGACCCCCTTCATGGGTACACATCAACAAAGAACTCTTTCAGTGCACGGGGTCTGGTGAGCCCCTGTTTAGACACAGTCCTTTGAGTCTCATTCTAGCGTTAAATCCACAACAATTGAGCTGGCATTTCAGCACCGGGGTCGGGAGAGGACCCCTGGATGGAAACTGCGATTCGCTTTTGGCCTGGGAGAACAGGACTGTGATGTTCACTTGCAGTTGCCAGCAGGTTTATTAAGGGCTAGAGCCGTAGGGACTTTACCCCGGACTGACCCGAGTACATCCCGAACCAATGCTCGCTGTCATGCATCGCCCTGCCGCCTGATTAGAGAAGCCCAGGAGTCCCACAATTCATTCTGCATGGATTCATTTACCAGTAAAAACCAAGCAGCGCTCGAATTATATGGATTTTTTAATAGCAAATGCCAATATCTATTTAGGGCTTTACAATTCAATCTCATATGATAAAGTTGTACAAACTATATTGTAATTGAATTACATAAGATTAAATGTAAGCGATTTAATACCCATAAAAAAAATAAAAAAGAATGCAAATTAATAAAATTAAATAGTAAGAAGAAGAAATATATTAATGAATACTATTTTAATTTGATTTTATTTTAAATATATACAATTCTATTATTCATATATAAAATGTAATTAATATAAAAATAGAAATAATAACTATTTTCAAAATGTAATAATTTTTGATAAAGAAAAATATTCTTCAGATTCAACTGCACATTTACATACTGAAATGTCACAATAATATAGTTAAATATAAAAATGTTAATACAGATATACATATAATTAAATAACACAAACATATGATTCTATTACATATTAAATAAATTCACAGTTATTACAAATTATACACAGTTATTTTGCTTGTGTAGACTGTAGATTGATATGAAAATAAACAATAATTGAAAAGCATATTAGCATAAGGCTCTGACATTAAGTGTGGTAAAAAAAGTCTAAATATTTTTTAGACCCATATATATATATATATATATAAAAAATATTTAATGCAACTCTCACTAAAAACTAAAACTTTCATTTTCGTTAATTGTAATAAAGATGAAAAAAAAACATGTATATACAATGTATAAATATTAGATGAAACATTTAAACTTAATAAACTTAAATTGAATTGAAGCTAAATATATATATATATATATATATATATAATAGGTAAATTACTTAAATTAAAACGAAAATGTATAAAAAACTAAAGGGAAAAAATGTAATATAAATTAAATATAAAAATTAGTGCTGGGCAACAATTAATTGCGATTAATCACATCCAAAATAAATGTTTTTGTTTACATAATATATGTGTGTACTGTGTATATTTATTATTATTGTTAAATAACATAAAATTATTATTATTATTATTATTATTTATTATTATATTTATTATTTATTGTGTGTTGTGTATATATATATATATATATATATATATTGTTTTAAATATTTACATGTATATATTTATATTCATATAATTTAGATTATATATAAATATATTTAATATATAAACATGACTTATTTTTCTTAAATATATACATATATATTATTTATATTTCTCTATATATAATAAATAAACACAGTACACACACATATATGCACACAAAAACTTTCGTTTTGGATTAATCGTGATTAATTGTTGCCCAGCACTAATAAAAACGTTAATATATATATATATATATACATATTATTAGATAATTTAAACATATGATTCTATTACATATTAAATGAATTCACAGTTAGTTTGGTTGTGTAGACTGTAGATTGACGTGACGAATAAACAATATTGACCTAAAAACACAATTTCATCAGATTATCGATTATTTAAAATAATCCATTAAAAAGCGAGTGGCATCTTCAGGCATTAATATAAAACAAGTGATCATCGCATTTGTTTGGAGCCCAGTTTTGAAACCTCGCCATGAGGAACATCTGTGTGATTGGCTAGTGTTCCTACTGCTGTCACAAACAGAGCAGGTCTGACTACAGATGCAGCCAAATTCAGTCATTAAGTCATTTCTATAGGCCTATTAAATCCAAGACCAACAATATTAGAAATTCTGAAGAGCCTTACTAATACCTCTATAAACTCCCACTGCTAATCTATCATCTGTTTAATCCGCAAAATGCATTGATCATAAACACCACTTAGAAATCACAATCAGATAACAGATCATAGCCTGGATTAAACAAATCCAACGATTAGAGCACATGAATACAGCTGGGGCATACAAACTTGCTCTGATGTGTGCAGTGCAATTCATTAAAGAAGACAGGAAAATGCAGATGTTTTAGGTTTAATGATATAGGTCCACCAGCCATTAAAAAACTAGCAAAATCTAGAAACAGTCTGTCTTTTTTCTCAATCCGTCCAGAAACAAAAATGTGTTTATAAGATCTTTGGCAGATAAAAAGCACTTGTGAATTACAAATAGCAATATTTAAAAAAGTTTGTGACATCAAAAAGACACTTAAAAGTGCAAAATTTTGGGATCCGGGTTTTATTCAGCAAGAATGCATTAAATTGATCAAAAGTGACAGTGAAGACTTATAATTTTACAAATGATTGCTATTTCAAATATCTGCTGTTCTTTTGAACTTACTATTCATCAAAGCATATAAAATATAAAGCAGCAACTTTTTTCAACATTGATGATAATACATTTTTGAGCACCAAGTCCGCATAATAAAATGATTTGTGAAGGATCATGTGCCACTGAAAAATGAGGGCTACTGAAAATTCAGCTTTACCATCCAAGGAATAAAATATATTTTAAAATATATTAAACTTACTGTTTTTATTGTATTTTTGTACACGTACTGACCCCAAACTTTTAAACTGTATTGCATATAAACTAGGGCTGGGTTTTAACACTAATTTCACGCATCCAAAATTAAAGTTTTTGCGTACATAATATATGTGTGTGTACTGTGTATATTTATTATGTAAATATAAATACGCACATGCATATATATATTTAAGAAAAATATGTTTATATAAGCTCTTATATTAATTTTGTAGTGCTGAGCAACGATTAATCGTGATTCATCACATCCAAAATAAAACTTTTTGCATACATAATATATGTGTGTACTGTGTATATTTATTATGTAAATATAAATCCACACACATGCATGTATATATGTAAGAAAAATGTTTATAAGCTGTTATATTAATTTTGTAGTGCTGAGCAATGATTAATCGTGATTAATCGCATCCAAAATAAGTTTTTGCGTACATAATGTGTGTGTACTGCATATATTTGTTATGTAAATATAAATACACACACATGCATGTATATATGTAAGAAAAATATGTTTATATAAGCTGTTATATTAATTTTATAGTGCTGAGTAATGATTAATCGTGATTAATCGCATCCAAAATAAAAGTTTTTGCATACATAATATATGTGTGTACTGTGTATATTTACTATGTAAATATAAATACACACATGCATGTATATATTTAAGAAAAATGTTTATATAAGCTGTTATATTAATTTTATAGTGCTGAGCAACAATTAATCGTGATTAATCACATCCAAAATAAAAGTTTTTGCGTACATAATATGTGTGTGTACTGCATATATTTATTATGTAAATATAAATACACACACACACACACACACACACATATATATATATATATATATATATATATAAATATATATATATATATATATATATATATACACATATATATATATATTGAAATATAAGACTTTGTCAAAATCAAAAGTAACAAAGCTTATTGCTATTTATTGGATGGGAGGTGCGATACAATGATCCATTCATTAACTGAAAACAGGCTAGACTAATCAATTCTTGGGATTTAAAAATCAGTATTGTTTTGTAAAAATAAGAACCAGCCCTGATAGTATTTCCACACTAAATTTTAGTAGTGTTAATCAACTCTAAAACAGCTAAAGCACCAATCTGCTCTGATTACCTCTCCTCAGGTAACTGCTAACAACGGCAACTGATCTGTTCCCTTCTACGAACCTGTTTATTGTTTCAGCAGCTCACCGCTGCATTATTTAGTGCCATCTCCCCCCGTGATTAAAGCGAAAGTTCAAAGCCATGCTAATGAAGCCATGAGCTCGTAGACAGGGCTGGGATAAAATAAGCCCAGCAGCCTCTGAGGACGAGACCCACGCCACTCTCTAATTGATTTCTCCTTCCTGTGGAAGCTGTCCCTCATATTAAAGTGGAGCAGCTGTGCGGTTTTGGCCTGTCATAGCTGATGAGTGCACTGATTAGCTAAAGCACCAGGTTCGCAGATGACCTTTTTGAGGACACGAGTGGAGGAGAATAATGATGACGATGATGATGATGATGATATCTCAGGAGAAGAGAGGAATAGTAAAAGAACTTTTAAGGACTGAACATATGCAACAGCATTCAGTTCTATCCTGTGCAGCATTGTGAGCTTTGTCATTGGAAATATTAAACCACAGCTGGTTAAATTGTTCCTATAAGGTCATTTTTAGGTTGAAAGGATATCTAAAACAAGGAGCGGATCAGTACTGAGACAGTCTCCAGCAGAGATCAGAGCACAACAAACCTCCTGCAATCCACAGGAAATGATCTATGAGCACAACATCTTTCATTTGTCGTCTGTGCTACATATTAAAATACAAACAGTCATCCAAGTACAAAAAGAAAGCTCCCGGATTTCATCAAAAATATCTTAATTTGTGCTCCGAAGATGAACGAAGATCTTGCGGGTTTGGAACGACATGAGAATGAACCGTTTTTGGGTGAACTATCCCTTTAATGTTGAATTGTCCACTATCTAAAAATGTTTAAGAACCACTGAACAAGTAGCTCATATTCTTTCAAAAAAAAAAACATGAGGCACTGTTGTCAACAGGACTTTACTCTGTCATTCAGGCTGATGTTTTAAGCTCCTTGGCATGGGTCAGCTCTCATCTGCTTCAACAAAGAGCAATGCAGAATCCTTAAACCAGCTGGAATTGCAACAGCTAATTGTTGTCAAATCTCCAAATCGGCTCAACACGACAAATCTTTTTAAGCTCAACTGTGATTTAGGTTTTGGCTCTGATGTAAAATAACGGGGTCAAGTCAGATTTAATCAGCGGGATACGTACATTCTGTAAGGTGTCCTGAAACTGGGATAGCGAGGAGAGCTGGGACTCTGAGTGATACAGGGACAGCCCTTTCCGAAGTGTCTTCAGATCCCCCATGTTCCCCTGCTGTGGAGAGAAGCAGAAATGTTAGAATAATTAGAAGGATTAACAGAAATATCAGACACAAAAAATGGTCTGGTTCCCTAGATAAATCAAAGTGGGAACTAAAAGGGACCAAATGTACAGTAACTGTATACCCCTGTTCAAATTTTTGAAATCAGTAATATGCATTTGAGGTCAAACGTTTACATACACCTTGTAGAATCTGCAAAATGTTAATCATTTTACCAAAATAAGAGAGATCATACAAAATGCATGTTATTTTTATTTAGTACTGACCTGAATAAGATTTCACATAAAAGGTGTTCACATATAGTCCACAAGAGAAAATAATAGCTGAATTTATAAAAAGTAACCCTGTTCAAAAGTTTACATACACTTGATTATTATAACTGTGTTGTTACCTGAAAGATCCACAGCTGTTTTTTTATTTAGTTATAGTTGTTCATGAGTCCCTTGTTTGTCCTGAACAGTTAAACTGCCCACTGTTCTTCAGAAAAATCCTTTAGGTCTCACAAATTCTTGACTGTATGATTTTGAGATCTATCTTTTCACACTGAGGACAACTGACCCTGCTGAAAAAACCCCCAGCTAAAATCAGCCTAAGCTGGTTGGCTGGTTTTAGCTGGTCATCCAGCCTGGTCTTAGCTGGTCATAGCTGGTCAGCAGACTAGTTTTAGAGGGGCTTTGGCCACTTCCTTAGCTGGCCAGGCTGGTCTTAGCTGGTCAGGCTGGGAGACCAGCTAAAACCAGCTATTTCCAGTTTAAACCAGCTAAGACCAGCCTAGCCTGGTTTTAGCTGGTTTCTTTCAGCAGGGGAAGGATTCATATGCAACTATTACAGAAGGTTCTAACACTCACTGATGCTCCAGAAGGAAAAACAATGCATTAAGAGCCGGGGGGTGAAAACTTTTGAATGAAGCTGAAGAATGAAGATGTGTAAATTTTTCTTATTTTGCCTAAATACAATATTGTTTTCATTTAGTACTGCCCTTCAGAAGTTACAGAAGGTCCCCAAAAGACAAAATAAGTTAAATTTACCCTGATCTTCAAATTCGAAAAGTTTTCACCCACCAGCTCTTAATGCATCGTTTTTTCCTTCTGGAGCATCAGTGAGCATTTGAACCTTCTGTAATAGTTGCATATGACTTCCTCAGATGTCCTCAGTGTGAAAAGATGGATCTCAAAATCAACACAGCTGTGGATCATTCGGGTAACAACAACGTATTAAGAAACGTTGTTTATTTGAAATATCTTATTCAGGTCAGTACTAAATAAAAAATATGATCCCTCTTATTTTGGTAAAATTATTAACATTTTGCAGATTCTGTAAGGTGTATGTAAACTTTTGACCTCAACTGTATTTTAATGAATACTAAATACTCATAAAATTAATAATGTTTCAAAAAATTAAGCAGTACAACTGTTTTCAACATTGATAATAATAAAAAAACGTTTCTTGAGCACCAAATCAGCATATTAGAATGATTTCTGAAGGATCATGTGACTGATGATGCTGAAAATTCAGTTTTGCGTCACAGGAATAAATTACATTTTAAAATATATTCAAATAGAAAACAGTTATTTTAAATTAAAATAATATTTCACAATATTACTGGTTTTACTGTATTTCTGATAAATAAATACAGCCTATGTAAGCACAAGACACAAAATTCAGAGAAAATGTATTTTCAAAGACGTGTGGATGATTGCCAAAGGAAATGTCATTAAATACCAGATTGTGTTTTTATAAAATGTCATAAACCTATTAGAATTTGTATGTGCATAGCAAACAAAAATGTCTATGATGTATAAATCATGCATACAAGCACTGATTATTTATCCACTAAAATATAAACAAGGAAAAGAGCACTGCAATTAGTTTTTTTAATCTGTTCGTCTCTTCATGTGGAAAAAGTGTAGAAATCCATCCGTGCAACTAGAAAGATCCAAGACTGTGTGTGTGATTACAAGATAGTATCAAACTGTTTAACCCTCTAGTCTCTCTGACCACTAGTTAGTTCCTCATTGATGTCTAGTGGTTAACCAATATGGCCTAGTATATGGTCTCATCAATAATCAGTTGCTGATGCTGATGCTTCATCAAACATCAGCTAGTTATTATAAGCCTCTGAGTTGTTAATATGACTTAATTTGTAATAATGAGTGGTCATATACTGCCAACGCAGAACGCGTCCAGACAGATTTACTTCCACTTGCTTTACTCCAGATTTTTGGCATGAGCCGGACGGTCGCTGAGGGACCCAGACAGCATTAACACAGCCTGAGTGTTTATAAATACAGCTGCTGCCTGACCTCGTCTTACCATCTCCTCTGGCCTTCAGTGCTGATCAAGACAACACTTAAACACTTAAAAGTGACAGTGCTGCAAATCTCATTGTTTTTAATCGGAAGAACATAAACCAAAACAATAATCGAGCATCTAAATGCCTACAAAATGTGCTCAGTGTACTTAACGATTAAGATCTATCAATCCAAGCACCAAGAAACCACCTCCACTACGGGCATAGTACTAGAAAAACAATGTTCATGATTCTTAATGGAGCAGAATGTAGTGTCTTCAACATATCGGACTTCAGAATGATAACAAAACCCCTGCAAAAATGTTTGCGAATGAAAAATGGATAGCGGATGGCACGTGAGATGATTTCCTGAGTGGTGATCTGAGAAGAGGGTAAAAGGTAGAAGAAAGCAAAGCAGAAAGCTCTGGAACTGAGAGGTAATGTCAGTCACGCTTCATAAATAACGACCTGAGAAATTTAGCCAAAAGGCACCTGTCTGAAAACTCTTACTGCTGCATATTTGAGTGTCACAGCCATGAAATACCTCCTAAACAAGAGAAACCTTGTAAAAGGTCATGGACTTTCTTTTGTAAAACAGACAAAAAAAGTGAAAATCTCTCTACACAGTAAAGAATGAATGAACGTCCTCCATAGTAAAAGCATCTGTGTGTGATTATCCCCATTTTGGCTTTCTTGTCCCATATGTTGATGGCTGTTGTGTGCAAACAGCTCACAAAGGGATTAGTGGAGCTTCATAGAGGTTATGAACTTTTTTGGGGAAAACGGGTTGTTATAAAAGTTTGCTGCTATATCTACATGTAAGTTGCGTAATTGTCCCACATGTACTAATGAATGTAGCTAAGAAAAGAGTTTGTACTGAAAGGGTCTTATTTGATGAGAAATCTCATTTTCTGTAATTTTTTTTTTTTTTACATAAATGTTGTGTAAAAATGTAAATCTAAGGCATCTTTAAGAACTCAAAACTTTATACCCAATCAATACATATACAGTTAAGGTCTTACAGAATCTGCAAAATGTTAATTATTTTATCAAAATAAGAGGGATCATGCAAAATGCATGTTAGAATTTTTTATTTAGCACTGACCCGAATAAGATATTTCACATAAATTATGTTTACATATAGTCCACAAGAGAAAATAAGTTGAATTTATAAAAATGACCCTGTTCAAAAGTTTACATACGCTTGATTCTTAATATTGTGTTGTTACCTGAATGATCCACAGCTGTTTTTTTTTAGTGACATTTGTAGTCCCTTGTCTTTTCACATGGAGGACAACTGAGGGACTCAGTGCAACTATTACAGAAGGTTCAAACGCTCACTGATGTTCCAAAAGGAAACACGATGCATTAAGAACCGGGGGGTAAAAACTTTTTGGATTCGAAGATCAGGGTAAATTTTACTTATTTTGTCTTCTGGGAAACATGCAAGTATCTTCTGTAGCTTCTGAAGGGCAGTACTAAATGAAAAAAATATGATATTTAGGCAAAATAAGAAAAATGTACACATTCTCCATTCTGATCAAAAGTTTTCACCCCCCAGCTATTAATGCATCATTTTTCCTTCTGGAGCATCAGTGAGTGTTTAAACCTTCTGTAATAGTTGCATATAAGTCCTTCAGTTGTCCTCAGTGTCAAAAGATGGATCTAAAAATCATACAGTCATTGTTGGAAAGGGTTCAAATACACAAAAGATGCTGAAAAACCAAAGAATTTGTGGGAACTGAAGGATTTTTCTAAAGAACAGTGGGCAGTTTAACTGTTCAGGACAAACATTGGACTCATGAACAACTATCACTAAACAAAAAAAACAGCTGTGAATCATTCAGGCATCAACACAGTATTACGAATCAAGCGTATGTAAACTTTTGAACAGGGTCATTTTTATAAATGTAACTATTATTTTCTTTTGTGGATTATATGTAATCATCTTTTTTGCGAAATATCTTATTCAAGTCAGTACTAAATAAAAAATAACATGTAATTTGCATGATCGCTCTTATTTTGGTAAAACAACATTTTCCAGATTCTGCAAGATGTACGCAAACTTTTGACCTCAACTGTATATACGCAAGTAAAAATAAAAGGCATCTTCTCTATCTTCTCAACAACTTAGACTCAACAAAGGCAAAAAACACTGGAGTGAAATGAATTCCCTTCTGCTCACAGTGTTTTACTGAGCATGCATAATTGAACACAGGTTTGACCCCATGAATGAGATCTTTGGCATGGACTGATGACCCTGCAGGTAACAACATTCTTCTCCTCTTAAGCCCTACATTACACAGCTAAACACAACTCGCTATGTGGTTTACTAAATGCTTGAGGAATACAGTGACTTGCGAGTTCCGTCAGCTAAATGTCATGCAATAAAATGCTAATATTTCCTAAAGCACCAGCAGGAATGCCTTTGATCATCCATTCTTGAAAGGTACCAGGCACAATATAATACCCAGCACAAAGTTCACAATACTTGTATATTCTGAGCTTTCTTTCCTCAAAGAATTGAGTTATCAACAGAGGCAATAAAAGGAAAAGTGAGGCTTCATCCATCATCAGAGAATGAAAAATATGAAGAAGTAGCATTAGAATATTAGAGATGAGCGTATGCAATTAAACTGACAGCAACTAGTCACCTGCGCTGTCTAAATATATTGAGATGGATGTGCTATCTTTGACTATAAATCTGGGCTTGGAAAATGGGAGATGAAGACCATCTGAAAGAGAAAATTGTTAGTGACAGATCTGTATCTTTGTCTCATATAACTGTCGGAGCTCCAGGGCTTTTTGTTCAAAGCTCTGACAGTGTCATAATATGAAATCAGAGTCCTTTCAGCATCAAAGCTTTGAGATTCAGCCAGTTATACATGTAAGTCTTAGTGCAATGACATGCATTAAAGAAACAGTTCACCCACAAAATGAAAATTTCCTGAAAATTTACTCAGGCCAAGATGCAAATGAGTTTAAATTAAGCATCACATCACTTGCTCACCAACAGATCCTCTGCAGTGAATGGGTACTGTCAGAATGAAAGTTCAAACAGCTGATAAAAGCATCATAATAATCTACAAGTAATCCACATGACTCCAGTCTAACAGTTAATATTTGCTTAAACAGTTTTGGGCTGTTTTTTTTTTTTGCTTGTAAGTAGTGCTTGATCTGTGCATATTTCTCTCCTGATTCAGATGAGTCATCACAGTTGAATTTAGATCTACAAGACCATTTTTCACTCTCTCTGACCTTAGAATTATACTGGCTGATTAGTCAAATATGCATGTTTCTGTATTAAAAAATAGCCTTTTAATGATTAACTGTTTAGAATCTAAACTGGGAATGAAGCTTTGTATTTTCATGACATGTACCTTACTATCACATTATTGGTAGAATTTATAGTCTAGACTCTTACCTGGGACAACAATTGTTTGTTGTCATCCTCTAAAATCCGGACTTTAGTCTCAAGTTGGCGGATGTAGTTTGAAGATGAATCTGTACAAAGAACAAAGGGAAAAAAAATAGAGAAAATTCAGAAACTGGCAATTTTATATATTGACCATACAGTACATGAACTCACGAATTCTCTCATTATAACAAACAGCTTTTAAAGGGGTCATCGGATGCAAAACTCACTTTTACATGTTGTTTGATCATAAATGTGTGTTGGTAGTGTGTGTACACAATCATCCAATAATGATAAAAATCCACCCACTGGTATGTTTTAATCCTTATAAATAATATCCCCCTTTTCAAATCAAGCCATTCTCAGCTTCTTGGCTGTGTGACATCACAAAAACCCAGGCCGCTCCTACGACAGTTGACTGACACTAGCGTTTTACCTAAGACCTGCCCTGAGTGAGCTGTGAACAGTCCGACCACCATTGTTTCGACACCAGAACAGGGATGTAGACAAGAATGGCTCCTAAACTATTAAGGTGTTTTGTTGTTGGATGTAATAATGATCATAGCAGTTGTCATTTACTCCCGACATCTGAGCCGTTGAAGACGCAGAGGATTACTTTCGTTTTTGAAGGGAATGCGCCCCACGATCTACATAAATGCGTCTATGTTCACGCAAATCATTTGTGATCCAGCCTTACCTACAGAAGAAGTGAGTATAAGGGTTTTGTATGAATCTTTGCAAATCGCCTTTCCTAATAACGTGCTAGTTAGAAAGTTTCACGGTTAAATGCATCTAAAGTAAACAGGGCAGCTTGTCACCCCACAAAAGAGAGGGGTGGGGTGGGCAGAGCTCATTAGCATTTAAAGGGACATGCAACAAAATGGGCTGCTGTAAAAAGAGCTGATTTTGACAAGGTAAAAAAGGTGTTGTTTTACACTACCATTGAGAAATTTGAGAAAAGTATGTTATAGACTTTTCATCAAGACCCTAAAGAATCATATCAACTTGTGGAAACTGAGCATCCGATGACCACTTTAATGAATATTAAGGGAGTTTGCAAACATGATATTGATACGACAGCTCAATAAACAAGAAGTTAATATTAAGTGACTTAAATTGTCTGACTATAACACTATTGCCTGATTTTGCTCTATTTCGTCAACGGAAATAGTTTCAAACAAAGTCACAGCTAAGCCGTTGAACATCTCCAAGCAAAAACAGCCCTGTTTCATTTATGAATGAACGTGCATTTTTAAACGAATCTAGCGAGTCACTGATTCAATTACCCATTCATAAAGACTTGCTTCATTCCTGAATGAATCAGCTGTTTGAGCGAATCAAATGAATGAATGATTCAGTGATAAAATCAGTGACTTGCAGCCACCTACTGGCAGTTTTAATTTCATTTTAAAAGTATAATTAAAATGTAATTTAAATGAGTGCTTTGAAACACAAAGCGTTATTCTATGTGTTGATGTAATTTCAACCGAAACAGGAAGACAGGGCGGGACATATCCAGCAGTCCTGCCCCTTTTTTTAAATAGCCAGTAGTGTTTTGTTTATATCACAGCTTGGGTCAGAGCGGCTGGGTAAAGCTGCATTTGACAGCATATAACAGCCACAATCGCATCCATATCACATTATCTGTATAAAAAATAGCATTTTGTGTGGAAATCAAATGTGTCCGATACATTTTGTGGACTGCGACGACTCGAGCACATGATCCTCTTCGTGCTATTGTGTGTGCGCCGTGGTACACAATGCGAAAGCAGACTTCATTTTCCCCGACGGAATGCATATTTACACTGTCTGAATCGTTCCCTATCCCCTATAACCATTTACCGTACAGAAAATACAAATTCTATAAACAAGTGACTGATCTCAGCCGCAGCTTGACCATCTATTTATAGTGTAGGTGGGGCGGGACACTTCGGATTCTAGAGAGCATTTGATTGGACAGAATGTTTGATGAGAAACTGAAGTGCAGGATGATGTCATCAAAATTGTTGATCCATATTGGCGGAAGTTAGAGACTGTAAGTTTTGAAAGTTCTGTCATTGTTTTGGAGTACCCTAGCTTACAGATAACCTTAAGGCTAACATATTCATACTAAATGCCAAAAAACTTCAATTTTGATTTCATGGGGACTTTAAAACATGAATCTCAACGTGAATTTATGAATTTAATTTGACTCATGCCACCTCTGAGAATCATTAAACGCCACTTTTGTTCTTCTGTGCCACCTCTGTAGTACAAATTTAATTTTGTTAATACTGATTTCGTATGATTGTTAACTTATTCTTCTTATTCAACTTGTTCTTATTCTGTTATTTTAATTAGAATTTTTAAAACGCTTATAAATATAACTGTTTGAATTTGACATAAAAGGTGACATACTTTTAATACAATTAGAAAAATGTCATTACAATGGTTAAAGCTCCTGTAAATCACTTTAGGGAGTCAAATGTCACCTCATAATGGGAAGGCTAATTTTTATCTGAATTTTTGATTTTTAATCAGAATGTGCTCCTGAATTTTTTAAATTAGAAGCACAAGTGTTCCTAAAAATAAAAGTAAGCATAGAGCCCTGATTCCTTTTATTTGCAATTCAATCCTTTCAGCTCAGGACAGTTAATAGAGTCAAGATGATCAGCAGTCCTGTGTGGTCCGTGATTTTTCAGCCTGTGTGATTGTTTTGGCCCTCCTCGAGTTTCTCCAAACATAATTTCTTATGTTATGAAAACCGTTTTACTGTGAAAACTCCCTAAAAGCGATTTAGTCATCCCGGAATCAGAGTCATTTTGAAATAGTGCTGCTTTCTATTAGGCGCTGACATACAATACCATATCCCAGAATGCACTGCAGCTACATGAGTTAAATAGAAGACATCTGTCAAAGCAAAAGAAAGACGCTGAAAGACGAACGCTTTGCACAGTTCACATCCTACACAATCACATAAAGGCTTATACTTTCAAGAGCTCATTTAGACAACAAAGAAATCTCAAATCAGGAAATCTACACAGCCTTTGACACACACTGCTGCTTTCATTTAAGCCATCTGACGTTCGTCTCGAACCAAATCAGACGTCAAAGAAACTAGAAGCAAGGGTAAACAAACTGATCTCATGTCTGTGAAGTGAAAGCCAATGAATCAGGATTTTAAAAAAACAGATTTGGAGTAGTGGTAGAGGAGGATCTTGAAGTGTTTGGTCTTGCGTGTATGCTGCATTCCCAGCATGCCTTTTATGACCTTTTGGTGATGGAGATGCAAAAAGGAGCATGTCTGTCTCGTAATTTTACGTTGAAAATCCCTAAATTTGTATTACATACTCAAAACCCTCCTGAAAGAGACTAAGAGGTACTTAGTTATTTAAACATACTAAAATATACTAAACATACTAAAATGTACACATACAGTCATCTGGCCAAAATCGCAAAATAAACCCAAACAGGTTGATCCAGACCCAAAATAGTAAGGTATGAGATAAATATATATATATATATATATATATATATTAATTATTAAAAATAAATAAATATAAAATAAAATAAAACAATAATAATACAATAATAAAACAACAATAAAATCTAAAAAATAAATAATAAAAACTAAATGAAACAAAATAATAAAATAAAATAAAAAGTTAAATAAATTAAATAAAACAAAAAAAATTAAAATAAAATAACACAATATAAAATAAAATGAAAAAAAAAGTAAAATAAAAATGAAATTAAATGGAATAAAATTTAATGAAATAAAATAAAAAAATAAATAAAAATAAAAATGAAATACCAAAATAAAATATATAAAAGATAAATATATATAGAAAAGATATAAAATATAAAAGAACATAAATTAAATTAAAAAATGAGATAAAATGAAAAAAAATAATAATTCTAAAATAAAATAAAAATTAAATGAAATAAAAATTAAATGAAACAAAATAAAGTGTAATAAATGAAATAAAATAACAAAATAAAATAAAATGAAAAAGCTAAAAATCTAAAATAAAATAAAAGAATAAAATAAAAATTAAATTAAATAAAAATAAATGAAAATTAAATTAAAAATAAACAAAAATAACAGTGAAATAAAATAAAATATTAAATAAAGTAACAACGTAAAATGAAATAAAATAAAAAACTAAATAAAATATAAAATAAAAATGAAATGAAAGTGAAATAAAATAAAATAAAAACTAAATAAAATAATACTAAAAAATAAATAAAATAAAATAACTAAATAAAATAAAATAAAACAAAATAAATATTTTATGTAGAAAAAAGAATACAGATGGGGGAATAACAAAACAATAATTATATTTAGATATCATTATGCAAATATATTTGCTTGCTGAATGCAGCAGTTGACCAATCAGAATCAAGTGTTTGAGTCATTTATTACATAATTATAATTCCTAGTTTCTTTCTATTTGAATTACATAATACAATGTCAACAATACAGTTTCTGTTTTTTAACCACAAATATCTAAGTACTGCAAATTCCAGAAGACAGATATCATCATGAGGGTGATGTGGGTGCCATGCATTGGCATCATTCAGGAGCAAAGACTAAAGAGATTAGCTTAGTTTAAGAGTATGCACACGCTCGCACAAACAAACAGAGTGTGTGTCACACAGGAACTGAGTAAGGATTTTGTGATTATACAGATAAAGATAACAAAGGCCTTCAATGACAGCAGAATGAGTCATCATCATAAGGATTTCTTGCTTTCATTCTCTCTTAAAGACCAAGCGCCTCTTTAATGACTGAACCTTAAAATTATATTTTATATAGAACCATATTGAATTATTTACATTGCACAAGAATTCAAATAATAAAACATACTAATGTACTATTTATATTTATTTATATTTCATACAGTACATATTAAACGTTTGAAGTCTGTAAGATTTGAAAGATTTTAAAGAAATTAACAAGGATGCATTAAATTGATCAAAAGTGATCGTAAAGACTTCTAAACAGCACTACATTTCCACAAAAATTAGTTTGAGATTTCACACTATCACTCCTCAGAAAGATGTTAACAACATTAGTCAAGGATGGGCCGTCCAACCCTTTGAAATGAGATTCAAAGGCTTGTCTCCTGTGCCCTTTAAACCCAGAACTAATAAACCATGGCCAATCCTTATTCTCCAATCAATCATCTTAAGCATTCCCTCGCCATTTTGTACATTTCATAACAGTGAAATCAATAATCAAGACTGTTATCACCACTAGGTGTCACTGCAGCCTCTTACTTGCCTACAGTATCTGATGATCCTCTAATGAGGAGCGCCAAATGATTCACTGTTTGTTTTTTATTCATCTTTTCTTTCTGACAACAACACATGCATGAAATTTGCAATTTGTTTGGTAATTTAATTTAAATAACTCTGGGATGGACACATGTTTATGGGCCCACCAGAACCGTAGTGGTAAGTGCTTCGTTAATCCTCTTTGCCAATCCTTGTGACCCTATAATCTAACTACAGTACATCTGATCACCTGACGCACAGCCAAGCTGATTAGCAAGGCTGTCTACAAAGCCTGACCGGTTCTGCCACGTACATAACCCCATGGCGTTCCCCACCTCTGACCGGAGAAAGACGGAGCGGAACGCGGAACGCTCCACTCCCTCCCGCTCCATTCACAGCCGGAGAGTCTTTTATCTCCGCAGGGCTGCAATGCAGCAGGAACTCTTTGAACATGCGAGAAAAATAGTTTTCTACACCCCTCCGTAATGTTTTGTTGGGTAGCCCACAGAAATGAGGCATACGCCCAGATTTGAATACAACCATAATGGACAATTGTACAAGCTTTCAACTGTTGACAGTGGAAAAAACGAAGGGGATTATGAAACTTACACACATACACATTCAAAATAGACAAAAACAAACGCCCCCGGGTTATCACACAGAGTTTGACGGGCGACATAAGACAACCCCGGTGAAGTAAGCTTTAAGGGACGGTCGTGAGAGAACGTCGCCCACCTCTGCTCAATTAGACATTCTCTGCCGCACAGCGTCCGCCTCTATGCGCACAAGCACTGTAGGCTCTCCAACTGAGCACGCAACGTAACATTCAACTCTAACAAGCTGTCCTACTGTGTCTTTACAGAAACGGAGAGAAACACGTGTTCGCGGTAATGCCAGATCTATGCGCTATCGTGCTGGCAACATCTCAGGGTGCGCTTGACTTAATTGGAGAGACACTGTGATGTGGAATAGCCTCGGAGAAAGTCTCCCTCTGTCTTATCTGATCCTGTCATAGTAGTGACCCACTTGTGGTGCCATGTTTTTACTCTTTCTGTCGAATGTGTCTGTGGTCAGTGTTTTTAGCGTTTACGTAAATTAAAATATTTTCAGTTAAAGGTGACATTACGCCCCTTGTTACAAGATGTAATATAAGTCTCAGGTGTCCCCAGAATGTGTCTGTGAAGTCTATATTATTTTGAAAATGCCTGAGTGGAAGCAGAAGTGCATGTCTCTTTAAATGCAAATGAGCTGCTGTTCCCCTCCCCCTTTTCCAAAACAGGGCTGTGCCTTTACAGCTCATACCTCAGATACTAAAAAACATCTGTTTGGTTTGATTATCTTGTCTATCACGCTGATATTCAT
Source organism: Labeo catla (assembly GCA_012976165.1). Classification (NCBI taxonomy): domain Eukaryota; kingdom Metazoa; phylum Chordata; class Actinopteri; order Cypriniformes; family Cyprinidae; genus Labeo; species Labeo catla. The sequence goes on along the minus strand of VONZ01000006.1, from coordinate 842,734 downwards.
TGTTTTAAACCATATTAGTTTAAACTTCTGATATACAGTTTTCTGAGCGCACACATCCAAAACGCGCACAGAAAGCGGCTGTCACACAGTACTAAGTTATCTTTCATGTCGTATTGCGCTTAAACTGTCAATTTCACACAAGTTTATGTTAAAAACACACGAGTTACAAAAACGAGTTATGTCTGTGAAGGTAAACAGCTGGGAAAGAAATCCAAAAACCAAACTAAAACATTCTCTTAACTGATATTATATAACATTTTTTAGGATTTTTTTTTTTTGAAACTTGGTAATAGTTTTGCCACTTTTTTGACACAAACAAAAAAAAAAAAACACAACTTGTCAAGACGTATGACTTTTTTGTGATTTTTCACAGTTTTAGAATAAAACTTCTTTTGAAAAATATCCCTGTATATTTCACAAATATTATCTTTGTGCATTTTCATAAACTTCTATAACTTTTTTACTTTTACTTTTTGCTAGCCCTCTAGAAATACAAACATTAAATAATTAAAAAAAAAAACATCAAACAATGAAAGAATGAAAACTAATAAAATAAAAATTTCAAAATTAAAAATTAATAGGGCTGCAATGATTCCTTGATTCTGTTCAAATATTTGATTTAAAAAATCAAATTGCATTTTGCCCATGTTGTGTAATTGGCAAAATAACGGAAGTAGCACATTCCACATATTAAACCCATTTAAAAATCATAATAAAGCACAATGCTATTAAGAATTCACAAACGCTATGATTCAATTAAATAAATAAATGTGATGCAGGTTTAATATATGCGCTTTCAATATTTACATGCGTGTAGGTTATGTATGTGCTTGTCAAAGTGGCTCCGTTCACAGTAAATGCTGCTCCACACAAACTGTTATCATTTACATGTGTGGAGCGTCTCAAACTCCATCTCTGCATGTTGTTGTGAGTTTGGGTTTATCATAACGTTCATCTGGGAACGCAACGTACGCTGTTTAATCAGATTTGTAAGATAAATCATTCATAAACCTGCACAAACACAGGAGAATACATCTGTATCTTTCTCAATATGCTAAAAGTTCAAAAAAGTTTAAACCCTCACTCTGAGTTTACACGTTTTGATGTCCACATATTCAAGAAATTACAGTGGCTGTAGCATTTCTGTCATTAAGAAATTGCCACATATTAAAGATTAAATGGACATTTGAATGAAATGTTATTGAGTCAATATTAAACAGGATTAGATTGTGCAGTAAAGCATAAAAACTATCACCCTCTGCAGTCATTTGTTATAACGTGTAATGTACGTTAGCTCTATTGTTTATAATACATTACGTATTTTAACAGTTTTGTTCAGTAAAACCATATGATTACTTGCTTTTGATTTGAACTAATTATTATTGCCTCATTGCTATTATATTTGTATTTTAAGTCATTTTAAAGGATTTTGTTTACACAAAAAAATATATATAATTATCAGATTACTCGATTAATCATCAGAATAATCAACAGATTACTCGATTACCAAAATAATCATTAGTGACAGCCCTAAAAATTAATATTAAAAAATATTAACCCTTGCCATGTTACGGGTTTCAGCTAGAGTCACATTAAAGTGACAAAAAGGTCAAGGAATATCGGTTAGCCGTTCCAATGCACATATGGAAAATCTGAGTTTGAATTTTGCTTGAAATATATCTGTAACCCTAATATTTATCTATAATTTCCTGTTCTCTCCCAACTATAAATCAATAAAAGTGACAAAAATGGTCACAGCTGTGGCTCAGGTCAAGGAACCTGCAGGTTAAAGTCCAACTTCGGTCACATTCCTGTCAACACTCCACCTTCCTATCAAAATAATTAAAAATAAATCAAGATAACAGTCCAAAAACAGTTAGATACTGTAGTAACTGTTTTGCAGGTTGGCCCAAACGCTCACACTATTAATTTGTTAGTAAAATATATATTCTCACACGAGTTTCCACAGAATGAATGTTACTATATGGCCAAGAAATAAAAAATACCAAACAAAGCAAAAGCAGCATATGTTCTTTACAGGTGGACAAACATTAGCATGCAATGACCGAATGGACCTCAGAGGCGAATAACTCAGAGGACTTTGATCTCCCGCACACACTGGTTACATAACTTACATAATCTTCGCCTTGTGATGTCTGGAAACACTGAAGAAATTACAGTACCGGTGTGGACGAGACGTTTTCAGTGCCAACTTTTGCAGTTCTTGATTTGCACACAGCCACCCAGGCAGGTTGACTGCTGGAATCAATAAAAAGCTCATTAGCTTTTCCAGTTGACCCCACATTCGATTCATACATAAAGTAACACTCTACAAAAACAACTCTGCACCCCTCCCACCTTGCATGGGTGTACAAGTCCCCGTGCAAGGGAAATAAGCTTTGGTAGGACGGAGGCCCAGGAATGATTTCAATTACTGCAAGATGTGGAAGTGGGGCTAGCCAAACAGTGAGGCATTGTTCCACACCGCTGTGGTCCGTCTCGCTGGTGTTAAGCATTTCCCCATGAAACCTGAAGCCGGTTGATATTCAAAGGGGACTGGATACAGTCCACCCTGTAACTAGAACATCGATCCCCTCTAGCAAAAGTTACCAGGAACTAAATACGTTTCTCAGGTAACAATTGCTACAATTCATAGATAGGCTTCTCATAACAATGTTAAGCATGGAAAATATGAAATGATCCATGAGAGATGATTTGACATAATTACGAAGATGAAAATCATTAAATTTTCTATGATAAAACTGTTGTTGTAGCATAAAAGGTGTTAACTGAAAAGCTAAATATTTAGACATTGAAGTCGCACAAACGTATGAAGACACTTTTTGAGTTTGAGTTTATTTAATTATGTATTTGAAAATTAATTTTGAGTAACAATTTCTAAATATAAAATAAAAAAAATAAAATAAAAGAACAAATTCATAAATAATAAATATTATAAATTAAAATGAATAAATAAAAATTTCTAAATATAAAATTTTATGTAAAACTAAATGTATAAATTTCTCTCTCTCTCTCTCTCTATATATATATATGTTTACATATATATATATATATATATATATATATATATATACAGAAAGTTATACTATATATACACTACCGTTCAAAAGTTTGGGGTCAGTAAGACTTGTAATAGTCTTTAAAGTAGTCTCTTATGCTCATCAAGGCTGCATTTATTTGATTAAAAATATAGAAAAAAAACAGTAATATTGCAAAATGTTTTTACAATATAAAATAATGTTTTTTATTTTAACATACTTTAAAATAGAATTTATTCCTGTGATGAAAAGCTGAATTTTTATCAGCTGTTACTCCAGTCTTAAGTGTCACATGATCCTTCAGAAATCATTCTAATATGCGGATTTATTATTAGAATGATCAATGTTGGATAATATCAACAGTTGTGCTGCCAAATATTTTTTGGAACCTGTGATTTTTTTTTTTCAGGATTCTTTCATGAATAACAAGTTTAAAAAGTACAGTGTTTATTCAAAATATAAATATTTTATAACAATGTAAATTATTTATTATTAACTTTTAATAAACTTTTAATTATTAACTTAATACATCCTTGGTGAATAAAAGTATTAATTTCTTAAAAAAAAAGAAACAATAAAAATGTACTGACCCCAAACTTTTGAACGGTAGTGTATATATAAATGTATTATATATATATATATATATATATATATATATATAAATGTATAATATTTTTATTTCTGAATTTGTATTTTATTTCTTATTTCTGAATTTGTAACACATATATATAGAACACTATTTTAAGTAACAATACGTACAAAATCATAATATAAATACAGTATTATATATATAACAGTATTTTAAATAACTTACAAATATGAAATTTAAAAATAACACAAATAATAATTTATATAACTCAAAAATGAACAAATTAAAATGTGAATAAAATTATTATAGTTTTAGTTTATGCTACAAGGAAAATGTCTCTAAATAGCAATAAGGGTAGGCAGCGCTAAGAAAAATCAATGCTGTTGAATATTTTTAAATAACTAAAAAAAATCTTAAATAAAAATATATAAATATATATATATATATTAAATATTACATAATATATAATATATAATATTTTAAACATTAAATGTCTAAATGTAACTTCATATGCAATGACATTCAGATATTTTAAAGTGTGATTTGCAGGTAAGTGTGCAAATACTTTTGATAGCAATCGACACTTTACAGACATCTCAGAATCAGTTACATAACATTATCTTGCTGTCTCGTGTTCCCTACAGTGGCTAGATAAGAGTTCAGCATTATTCAGAGATACAGTCTCCCTGCAGTTCCTACAAACTACTGATGACTCATGTCCACTCCATCAGATGTTATCCAACCATAAATGACACAAGATTCTGCAAAAACACTTTCAAAGAGCTCATAATAGAAAATATAACCTTCCTCTCATCAACGAGGGAGACCAAATTACAGCAAAGTCAAGACCGACTCCCTTTTCAGAGCAATTGCCAATGACAAGTATAGAATTAAACAGTCTGCTTCCTGTAAAACAACCTTGGCACCGAGAGGCAAAGGCAGGAAGCTCTGGCGCAGGTATCCAGTTCAGATTGCACAAGCTCAGCAGGGAATGCGGCTCACACATTAACAATCACGAGATGTGCTGATTTCACTCATTAACTGTGTTATGAAACAGGCTCCGGTGCTGGCCCCGTGGGCACGTCTGCAGCGCTGCTGTCAGGGCAAATACAGAGAGCCTTCTGATGTGAGCTGCAATGACAGAGATGAAACTACAGGGCATTAAATGCACAGTAGAGGCATGTCCAGACTAATACTAATGTCAAAGCACATCGTATCACTCACTCACAGACAAATATTATGTAGGTTCTCATGCAGACTGTCATTTTCCTGGTTGTTAAAATAATCTGTTCCAAAGATGCCGACAGAGGCAATTACAGGTGTAATTCTTATTATGGCAAATTCAGTTTAAGTGGGAAAACAAAATCATCTAAAATAGCAGATAATAAATATTCAAATATTCGGATGATAACATAGTCTGTGGTTTTGACTATGTTTGACTATTTCAAGAAATGATAAATGTATTAAGCAAGGATGCATTAAATTGATCAAATGTGACAGTAAATTGATTTATAATGTTACAAAAGATTTCTATATCAGATAAATGCTGCTCTTTTAAACTTTTCAATTCATCAAAAAATCTTATGTAAATAAATATGTAGAAGAAATGTAAAGAATGTAAATATAGACTGTAAAATATATGTGACCCTGGACCACAAAACCAGTCATAAGGGTCAATTTTTCAAAATTGAGACTAATACATCATCTGAAAGCTGAGTAAATAAGCTTTCCACTGATGTATGGTTTGTAATGATAGGAAAATATTTGGTCAAGATACAACTATTTGAATATCTGGAATCTGAGGGTGCAAAAAAATCTAAATATTGAGAAAATTGCCTTTAAGTTGTCCAAATGAAGTTCATAACAATGCATATTACTAATCAAAAATTAAGTTTTGATATATTTACAGTAGGAAATTTACAAAATATCTTCATGGAACATGATCTTTACTTAATTTCCTAATGATTTTTGGCATAAAATAAAAACCAATAATTTTGACCCATACAATGTATTTTTGGCTATTGCTACAAATATACCCCAGCAACTTAAGACTGGTTTTGTGGTCCAGGGTCACATATATGTATTTTTGTATCGATTAAGGATGCATTAAACTAATCAAAGGTGACAGTAAAGACATTTATAATGTTGCAAAAGTTTTCCATTTCAAATAAATGCTGATTTTCTAAACTTTTAATTCATCAAAACAAAATTACATTTTTAAAAATATATATTAAAATATATATAATAATATTTTTTATCGAGAAAATGCTGACTTACAAGAGGTTTCCTGTAAAAACATCATTTTGAAAAAAGTATATGTATATATGTATATATATATATATATATATATATTATTTACATTATATAGTTTAGCTATAAAACAATATTTGTTTTAAACATTGTTTAAATTTTTTTTTTAAATTGTGATTCTTCAGAAATCACACATATATATATAAAACTAGGTAAAATATGGTAAAACATTTTTTATTAATGTTTTTAAATTAAAATATTTTATTATTTTAAATTTTATTATATATATATATATATATATATATATATATAGTTGATCTAAAAAATAAAAATATATTTTTAAATTTTAAAACATTAATAAAAAATTAGATTTTACCATATTTTACCCAGTTTTTATGTATATTCTGTCATTTTTACACTCTAGCTATATCAGTGTCACAACATTAGCTTGGCAACATCCTAACATTAGCTTCTATTGGATTAATAGTCTGCTTCATGTGAAGATCACTATTATTTATCTATATTCACAGTTTTATATATATTACAATATTTATCTTGTAACGCTTCACTTTAGTTAGTGAACTGCCTTGCTCTCTATGGCCTATCTAGGCAGCTTCACTGTAAAAAATAAAAAACACAATTTGTTGAGTCAGCTTAAAATAATTTGTTACCCTGCTGCCTTAAAATTTTAAGTTCAGTTAACTAAAATAAGTTCAGTCAAATTGAAATGTTAAGTTGTACTAAGTAACAACTTAGATATTTGTGTTTGTTAAACTTAACAGATGGGTAAGTAACCCAGCTGCCTTAAAATGTTAAGTTGATTCAACTCAAATATCTGAGTTGTCACTTAGTATAATTTAACATTTCAAGTTGAATAAGCTTTTTCTGAGTTGACTGAACTTACAATTTTAAGGCAGCCAGGTTACAAATTATTTTAAGTTGACTCAACAAATTGTTTTTTACAGTGTTACTAGGTTTTTGAACAGTGTTCTTCCTTGTAAAATTCCCACAGAGTAGATTCCGAACAGTAAATCCGATGTAACTGAAGATTTCAGGTTACATATCACTATCGAGACAATTCCAGGAAGAAGGAAATAACTAATGGGAAAGGTAAACTACAAAACCATTGTGATTCATTCATACTTTCTACATTCACATAAACCGTCTTCAAAACAATAGCTCTATGTCAAGCCACAAATATAAAAATACCATTCAGACAATGACATATCATGCTGAAGGAAACACCAGAAGGCTTCATGTGCTGCAGAGCGCAGCATGTGTCAGTGACAGAGCGTGTGCTTATATGACGCAGCCCACGGGCGTATTTGAATGTCAACAAATGCTTTTCCTGTATCCTCAACGGGGTCCGCAGCCTAAACAGCCAGAGGCGGAGAAAAGACAGGGGGAGGAAAAGAAAAAGAGCGAGAGAAGGAGACAGACCGAGGAAGAGCGGGGAGAGAAAAAGAGGAAGAGTGTGCATGTGCCCTTGTGCACGCAGCCTCGTGCAGAAACGCCACTGTCACTATCAATCTCTGTCTGCAGCACTGAGAGCAGGGGTGTAATAAGGCGGCAAAGACGTGAGTCAGTCGTGCCCCCCGCCACTTACACAAACATCATGCACGCTGCTTGGCAACCACACCACGACCCTCATGAACAACACACATCCCTCGATGCTCAGTTGAGACCCAGAATGCAGCAGTGCCACACGACGGCCCACGCATTCTTAATGAACGAGTACAAGTAGCCTACATTCACTCTTAGAACGAAAGGTACAAAAGCCATATTTACCCTTAAAAGGTGCATTTTAGTACTTTAAAGATTTCTGTCATTAATTACACACTCTCACACCGTTCCAAACCTGTAAGACCTTCATTCATCTTCGGAGCACAAATTAAAATATTTTTGATGAAATCTAAGAGCTTTCTGACCCTGCATCTATGGATCTGGGCTACTTTAACACTGTCGCCGCAGGTTGTGTTTCATGTCCGTGGGTTGAAGGGACCCCAATAACGTGATATTTAGCCCCTGGAATGTGAATTTTACCAGTGGAACCCTACCAAAAATATGTATTTTATCCTCCCAGAACGCGTTTTTTACCAAGGAGATCCCCCGAAACACCATTGGGCTACTTTTGAGTAGCAATTGGGTGGGTTTTGCTATGAAAACCTGGCAACCCTGTCCTGCATAGACAGCAACGACCACCACGTTCAAGGCCCAGAAAGGTAGTAAGGGCATTGTTAAAATAGTCCATGCGACATCAGTGGTTTAACCGTAATTTTAGGAAGCTACAAGAATACTTTTTGTGTGCAAAGAAAACTAATTCTTGCACACAAAAAGTATTCTCATAGCTTTGTAAAATTAATTTTGAACCACTGATGTCACATGGACTATTTTAACAATGCTCTTACCCTCTTTCTGGGCCTTGAAGGTGTCAGTTGTGTTGCTGTCTGTGCAGGGTCAGAAAGCTCTTGGATTTCATCAAACACATCTTAATTTGCGTTCTGTATGTAAAATGAATGAAGGTAATTAATGACAGAATTTTCATCTTTGGGTGAACTGTCCCTGTAAAGGAACACTCCACTTTTTTGAAAATAGGCTCATTATCCAGCTCCCATAGAGTTAAACAGTTGAGTTTTACTGTTTTCAAATCCATTCAGTCGATTTCCGGGTCTGGCGGTAGCACTTTTATCATAGCTTAGCATAGATAATTGAATCTGATTAGACCGTTAGGATCTCGCTCTAAAATTACCATATGTAATGATGATATTTTTTCTATTTAAAACTGTAGTTACATTGTGTACTAAGACTGACAGAAAATGAAAAGTTGCGATTTTCTAGGCTGATATGGCTAGGAACTATACTCTCATTCTGGCGTAATATCATGAGTGCAGCAGGCACAATGATATTACGGAGCACCTGAAAGTGACCAGCACTAAGTTTGTGTAGATGCAGAGTTGGTGCACCCTGCTGCGTGCTGCACCCATGGTACGGCAGCAAAGTTCCTTGATTATTACGCCGAATTGAGAGTATAGTTCCTAGACATATCAGCCTAGAAAATTGCAACTTTTCATTTTAACTACAGAAGAATTAAGTTTTAAATAGGAAAAATATTGAAACTCTTTGGTAATTTTTGAGCAAGATGCTAACAGTCTAATCGGATTCAATGATCTATGCTAAGCTATGCTAAAAGTGCTGCAGCCAGACCCGGAGATCGGCTGAATGGTTTTGAAAACAGTAAAACTCAACTGTTTAACTCTAGGGGAGTTGGAAAATGAGCCTACTTTCAAAAAAAGTGGAGTGTTCCTTTAAAAGTAGAGTTTACCCTGTCATTATTCATTTTTTCTTATGTCATTTTGCATCTGTATGCATTTTAGAGCTGCCCCCTAATAGCTGACTGTTAGTTAACAAGACGAGGCTTGGTCGACCAAAAAAAAAATTCCACAGAAAGTGGCAAAGTCATACAGTCCGTGACGGACAGTTCGTTAACGGCTGGTCTATGTAGTAATATAGTACATCAGGCAGGACATCCAAACACTCACCTATCATTTATCAACCTCAAATATGGCTTTTCATCTGAAATATGTAAGCAGTAGTAACTTTACATGCCAGCTCAATCTAACATAGAAAAATGTGTGCTATTCAATTGTCTATCATGCCCACTGCATGACAGATGGATGCGCCGGTGTGATCACTTGCTCTTAAAATACTCTGTCATTTTTTGTCATACAGATTAAAGTAATACATCTTGCGAATATGCACTCGGAATAACAACAAAATATTGCGCTTTTGTAAAATAATGAAAGCAAACAGGATGCGCTTTCTGTCGTCTCGTTCTCTGTAAACATGAGTGGAAACCTCGAAACTCCATGTATACTTGCCTTACAGAGATGAAAAATATATCTATAGATAATGAAGTGTCTACTTTTAAATGAACCAATTCAAATAGAAACCAAACATTCCCAGGTTATGTAATTCATATGAAACTTGCATACAGGTGCATCACTACTGTGGAGATGATGAGACAGTATCACCAACTTCATCTCTTAAGCCGAAAACAAAGAAAGCATTAGTTCATCAATAGATTATTAAAACATTAGTGCAGGCTCCTTGCTGTTTTTCCCTGACAAATTTCCCTGACATAATTGTTATATCTGTCGGAGTGCTGTGGCAAGCTTTTTTTTGCATGCGCCTGATTGCTTATTAAGCTATGTAGGCAATTAAAGGCTCATCATTATGATTTATATGGTTTATTAATAAACATGCGGCTAATAGTCAACTAATGCTCGACTACTAATCGACCAGTAAAATCTTTAGTCAAAGGCAGCCCTAATGCGTTTTCATGTTTCTGTTGAACACAAAAAAATGACATTTTAATAATCTTAGTGAGGCTATTTTCCATACAACAACAGTTTAAAAGCAATCAAGCTCCAAAAGGGACAAAACACCTTATAAGTCTTATAAGATTAGCCCATGTGTCTAAGGAAGTCTACAGAAACCATATGACAGTTTGTGTGAAATGTGACCCTGAACTTTCCATTGATGTATGGTTTGTTAAGACAGGACAATATTTGGCTGAGATACAGCTATTTGAAAATCTGTAATCTGAGGGTGCAAAAAATCACCTTCAAATTAATTTTTTAGCAATGTATATTACTATTCAAACATAAAGTTTTAATACATTTACGGTAGGAAATATACTTCACATCAGTCACTATTCTCTCCAAATGACTTTTTTTAGTCACCACAAAATGCAGTTATTTAGGAAATCACTGCATAAAATACTTCCTTTGAGTTCCCTAGAAAAAAAAGACAACAGCATATGGGTGAGTAAATAATGACAAAATGCTCATATTTGCGTGTATTTTATGCATCCCACTTTTAGAAAATGCAAATCAATCTGCACAGTCTATTAAGAAAGCAGATGAAAAACAGCAAGCAACACAATTAAGGCAAGGAACAATAAAAAATAGCCTTTTAAAGATTCCTTTGCTGCAGAACAACCCACTGCTGAGTGTCTAATTAATGAGTTTCACTTTGCCAGGATGCAGAATTCACTTAAAATGCAGTTACTAAGTCATTCTGGAAGGACTATAGCCATTTTGCCGACTGTGTTTTTTCAAGCAGGCTCTGAAAGCTGTAATCATCTTACAGCAGAAATCTGTAGATTAGCAGAAGGGCATATGCTCGCTCTCCCACTGCATTTCCCCCCTTGCCCTCTCTCCATTTTGAACTCGATGTTTGTCTTCTTAAAGAGGTGTAAATTGCCCAGGGGTCATCTGTTTGCTTTACTGAACTCATAAGAGTGAATCACGCTGTGTGTTCTCTCAGCGAAGAATGATGGCACAGTGTGCGTTTACTGCGAGGTAATTGTCACCATGAGTTTTGTGAGTGATTTTGAAAAACACACAGCAATGAACGTGCCCACGGCAATGCCATATTATGGGCTTATCTGGTCATATGGTTATTTTATCGCTTATCTACAGGGTTTAAAACGACACCGGGGAGTAAAGCACTTAATGGCGGTGAAGGAAAAGCAGAGCATGTCTCCAGACAGCACTCTGGGGAGGAGCTATCAGAGGAACTGCTGACACCTCACTTACCATGAATGTGAATGGAGAAGATCACAACTGCCATGCTCAGAATGCAAACCTAATGCATTGCTTACTGCCTAGTGGTTTTAAAAATAGAATTGAAACAGTATTTTAAATAGCAGTATGCTGCATTGTTAGACAGATGAATAATTGGTTTAAAGGTTTAGTTTACTTCCAGAATAAAAATTTCCTGATGATTTACTCACCCCTATGTCATCCAAGATGTTCATGTCTTTCTTTATGCCATTTCTTCTTTATGCCAAGGTCTTTGAGGAAAACATTCCAGGATTTTTATCAATATAGTGGACTTTAATAGGGATCAGCGGGTTGAAGGTCCAAATTGCAGTTTCAATGCAGCTTCAACAGGCTCAACACAATCCCAGCTGAGGAATAAGGGGCTCACCTAGCAAAACAATTTGTCATTTTCTAAAAAAAAAAAAAAAAATTCTATACTTTAACCACAAATGCTCATCTCGCACTAGCTTGACCTCACGCATTACGTAAGCATGCACTAATGAAAATGCAAAGAAAGTCAAATGGCCTTTACAGAAGAAGATAAAACAACAATGTCGGACCATTTTGAAGTCGAAGAAAATTAGATGGATTTTTTTGCCATGCCCTACCTCTTTGAACCAAAGTACACAGATGAAGAACTAACCATGTGACTTTTCCAACGTGATTATGTAATGCGTGAAGTCCATAGACGTGCATCCCAGTGCTGGTGCAAGATGTGCATTTGTGGTTAAAAACTATATAATTTCTTATCGACTGAAGAAAGAAAGACATGAACATCTTAGATGATATGGGGGTGAGTTAATTATCAGGAAATTTTTATTCTGGAAGTGAATTAATCCTTTAACAGACATTTTTCACAATTTCTTCTTAACAGTTCTTCAAAATACTAATCTAATAATAAATCTAATAAAAAGTAAACAAATCTATATATTTCCAGCGACATACAATTAAATAACCATTATTTAACAATAAAAAACCCTAAAAAAACCTAACCTAAATTTGTACAAAAATACTTTTGACTCTTCAGTCAGTGAAAGACACTTTTGGTTCATCTGTCTCTCTGAAAACCGAAGGTCAAATTTAAAAGGAGAAGTCCATTTCCAGAACAAAAATTGACAGATAACATACTTACCCCTTGTCATCCATGATGTTCATGTCTTTCTTTCTTCAGCCGTAAAGAAATTATGCTTTTTGAGGGAAACATTTCAGGATTTTTCTCCATATAATGGACTTCCATGGTGCCCCGATTTTGAACTTCCAAAATGCAGTTTAAATGCAGCTTCAAACGATCCCAAATGTGGTTGTAAACGATCCCAGCCGAGAAAGAAGGGTCTTATCTAGCGAAATCATCAGTTATTTTGATAAAAATAATAAAATGTATATACTTTTTAATGTCAAACACCCATCTTGTCTTGTTCTGCCTGAACTGTTGTAGAAAAATTCCCATCTCATGTTCTCCCTCAACTTCAAAATCATCTTATATCGCTGTTTTACCTTTTTTGTTAAGGGTGTTTGATCTTCTTTGCATGTTCACTTTGCAAAGACTGGGTCAGTATTTATGCAGCGATGTAGGATGATTTTGAAATAATTTTTGAAGTTGTAGGAAAAAATACGATTGGAGTTTTTCGACAAACCCTAACTGTCTTGAACCAGAATACACAGAGTTCAGGGAGAGCAAGACAAGACGAGCGTTTGAGATTAAAAAGTATTTAAATTGTTTTTTTGTTTTTTTTTATGAAAATAACCTATCATTTTGCTAAATAAGACCATTCTTCCTCGGTTGGGATCGTTTACAACCACATTTGGGATCGTTTGAAGCCACATTTAAACTGCACTTTGGAAGTTCAAACTCGGGGCACCATATCAGTCCATTATATGGAGAAAAATCCTGAAATGTTTCCATCAAAAAACAATTTCTTTACAACCAAAGAAAGAAAGACATAAACATCTTGGATGACAAGGGGGTGAGTACATTATCCGTAAATTTTTGTTCTGGAAGTGGACTTCTCCTTTAACAGTGCATTGAGGGATTGTACATTATGGGATGCACATTTTGGCATGTGCAGTTTGTCATGCAGATATTCTATGCATACAGAATGTGCACACTCTGCACATACAGTATACTGCATTCCTTAAGGAGTTTGTGAGGTAGTATGTCATCGGCTTTCTGGTTACAGTAACATTGCATTATTCTCATTTGTCTTGTCCATCATCACACTAAGGCAAAGGAACACAAAGGTAAAGATAAAGGAACCCATTTGTTTGCATATATAGCTATGCAATATGGAAGCTGTGCAGTTAAGCATCTATGCAATTGTTTTGTCTGCACACCTTTAAATGTGCATTCAGTGACTTGATGAATAACCTGTTATTATCCACTACATGTCTGACAAAAGAACAATCTTAATACAGACTGAACTGACTGACACACACCCTATGAAAATATGCAGACATGAGCAAAGTTCAGTCCAACTAACAGTAAATTACTGAAACTCTGTTTTGTTTCTGCTCCACAGTGCAGAAAAAAAAGAAACATGAATGAAAGAGAAAAGATTTTACAAACACATTATGAGAGACTAAAAACCTGTTGCAACAAACAGAAAAAATTGAATTAACTACACATTCCAGAATGATCCAAGGACATTTCTTCAGAATGCACATGGTGTATCATCAACATTAAAAGTCAACACGGGGGTTTTGGGGTCTCCCAGCTTGCTGCAGACTTGGCTTGATTCAAAAATAGAGCAGTGAATAAGCGGGTGGCGGAGCGCAGCTCCGAGAAACGTGTGGGGAAGATAGACGGCATACCAAGGTATTGATAAGAATGTATCCTAGCAACAAGCCCCAGTGTTTGACTAAAGGGCCTGCCAGTGCTTTAGTATTATACCTCCAGCCTCTGCCAAATGAGCTTTCTCTTTCCTCCTTTCACTCTCCCTCTGCTTTTCTCAGTGCACACACATGAATTCAGCATCCACAGACTGCAGTGCAACTCATACCAGAAGAGGAAACAGCATTATTCCATTTTCTTATTCAAATATTCTCAGTTTTATGCATGATCTATTTGCTGCGCACATGACTCACTCTTTGATTGCACATCTTATCCTGAGTAATCACATGATTAGTGGGCAAACAGTTCACACCCACAATAAAGGACGAATCTCAAAACACTATTGCAGATTACACGATATGGATTTTATTGCCCTACGTCTATGCCATTAAGCATTTAATGTATTGGAAGTAGGGTGTGTGTGTAAAAACCCTAAATGGCAAAAGGAATTATTTGGGAGAAGATGTTTAAAGGAATAGTTCCTAAAATGGAATTTGCTGAAAATGTACTTTGTTTCTTCATCAGAACAGATTTGGAGAAATTTATTCGTCATAATGAAAATTTAAACAGCTGATAAAAACATCACAATAATTCACAAGTAACCCGCAAGATTTCAGTCCATCAGTTACCATTTGTGACCCTGGACCACAAAACCAGTCATAAGAGTAAATTTTCTGAAATTGAGATTTATACATCATGAATAAATAAGCTTTCCATTGATCTACGGTTTGTTAGGATAGGACAATATTTGGGTGAGATATAACTATTTGAAAATCTGGAATCTGAGGGCAGGGTTGCCAGGTTTTCACAACACAACCCACCCAATTACTACTCAAAACTAGCCCAAAACTAGCCGAGTCGGTGATGAAAAGGTAGCCCAATCCCATGAGAAAACCACGGACTTGGCAACACTGTCTGAGGGTGCAAAAAATCTAAATACTGAGAAAATCGCCTTTAAAGTTGTCCGAATTAAGTTCTTAGCAAAGCATTTTACTAATAATAAATAAATATATATTTATGGTAGGAAACTTACAAAATATCTTCATGGAACATGATTTTTACTTAATATCCTAATGATCTTTGGCATAAAAGAAAAATTTATCATTTTTGACCCATACAATGTATTGCTGGCTATTGCTACATATACACCCAAGCTACTTATGAGTGGTTTTGTGGTCCAGGGTCACAAATCACTTCAAACCATTGCAGCTAAAATAAAAGTCATCTATCCATAATATTGCTACCTCCAGCGAAAATTTGTTTTATCTGAATCAGGAAAAAAATATGCAAAATATAAGTTTACAAGCTTAAATGGTCCAAAACAGTTCTAAACAAATATGTTAGGAGTGATGGACTTTTTCATTGGAGGAAGCATTGTTATGGATTATGGAAGCATTTTGGCCAGATGCAATGGTTTAAAGATTAAAAAATTATGGATTTGTTTCTTACAAACATCACTTTTCGCTCCACAAAGACATTAATTGATAGACTTGAGTTGTGTGGATTACTTGTGGGCTATTGTGGTTTTTCCCAGCTGTTTGAACTCTCCTTCTGACAGCACCCATTCACTACAGATGGTCCATTGGAGAGCAGTGATGTAATGATAAATTTCTCCAAATCTGTTCTGATGAAGAAACAAACTCATATAGGCCTACATATCGGATGGAATGGGAAAATGTTCAGGAAATGTTCATTTTTCATGAACTATTCATATTAGTCATTTCTAAATGTGGGCCTTTACATTTCATTTAAGAAGTACAAGCAACAATTTTTAAATTCAATCTAAGTGGTCAATGATACAGGAAGCAGTTGAGATGAAAGCTTGACTGTGGCATCAAGGATTTTAAACCATATTTTGAGAGGAAAACATTATTGAGACAAGAATGACCCGTTTATGTATAACAAGGACAAGTATGTCATACAGGCAATGTATACATGTTCTATTTCCTCTCTCATGAAGTGTAAAGTTTCACCCTCAAGGTGATGATCTGTAATTTAAGCTGGCATGTGAGAAATCAGTTTCTTCACCAATAGAGGAATCTTTAAAAACTCACGCTATTTTAACTCTGTTGTACCATGTTCAGTCATGGAAATCAACATTTGTTAAAGCTTCCTCAAGGACAGGTGTGCTGATGACAATGATTTGCACATACACTTCACCTGGCAAACTACAAAGACATCTCACAAGACAGACCTGACAGTTTGAGGGCACCGAAAAAAAGCCCAGTCTTTAAAAAAGTACATTTAGTAGACTTTTCAAGCTACAGTTCATATTTAACAGTGCTTTCTAACCCCAAATCCTAAGAATTAAACTTCAGCATGCAACTCGTTCCATCAAATAAATCTCAGATAGTGTGACTTATACACACTATGATGTTGGCAAGTTGTGCAGAGTCAGACTTTCTTCAAAAAAATATAGTTTCTGGAATAATGTTCACACGTTGAAGTGTAAGTAATGCCACAAATGCAGTGTTAATGACAAGTGCATGACTCACAAAATCCAGGAAATTAAGTATTGAGTACAGATTCGCTTCACTTGTTGCACAACAATGGCACATTAAACCCATCTGACAATTCATGAACAAACCTTCTTAGTGCAAATACAGTGATAACACTGATATCACCCGACTTCATGTTCTCACAAGTTTGTTTTTACAGAAGAGCAGAAGGAAAGATTACACTGTGTCTCTAAGGTCTTCTATCAGAGAGGGTTGAGAATCAGTTTAGATAGTTGACCGCAAGCATGTCAGTGGAATAAAAAATAAAGTAGGAAGTAAAGAACAGGAAGCAGAGATGCTCCAGAACTAGAAGACGCTCTCATGCCTGAGCAGAATGACGTTATGGCTCTATTCACTTGTGGTCTTTGAAGGACTCTTTTGCCTTTGTGTGCTAAACAATACCGTCGGACAGATGGCTCAAGCGAACTGAGGGCGCATAACCTCACACCCCCTCTAGACAGAGGCAGGGGTCCGCCAGCCCCACTCCCCCTGTCTAAAATGAAGGAACAACATAGAAGGACAATAATGAGAAAGATCCATCCAAACACTTTCAGAGTGGTGACGTGATCTGCAAAATTGTCTGGATATCAACTGTAATTAAAGTATTAGCAAAGAAAGGGTAACGGATATTAATATTAAAACAAACAGGAAAGAAACTAAGAGGGTATAAACCAACTATAAAGCCAAACATCTGCTTTTCTGTACAAAGAAAGTTATCGAATGTCAAAAATGAATGACGCACAGCTAATACATCTGCAGCCCTGTATTCTACAATGAGACACAATTTGAAGGAAACTCCACATAAGTCATCGGAATATCAAATTATTGGGAGGCCATTATCTAAAGAAAAATAATTCAGCAATAAAAGACTCATCCGACCGGAATCAGTCATGCTTGGCTAGTTTCCTCCAGAGGTAGCATGCCAAGACAAGGAACCTGAGTCAACAAGATCTGTGCAATGGAGCTGAAATCTGACCTTCCCTTTGACATCAACGAGTACTTTAGGACCAGGGCTGCACTCTGGAAAACACTGACCCATTTCAGAGCTGCCATGGAAAAGTGGTCCCATTAAAGGAACATCAATTTAACAAAGACGAGCACTAAATAGTACTTATACCGTGCAGAGATTTTCAAATCCTGCAAGTGAAACAAAAAAATGTTAAAAAGGTAATTAAAGATAATAATAAGCAGAAGAAAATAAAAAAGTGAAGTAAAAGTAAGACATAATTATTGTTCTAGAGGGCTGCAAGAGAGTCAAAGATAGGGTGTGCGATATTGACAAAAAATAATATCTCGATATTTTCTGGGATTTTATCAATAACGATAATTAGGCAATATTTTGCTGTGTGTGCTATTGTGCTTAAGGACTACCATGCTAACTTCTAAAGTGTTTGATATTCTTCATATTCTGTGTAGTCAGTTCACAGCAGTAATAGAAATTGTTCTTTTAAAGTTTAAATTGATTTGTAACTTTGTAACTGGGCATTTTTACCTTTATAAAGCCATTTTTTCCAAAAGTGTGTGCATATGAAGTGGCATTTAGTTGTATTTACACATATTAATGCAAATGCATACATAATGTTTTGATATTTTAAACATTAAAACATTGAATACTGATATTTGAAATTATTTTTAAGATACTTTTAAAGTGAAATTAAAACCTCCAGTAGGTGGCAGCAAGTCGCTGTTAATAAGTCAGTCATTGCGATTGAACCGAATCAATTAAACTGTTGATTCATTCAGGAACAAAATAACGTCATGTTGCTCAGCGACGCAAACCAGTACTGTGGCTGTGTTTGGAATGACTTTTTTGGCGAAACTGAGCAAAAACAGGAAATATGCTGTCTAAAACGTAAGCCTTTTAACTTCTTGTTTATTGAACTGTTGTATAAAATGAATATCACATTTGTAGTCTGATTTCTGAAGGAAAAACAGCACTCTATGTGTGATATTGATTAACTATATTAAATTATATAAATATATACATTTTCTGCCCCCATATCTTGAATTTTGTGATCATTTTAAATGCATTTTAATAGACTGAATTATGCTCCAACCCAGTAGTAGGACACTTTAAAATACCATATGACCTGCTCTTTAAATTATTTTGTTGGCAAATTGGCAAATTGAAAATGAATGGTACAGATAACCTTAAAAATGCTTAAAGGAGAAGTCCACTTCCAGAACAAAAATTTACAAATAATGTACTCACCCCCTTGTCATCAAAGATGTTCATGTCTTTCTTTCTTCAGTCGTAAAGAAATAATGTTTTTTGAGGAAAATATTTAAGCATTTTTCTGCATATAGTGGACTGCTATGGTGCCCTGAGTTTGAACTTCCAAAATGCAGTTTAAATGCGGCTTCAAACGATCCCGAATGCGGTTGTAAACGATCCCAGCCAAGGAAGAATCGATCTAGCGAAACGATCGGTTATTTTCATAAAAAAATAATACAACTTATATACTTTTTACTGTCAAATGCTCATCATGTCTTACTCTGCCTGAACTCTGTTTTTTCCCGGTTCATGACAGTTAGGGTATGTCGAAAAACTCCCATCTCAGTTCTCCCTCAACTTCAAAACTGTCCTATATTGCTGTTTTACCTTTTTTGTTGAGGGTGTTTGATCTTCTTTGCATGTTCACTTTGCAAAGACTGGGTCGGTACTTCTGCAGCGATATAGGGTGATTTTGAAATGATTTCTGAAATTGAGTGAGAAAACACGATTGGAGTTTTTCGACATACCCTGACTGTCTTGAACCAGAATACACAGTTCAGGCAGAGCAAGACGAGTGTTTGACAGCAAAAAGTACTTAAATTTTATTTTTTAAATTAAAATAACGATTGTTTCGCTAGGTAAGACCCTTCTTCCTTGGCTGGGATTGTTTACAACCGCATTTGGGATTGTTTGAAGTCGCATTTAAACTGCATTTTGGAAGTTAAAAATCGGGGCACCATATCAGTCCATTATATGGAGAAAAATCCCGAAATGTTTTCCTCAAAAAACATAATTTCTTCACGACTGAAGAAAGAAAGACATGAACATCTTGGATGACAAGGGGGTGAGTACGCTATCTGTAAAATTTGGTTCTGGTAGTGGACTTTTCCTTTAATATCGGTGCTGATAATCAGTCGGCCCAATACAATCAAATCACACATTATTTTTATAGTGGAACACAAATTTCCTATCTAGCAGAAGTTCATGCACTACAACATGAATAAAAAACATCTTAAATTACACTTGACAGCTAACTTCAAGCCAAAATCCTTTTTTTTGTATGGAAAAGAGCATCCTGGATTGAGGGCAAGTAGGTGATTAGCAAATTTTCATCAACTATCCCTCTAAATCCAATAGATATAAGAAAACAGCTCCCTAAATCCTCCACAAACATCACATGCTGATTACATTACCTGCATGTGGTCCAGAAACCCAAACATACTTCCTCTCAGTCATCTCACCCCAGGTGCCCTCCAGTCTCCTGACCCACTATCTCTGAATACAAACAGTGTTGCCCCCATCCAGCTCCACAGGATCAATCAACCAGTTGATAATTACTGTTGCTATGGGACTCACCACCTACCCAGTGCTGCCACCCGCCCCGTGACCCCCTTTCCATCTACCGCTTTCATATTTTCCACAGGGTAAAAAAGAGGAGGGGACAGGAAAGTGAGGGAAAGCAAAAAAGAAGAAACTGAGGTAGAGTGTTACACAAAACAAAACCTATTTTTTTTTTTCATCTGACTGGTTAATTAATTCAATCTGGATGTTCTTCGGCTTCAGTGGGCAGAAATTTCAGGCTCGTGTAGGCATGTGTAAATTTATTTATTCAGCGGTGACTTCATTACCTTACATCTGTTCAGCTCTCTGACAGGGTTAACCAGTTCACCAACCACAGTTGACGGCATTTCTGCTTTCCACGCATCCAGAGGACAACAGAATTCAACAGTTTAAACGTGGATCCCCCACCCCTTCGGCAGTATTCACTCAGTAACAATGTGAAACTTCCACTATTGTTGTCATGGAATGTAGAAACTCTGGACAGCCAACTTTTTAAATACACAAGTGAAGATATCTCAGGAAAGAAAACTCATGTGGGACGTTGCATTCTTATACTGCAAAGCATCTATAGGATGGGTGCAATAGCTAAACATTCAAAAGCATTATGAAAGAACAACAACAAAAATCAACATTAAAGATTTAGTTCTCTCAGATTTACATGTTTTAAACCAGTGTTTTTTTTTTCCATAGAATACAAAATGGGATATTTTACAGGGTGTCTTGGATATTTTTTCCATACCATAAAAGTAAATACACTAAGCTACAAAAATTCTATTAAAAAGCACCATTAAAGTAGTCCACATGACTCATTTGCTATATTTTAATTCTTACGAAGCCATATGTTAGCTTTGCATGAGAAACAGAATGAAATGTATTATTTACATGTGACCCTGGACCACAAAAACATAAGGGTCAAAGCTGAATAAATAAGCTTTCCATTTTTGGGTAATGTATGGTTTGTTAGGATAGGAGATACAATTATTGAAAAAAACTAAAGTGCAAAAAAAAACTAAAATATTGAGAAAATCGCCATTAAAGTTGTCTAAATGAAGTTCTTAGCAATGCATATTACTAATAAAAAATTAAGTTTTGATATATTTATAGTAGGAAATTTACAAAATATCTTAATGGAACATGATTTTTACGTAATATCCTAATGATTTTTGGCATAAAAGAAAAGTCGATAATTTTGACCCATACAGTGTGTTTTTGGCTACTGCTACAAACATACCCGTGCTCCCTACAGTTTTGTGGTCCAGGGTCACATATACTATTATTAATATTATTATTTTAGTAATTTTGTTATGTGAGTTTTATTCTTTTTTTTTTTTATTTGTAATTTACATGTAATTTATTTTCATTTAACTGTTATGTGCTTTGTCGTTTTTATTAGTTTTTAAATATTTGTTATTTATATTTAATTTATTTTTATTTTTACTTTATTAAATTTATTTAGTACTTAAACTTTACCCAGAAACAAATCATCCACCAAATCTATCAATACTGCATGGTGTCCCTCAAGGTTCTGTCTTGGGCCCTCTTCATTTCACTATTTGTATGTTACCAATTGGACATTCCTTTCCAGGAATGACCAGGTCAGCTTTAACCATTGGCAATGTGCTAAAGACTGAAGTGCTGCAGGAAGTTAGGTGTGATTATGCTCATTCGCTTGTGAATCTGATTAAGAAGTTTATTGAGAGGATTCTCCACACGTAAAATCATTAATGAGAGAGAAAACAAAGCTTATTTTTACATTTCCACCATGCACCCTCCTAATTCACACTTAGACATGGTTTACAAATCATTATCATAACAACACAAATAGTCAAAACCATAATAAACCCATCAAGACAAAGGACGCAAATTACATCACATTAACACTGAATACAAAACGCTTACTAAAAATCTTATTTACTACAGTCTTAGTGTATTTTTTTTAAAACACAGCACTAAACACCATCTTCCCCTCAGCCATAATCATCACTAGCACTTCAGAGTTGCTGGTCCCAGGAGACCATTTTGTAAATGTCAGCGGACTGAAGTGGGACAGCCCAATTACAAGCCCACTTAAAGCTTGCTCTGGCAAAACCGCCTCTGAGGGACTCGTATGCTTCATAAGATTATTATTTTCTTTATGAGGCAAAGACAAGCAGCAGGGAACAAGCAATAACACGGTAAACGTCAGATTCAGCAGAACCAAAGACCCCCTACGACAAGTCTAAGCAGTTGGGGAGGTGCTCTCCATCGCTGTTTGTTTTTAAAAGAACAATGCCTTGCAACAACACCAACCAGGATGCACACTTGCAGCGTCACTCGACTTTCCGCTGGGTCTGATGCGAAAACACCTTTTAACTAGTATGGCTTTGATCTATACTGTTGGGTTACAACCTGAAAGCATGACTAAACAAGAACTGATGGCGAATTAAAAGGCGCAGCCTTGTAATCCAGAATTTGGGAATTCCCAGGAGAACAATTCAATTATCTCACGGATTACTTGAAGGAATTCATGAGTTCCCATCATTGGTGAAGAACTGTGAGCTATCCAGCTATCTGAATTTATTTGTTTTGTCAATAAATACTAAATTCAATTCAAGTTTAATCAAACACAAGAAAACCAGGGGCTTTTTTCAAAAGGGTGACCTCCACACTAAAAGCTTCACTCGTAAATTGGGATCTGTTTTATGACAAGCCAGACATCTGTACCTTTGAGTGGCGCAGAAGGGCTCTAAAGGCCTGACGGAGGGTCTTGAATGGGGGCAACTGAAGGCCTTTTCACTCTAGCCGTGGGAAGAGTCAGGGAGGAGTGTTATCTGAACTCTGAAACAGAATCTCGACCCCAGCCACTAAACCTTCAGTTCATTGGTGGCTTGCTGGGGGGCCAGAGGCTTTTCAAAGCAGGAGAGAACCACTTTTACCCCTCAAAGAGACAGATACATGACCTCAAAGTCAGGTCTCAGGATGGTGCAACCATAAAATGATTCTAACCTACATAAAAGTAAAATAACACAGTGGATAACACTAAAATAGTGCGGTTTACTCGCTCTCATGTTGCTCCAGTGTAACTTTAATTCTTTTATGGAGCATAAAGAAAGATAATCTAAGAAATGTCATCCAAGATGTTCACATCTTTCTTAAGTAGTAAAGAATATTTTGTTTTTTGAGGAAAGCATTTCAGGGTTTCTTTCCATATAGTGGACTTTTATGGTTCCCACAAGTTTGAACTTCCAAAATGCACTTTAAATGCAGCTTCAGAGGGCTCTGAATGATCCCAGCCAAGGATGAAGGGTCTTATCTAGCGAAATGATGAAGAATGATTTTAAAGTTGGAGAAGAAAATGAGATGGGAATTTTTCGACCTTCCCTAACTGTCTTGAACCGGAATACACAGAGTACACGCAGAGCTAGACAAGACGAGAATTTGTATTTTTTTTAGAAAACAACTGATCGTTTCGCTAAATACGACCCTTCTTTCTCGGCTGGGATTATTTATAGCCCTTTGAAGCTGCATTTAACTGCATTTTGGAAGTTCAAACTTGTGGACACCATAGAAGTCCATTATATTTTCCTATTTTCCTCAAAAAACATAATGTCTTTAGGACTGAAGAAAGAAAGACATGAACATCTTGGATGACAAGGGGGTGAGTAAATTATCTGTAAATTTTTGTTCTGGAAGTGAACTTCTTTAAAAATAGTAAGTCATACAAGTTTGGAACGACATGAGGGTGAGTAAATCATGACAGAATTTTCGTTTTTGGGTAAATTATCTCAGATATTGGACAAGAAAAAAGACTTAAAGAAGACTTAAAAAAGACCTTCTTAAGTAACGTAAAAAAGGAATGGGAACTCTTCATGTTCTGTCTATGTGGTATGAGGAGCAGGAATGTTCTCCTGGTTGGTTGGTAGTCCAAGTTGGTTGTTTTGAGTTTTGTAAACAAGGAGAGATGCAACCTGTGGCTCAGATTAACTCATCAGGGGGTGAGGCCTGGGAATGAGAACGCCAGCCAGCCTAATCTCCCTCCCTGACTGAACACAAGCTTAAACACAACGCTACTATAGTTCTGAGAATGCACTGCAGTTTCCCATTGACAATATTACAAAAGAACACAGGATTCCAACATTTTCTTCTCAAACTCAGCTATGGAATGCATGTGCAATCATAACATAAATCAATCAAAAATAATGAAAACTCAAATTATATGGAAAAGCAAGTCATGACTATGAAACATAATAGAGGTAAAATATTTTTTCCAACATAAACAAAAAAAAGAATTCATTCTTACGGAAGACTGATTTTCACATGCAATTGCTGCATTTCTGAGGTGGAAACAGACTTCCATAAATTCTTAAGTAAACAATGTACAAAGCTAGACAGATTAGCCTTTTGGGTTTTCGTTTAATGACTTGTGCACCATAAACGTGACTGGCAGCATGGATGCTATGGCATGTCGTGATGGGAAAAGGTTGGGGGTGGAGTTGTGGCTCAGCAGACAAAATAAGGATCACTGAACAATCAAATGAAAGCAGCCTGGCAGGCGTTGGTCATGATGACGGGGATCTGAAGACAAGTGCAAGCAAAGGTCTCTGTCTAACAGTATTTGAAAGTCTGAAATAAATAGCAGAAGCAAGGAAACCAATGTTTTGTAACATTAAATAATAAAAATATCACATTTATATACTTTTAAAAACCATTCTGGATATCTACTCGCATCAAAAGCACTTTTGAGAATGTCTAAAACATCAAAAAATAAACATTCTTATCAATGCCAGGTGCCTCCAGCTGACACTATCAGCAGTAAATAACACAAATTTTTCTGCTACAGCTACATGCCGTGCTAGAGGTAAGCTTGTCATCAATCTCTTGTCATGTGGCGAGAACAAGTTAAGAACCCTACTGTTAGTCTTGAGTGATCTTACTGATGGAATAGGCCTGGCCTGCTGAGTGAATGCATCTAATGTGCACTTTTATTACAATACATTCATGTTCTTAGCAGATGCATTTCACCAAAGTGCACAGATTCTACTCTTCCTTTATCCAAAAAAAATAAACAAGCAAGTTATGCAAATAACACACAGCTTGCACCTGTTAGAGAGTTTTTGAAACTTCGTATTAAACTGCACAGTAGCATTCCACTTTAGAAAGTCATTTCAGATATAAGCATCTTCCAAAATTAAAAAATGTAACACAAATAACAATATTAAAGCTTCTATTTCCTCTGTCTACAACAGGGGAAACTAATATACAAGTAGCTGTGAAATAAAAGGAGTAAAACAAGCTGCACAGTGACATGTGAATCTAAGAATGAAACTAAAAACAACGTAACCAGTACAAGCAGCTATATAACCGTACAGCCAAATGTTATACTGTGACGTCAGGTCATCTGGTATCCATGCAAATCAAAAGTAAATACACAAAGTACAAGATGTAATAACACCTTCAGGCTCTGACGATAGATACACACCCTCTAAAAAAAAAAATAGAAAAAAATCTCCGGACAATGATAGCAATGCATGAATTTCTTGTCCATAAAAAGTTACATATTATTTGATTTACACACTACCGTCTGGGCTCAGTAAAAATTATGCATCAAATTGTTTGTAAGTGACACAAAAGACATTTATACTACAAGACTTCCATTTCAAATAAATGCTGTTCTTTAGAACTTCCTTTATCAAAGAATTCTGAAAAATCACGGCTTCCCCAAAAACACTAAGCAGCACTGTTTTCACTGATAATAATATTTCTCAAACACCAAATCAGCACATTTCAGCCATTTGTAAGAATGAAATCCCTGTTGTCTGAATGAAGTACCTGATGTCTTACTGACAGAACTGACAGCATGCACCAACGTCACAAGGCCAAGAGAGTATTAAATCCTCATTAGACCAGACTTCTCGGGCTGAAGCAATTAGAGCAATAGCATCTGTAGCTCCAGCCTGTTCGATATAAGTTGCTGGCCATGTGTTAACACCGTCACACATACAAAGTAAACCTGAAGCCACAATTGGCTGTATTAGTGTTTCCCTGAAAAACCATGACAGTCTTAATCACTGCATGTTACTCACTGGCATAAAATAGTGAGCATCCTTTTCTATATTTGGATGCCAATGCACACAATTGCATTAAACTTTCAATGTTAAAAATACACCAGAACATATTTTAGGCATGTTTTGTTGGTCATCTATCAAAGGTGATTACTGAAAGAAGATATATTAAGAAAAGTAGATTTTGATGTGTAAATGCTTTAATTAGTCATCAAATACTGTGAATTACTAACATGATTTTCAATTCTTTTTATTACTTTCAGGGAAAAACACTTCTGCATTCTTTAAACTATTTCAGGTTCATGGCATAATCTATCAAAACACAACCCAGCACACAGGAGCTGCTAAAACACCAAAATTTTGGAGAAATGTGGGATGCTTTTCACTAAACTGTTAATCCGAGAGCCCCAACTCACCATTGAGCCCATTCGGTATGCTTCTGAGAAGATGGTTGGTTGATAAATCATCCATAGACCTCCTGATAGACACCATCTTTCCCTCTGAAGGTTTGTGCATATGGTTGTGGTGGTGATCAGGGCTTCCAGCACTGCCCGTGCTGGAAGTACTGCTCCCGTCTCCAACATCCCTAACAGTAGCAGAACCTCCATTCAGATTGGTCAAACTGGATTGGCTGTCTATGGAACTCCTGGATCCGGCTCCATTCCTCTCATCATCTAACATGAGGATGATCTCCTTGAGCTCCACATTTTCTCTCATCACACTCTCCTGGTTGGTCTCTAGGTCTTTCAGTTTTTGCTGGAATGTACCAACTTCCTTCCACATAACACTGGCAGTGTACCTGCCAAATCTCTGCCATTCCCTGGACAGCTTCTTCCCTTTCTGCCGATCATCATCCAAGAAACAGCACAGCTCTCTAAGCTCCTGGTTGTCTTCTTGCAGTTTCTGGTTGACTTCCTTCAAGCTCCGTATTTCATGGAGATGCACTTGTAATCTCCGGTTGACGTCCTTCATCATGTTCCCATGTTCCACCATTAAGTTAATCTTTTCACTATCCACTTTTCGGAGTCTCCTCAGCAGCTCCTCTTTGGAGCATTTAAGCAGTTCTTCATCCGATATCTTACTTAAATCATCCCTTGGAACGTCTATAATATTTTTTGCCATATTCCTGTTGTTAAAAGTGGTCTGACGCGAAAAATCTGGTCAC
This sequence comes from Labeo catla, assembly GCA_012976165.1. Taxonomy (NCBI): domain Eukaryota; kingdom Metazoa; phylum Chordata; class Actinopteri; order Cypriniformes; family Cyprinidae; genus Labeo; species Labeo catla. The sequence continues at coordinate 815,143 of VONZ01000006.1, read as the reverse complement.
GATTTTTTACTCATTCCTTTGCGAAAACGTATCGAGCAATATTAAACTCATAATTAAAATTAATCCAGTTATCCGAGGGATGAAAGCAGAACTCCGCAACGAAAAAACTCACGGAACTGACCCAGATAAAGAAACACTAAGCCGCGTTTGATATAAACTCCCTTTCTGTCGTTATTTCATATTTATTTCAGCTGGAATCTCCTCTTTCTGACACTGTGCCCAGGGATGTGACTCTTCGGTCGCGCATCCAACCGCTGAGGCAGATGAATGGTGAGAAAATGCGCCCGAAGTTGCGCTTCAGCTCAGCGTTCTGTGACGTCAGTGCTGTACGCGACGCGTTCGCTGCATTACCTGCTAACGTTACCAGCTGTTCCTGTAGGGGGCGCGTCACGACTCAGTCGAATTCAAATGTCACGTTTTTGTCCTGCTAGATACGGCATATGTAGTCTTTATATAAACATATTTTATAAAAGACTAGTTTAAAATAAAGTGAAAAGTAAGGAAACACAAACATTGGGATAACATACAAAGACTGCAATAAAATAGTACGTTGACATTGAGGAACGTAATGCTTGGGTGTTTCTGAAGACATATAGATAGACATTACCTCAGATACTTACCAGATAAGATTACAAAAAGTTGAATAAGCTTAAAAGAATTGCACTATTCATTGGCAACGTCAGTGACACATTAAGTAGTATAAAACCAATAATGTAGTGGTATTTAGCGCACTACCAAGTGCTTGATTGCAGCACTTGAGATGTGTGAACGACAAATGATAGGGTTGAAAACAAGCAATAGAGTGGAGGCCATGTTTCAGCCAATAGGGAATCATTAAAAGTCTGCTCCCAAAAGTAGTTCATAAGTACTTCATAATTTTCATGTGAATGTAGTGCCAAAAATAGCAACCAAGCTTTCTGTGAGCATTCAATTGGGGCTTAATTTCGTTCATAATAACTTTCTGTTCATTTTTTGACCTATTTTTAAACAATGAAGCATTATAGCAGGAACATTCCAATGGATATTAAAGACTAAAGCAACATCAGATAATGACCTATTTATATGTTAATACATCATGTGAATGAAGGCATAAGGAAATTTAAATATCAAACGATCACTCAAGCCTTTAAAAAGCGGATCCCACTTGGGTAATGAACTTGGTTATGGTGTGAGCACATCGCCATCTAGTGGCTAAACTGACTCAACGTTGCTCACATCTGTAATTGTTGAACGTCAACATGACATAGGCATTCATTAATCAGCTGGAAGAACTGCTGAAAGACTCAAAACAAATATAATGGCTGGAGCTTGGATAAAACATTTCAAAAACCTACAGATTACAATTCTATGCAACAAATAAACTGTAGACACCATCACATAATATCACCATATATCTCTATTCTTTAGAAATGAGAATACAAATAATTACATAATCTGGTTTTATTATCTCATCACAAAAATAAACTAGAAAGGGGCAAACTGCACATTTACAGCCACCAGTATGCAGCTTCTTAACTGCTATTTTTGTTTCCAATACAGGTGTGAAAACATCATTCAGGGACCTAACCTTTCATAGTTACATAAACTGATTACAAGCAAGACCGAAGCTTCATGTTTGCATGTTTATTGTATATATATATATATAAAAAAAATTAAAGAGCTACAATTAACTTTCACATTTACATATACCAGTTGTCTATATGGATTTGCTTTATATATTCTCTGCATACTTGGGGTCACACTGACTCAAAACAGAAAAAAAATATTACTATCCTGGACAATAATCACCTTTCTGAAAAGGTCAAAACTAGTCATACAGATTCACTATGCTGGGTTTTAATAAGGTCAGACGAAAAAATTTTTTTTAACAATTAACAATTGCAGGGAGATTATCATGTTTATTTTGATATTACTATTTTGTTTTTACACATACAACAATAGGAGACTTTCATACACCAAACAGTAAGGAAGTAGAGCTTATTTCAACAAAACAAGAGTATAAAGTGAGGGTATCCAAGTGTTTTAAATATTTCTGGTAAATTGTGATTGCATAACAGCAAGAACAGATGGAACAAAGATTATTGTTTAGTTTCCGGACATTCAAAGATAGACCTCACACTTTAATCCTAATTTTCTTTTGAAACTGACTTTCTGTTCGGTTTCTGTCTAAACAACAATTGTTAAATGAATCCACTATTTTCTTTACAAATGATCCTTGTTTTAATATGACCTGACATGAAAACTCAATAGACAAATAGAATTCAAATATATGCAAACGCTTTTCAGAAAGGTTATTTGTATTTCACTCTAGCAAGAACACATTTGAAATATGCCGACGTTCTGTTAAAATAAGTAAAAGCCAAGAGTTAACTTAAATGTTAAGTATGAGTTAAAGGGGGATTTTAATGGTTTAAACTGAACATTAAACCTGTAAAAATTTTAGAGTTTTTAGAGTTTCTATGGTAAACTCCAGCATAACAGACGTTTGCTGGTAGACATGAGTTACTGTCGGAGAATTGCGGTTTGGACCTGTGTGTGTCTCACATCTGCTCAGGATGTCAGACACGTCTCGTAATTCAAACATGGAGGAGATGGTTTAGCATGATAAGGGTCCAACATTTCTGCGATCCGTATTTAGTCGCTACACAGTAAACAAGACGCGAATTTGTTTGGAAATGGTTGATGATTAAAATCAGGGCAAAGTGCACGACTACATAAGTCAGTGAGGACACACGCAGAGTATCCTCGCCATTGCATAACTTCTACTTCCATGTATCTGAAGTTGGGCGCCAGGGTTTGAGCGCTATGTGGTATTTCTGCGATGTTTTCGGCCGTATATGGCAATCGCCGTTTATTTTGTTTTATTTGTTGGCTTTTTGGATCGCACCTGCGTTCCTGCATCCGCAATGTTTGGATTTTAAACCTCCCTTTCAGCCTCAACAAGAACTTCAGTTCTGTCAGATGTATAAATACTTCGGCTGCTGTGACTATGCCAGAGACCAAGAGCTGATGGCAAAATACTATCGGATAATGGATAACTTCGATTATTATGGATATTCCAACTGTGCATCGTATGTTCAAGATCTGATCTGTCAGGTAAGTTGGTCAAATGCACAAATGTGAAACATTTTTTGGAACAAATTTGATTTTTTGTTCTGCTTGTTGCTTGTAAATGTACTCGAACCATTATTTGTTCGCCTCTCAACACGTACCGCAGTCTGCAGCCATAAAATGTAAGCGATGATGTCCAACAGTCTGTCTGCCAGCGTAGCCATTGACTTGAAACACGGTTTTTTGGTGAGAGGCCAAATGACGTCACTAGTAATCACGAAGAATAGCTTTTGGCCAATATGAACAAAAATGTCTTTACTGTTGAGTAATTTAGTGCGTCCATTATCAATAAAAGTATTTTTTTTATTTTATTTTCAAACTTTATGTAACCATACCTCACCTTTCCACATACAAACTGGTTAACACCCTATTCAAAACTCTTCTGGCAACCAGGGGTCACGTAGGGACTTCTGAGGCGGTTAAGTGGTTGTGGTTTTGAATGTGGGAAAGCATACATGTCTAGTCATATCCATTACTTGAGGCCATCGTAATTCAGTTACATTCTCCACTTTTCCTGTTTCGCTTCTTTAGGAATGCTCTCCATACGCTGCTCACCTTTTTGATGCCGAAGACCCAAGCACACCTTTACGCACCATACCCGGACTTTGCCCGGACTACTGCTCTCAATTTCATTCCAAGTGCAGATCCTTTCTTACCTTGTTGTCTGACGATCCACGTCTTTCAGAACTCGAACATGACCAAAACAGGCTTTGTCAGTACCTCGAGTTGGATGACCCAGATTACTGCTATCCTCATCTGCTGAGCAATGAACGGTTGACCAAAAATCTGGGCCGCACTGTTGAGGATTCTGACGGCTGCTTGCAGCTGTGTTTGGAGGAGGTTGCCAATGGACTCCGAAATCCTCTTGCCATGGTTCACGCCAATGATGGCACACATAGGTTTTTCATTGCCGAACAAGTTGGCCTGGTCTGGGTATACCTTCCAGATCGATCAAAGCTTGAAAAGCCATTTTTAAACATCACAAAGGCTGTATTGACATCTCCATGGGAAGGTGATGAAAGAGGCTTTTTGGGACTCACCTTTCACCCTGACTTTAAATACAATGGGAAGCTGTATGTGTACTACTCGGTTGAGGTGGGCATTGACGAGAGAATCCGTATAAGTGAGTTCCGCATCTCTTCTACGGATATGAACGTGGTTGACCATGGTTCGGAGAGGTGAGCAGTTTTTCTTTCTTTTATAATGAGTTCAGAGTGTCCAGCACTTCATATCTTCATGTCCCTTCAGAATAATTTTGGAGATTGATGAACCTGCTTCTAATCATAATGGTGGACAGCTTCTCTTTGCTGATGATGGATACTTATACATCTTCACTGGAGATGGTGGAATGGCAGGAGATCCGTTTGGGAAATTCGGAAATGCACAGAACAAGTAAGTTAAGATGATTAGTCTAAATTCAGTTTCGTACAAGGACAGGTATGCTTATATTTTCCATCTCTAATCTGGATGTTGCTACTAGATCTGCCCTTTTGGGAAAGGTTCTTCGCATTGATGTAGATGACAACGAAAGGGGGCCGCTGTATAGAATCCCATCAGACAATCCGTTTGTGCATGAACCTAATGCTCGTCCGGAGGTGTTTGCCTACGGGGTGAGGAACATGTGGAGGTGCTCGGTAGACAGAGGAGATCCGAACACCAAGGAAGGAAAAGGACGAATCTTCTGTGGGGATGTGGGCCAGAATAAGTATGAGGAAGTAGACATTGTGGAGAAGGGACGGAATTATGGCTGGAGAGCAAAAGAGGGCTTCTCTTGTTATGACAAAAAACTCTGCACCAACCGCTCTTTAGGTGGGAATACAGTTACTTCTAACGTCAGTCCTTTAAATTCTTAATGTTTGGAATAAATGGAATTTATTCATTTTGATTGAATGGATGTATGAGTGTGTTTCTTTTTCAACCCATGAAGTCTTTTACACTATGTATTTTTTACTTCTAGATGATGTTCTTCCGATTTATGCATATCCACACAAAATGGGTAAATCTGTCACAGGTGGATATGTTTACAGAGGCTGTGAAAATCCAAATTTAAATGGCATGTACATATTTGGAGACTTCATGAGTGGGTAAGTAATGAAGAATATGTATATATGTATGTGCACTAACATTCAAAAGTTTAAGGTCATTATGATCAAACCGGGAAAATTAGATTTTTGATTTTTGGATCATGTGACACTGAAGACTGAAGTAATGGCTGCTTAAATTTCAGCTTTGCCATCGCAGGAATAAACTACATTTTAAAAAATGAAAACCAGTCACAAAACCAATTTTTTTAAATTGAGATTTATATATCATCTGAATAAGCTGAATAAATAGGCTTTCCATTGATGTATTTGTTAGGATAGGACAATATTTGGCCAAGATACAACTATTTGAAAATCTGAATCTGAGGGAAAGATTGAGAAAATCGCCTTTAAAGTTGTCCAAATTAAGTTCTTAGCAATGCAGATGCCTATATTTACAGTAGGAAATTTACAAAATATCTTCATGGAACATGATCTTTATTTAATATCCTAATAATTTTTTGCATAAAAGAAAAATCGATAATTTTGAACCCTTTAGTGTATTGTTAGCTGTTGCTACAAATATACTCGTGCTACCTATGATTGGTTTTGTGGTCCAGGGTCAAATATGTTTAAAAGTTATTTTATATTGTAGTAATATTTCACAATATTATTGTTTTACTGTTTTTACTGAATTTTTGTTGTGATGCTAATTTCATTTTTTTTTTTTTTATGTGGATTATATGAATTTCCACAGACGCCTGATGAGTTTAAAGGAAAACAGAAACAAACGCAACTGGGAATACAATGAGATTTGCATGGGTGTGGGTCTGACTTGTTCATTTCCAGGGCTCATCAACAATTACTATCCGTACATCATTTCGTTTGCAGAGGATGAAGCAGGTATGTACGCAAAAAGGCTATATGTTGCTTTTTATGCTTTATATCCTGCAAAAATGAGTCACTAGCACCTCTTTTTATAGTAATTTTATCTATACTTAATGTGACTTAATTTTTTTTCTGTGACCAGGTGAACTCTATTTCATGTCTACTGAAATACCAAGTGCAACATCTCCCACAGGTGTTGTGTACAAGATTGTTGATCCCTCAAGGTATTCATTTTTTATCATTCATGAGGTAGTTTCATGGTGTGCAAAGATCAGCTTGTGTTGTCTCTTAACAGACTTTACTCTCAAAAGCTGTGTTGGCACCAGTACGTTCTGCTGTAATCTCTCTCTCTCTCTCTGACGCATATTAAATCAAAACTGGCCAAGTACTGCATGCATTTTAACTCGTCCCTCCCTTTCTTTAGAAAAAGCATCTGGGTAACTTGAAACGCTTACAAATGTGAAAGGGGCCAGTCCATAAATATTTTAAAAGTATACCCACAAGACATAAACAATATGCAAAGTAACATGATTTAAGTCTGAAAATGTACTTGCTAACCTTTTCTGTGTAAAACTTTTACAACTACATTGTGACAACATAATACCTAAGACCCTAAAACAACCATAAAAATGTCAAGAACTGATTTACAGCTCAAATAATCCAAAGTTTTAAAAGAACAAGTGCTTTTATAAAATTCTAAGCTCCACAATTGTTTATAAAACTACCAAAAATTGGCCCCCATTTACTTCCACTGTATGAGTTTCAAGGTAACCTGAATTGCTACTTCTGTTAAACAAAACGAGAGACAAGCTGAAATACATTCTGTGGTAATCAACATTATTAGGCCACAAATTCTGTTGACCGAACCCAGAGTATTCATTTAACATTCCATGCTTTATTACAGACGTGCACCCCCAGGAAAATGTCATTATGAGCCACTTTCAGTACGTGTTAGGAGCAATCTTATACCATTCGAGCCAATGGAAAGTAAGTTGGCTGCCTTTTTAAGAGTTCTAGTAAATCTGTACATCCAAAATGGTGTTTTTGCCATTAAGCTATGTGCCTATGTGCTCAAAATATTTCATTTTTTGCCAAATATGCGATAGAATGCCATAGGATAGATATGATGTATTCTTCAAAAATGCTCTCTTTTTTCTGGGTGGCTTTCTATAACAACTTGATTGAGCAACTGAATTTTGAATAAATCCCTCATTTTACAGCACTGATCGGAGTCCATGTTCCAACAAAGCATCCCAGACTCTCAAATCCAGAGGAACCTCCTGACACTGGCTCAAAAGACTGGCTTCAAGAGCTGTTGGACATCTTCAGAGAGCATGATGAGCAGGTCACCCCTACACCATTCACCCCAACTTCACCCAAGCCCCTCAGGACATCCAGGCAGAGGAAGGGTAGACGCAGGAAGGGCAAGCACAAGAACGGAGCCGTGAGATTGGTCGGGGATCAAGAGGGTCTGAGGGATCGGGGAAGGGTGGAAGTATATGCTAATGGGGAATGGGGGACCGTTTGTGACGATCTCTGGAACACCAAGAACGCCATAGTGGTTTGCCGGCAGCTCGGGTTCCGCCATGCACTTAAGGCTGCCAAGCATGCTGAGTTTGGAGAGGGGACGAGCCTGAAGATTATTCTGGATGATGTGCATTGTGAGGGGACAGAGGAAACTCTTTTGGACTGTCAGCACGCTGGGATTGGCACACACAACTGCGCTCACTACGAAGATGCAGGAGTGATATGTGGAAATTCAGTTTCAGGCCTGGAATAATTTGGAAAAGTTCAGAAACAACCTTTTTGTTATTAGTTGCAGCACATAGGTCTACCTCATCTTTACCAACTGCAATACAGATGACATATGGACTATAATAAAATGTGATCTTGAGTTTAATTTTTGTCATAACAAAGCATTCATGTTCATGGTTTGATGCTCAAATTCATAGACCTATGTGGATGTTTTATTTTGTTTCAGTCAATGATGTTTTGTTATCCAATAAATGACGTCATTGCATAACCTTTAGTTCATTTACCACCATTCATTCACAAATAAATTTGGAATGACATTTTTGTGATTTGTTTTACACCAACTCAAACATCATGAGAAGAACAGCATGTATCGCTTACAACAAAAGGGATAGTTCACCCAAAAATGAAAATAAGTCAATGGCTACCGTCAACTGTTTGGTTACCCACATTCTTCAAAATATCTTCTTTTGTGTTCAACAGAAGAAAGAAACTCATACAGTTTGAAATAACTTGAGGGTGAGTAAATGATGACAAAGATTTCATGTTTGGGTGAACTATCTCTTAAAATATGTATTGGATAGGTTACTTTGTATATTTTGAAGTACTTTGGAGTACAATGAATGGCATATAAATATGTGACCATGGACCACAACCATGCTGAAAAAAACAGCTAAAACCAGGCTGGTCATAGCTGGTCAGCAGGCTGGTTTTAGAGGGGTTTTGGCCACTTCCTTAGCTGGTCAGGCTGGTAGACCAGCTGGAACAACCAGCTAAAACCAGCCTAGCCAGGCCGGAAGACCAGCTTAAACCAGCTAAGGCCAGCCTAGGTTGGTTTTAGCTGTTTGTTTCAGCAGGGAAAACCAGTCATAAGGGTAATTTTTTTAAATTGTTTGGATGTATGCTTTGTTAGAATAGGACAATATCTGACCGAGATAGAACTATTTGAAAATCTGAGTGTGCTGGAAAAAAAAAATTTAAAAATAAAGTTAAAGTTGTCCAAATGAAGTTCTTAGCAATGGCTATTACTAATCAACAATTACATTTTGATATATTTACGTTGGGAAATTCACAAAATATCTTAATGGAACATGATATTTACTTAATATCCTAATGATTTTTTGCATAAAAGAAAAATCGATAATTTTGACCCATACAATTTTGGCTATTGCTACAAATATTCCCGTGCTACTTACAACTGGTTTTGTGGTCCAGGGTCACATGTGGTATTCATATATCATGTATATAAATGATCTGTCAAAGTACCATGGTATTACCGTCTTATGCAATCACTTTAAAACTTTAAAATTCAACTAGCTGGTGCTGTGATAGGGCACACAAAAACTGGCTATTCTAGTTGTTTTGTTGTACTTTTACTTTTAAAAACCTTTTTTCTGTAGTTGTTAGATATTTTTGTTTCATTTTGTCGAGTCGTTGAGTAACGTGGGGTTCGTTTGCTTTGCTAAACGTGTGGCTAAATAAGACATTAAAATGAAATACAAGGAAAATGTCTTGGAATAATAGTATATTTTATCGTATTGGAATAATATAGCATTTCTTACTATGTTTTTCGTAATAATGTCTATGTCACGACACGTATGTTTACATATATTAGCCATAAGATAGGTAGCGGCTAACAACTTGGCTCCATAGCTCAGTGGTTAGAGCACTGGTCTTGTAAACCAGGGGTCGCGAGTTCGATCCTCGCTGGGGCCTCATCTTTTCCCACACCTTTACAATCACCAGATAATTTTACAGCAAAGTAACACATCACAGAATAATACAAGTGATCAAAGCAGAATGTTAACAAATGACTGTTTTAAAGCAGCCTGTAAGCTATCAACAGTGTGTATTTTACATTATGGAAATGTTAAGTAAAACAGCGATGCAAAGTGTTTTTTCTTCCTTTCATAAGTGATATTTAAGCATATTTTTAGCTTGTTTGAGTATAATAGTTGTTTAATCAACGTTTTGTCTTTAAAAACAGCATTTGCTTGTAGTTAATGTATTCTTCTTGAAATCCACATCCAAACAGGAGCTAAATAAGATGTTATCCAAATGTGGGTAGATGACATTGTTCTCATTGCAATAATGGTGTCTTTGTGTGCTGAATTCCAGCTCTGCTTTGAACAAGGTCATTGATATGCTGAGCATTCAATCACGTAGGTAGTGCCAGCTAATCTCTGCCAACTTCCTTTACAAAGTTCATCCCTCTGAAAAGTAATTTAGCGCTCTGCCTACAAAACACGTCATTTAGAGAGCAGGTCTCCCTGTTAAAGCAATGGAGAGATGAATATCATTTTAGTAGATTTTAGTCTCTAGACATGCAAGTGTCTGAAGTAGTCACTATATAATTATGGTAATTATAACAAAGGTGTGTCATCATAAATATATAGAGAGAGAGAAAGAGAGAGAAGGCTTTTTATTGAAAAGTTAGCCAAAAAGTGCTAGGCCTGCTGTTTATTTCAAATGAATTAAATGTGGTGTTATAGTGACACCTACTGGCATTATAAGTGAATTAATTTAAGAAAAGAGACTTATGTAGTGAGTGTAACCAATAGATGGCAGTGTTGCACTACAATAATTATTTTTCATTATTTAATACTTACATTTATTCATTCATTTAAAATGTAGTTAATTTTCTTTTTCACCCTACTTCTCTTTTTCCTTGATTTATGGATTATACAAACTTAACTGTATATTGTTTAATGTTTGCAAATAAACAACTGTATAATGTATGTATAACCCTTAAATAATAAATATTTAAAAAATTAATATTAATTAAATTAACAGTCCCGCAATGAATCGTTTTAATACAAGATACTTTAAGATAATTTACTAATAATTTATCATATAATTCATATCATATAATGATTATAAATTGTTATTAACTTTTATAAATAAGTTTAATTTAATATAACTTCTAGCTAGTTACTATGTATTAGACTGTGATTTGTACAGATGAATGATCTGCCCCTTACTAAAGAAACTGATTGGGCACATACATTTAATATATATCACTGGAGTACACCATTAATGTTCATGGGAATTAAATATTAATAATAGGCTGCCACCCATATGGTGCTTTTGCTCATCCTTCTCTTCTCTTTAGATTAAGAATGAACATTTCCAAAAAAATTCTGTCGTCATGTTTAAAATGTAATTTATTTTCCTTATGAATCACACTGGATCAAACGGGATCTGAAGCTGAAAACTTCATGACTGAAAACTGAGCCCCCTTCTGTACGAAATACATTTTCCAGATGACACAATGATTATTACATAGGATGTAAAATCAGCAAATGTTGAAAGGTTTGACTACTGCCCTCCTTATAAAGGATGGACCATGTGGCTGTAGGATGTAGGCTGTTTCGAGCCATTTCAAATCAGAACAACCACGTCACCCCAACATGAACCCATTTCATATCTCCCTCTGTCTTCCTGGTAATTATGGTCAATTAATGGGACACTAGTGAGTGCTCTCCTCTAGCAAGCTTTAAGTGGAGCGCTGAACCTGAACAAATCCCATTTCCTGTCACGTTTCTCTGTCCCTCTTATCAAAAGGTTGATCATCTCCGCCCCACAGACCCAGATCCTGCAGTTCTAGAGAGGCGCTGGAGCGTTACTCTCTCACATGTGTCACTGCTCATCACAGTGACACATCACTTTGTACATTCATTCATTCATCAGGCCATGTCTACAAATGTTCTGAAAATATATTTTATATATTCACACTACCATTCACTACCTGGTATTTTGAACAGCAGTGAAACACAAATCTGATGAAGGTCCATTGTTGTCATGCCTAACGTTTTTCCATTCAGAAGTGTGTGTGAATAGCTGCAGGTTATGTCTATTAATAGGATGGGGGTGACTGACACAAACAGGTCAGTGAGTGGGAGTAGGGGTCTGTGGCTGGCTCCAGACCGCCAGGCGATCCTACATACAGCTGTTTACTCACAGCTTGGGGCCTTCCTGAGGACCTGCCCCCTCCAGAGACCTGGAGGACAACTCGGCTACTGCCCCAACACTCAATCTAGGGCTTGGACCCAAACCCAAACCCTCCCCCATAACATTGCATCCTGCCAAAGATAAAGACTGAGCAAAAAACTAATAAATTGTGATAAACGCATCTGCAATAACCCTTGATGGTTTTAAACGTGTTGTAATCAAACGTTTACCTTAAGGAAAGCATTAATATTATTATTATTGCTTAACCACACAGCTACCACCCACCCTTAGCAATAGGGTGTGCGATATTTATCAATTACGGTAATCATAATTGTTGTTTTAATGAAATACGTGCTGACGTTATCGAGTATGTCACTCACATCGCAAAAAAAACAAACAAAACATGTCTTGAGAGTCCAAAAGCATTAACTGCGAGATGAAGCCTATTAGAATGCAGTTATATTGCATCTATAATTTAAGTTATGAAAACAAAAATATGCTTAGCTCTAGCATCACTGTTGAAGAGTACTGTAATTAGCTGGTGAAGTGGATTTACTTATTGTAGAGGTAACGAAGTTATCATTGCACTGTAATGTTTGAAGCGCATGTTATAACAAACCAAGAAGAATTTAAAACGAGCGATTCATTCATAAATTAGTACGAGGGAGGGACGGAAAATTTGACATTGTTCTCTCTTCTGACTGCTGATATCAGTCTAGCTCAATTTTTTTCCTTTTATTGAAAGTCGTAAAAACACTATCGTGTACATTTTCTTTTGCTATTTGAGCAAATGGGAATACAAAAAATATATTTGTGGTACTCTCCCATTCACTGCTCTCATATTTTACCCAACTATGAGGACTTCCGCTATGAGAAAGCCGGAAATGGAGCGTCTATGGGAGGGACGGTAAATTTGACATCTTTCTCTTCTGACTGCCGATATTAGTCTCTCTCACTTTTTTCCTTTGATTGAAAGTCGTGAAAAAACACTAACGTGGAGTTTTTCTATTGCTTTTTGAGCAAATAGGAATGCAAAAATATATTTGTGGTACTCTCCCATTCACTGCTCTCCGATTTTACCAAACTATGACGACATCCGCTATGAGAAACCCGGAAATGTCCTTTACTGTACATTCTTCAACACCAAAGGATGCCTATGGGCGAGAGGGAAATAACAAGAAGAATACACAGCGTGCTGTAAACGGTAAAACTGTGAGCACTATAAACCAGTGTGTTCATTTAAGACAATACATTAAACTAATAAGGTAAAACACACCAAACTGCAATATCAAGCAGCAAAACAAGCTGTTTTGTACAGCTAAAATAGCTGCTCTTACAGGAAAAAAGGTGGTGAATATTTAAGTAACATACAAGCAAGGGTGCCATTTTCCTGAATATTATATTAGTGCATGAGTACAATCGCAAATAAGTAAATTTTATACACAGTTCAACAAACAAATTAATATTGACTGAGTAATGTTTTAGAAACAAAGGTTTTTTTTTCCACCAACAAAAATAGTTCCTAACAAAGCTGGAGCAGAACATTTGTACTTCTCAGGGGCAATTTCGAACAGCATGTCAATTGGTTCGTTTCTGAATGAATCAGCTGTTCTGACCGAATCATTTAAATTAATGATTCAGTAGGGGCTTTCACACCAGAAGAACCTTTTCATAGGCCCTGTCCCAAATGGCACCCTAAACCCTCAGGGTCTTCCTCTTAGTCTGCACTTTCATGATGTCATGTCGCTTTGACTGTCAGGTACAAGTCTGCTGTGGAGCTCACCCCGGTGCGGGCTCGGCAGAAGTGCGTATCAAGGGCGCATAGTGGCCGCAAAGGGGGCATTCGCGTGCACCCTTTTGAACGCTAAAATGACGAATGGGACACCCTGCGGTCTTGTGAACTTAATGGACACACACATGCTGCGGCAGCCATTGTACGTCCGCAAGACCGAAAGTGCACATGAAGTGTTTCATTTGGGACAGGGCCATAGTTCATAGCTTTTTGCCATGTTCGCACTGCAGGAATTAGGAACGTATTTAGTTCTAGGAACTCGGTTTGGGGGAACCAAATTTGCTTCAGAGTAGACTCTAAAACAGTTCTATAAGAACTACCAGTGATGCAAATGTATGCTGATTGGCCAAACGAATATAAAACACCAGCTACCCAGGATTTTAAAAAAGTCATGTAAAAAATATTTCCTCCACGAATATGGAAAACAGCAATAATAACGGCATTTAGCTACCTGTTGTAGCATTTGCAGCATTGTGTTCTTATCTCAACTTCGATGATATGTAACACTGTTATATGCAAGCTGTTATATGAGATTTAGTCAGATTTTCGTGCTCTTTTAATCATGCAAATTGTGCATTTACATTCTATCTTCATTATCACGAAAGCCACGACACACAACAAAAACAGCTTTGATCAATGCTTGTGTAAGCGGCCACATATGAGGTGTTTTTTTGAGGTAATAGTACATTAATGAATGATCATGTGACTTCTATGAATTCCAGATGACCTGTAAATGCGAAAATATTCATATTTCGTATTGCCTGAAAAACCATCTCATGCAAGCGTAAAAACTTTTATGTGATAGATGTGAGTTCTTGAGAAATTGTGTGACGTGTTTCCATTAGGCGTATTTTCAATTTTCAATTTGAATTAAAAAAGCCGCTTCCATTGCAGATTTGCGAAATACTTGTTTTTGGAATTGCTTGAAAAACCACCTCATGCAAGCATAAAAACTTCTATACAAAATATGGGAGTTTTTGAGAAATTGACGTGTTTCCATTAGGCGTATTTTCAATTCGCAATTTGAATTTGCGCAATTTGAAGGGTAATGGAAACACAGCTACTTACAGCCGCTTCAGATTTCCTGCTGCTGCTGCAACTGCAAGCAGGAAAATGGCCTGAGAGGGAAATCGGTTCTCTAGAAACCACCATGCTGGCTAGTTCCTAGAACTGAATTCTTAAAACTATGCAGTGCAAAAGCACAAAAATGAATCACTGACAGGAACTTGCCGCCACCTACTGGTGGTTTTATTGTCATATTTATGTATCCATGCTGGAGTCTCCAGCACAAAAACACACTCAGCACAATATTGTTTGGCATGAGTAAGCTTTCTGGTTGATTGAAAAAGCCCTCTTCTCAGTTCTCAAGAGCTCCACACACTTTTTTGAGTGGTCATTCATGTCTGAAACACCACGGATCAAGGGTTGCCCTTTGGAGGCTGTAAAAGCTCGCTAAACGCAGGACTAGAAAGCATCCGTAAAGAAAATAAACACTCATGAGGACCTTGGAGCTCAGCAGATGTGGCGCCGTGCATAGGAAGCCGGCAGCAAACATTTGGTTAACTCTCCTATTGAACAATGAAAGATCTGGCTTTACGGCCATCCGTAGCAATCGTAGCATTGTCTGCATGGTCAGGTGAGTTATCTTCTGCTATTGTGCTCTATGAATGGGAATAGCTGACATACTCTCCCCAAGTGAGTGATAACATCTCCTGGTGGAGGTTTTATGAAGAACCAAATGTGCAGCAGACAATAGACTGACCCCGAGAGGTTGATTTCCAGCCGCTCCAATGGGTCACTCTGGGATTTTGTCCGAAAACCTCAGGATCTGGTCTGAAAACAAGAGGTTCTTACAAAAGTCTGGGTGGCCAGCAGTTACTGTGGGTTTAGAATAGAAAGGCCTGCCATTATAAATTAGAAATATCAGTTATATTGGTTACTTGGTGAGTGGTGAAATGTGCTTATTTGAAGAGGTGTCAGTCTTTTTAAACCTATCAATTGCTTTTTGAGAATGAGATATAAAATGAAAAAAATTTAAATAAATAAACAGAATTAATATTCTATCATTTTTGAAGTTCCAAACCTATATTTAGCTCTTAGAAAATAAGACATAAAAATTAAATTAAATAGCTCAAGCAAAACATTAGTTTTTCATAATATATATTTAAAACCATTAAGAACATGTTGACAAGGCTGTCAGTGGATTTTGGAACTGATGCAAGACCGAAGAATGTTTTTGATTAACTGGTCTGGCCAATATACCAATCTATCATAAGTACATCTAAATTCATACTTGAGCTCTTGGGGTCACATCCTGTGTTTTTTATTTGACAGAATGACGTTTAATAATGAGTAGGAAATGACAACAGCGGAGCAGAAACTAGTGTAAAGGAACAATTGCAGATAATCAAGGCTGACATCACTGGTCCGTCTGTTATTCGTTTTATTTGTGCATGTGGAAGAATGAACCTGAGCTGAAATCCCAAACCGATAAAGCCCAAATCAGCCTCAGCTGTGAACAGGCCAGCAGGGTCATGGCTAAAATACACATGCTATATCAAACACATCCGCAGAGAGACGAAATTACAATAATTGTCAGGTTTTTTCTGCATATTGTGTTGCTGAGCTAAAATTCTTTTGCAGTTACACCATTTTATTTATTTATTTGTTTGTTTGTTTGTTTGTTTTACATTTATCAATGTATATTCACAGATTTTTTTTCCCTGAACATTAATAAAAAAAATGTGTTGGCACTGATAGCCTTGTGGGCAGTGCGCCAACATACAGCGCGTTTGCGCTTCAGGTGTCCTGTGTTCAGATCCTGACTCGAGGACCTTTCCCGATCCCACTCCCCTCTCTCTCACTCCCACTTTGCTTCCTGTCCTATCACAATAAAGACAAAAATTCCACAAAAAAACAAAATATAATAAAAATGTTAAGCTACAATTTTACTGGTGGTCTCTTAAATACATCTTTTTTCTTTTCTTTTTTTTCACCCACCTACTGTGCAAGTGATGAAAATAAAATTAATTATTTTGCCCATGATAAATGGGATTATTAAAAATATAGCTTTTACAGGCTTTACAAACATAAATACACAATTTTTTTGAATAATTTTGTTTTTCATCTGCTGCCTTCACATCCCATTTATTTAATAAAATAAATAAAACAAAAATAAATACTGTGTCCATAAGCAAAGATGGAATATTAAATCACATTATAAAAGGACATGCATATAGCTTTCTACAGGCTTTAAAGACATTGTTGGTTTTAATCCAGCAATCTGGCCACACAAAGGCTTTTCATATGCGTGTATCAGCCATATAAGCCTGTTTTTGTGAGGATTTTTGGACATAAAGCACAAGTGCAAATATGTATGTACACTGCTCTTTTTGTAAGAGACAGAGACCTGGTGGCCAGTATAGACTGCTCACGGGCATTTGTGGCTCCCTTGCAGGAAGCACTAAGAAAATCTGGGATTCCTGTTGGTCTAGAAGAGTAAACACGCCGTTAACCACCAGGCACTAGCAGCGAACCTGTGCCTGTGCTGTCCTTACACATACAGTAGCTCCTCTTTCATGAGCTGGCTAATGCACCACTAAGAGAAATGTCTCCCAGGCAGGTGGGAGGCCCAATTAAGGAACTTCATTTTAAAACATCAGTCTATTTAAGTATTATCTAAACATTAGAATGATAAACATCAAAAGTTTAGCTTGAATCAGACGTTCATTATGACATACTACGAATCTTGATGCAATTAACCCCACTGTTTTCCCTTTACTCACTTTCCCTCGACGGTCTACACATCTGCTGATGATTCCTCATCTTTTCCAAGGACTTCAATGTGGTCTGCATATGTTTGGCTGCATTTCCATGTCCATTTAGCCCTGGTTCCCTCTGAATTAGTAATGTGTTGAATTAGTAATGTGCTTTATGCCACCATGCAGATGTCCACCAGCAGGCAGTTCCCTCAAATCATATTTGGATCGAGCCTTTTCAAAGCTAATTGGTGATGAATTAGCAATGACGCACCATTGCTCAGGCTCTCTTTACATCAGATGTTAAATGTGGCTTGTGTTCCTGTTTTCCTAATGTTCCATGTCACAAATTTGGTGGTCTGATGTTTCACTACAACAGCAAAGACTTTTCATCCAGCGACATTCGGTGGATGTAACAGAGCACAGCACATGTCAGGCACATGTCATTCATTTTATCTGAAGTTTCAGAGTCAGAGCGTTCCTGGAACCGATCCAGCATGCAAGGGAATAAATTATATCAGTTCTGGGAAGTGGCTATAATGCAAACAAACAGCAATGTGCTAATGGCTGGAACATTTCACACCCAGCAAATCAGTATAAGGCTATGAAAGTTGATTAATAGTGGCTGGTTATTTTCTGCTCAACAGATGTGTATTTTGTCCCATTTTATGTGAAATATGTGTCAGACTAATATACGTTAACAAAGCAGATAGACAGATGATAGATAGACAGATAGATAGATAGATAGATAGATAGATAGATAATTGCATTTAAACTGTCACTCTGAGGGGATTTTTCACCAATGCACCAATAAGTAGCGACAAGTCTCTGTCTTTATAGAGTGTTTTCACAACGTGTCATCATTTGGCTATATTGGCGGCGCTGAACGTAAACAATGGCACTGAACCAAACTAAACTTATTCGGCTGATTATTGCTGCTGAAAATGATCGATTTTTTTAATGTTTTTGGGCTGTACTAATTGGTCAGACCGGGAAAAACATTTGGAGTACTATGGACCGCCAAAAGTTATAACAAATCAAAGAGAAGAGTGCAAAAAACTGTCTGTGGTTGGCCAAACTGAACCAAGATTTCCAGGGCAAGAATCTTGACACCATTTGTATTTGTTCTTATCATTTCTGGTCAGGTAGAGTAGGTGAAATATTAGGCTAATATCTTAATTAATACTGCTTGTACGTATCTTTACCACCTATTAACATTAGTTTGTCAAAATATTGCACCCTTTCCTGCTTACTAAGTCCTTCTCTATATGATTTAGCAACTTCTACGCGTTTTTTTTTTGTGGTTTGGACAGCATAAATTAGCAGAACAACGTATTCAGTAGTACATTAACCATGCAAACCATGCTGTTGTTTACATCTGAGTATTGCCAGTATGGTCGCACATCCGGATAACTGACCAAATCGTGACGTAAGTGCAAACCCTCTATACGAATCAATTATTCATTCACATGATTTGTTCAAAACGTGTATTAATTCACAAGCAGAACATACTAGTATAGGCCTCTTACTATTTTAGCATCTTTTTATGGCAGAAATACTCAGAGTATGCTAGTATGTGGTTCTAAAATCAGCAATCAGTAAAAATACATCTTCAAAAGAAAATATCAGTTGTGATTTGCTACAAACCTTAACAGGGCACTGCTATTTAGTCATTTAGTGTTTGTTTTTCTTTTATTAATTAAGATATTCTGGTCCCTATATACAGAGGGTTTGCACTCACGTCATTTACCGGGTCAGTTACCCGGATGCGATACTCAGATGTAAACAACAGCATGGATTGCACGGTTAATGTACTACTGAATACATTCTGCTTATTTATGCTGCCTAAACCATGGAAAAAATGTGTGGAAGCTGCTAATCATATAGAGAAGGACTTGAAAACCAGAAAAGGGTGCAATATTTTGACAAACTGAAGTTAATAGGTGGAAAAGATGCATAGGAGCAGTATTAATTAAGATATTAGCCTAATATTTCACCTACCTGATTGGAAATAAGAACAAACACAAAATGTTGTCAAGATTCTTGCCCTGGAAATCCTGGATAAGTTTGGCCAATCACAAATGCCTTTTGTTTCTCAGACAGTTTTTTGCACTCTTCTCCTTGATTTGTTGTAACTTTTGGCGGTCTAGTATTCTAAATGTTTTTTCCAGTCCGACCAATTAGTACAGCCCAAAACATGACAATAATTCACCATTTTCAACAACAAGAATCAGCAAAATATGCGAGGTTTGTTGGGTTCAGTGGCATTGTTTACATTCATTGCGGCCAATATGGAAGATTGAAGACGTGTCGTGAAAACACTCAGCTGTTTTGGTGTGAAGGTGCATTTACCGTTGTTCTGCGAATTTTCGCGGGAAAAATCCTGTCATTTCAGTCCACTTTATTATTCAACGCGGAGGTAAGCCATTTTCTGTGAAGACCGTGAGACATCAGGTTCGTAAGCTGCTGTAGGGATATAAGAAGATGAATAATAATAAAGTGCAGTAAACGGTAAAACTGTTTGCACTACAAGCCAGTACTCATAATTAAAATAATACATTAAAATATGGTAAAACACACCACTTTGCAATAATAAGCAGCAAAATGAGCCGTTTTATACAGACCGACACTGGCAGCCAGACTGATTAAATGGGCAAATGGCCACGCCCACGCTTACTGAAAAAATAAGGTGGATATGATCCATGCGATCGGGAATTCTGCACAAATTATTTTCCCACGTAGATTTCGTACAGGTTCGAGTTGGTCACTTCAGTTCACAGCGCTTAACAACAGAAAGTTGCTTGGTTTGAAAGTGATTTCATAAATGTGAACCTGGACCACAGAACCAGTCATAAGGGTCCATTTTTTAAAATTGAGTTTACACATCATCTGAACGCTGAAAAATAAGCTTTCTGATGATGTGTTTTTTTTTTTAAATAGGACCATATTTGGCTGAGATACAACTATTTGAAAATCTAGAATCTAAGGGTGCAACACTTCAAAATATTGAGAAAATCGCCCTTAAATTTGTCCAGATGAAATCCAAATCCAGATGAAGTTTTTAGCTATGCATATTAGTAATCAAAAATTAAGTTTTGATATATTTACGGTAGAAAATGTACTAAATATCTTAAAGGAACATGATCTTTACTTAATATCTCAATGATTTTTGGCATAAAAGAAAAATCTATCATTTTGACCCATACAGTGTATTTTTGGCTATTGCTACAAATATACCTGTACCATGACCGGTTTTGTGGTCCAGGGTCACAAATCTACACTATTGGCATAAATGGTCCTTTTTGCCTGCGAACTTTGCCTGTTATATCGTCCTTCAGGTGAAAAGATTTGATATTTGTTCAAATAGTAAATTAATGCTTGCATAATTTTATGACTGCTAAACTAAGCTAGAAATATGAATATAACCGATTCCTTTCTAATAAAGTACGTGGGACAGAATTGAGCAATAGCAGAACACAGCTAGAATCTCTCTTCCCTAGAATTTGGTGCAGTACAGGGTATATGCTGCGCGCTGCACTCAGTCAGAGCAGGAGGCTTTGATCTTGGCTCATCACGGTCCATTCCACCAGCACCCATATGGACTCACTTTTCTCAGGTCTGTTTTGGATCTCTCTCTCCCTTATTTATAGCCCCAAGAGTGGTTGTAAAACAAGCCCCTCTCAAATGCTGCTCTCATTCACCAATGCTTGAAGTGATGCTTTTGCCCTGACATTCAGCAGCATTTACTACAGTTTTCAGGGATATGAACGTCATCATAAACCTGAAAACGTCACACTCATTTTGCTACGTTCATCACAAACAAGTACTGGAAGCCCTAGATTTCTAAAGGTTAAATAAAGGTTCTTTATTTTCAATGCTATGTAGCATGGTTTCCACAAAAATATTCGAAATTGTAATAATTACTACTATTTTACTGTATTTTAGCCTTGATGAGCATGAAAAGACTGTTGACTGGTAGTGTGAGTATTTTTAAAAAATCATTGAAAAGAACATAAAGCTTCAGTACACTTCAACGGATCTGTTTCATGAACCCCTAAACCATTTCCCCATTATGTGTTCACTGGTAATTACGCTTCCTAATGCATTAATGGTTTGCAGTACATTGAGAAGACATATGCTTGGAAAGAGACTTCCTAATTATTCATAATGTATGGGCAAGAGCAAAGGCCATAGTCGTACACGAAATAACCCAATTTGGTTGTCTGTCTTTAGAGCCTGGTCTTTATGTTTGAGCAATGTCCTGTGACCATTCAGTCCTCTATTTATTTTTGTTTCCTCTCGTTGTGAGGGACAAAGAGCAGGCGTCCCTCTGGCCTCCTGGGGTTCTCCGGGAGGGGGTGTTTTCTGTGCAAACAGCCCCAAATACAGGTACAGTTATCTTTGCCTGACTCCCTGCACCCAGTTCCAAGCCGCCAAGCTTTGAGTTCAGCGTGGGAGCCATGGAGGGCTGACCTCAAATAAATATTCTGTTTTAACTCTGTAGCGAGTGTAATTTCTGCTTGTTATTTCCACTGATAGAAAAGAAACATTACGACGAGAGCTGTGGGAGATCCAGAGGGTGCCATGTTAACTTCAAAGGACTTCAAACACCTTTTTAGTATTTAATTGAAAATATTACACCTACAATAAAACACTGTTTCCACTAACTCAAACTGATGGTTTATTGCTTTTTGTAAATGTTTTCGAGCAACTCTGCCTTATTTTTTTCCCAGTAAAAGTTTTTTCCACAAGTGACTAAAGAATAAATTAAATTATATCATCTTCCCAAGAATATGTGAAGGTGTTGTGGGTAGGACTCATTCAGAACTGTATCTCAGATTACAAATATTACCAGAACCAGATGACATTCAGTTCAATTAATGGACTCATATGTGCTTTTTCCGCATATGTGGAGTCCACATCAAGTTTCCTGACTTAAAGGTGCTGCAAAGTCTGGTGCTGACAGTGTTCTCCAAATGACTCACATCATGTCATGAATCAGATGAGCCTTTTTAGTGACCTTTTTAGTGACTCAAAAACTTTAAGCTCAACCAGTGAGGTCTGACTCCCGAACAAATGATTTCAAGAAGTTGGTTCATTTTAGTGAATCAAAAACATACAAGTGAACAAAATCCTGAACAAATTACTATTATGAGTCTTTCTTTTTGTGAAGCCACTTGTAAAAGAAAAAGACTGTGATAACCATCAGACATCTATATAAACACTTATTTTGCAAAAAAAAAATATATATATATATATAAATAATACTAAATTAATTGCTCAGTTGCTCAAAGAATCCAAAACACATAACATTACAAGTTCAATTCCTTAACAAAAGACTCTAAGGAGTCGGTTCTTATTTGGGAAGGCACCTGTAAATAGACCAATAACCATCGAAACTCAGCGTAAGTAATTTTTAAAGGATGTGTCCAAACTCGAATACCATTTATGGAAAGGAAATGACGTGTAGTACGGAACCACTAAAGGGAATGAGATGGGAAGAGAAAATATTTCATGGCTTTCCTCCGCAATTACATGGTTAGGTAATACTGTATAAACTGTAAACTGCGGGCATCAGGGAGATTCGCGATCACACATACTGTACACGTTCAGGACGCGTCCAGTGTTGCCAAGTCTGCGGTTTTTCCGCAGAATTAGGCTGCTTTAACACTGTTGCCGCCGGCTGTTTTTGATGTCCACGGGTAGAATCGACCCATTTACGTCATATTTATGCCCTGAAATGTGAATTTACCAAGGGAACCCCGACAAAAAACGTGTATTCTATTCCCCAGAAGGGATTTTTAACGGGGACTCCTCATCGAAACGTGATAGAGCAAGTTTTGGGTTAGTTTTGAGTAGCAATTGGGTGGGTTTGTTGTATAAACCTGGCAACCCTGGACGCCTCATCAATGGGCCATATTGGCGGCACAGAACGTAAGCAATGCCACTGAACCTAAGGAAACAAGCATGTTTTGCATGTTTTGTCCTTCTCTATATGATTTAGCAGCTTCCACACGTTTTTTTCCGTGGTTTAGACAACATAAATTAGCAGAACAATATATTCAGTAGTACATTAACTATGCAATCCATGCTGTTGTTTACCTCAGAGTATGGCCAGTATGGCCGCACATCCGGGTATCTGACCAAATCGTGACGTAAGTGGAAACCCTTTATACTACAAAGTACTTACCACACATTTTACAAGATTAGATGTTTGTCAGTGGTGCTCAGGATCAACAAATCTTTTCCCATTGTCCAATCAGTCATCTCTCTTTATTCTGTTTATGTGGTAAGTGAAATTTTATGTACTGTAATGTAACAGGCTAACCATATCCCTGTAGTGGCTCCATAGAACGTGTTATTCATTTTCCGTGCCTTTCCGGATAAGCAAGAATTGTTTTGAATGTAGCCTACTTTTTATAGATATTATCTTATTATTTACACTGTAAAAAACAAAAAACACAATTTGTTGAGTCAGCTTAAAATAATTTGTTACCCTGCTGCCTTAAAACTTTAAGTTCAGTCAACTCATATAAGTTTAGTCAACTTGAAATGTTAAGTTGTACTAAGTAACAACTTAGATATTTGTGTTTGTTAAACTTAAAAGCTGGGTAACCCAGCTGCCTTAAAATTTTAAGTTGAATCAACTCAAATATCTAAGTTGTCACTTAACATTTCAAGTTAAATAAACTTTTTCGGAGTTGACTGAACTTAAAATTTTAAGGCAGCCAGGTAACATTATTTTAAGTTGACACAAGAAATTGGAATTGTAGCCTATTTCGTCTTTAACACAATATATTTATTTCATAGAAGTACTAAATGAATAAAAAAAAAGCAGAAATGGAATTGATTCTTCTCATACTTATTTGTGGGTAGTTGCCTTTTTTTCCTCTGGATTTTTTTTAATCGTCTAGTGGCGAAAACTCTTATTTATTTATAGAAAAGTAATAGATTGTTACAGATCGTTACATAGGCTTTTGACAGACATTATCAACAGCCATTTTTGAAGGGTGAGGAATCAGTCAATGATGTCAGAGAAAACTCCATCTGAGGCAGACCAGACAAAACCGCTGAGGAAATCCACTAAGTGGGCTCCCAAAGAACTGAAGGGGAGGGGGAAAGATTACTGACCTCCATTGCAGCACCTGACTTGGACTTGGTTCAGGTTGTGTCCTGGCTGAGGCATTCAAGCAATACTTAATGTGAAGGCAATTACATTATTAGCGCAGCAGATGGCAGTTACATAGCAAGATTGCTATTCAATGATAAGCACTGCAAAAACCCTTCAGGGCTTCGATCTTTTCTCAGCTTTGTTACCCAATACGTAACATTAAGCGTAGAGACAAATGAAGACATTATACTAAGCCAGTTGTCTAATTCATTTTGCATTAGCTCAACTTAAAGCTAATGCTTCTTTTCATCCAAAAACAAAATGTTCTTCCTCTTAATTGGCAATTTTGAGAAAAGGAGGCAGCACATGTGTTTAAGGCAACCTAATATCCAGCAGAAAATGAGAACACAAATCTACTGTTAAGTCCATCATCATGCTCAAATTGAAAACGACTGGTGTTGGTGTCTGTTTGCTATGACAGCTGTCCACGCTTCATGTTTTTGTGCTATTTAAAACCTTTATGAGATGTCCAACCATTTTACACTTCAT
This sequence comes from Labeo catla, assembly GCA_012976165.1. Lineage (NCBI taxonomy): Eukaryota > Metazoa > Chordata > Actinopteri > Cypriniformes > Cyprinidae > Labeo > Labeo catla. The sequence goes on along the minus strand of VONZ01000006.1, from coordinate 790,210 downwards.
TTTTGAGGTTATTAATAAAAATAAGACAGCTTTTAAGAAGGGTGTGGGTTGACCAAAATCAAGATGATAGCTCTGGATTTCAAATTAGCATTATGTTCAGTATAAAAACTTTTAAATAGTATAATAAAGTATTTTTAAAACCTATTGTTGCTCATATATTGGGACTGTTGAGAGATATAATTCACCTGCTATATACAAAAAAAAAAAAAAAAGTCACTTTAACTAAACACCGTGTTTATACCCAGGACACAGTAATTCAAGCACACATGACTTTATCAAAGTTAAATTTATTATATCTGGCCACAGAGTGTTTAATACAAAGAAAGATGACTTTAGAAGCATTACTGAAGTAGAACGGTGTGTGGTATGGCACTTTCCTTTTCAAAGACCAGAAATCCCCTACAGATTCATATAGTGCATAGAATTATTTGATTATCCACTTAATAGCAATGAGTTACAAAATCAAAAGCAATAAATACTGTACAATGATAAATCTGAAATTAAAAATGACATGCCAAATTTTACATTACATACAATATCCTTAAACAACACAGCATTTGTTATTCATCCCTTTACAATAACATTTTTATAACATCAGTAAATTGTACAAGTATAATTCAATATACGATTATATATATATATACACATATATATTCCAATATCAATATTTAAATAAAGTGCCTTTCTTTTTGAAGCTCTGAAAGGTGAAATCTTACCATTACATGTTCTTAGAAAAGAGTGTATTGTACCTAAACTAAAAGTTTTCCATTTTAGTTACCCACCCACATTCATCAGTTTATTCACCAAAATATTGCCATACAAAAAAATAAAAAATCAGGTAGGTACACTGTAAAAAACAACAACAACAAAAAACTATTTGTTAAGTCAACTTAAAAATAATGTTATCCTGCTGCCTTAAAATTTTAAGTTCAGTCAACTCAAATAAGTTTAGTCAACTTGAAATGTTAAGTTGTACTAAGTGACAACTTAGATATTCGAGTTGACTAAAATTGGTTTGTTGAATTTAAAAGCTGTGTTTGTTACCCAGCTGCCTTTAAATTGTAAGTTGAATCAACTTAAATATCTAAGTTGTCACTTAGTAAAACTTAACATTTCAAGTTGACTAAACTTTTTTGAGTTGACTTTACTTAAAATTAAGGCAGCGGGGTAACAAATTATTTTAAGTTGACTCAACAAATAGTTTTTTACAGTGTAGACACAGCAATTTACTTTTCTGTGGAATATTGTATTGCTTTTTACATTTTTCACAACATTGTCAAATTGAAATGTGAACTGAGTTGTGCTAAACAGGTAAGTGTAAATCTGTAAAAACTTTTAAATAGTATAATAAAGTATTTTTAAAACCTATTGTTGCTCATATATTTTAAGTTCAGTCAACTCAAGTAAGTTTAGTCAACTTGAAATGTTAAGTTGTACTAAGTGACAACTTAGATATTCGAGTTGACTAAAAATTGGTTTGTTGAATTTAAAAGCTGTTTCTTACCCAGCTGCCTTTAAATTGCAAGTTGAATCAACTCAAATATGTAAGTTGTTATTTAATAAAACTTAACATTTCAAGTTGACTAAACTTTTTTGAGTTGACTTTACTTAAAATTTCAAGGCAGCGGGGTAACAAATTATTTTAAGTTGACTCAAAGTTTTTTACAGTGTAGACGGTGATTTACTTTTCTGTGGAATATTGTATTGCTTTTTAAATTTTTCACAAAATTGTCAAATTGAAATGTCAACTGAGTTGTGCTAAACAGATAAGTGTAAATCTGTCAGCATTTTATTGTGTTGGTGGTTGTACGTACATTTGGCGGCAGTTCGGAAATGAAATGTTCGGTGAGTTGCGATATAGGTAAAACAACACATCACCTACACTAAACCTAACCAATAGTGTTAGCAAAAGCAACTGTAAGAAAAAAACATGTTTTCTGAAGGAACCATGCCATTTTAGTTTACTTGGGACTTGTACTAGAGCACTTCACATAGAAAGTTCAATGCAGTACCAAGTGCGCAACCAAGCAAGTTTACTACATACAAATGGAGCTGATTAAGTTACTATTCATTCGCTGTGGTAAAACTGTTTTAGGTCATGACAAAGTATTGTGCAAGGATTCAAACCGAAATAAGTCATTATTAATCGATAATCTACCCCTGTAATCATAATTTATGTAAAAGTTGTTGCCATTTTACTGTCACCAGTGTTCATTTCTCAACCTGACTGCATGACAAAAACGTACCTATGGGAACTTTTTCGCAAGATGCGAAATACATAGCGCCATGTATGTTTCGTGCCATATTCAATGTGAAATGTCCACTGGGTGGCGCTAAAAGAGTGTTTTTTTCCTCGGAACAGACAAACGTACATATGGTACGTTTTATGTGAGGTTGGTTTTATATGCGTCACCGCAGTTCTAATTTGAAATGTCTATTGAGTGGCGCTATAATTCTAATGCTCCATGATGTTTTAAAATAACACTGCTCTACACCTTAACCTAGCCTATAGTATGAACAAAACGGATGTGACGTAAACATGCAATTGCAGGAATGCCGTTTTAGCTTGTTTATCGATCTCTCATCTTTCAGCTTATTCATCGTGAGTCACATTTTTCATGGGATTTGTACCCAAGGATTCCATGTCCGAAGTCCAATTCCGTGCCGGCTGAGCTACCCAGCAAGCTTGTTATGTCTTTAAAGTGAAACATATGGGGCTGTAATTATAACGGTGTTCGAAAACGATTACAAGTGCTCGCTGTTTTACCACCTCTAGTGTTCATTTCTGCTGGAAACTGCAGTGATGTACTTACTGGTACGTATTTCGCGTCTTGTGAAAAAGTTCCCACAGGTATGTTCTCGTCATGAGATCAGGTAGTAATTTCTGCTGGATACTGTAGTCAGTTATATGCATAGGTATGGTTTTGCAAAAATGTAAAAAGAGGCATGTATTTCCAATGAGCCTAGGTTGAACCGAAGCCATGCAGATGCTACAAAATTCATAAAAGCGTTCTCACAGCTGGACTGAATGACATTTTCATGGCTGGCATTTATTGTTATCGCAATGAAAACATCTTCACGGTTTTGCTCTGGTCTGACAGGGATCATAAGCGATGCTAATGCGCACTTGGCTCGTTCCTACATTTGGAGATCTTCTCCTGCAGAGTTTAGTGTTACTTGCAACCTGTCTGTTTTTTCAAGCAAACGCAAATACCTTGATTATCTTTTTCAGGTTTAGATGTTTATTTTTACAGTCAGAACCAAACTCTAAAGGAATGTAGATCTTAAGATGAACCAAGCAGATGAACCATGAAGCACGATTCTGTGAATTCTGTACATAATGAGTTTGTATTAAAGTAATTTGCTCAGCTGGATTGAAAACCCTCGGACGTCTTTAACCTGGGATTTAAACCTTGAACGTTTTTAGGTTTAAAACACTCAATGGGCATTTGCAGCAATAATCCATACAACATAATGTGCTCTTTTTAATTTATCTGAAAGGAGTTTTCATAGCACTATACACTGTGTTTTAAATCACAATGCAAGATATCATCAAGGGTGGATGTTTATTGCTACATGGAACAGTCGTCTGTCAGCGGGAATTTAGAAATCAAATCACCAGCATTCCGTGTCAACATCTCACAAAGAGATCATGATAACACTTGTGCTGAAAAGGGTGGCTTAGATGCTTCCACCTACATCCCGTGTAAGCCTCAAGGCTTTGACTGGGACTCAAGGATGAAGCGAGACATTGAAAGAGCCATTGTATTTAAAGAGATGTTCGTTTACAACAAGTGTCACCTTCACCTCACCTTTAGACGAAGACTTCAATCCATCAACCAACCTCTGACAGCCCCTTGCGCTGGTGTCAGGTGGCTGTCTCATATTGCATTCAGTACAAAGCTGAGTTGTGCTGAAAGGCAAAAAAGAAAACAGAATGGGATCCAAATATACTTCAGATTTTAAAAAACAAGCCTCCCATTGCTGAGGGACGTCTTCTCAAAGGCAAAGGTTTCTTATCGCTTCTCAGGTTCCCTAATTTTGCGCCGCAAAAAGATAGGCCAAAGGTCAAATGATCCCGTGTAAATATCTATCCAGTGACACAAAGTCTGTGTATATTTGAAGTAACAATATACAAACTCTAAAGAGAAGAACTATTCTCAGAAATTTGTTGAATCGGTTTGGTGGCTTGTGTTTGATTTGTTTGGACTGATCTCACATGGATTTGAACGAGGCCAGGATTGAGCTTCAGGTCTAAAGACAACAAAATAGGCATTTTGTTGCATTTTTGAATATCTCACAATTCTAGCAGCTTTACTGGAATTCCTTTAATGGTGGAACAGAGTCTTTGAGGACACTTAAGGAAAACAAATGTGTATCCAATGAAAATACAGCGAACTTGCCCCAGAGAATGCCATTGAAGAACTGTTGGTGAACTTTGGAGCACGTACGTAACATCACAGAAGAAAGGAGACAAAAAAAATTGCATCATGATCTTCCAGTCTGGGCTTTGGACCAATAAACCAGTGTTGTTGTAGTTGAGCTGTACGAAACAGTTTGTGACATTATCTGAGTTTTAGTCTCCAGGTGAATCTCTCAAGTTCCATTTAGCAACAGCCAAAAGTTTGACCAAAGAGTCCAGATCTATGAAAGACTCCTCCAATCAGGGATGCCCAAACTGTACCATAAGACTAAGAAAATTAAGCAAACACTGGTTGATTTGATGTGAAATCCTTGATCTGGATCAGTACTCCCTGGCCTCCTCTAGTTCATTCATGTAGACGTCTTCCTGTGGGTTCTCCACACACTGTAGACCATTATTGGGAGGCCGAACCGAATGAAAACGGCTCCAGTCTCCTTTACACAGGATCCATGGAAGAACATCTACTTTGTAATGAAGCTCCGGAGAGAACTCCGTACTGATGAGGTTAGGGGCTCCGGCCCCTTTGCCTCGAGTAATGAGCTTCATGTGATCATCATAGCAGCAATGCTGTGCAGCCAACGTCGTGCTGTCGAAAGAGAGCATCGAGCGAACGCAAAACCTTGCAGAAGGCTTGTAGATGTCCAGCCTCTCCTTGGGGCCGCTGGCGTCTCGCCAGCGATAGGTCTTTTGCAACTTCCTATCGAAAATATTGACAGCGCTGTAGACCACCTCGGATGGGTAGACGCAAGGGCAGTTGGGTAATTCAGTTAGGACTTGGTGTAGGTATTTCTGGAGGAAGTCGTTCTTGCAATTCAGCCACTTCTCACAGCTATCAACATCTGCAAGGTAATCAGATCAATTTATTAGTGGTGGCAAAAATATATTTGTATATTTAACTTTTTGTTAATATTTAAAAAAAAGTCTTGGTTTTCCCGGTTTGCTGCCAAAACATAAAGATACAAAAAAAAATGCTGCAGGCAGCGGTCATGCTGAAACATAGCTGCTATTAACATTTATGTTCCATTGTGAAGAGATAAAAAAAGTCACTTCGTTCTGTTATGTTTTTAAACTGCTTTCATTATTATTGCGGTTAAAAGAAAAGAGCTATTACATTCAATGTTCAATGCCAAAAGTAAGAGACCAACAAAAAACTCCAAAGTAAATAGTGGGGGGTTCTGGAAGAGGACTTTTTACTTTGTGGTCTCAGTAACACTCTCTGTGGAGCATTTGTGAAAAATTTGAACGTCAGATCTTTTACAGTCTAACAGGACTCCTGCAGAGTTCCTCCTGCTGCAGTCTCAGAGGAGAACTTTCTACAACCACGCTGATTAAATGGGTTTTGAACTAGACATTAAGTTAAATGAAAGCTGAGGCATATCAATAAATGTTTCAACTAATAAAAGGAACACACTAGAAGCTTGAAAGGCAATTAACTGAAGCCTGCATTAAGAGATTTGGTAGTGCAGTATAATGTTGCAGATATCTAAAATGTGACCCTGGACCACAAATCTTAAGTAGCACAGGTATATTTGTAGCTATAGCCAACAATATATTGTATGGGTCAAAATTACAGATTTTGCTTTTATGCCAAAAATTATTAAGATAATAAGTAAAGGTCATGAAGATATTTCGTAAATTTCCTACCATAAATATATCAAAACTTAATTTTTGATTAGTAATACGCATTGCTAAGAACTTCATTTGGACAACTTTAAAGGCGATTTTCTTAATATTTTGATTTTTTTGCACCCTCAAGATTCCACATTTTCAAATACTTGTATCTCAGCCAAATATTGTAATATCCCAACAAGCCATACATCAATGGAAAGCTTCTTTGTTCAGCTTTTTTTCAATGTCAGTTGACCCTTATGACTGGTTTTGTGGTCCAGGGTGAAAAATACCAGTTACATAAATGGCAATAGTTACACTAACAAAAAAGTATCATTGCAATTACACGTACACATAAAATATGTGACTTTAGAGAGCACATCAATAGGCAGGCATTTTTAGCAATTTAGAATTCTGACCAAAACATGTCTGGAAAAAGAGGATGTATGGTCACTCTAACCACATCTAAAAAGTACCATGGTACCATCAGAATACTTTATTGCTGAATGACCACACCACAGAAATACACAAACAAAACCAACCAACCCGTGCCAAAAAGCTCTGTGCTGTTTGCCACTTCATGAGGAGTCGGTTCTGTCACAGGAATTATATCATCTGTGGATGCAATAGAGAGAAGATATTTAAAATCAACATGAAATTTTAAATGAAAACACAATGTGAGCTTAACAACCCTACTGAAAATTAAAAAAAAAAAATTCTGCCAAAAACAAACCAAACCAAGACCAGTTCGGCTAGCTAAAGTAAGAACACTTCATTGAAATGTACTGATTTTCTTACTGGTTACCCACCATAGCTACATTTAAAGAGATAGTTCACCCAACAATTAAAATTACCCCATGATTTACTCACCCTCAAGCCATCCTAAGTGTATATGACTTTCTTCTTTCAGATTAGGGCTGAACGATAAATCACATGCAATTGTCAATAAAGCCGGTTTTTTGATTGGTAGTAAATCTCCATCACGTGCGTTCAGCTGGAGCGGCAATTAATACACAAAATCACGCTCATAATTGCAGATGAGTCGCATTCGATTATGAGCGTGATTTTGCGTAGCTTGTCAGTGATTTACGGCTCTGCGTATTAATTGCTGCTCCAGCTGAACGTACGTGATGGAGATTTACTACTAATCAAAGAATCGACTTTACTGACTAAACGCGCCTGACAATCGCATATGATCTATCGTACATCAGGTTAGGGGCAAGTGCCAGCCCTTGTACTTTTGTTTATTGGCTAAAAAGCGTAGTTTAGTTAGGGCATTTTCTTTTCATAGTCATTTTCATAAATTTGGGGTATTAAAGTTAGAAGGTTTTTGGTTTTGTTATTTTCTTTGATTTAGCACCACCCGTGTCCCTTCTTCCCTTTCCCTTTGTCTTGCGTTTTGATTGTTCCTGTAAATACTGTAAATATTGTACATATACCACTCTATTTGTTCCACCAAACCTTTGTAGCGATTTAATTTTCACCCTTAATAAATAACTTCTATTGCACTATATCTTTGTCCTGCACATTGCTTGTATATATATGTTTTTTAATGTCTATGTTCTACCCCAGAACCCCTAGACCACTTCGGGATCATAACAGATAGTTAGCAGAAGACAGAGATGACACTAATGCATCGATTCACTTCGGGCCTTTATTAATCCCCTGGAGCCACGTGGAGTACTTTTTATGATAGATGGATGCACTTTTTTGGGCTGCAAAATCTCAACAGCCATATGCAGCTTGGAAGAACCAGGAACTCCGATTGTATTGGGTGAACTATCCCTTTAAGCTGGTCTGCCAGCAACAATAACCAGTTTATACTACATTATAGCAAGCAGATGTTTTTTGAATGACCAGTTTATTTCGGAAGTGATTAAAAATATTTTAGAGAAATATTCAACAAATATTTCTCCTCTATTATCTAAAAGCTGTTTTTTTTTTCAGCAGTTCAAAATGTTAAAATTACGTTGCTCTAAGGTGTTTATGTAGATTTAGCACTGTAGAGTCTCTCATAGCGTATTTGAGCTTGTATGCCAGCTGATTTTGTGTGTATTGCCCGTTTGTGCATGGCAGGTTGTGGACCGCCCTGTATCAGGGGCTTTTAAACTGAAAGCCCTCATTGAGCTGTCATACTGAAGCCAAGTAAACGCCTGCTGCTCTCAAAGAGCGGTTTCATAGTGTATACAGTACACACACAGAAGGCCAGACTGCTTCTTTTCTAACATGAGTCTGGTGTCCCTGGTGTTTGTTCGACTTCTGCATGCCTGACAGAGATGAATGAGAGGCATTAGTGAAGTTTTCCATCACTATCAGCATAATCAGGAGCCGGATGGAATTAAGATCAAGATCAATAGCGAGTAGTATGTTCATTTTAGGGAAGTGCATTGATACACTGTGCCAACTGCTTAATTTATGCAATGAAGTGCATTGTGGGATTGCAAAAGCCTAAGTAGAAGTGACAGTATTGACGGTCTCACCAGGACAACGCTCTAAATCACATGTCCGTGACTCTGTGGCAGTGCATGCGTAGCCGCATGAACGAATCCTTTTTTGATTCCCATGTCCGCAGGTGACACTGCAAGGTGACCAGTCGCTCCATTCCTCCTCCTCATATTCTGTAGGTGAGAAAAGTAATGAGTGTAAGAAATCTGTGACAAAAAAGAATGACCTTTGCTATAAATTGAGGCTAATGAATTCCTCACACAGCATGTGGGAAAGTTATGCAATGCAGGTCAGACCGCAAATGAGTTGGGAATAATGGTAAAGGAATTTCTTTATCCTACATAACAAGCTTCTGAAAGTGAAATCTTCAACGAAAGTACTTTAACTCAGTTCTGGTACCGAGGATAGACCTCTAACTTCAATCTGCTTGCATCTGAACTCTGTGTCTCTGTGTAGTGTCCAACATACTGAGACTGACAGAGAAATCAATCCAAAAACAACCAAGATGGTAAGTGCATCTCTCCGTTGTTTGCATAAGAAAGCTAATGATGCGCAACTAAATTAATATTGCGTATTTCTCTGTAAAATATAATCTCTCTAATGAACAAAATGTGGGCCCTCCTGGCAAGCCAGGCTTGCTTTTTTTTTTTTTTTGGTAATAAATATGTCAGAGGCAAAGTCAGCCGCTTACAGCTGTGAGAACTGAGCCAATACAAACACTTCAGCAGGAAGGCAAGGCCTAATAGCTTAGACGCTTTCCAACAATGCTCTCTTTCCACCACCATGCTAAAGAGATTAAAGTTTCAGAGCACTCCATGGCGGTAGTGATGGAGAGAGAGAGGAGATTGGGAGAGAAATAAGTGCAGTTTCCTCACTAATGTATTTGGCTGCATTGTTGTTGGTTACCAGGTGTTGTTGATAACACATTCCACATTCTTATGATGAAGATGCCCACTTGTACCGTCACAGCAAAGAAAATACTGATGACATACTTATGCAGGCCATTGCAAATTGTTTCAACAACTTTCTCAGAATTCTTGAATACTTTAATTTATTTGGTATTTATTGGGTGTTTTCCTATTTTTTTACTATCAGTCAAAAGTTTTTAAATAGTGAGATTTGTAATGTTTTTTAAAGAATTCTCTTCTGCGTACCAAGCCTGCATTTACTGGATCCAAAATACAGCAAAACCAGTAATATTGTAAAATATTTTTACTATTTAAAATAACTGCTTTCTCTTTGAATATATTTTAAAATGTGATTTATTCCTGTGATCAAAGCTAAATTTTCAGCTTTATTACTTCAGTCTTTAGAGTTACATGATCCTTCAGAAATCATTATAATATGCTGATTTTATTATTAAACATTATCATCAATATTTAAAACACAGTTGAGTGTATTTCATGATTCTTTGATGAATAGAAAGATCTAAAGATCAGAATTTATCTGAAATAAAAAGTTTGTGTAACCAACACTCAAAAGCTTGGAGTCAGGATATTTTTTTAATTTTCTTATTTTATTTGGAAGGTGGGGAGATATTATGGAAATTAATACTTTTATTTAGCAAGGATGCTTTAAAATGATCAAAAGTGATGATAAAGACATTTATTATGTTACAAAAGATTTCTATTTCAGATAAATGCTGTTCTTCTGAACTTTCTATTCATCAGAGAAACCTGAAAAAATCTACTCAGCTGTTTTTAACATAATAACAATAACAATAATAATAATAAAAATAATAATTATAAATCTAAATGTTTTTGAGCAGCAAATCTGAATATTAGAATGATTTCTGAAGGATAATGTGACTGGCGTAATGATGCTAAAAATTAGCTTTGAAATCACAGGAATAAATTACATTTTAAAATATATTCAACTAGAAAACAGTTATTTTAAATACTAAAAATATTACACATTTTTACTGTTACTGCTGTACTTTGGATCAAATAAATGCAGGCTTCCTGAACAGAACAGACTTAAAAAAAAAATTAAAGATTAAAAATCTTACTGTTTAAAAACTTTTGACTGGTAGTATATTTTCTAAAATTTACAATTTTAGAAACAAAATTGTGAATGCTGGCTACTGTGTCACCAGCGACACGCATACGTCATGGTACTCTTGTGAACGCGTGTTGAAGACTGACACGGAAGAGAAGAAATTGTTGAAAGTCGTTATTTTTGTTTTCTCTGCGCACAAAAAATATTCTTGTAGCTTCATAAAATTAAGGTTGAACCACTGATGTCACATGAACTGTTTAAAAAAAATCCTTACTACCTTTCTGGGCCTTGAACGTGGTTGCGTTGCTGTCTATGCAGGGTCAGAAAGCTCTCGAATTTCATCAAAAACATCCTAATATGTGTTCTGAAGATGAACAAAGATCTTACTGGTTTGGAACAACATGAGGGTGAGTAATGACAGAATGTTAATTTTTGGGTGAACTATCACTTTAAACATCATGTAGCTTTATATATTATGTTCATTCATAATACATCATTTATTTAGAATGAGATCAACAGAAGCAAACCAGACCACACACATTGAATAGCCTTAAATTTGCTATCAGAGAACTTTGTTTCAACTAAAATACCAAAGGCACTGTAATAAGTTACTACAGTAAAACTGTGGTAAATAATTTTCATAAGGGCAGCGGAGAGGAAAAACGACCTAAAGCTATAACATTCTACCGAGCTGTTGCCGAACATGGCCTGCCTGTAATTCTGTGGCTGACCATAATTGCAGAAAAGCGCTTCATTACTGTACGCCTCTAGAGCAGACCACATCATTAATAATGTGGCTCATTTGCCCTTCTCTGTTTCCTATTCAGGCTTGTTTGTACACAACACGCTCCTACTCTAAGTACACTCATTAGGGTCTATTTTAGAGCAGAGGATCCATCAGGGCAACAGAGAGAAGCCGGTTCGGTTTCGTACCCACATCCTCAGAGGCTCTACTGCTGACACGACCGCAGCGAGCTTGCTGCAATTGCTTCTTTTTTGGCTGGGTTGTTGGATTTGACCACACACCACCAATGCACTTTCTCTCTAATGATGCTGACAGAACATGGAGGAACACAACCTCAATGGAGGATCACCCTGAAAGTCAATGACAGATGGAGGAGAAAAATGCCTTGGTGGAATTAAGCTGGTTAAAGGATAAATGTACATTCTGGTTTTAAAGCCATGGAAGCATAAGTTTAACTCCCAAGTTTTAGTTTAACAATTCAATGAGAGCTCATATGTGTGAAGCTTTTCTATTCAAATCTTATGCTATCCCTGCTTATTCTGCAGAAACGGCTATTAGTATAGTGAACACACAGCAAAGACGACACAGAAAAGAAGAAATTGTTGAATGAAGTCATTATTTTTGTTTTCTTTGCACACAAAAAGTTAAAATGAAGGTTGAACCACTGATGTCACATGGACTATTTTAATGATGTCCTTACTACCTTTCTGGGCCTTGAACATGGTAGTTGTGTTGCTGTCTATGCAGGGTCAAAAAGCTCTTGGATTTCACCAAAAATTTCTTCATTTGTGTTCTGAATATGAACGCAGATCTTATGGATTTAAACAACATGAGGGTGAGTAATTAATGACAGAACTGTCATAATAAATGTCTTTACTGTCATTTTTAACCAATTTAATGCATTGACAACAAACTAGTGAATAGTAGTAATCTCATGAGTAGGGGCTAAACACTACCTGTTTGGAAACAGTCATTATTTCATTCATTAATTGTCATCTCCTAGAGGCAGAAATATGACCCAAAACAGCTTTGAGTACAATATTACAATATAAACGCTTCACACATAAAAGAGTGACCGAATGCTTTAACAGTTTCCTCAGACAGTGAATATAAGTGAGATACAAACTCAAAATTCTGAGAACATATCAGTCTTTTTTTCCCCTTAAAACTGGACTTTGTAACTTGTAATTTCAAGTTTACATTAGTTCTGAGAAAAAAAAAAGAGTCAGAATTGCATGAAAAAAATCAGAATTGCGAGATATAAACTCACAACTGCGAGTTATAAAGTCAGAATTGCGAGACTAAAGGTCATTGCACACTGAGTCCGAAATGTTCGTATGCATTTTTTTTTTCGTATTCGTCATCCTTTCCTATCAAAATGCTTGCTATGGATGTGAAAACGCAGAAAAAAATCGAAACTGATCCAAACTTTTTTATGACGGACGAAAGTTTTGGAGGCAGTGTGTAAACATGATTGACACAACGTGAGGTCGTATTTATTTTTTAAAGATTTCGGACTCAGTGTGCAAAGACCTAAATTCGCAATTCTGAGTAATAAAGTGGCAATTCAGAAAAATAGTAGCAATTCTGAGAAATAAAGTCAGAATTGTGAGATCTAAACTTTTTTCTCAGAATTGCGAGTTTATATCTTGCAATTCTGACTTTATAACACAATTACGAGTTAAGTCAGAATTGTAAGATATAAACTCGCAATTCTGAGAACATATCAGTCTTTTTCCCCTCAAAACTGGACTCTATAACTTGCAATTGCGAGTTTATCTCACAATTCTGAGAAAAAAAAAGTCACAATTGTGTAAAAAAAAAGTCACAATTGCGAGATATAAACTCCCGTAAACGCATTTACAGGAAAAGTCAGAATTGAGCTGCTATTTTGGCTTACTGTGCGGAAACAGCTATTAGTATAGTGAACGCATGGCGAAAACTGACACTGAAGAGAAGAAATTGTTGAATAAAGTTGTTATTTTTGTTTTATTTGCGCACAAAAAGTATGCTCATGGCTTTATAAAATTAAGGTTGAACCACTGATGTCACATAGACTATTTTAACAATGTCTTTACCACCTTTCTAGGCCTTGAAGGTGGTAGTTGTTTTGCTGTCTATGCAGGGTCAGAAAGCTCTCCGATTTCATCAAAAATATCATAATTTGTGTGCTGAAGATGAACGAAGGTCTTACAGGTTTGGAACGACATGAGGGTGAGTAATTAATTACAGAATTTTTATAATAAATGTCTTTACTGTCATTTTTAACCAATTTAATGCATCGACAACAAGCTAGTGAACAGTAGTCTTAACCATAATCTCATGAGTTGGGGCTAAACACTACCTGTTTGGAAACAGTCATTATTTTATTCATTAATTGACGTCTCCTAGAGGCAGAAAAATGACCCAAAACAGCTTTGAGTACAATATAACACTTCCCAGCAGTTTGATACTGTTTGCCCTTTTTTAAAAAGCTTCACACATAAAAGAGTGACTGAATGCTTTAACAGCAGTGAATATAACTTTGGTGTGGAAAAATGGAAATGACAGACAAAACAAAGACAAAAAAACACTTTCATTCCAAGGCCTGAGAACTGCCATGAATTCCAGAGAGAACTCAAAGGCCTAAGCCGTGTGAATCACAGCGAAGCGCCAGTCATGGGATGAAAACACAGCAGACGCTTTCTTTGTCAACCCAAGCATGCTGGCCCTTCTTTCAATCTACTGTCTAATTGAACACAAATATTAGTTGTTTAGCCGGCGAAGAGGCCCCATGCTGCTCTTAGCAAGTGTCGGGGCCTAGGTTTCAAACAGCCACGTTTTCCAAGCACTGGTGTCAACTTCAAAGGAAGGACACACAAAGCTGATGCTCAAGCCCGCTGTCACTAACATGAACCAGACGTAGAGTTGAGTTTCTCTTATTCCATACTCTCACTGTGATCTTTTCTTCACTGTATACTTTGAAAAGGTTCAGAGCACTTGATGATAGGTTGTGCTCTGCTTTTTAAGGATAAAAATCACATTAAAATAATATTTCAGCACTATGGTTTGCCTCATATGTATACATTTTGAGGTAATGATCTGCCTAAATGATAAAGAACCAGCCTGGTGGTGAGATAACATGCGTACCACAACTAATATTGTGATAATGTATTAGGACGCACAGCACTGGGTCACCTTTCACTGTTTACCGCTGATAGACATCAAGAGAAAGTCTCTGGAAGTGGCGACAGAAATGACATGTTTATGTAGCAGTTCTTGAGTGCAACCCTTAAAGCATAAATCATAATGTCAAGATTGCTGAGGAAATCAGCTAGGCATACGTGCCCCGGCATTCCAAGAAGCCCCAACACGAGCGCTGATACTTCCGATAACGAGGCTGAGGAAAAACAAAACCTAAAAACTCAGGGTTTCCAATTATACAGTTGGAAAACACATGAAGGGAGTTTAATTCAGGTCAATTATTATGATTTTTCCTCACTTTTGCAGAGCAACAGGGATGCGTCCAAACTCTCTCTGGCAAAATTTCCTATGCTTACCGTAATTGTCCATGGAGTCCCAGCCCTTCCATCGCCTGTTCCAGTCTGCACCCACACCACTCAATAAGGAATCTTCTCCCTCGTAACTGAGGTCCTCTCCGTTCTCCTCCAGACTGCCTTGCCCAGGACCTTCTTGACTGGAGTCATGATATTCCCAGAACAGCGGCCAGAAGAGCTTTTTATGGCCAGGCCACTCTTCCGAGCTCAAGGACCAGTCATTCCTGCTCTCCTTGGCAAGATCCATCTCGATTTCCATCTGTGGGTTGTCCACAACCTCAATGGTAACCTAATAGAGAGATACAAACTGATATGTTGATCTGCAAAAAATGGATATCAGAAAGTTGCAGTTTACAAAACCTTGGTTTTGATGGTTGTTTGAAACACGATAACCAGTTTGTTGCTGGTTCAAGATGGACAACCAGCCCAAACAAGCCTGACCAGGTCCAGCTAGCCAGGTTCAACCACCTAGACACCATTTTGATAACTATCAAGTCTGACAATTCTTTCTAAGCAAATTAGATTAATTTTATGTAATATATGTGCTACACTCTTAAAAATAAAGGTTTCAAAAGGGTGATTTTGCAGTGATGTCATAGAAGAAACATTTTTGGTTCCCCGAAGAACCTTTCAGTGAACAGTTCCTAAAGGAACCATTTTAAAGAACATTTTAAAAATCTAAAAAACTTTTTATCGACTATAAAGAATGTTTTAAGTATTTAAAAGTTTCCATGGATGTTCATGGTTTTTAAGAATGTATATATTATAATAGATAGACAGATAGACTACATTCAACTGATCTAAAGTGTAAGTTAGATAAAAATTTCTATTTCAAATAAATTATGTTCTTTTGAACTTTCTCTTCATTATGGAAGCCTGTTTCCGCCACTGATTTAAAAAAAAAAATTCTCACAATTCTGACTTTTTTCTCACAATTGCGAGTTCACATCTCACAATTCTGTCTTTTTTCCTCAGAATTGCTTGATACAAACCCGCAATTCTGACTTTTGTTCTCAGAATTGTGAGATATAAGCTCGAAATTGCGAGTTATAAAGTCAGAATTGCAAGATACAAACTTGCAAAACTTGCTTTTTTTTCAGAATTGCGTGATGTAAACTCATAATTGCAAGTTATAGTCAGAACTGTGAGACAAACACAATTCTGAGAAAGAACTGTCAGAACTGTTAGATCTAAACTCAGAATTGTGAGTTTATATGTGACCCTGGACCACAAAACCAGTCTTAAGTCACTGGGGTTTATTTCGATATAAACTTGCAATTTGGAGTTATAAAGTCAGAATTGCGAGACAAACTCACAATATTGAGAAATAGTCACAATTCTGAGAAATAAAGTCAGAATTGTGAGATCTAAAGTTTATATCTGACTATGTCTGACTTCGCAATTCTGACTTTATAACACACAATTGTGAGTTAAGTCAGAATTGTGGCATATAAACTCGCAATTCTGAGAAGATATCAGTCTTTTTTCCCCTCAAAACTGGACTTTATAATTTGCAATTTGCAAGTTTTTATCAGTTCTGAGGAAAAAAAAAATCAGAACTGCTATAAACTAACAAATCTGCCTTTTGCTCTCAGAATTGCGTGCTATAAACTCACAATTGTTATAAAAGTCAGAATTATGAGATCTAAACTCAAAATTCTGACTTTTAACACACAATTGTGAGTTAATTCAGAATTGTGAGATATAAACTCGCAAATCTGAGAACATACATTTTTTCCCCTCAAAACTGGACTTTATAACTCACAATTTATCTTCAAATTTTGAGAAAAAAAAAAGTCAGAATTGCATGAAAATAGCTAGAATTGCAAGATATAAATTTGCATTTATGAGATATAAACTCAATTGCGAGAAATAGTGTCAGATTCTGACTTGCCACTCTGACTTTATTTCTAGAAATTGTGAGTTTGTATCACACAATTCTAAGAAAAAAGTCAGAACTGAGATAAGCCGCAATAATCTTTTTTGTTATTTTTTATTCAGTGGCAGAAACAGGCTTCCATAATTCAATCACAGAATCCTGGAAAAAAAACATTATTGCAGTATTCACAAAAATATTAAGCAGCAGAACTGTTTTAAACACTGATAATAAGAAATGTTTCTTGAGCACCAAAAAGCATATTAGAATAATTTCTGAAGGATCATGTGACATTGAAGAATTCATCATTTCAAACTGAAAATTCAGCTTTTCCATTAAAATAATTTTATTAATATTATAAAAACATTTTAAAATACATTCAAAATGGAATACTTGGTGGTGACTTTCAAAAACCAAAATCATTTGAACAGTAATGTATATGTTTATCTGAATCACAACATATTGGGTTTAATTGCGCAGACATTTAAAAGGTACCCCTACCGCCCCCTTGAGTACTGTGCTTTGTTATAGCCATGCATGTTAAGTATGTTCAAAGGATGTTCTCTATTCTCTCAGTTGTTTATTTCGAAGTATGTTTTGAGGTGACAGATTTGTTCTTTGCATGCTTGGGCTCGCAGTGCCCGAGTCAGGCAGACCAGAAAACGATAGCAAGTGTTCCAGCAGGCCGAGACAAAGGACTGGTTGTTTATTTCCCCTACAGCGTAACAATCTGATGGCTGCTGCAGCTGTTTATAAAGGCACGGAGCAGTTTAGAGCGGGTGATTACGCTACTGTAACGGCACTGTTTACAACAGTCGGCCTCCACCTCCTCCTTGAACTAATCATGACTGTATTCTACTTCCAAAGAACACAAGACGTCACTTTCGAAGACAAAAAGATCCAAGGTTTAGATCACTGGAGGTCCATTAAATGGCAAATTTAAGTTTAATGGCAACACAGATGTTCTTTGTCAAGTTCTTATCAAATTTGTTGCCACTAAGAATGGCGAGTCATGGAAAAAGAAGATAACGTACCAGCTCAAAAACGTAAGAAAGTCTTATAATGTTCACCACTTTATATTTACATTGGCAGCCACCATACTGGAGACACATAAAAACAAAATAGCTTTTTCTAAAAAGTATGGAAGATGGATCCGTCCCACTTGGAAGACTCTTGAATTTTCCCTATTATAAAAGTCAATTTGCTTACCAGGGATCTCCTGTGTATTTTTTCCCTGAAGTCTAACTTTGTTTCCTCTCAAGTCCACTTACACACATAAACTTCATAACGGTACTAAAAATATAAAAATCCCTTCTTTACCGGTGTTGTAAAAACATTTAAAGATTGGGATCTGCTCTTGGAGGGAGCATTAAAAGTGCCTGTTAAAATAATACTGTGGCCTTTCACCTTTTGGATTTTCTCGGGATTTCTTTTCAGTACACTGTGCAGAAGTTTGAGTGGTGTGGCTGAAATGAGCTACACCAGAATAAAGGTCTCGCTTGGGGTAATTTAAGAGGCCTCTCCGGTTTAGAAGCAGCTGTGACGTGACCAGCAACAGCGCAGAAACCTGAAGTCCCTACTGCAATCACAGCAGCAATAACAGTGAAACAATGAGTGCATAGGTTAATTACATACACCACAAACTGTTGCCAAGTAAAATCAATCCATTACCCAACTCATTATACAATGATTTAGCTCACCCTAAGGAAAGAAATGACAACGTTTTGGGAACGGTGAGATGTTAAACATATCTGGAATAACAAACTGCCCTCATAATATTAACAACTGTCTTAAGAAGAACTAATGCCAAGATATATAGATACACAACCAAAGAAACCCAAGACCCCCTAAGACACGAAATGACTGATTCAGTTCATTTACTTCATTTTTTTGTGGTCCAAGAGCCTGTAAACACTGTGTTACTTCTTTAAAAGCATGCATGTACAGGAAGAAACTTGATTCTGAAGTAATCAAAATGACAATACGCTGAAACTGGGCCTGCTCTTACTTGAATGTTTGGGTTCTGGGAGCCCAGGTCTGCGTTGGCAAGGTCAGGGAAGTTCTTCAGGTCCAAAATGAAGGGCTCTTCCTCTTCCTGTGGAGCAGGTTTGGGAAGGACTCCCTCCGAGCGAATCTGTGACCATCTCCTCTTATGCCGGCGAGGCAAAGGCGGCTCGCTCCTCAATTGGTTCTGCCGCTGGATGTCCCGCAGGGACTGTCTGACATCCTTGGAGCCACCGTGACCTCTGACCTGGGGAAGTGGACACATAGTATTGTATGAAGGGAACATCTGGTGATCTAACAAGCTTTATTTAGATGAAAGCACAAGGATTCCTTATATGTAAAAGCTTCTAAGATAAATACTTCTGAGAAATTTCGTCATGCACGTAAAGATGGCAAGAGGATCTGTCTTAGTTTAACACCATATCAAATCTATACAGCTGTGACCTTGTGGCCCGTATGAAAAAAGATGTCTGGGTTTCGAATAAACCCATCTGGAGTAAAATGTCTAACACATGACAGCATATCAGGTGGATTTTGGAACAGGATTAGTAGAAATCATGGCAATAATTTAAGAGCCTTCTTTTGCTTTAATGATCCAGGAAAAGCCTGTTTCCCAGACCTTTGGAAGACTCAGTCTCTTTTAAGGTTGCGTATACAAAAAGCGCTCTTCGAGTTCTTTGATTTCCATGCTGCATATCTGTCAATCGATGCTTCATTGGGTTACCATTAGCAACATAACAAAACAGACAGCAGAGAAACATCAACAAGGAAGAGGAATTGCACGCTTACTGCTGCTGCTCATTCTTTCTCACTAAGTCTGAGACAGTCATGGCTCACTCGCTTGACAGCTGTTTGACATTACGGGTAATGCCGCGTTCAACCGATGGAGAGGGACTGTGAATTCCTGGAGGAAGACTCAGGAGTCGGGACAGTGCATGCAGGTAAATGATTACGCATTAAGGGATATGTATCTCTTTCATCTGGTTTACTTTAATATGGAGACACACAGTCTGTGGCGGTACAAAGAAAGGCTTCCTGTTGTCCACAAACCATGACAATACTCTAAAAGCACTTCGCTGCTTGTTGCTAATCATGTCAAGAAGTCTCAAGACTCAAGAATGAGGCAGCCGATGGTGACATTTTTAAATAGCGATTTTAAAGTGCTTATTTTATTCATTAAAAGTAAAATATTACCATATTATTTTAATAACATTAACAACATCAGTTCTTGTAATTTCCTCAGACTAATTATTCTTCCCAAAATTGACCTTAAATAATAACAAAAAATAATAATAACAAAAAATAAATTTATTCTAAAAATATATTTATTTATCATTTTTTATTATTGTTAATTCATTTGAATAATTTATTTCTGAAATATAATAAAAAATATCTGTGATTTATATGTTACTTGCAAATAACAATGCCTGTCAATAGCCAAATATTATTTTGGATGCGATTAATCGTGATTAATGATTAGGACTTATATACTCATATAATTGATCAATCACAATTAATCACATCCATATATATGAGTGCTGTAAAATTGATTAATCATGATTAATCGCATCCAAAATAATCAAATAGGCATAATAATCAAATTTTCAACATCGTTACTCCAGTCTTATGATCCTTCAGAAATCAGTCTAATATACTGATGCTGTTCAAGAAACATTTATTATTATTATCATCAATATTTAAAAGAGTTGAGTACATTTTTTTAGGATTCTTTGATAAAAAGAAAGATTAGCATTTATACCATTCAAAAGCTTGGAGTCAGTATTTTTTATATTGTCATATCCATTTTTTTTTTTGGAAATAAATGATAGAAATGAATACTTTCATTTAGTAAGGATGCTATAAATTGATCAAAAGACATTAAATTGATAAAGACACTTATAATGTTACAAAAGATCTCCGTTTAAAATTAATTTTGTTCTTCTGAACATTCTATTTATCACAGAAACCTGAAAAATTCTACTTTTCAACATAATAATAATAATAACAACAATAATAATACATGTTTTTTGAGCAGATTTAGAATGATTTCTGAATGATCATGTGACTGGAGTAATGGTGCTAAAAATTCAGCTTTGAAATCACAGGAATAAAAGACATTTTAAAATATATTCAAATAGAAAACAGCGATTTTAAATAGTAAAAATATTTCAAAATTTTACTGTTTTTGCTGTATATTGGATCAAATAAATGCAGGCTTGGTGTGCAGAAGAGATTTCTTTAACAAACATTAAAAATCTTACTGTTCAAAAACTTTTGACCGGTAGTGTATAGACAGACCAGGGACATTTAAATGTTGTAAGTAAATAGTATAAATGTTCATGTTGTCTTTAGCTGCATGCACTCTCCAACATGCAATAAGCACCAGATGAAACTGAGTTTAGACTTTACATTTTGGGTCATGCTGCGCTTCAAAGAGCTCTTGTGGAGGCCCTGTCTATAAGCCACCAGAGACTTCAAAAGAACAGCAACATACACAAGCATAAATCAGAAAGCAGGAAACACATATGTCCTCATCATGTCCACATTATTCTACAAGCATTCTCTATAGCTCCCTTACGTTCAAATCTCTATCTCAGACCCTCACAGATTCACATCACCTCGGTGCATTTCAACATGTGGTATTCCTGCTCTTCCTCATCTAGAGACTCAGTTTGATGGTCCCAATGTTCCCTTCTGACCCAGCAGAGGAGAGAGAGGGGGGAGTTAGGTTTGTCTGATCAAAGCCTCTCTCTACTGATCGTGCGTGGCCTGCCTTGTCTCACTTCACTGCTTGTGTCTCTCCCACACGCAAAACAGATGTCCTCTGCTCCAGACGATAAACTTCACCCTGGCGCTCTAATGAAGTTCATCATCACAGGGGGTGGGGAGAAGGAAAGGAAGCTTCTTTAATGATTTTTACACAATTATTAGCGTCCAAACGACACATTTCTATTTAAATGTAGTATTTTATGGTTTTATTGGAATTCGTTTAGCATAGGGACAGTTTGATAAATGGAAATACGTTTAAATAAATGTGATTACCGACCGTTAAACGTTGATAACCAAGCATTCTCCCGACGCGAACGCTCTTCCGAAAAGCTCAGCTATAGACTGGAACTGTCAGGGTTGCCAGGTTTTCACAACAAAACCCGCCCAATTGCTATTCTAAACTAACCCAATAGCATTTCAATGGGAGTCCCTCGTAAAAATCACGTTCGCGGGGTAAAATACGGGGTGTATAACGACATTTAGCCTCAGGGGAACCCCACCAAAATTCGCATTCCACAGGCTAAATATCATTATTGGGGTCGCGTCGACCGGCGGCCATGAAAAACAAGCGGCAACCGAGTAGCCCAATTCCGAGGGAAAACAGTGGACTTGGCAACACTGGTAACGACGCTTCATAAAATAAAATGTGCGAAAATAAGTCGCCAAAACTTCTTGTACAACACTTCATCTTCATTTTGTACAACAACGAACACGCCACGGTTGCCAGGCTTTCACAACAAAACTCACACAATTCACACACGATTCAGTGGGGGTCCCCCGGTAAAAATCCCATTCCGGGGGGGTAAAATACACATTTTTTGCGGGGTTCCGTCGGTAAAATTCGCATTCCAGGGTCTAAATATCACGTTATTGGGGTCGCTTCAACCCGCGGCAATAGAAAAAGTAGCCAAATTCCGCGGGAAAACGGCGGACTTGGTAAAACAACAACACACGCGCACACACAGCGCGAGTCGTGATGTTCGAAGCGAACAAATGATTCCTATGAACTGATTCTTTTAGCGAGTGAATCAGAGTCAGTGAATCCTTCAGAGCCGTTACTAGTTTACTGCGAGTCATTTTTACCGAAACGTCTTGTTTTAAACGAACTGAAAATGTTACAGCTTTTCACACAAAGGACCATACTACTACAGTTTGTACTTTCGTGAGACTTACATGAGTTTATTTACCGAATGTTTGTTCATATGACAGTGTGTAATTTAAGATACAGCAGAGCTTTTTTGTTATAAATGAATGTGAATCATTCTCAAATCTGATGGGTTGGCATGTTTTCATAAATGAATGAAGAAAAACAGGAACATGTGTATGGTTATCTGGATGTGAATTTTACATAGCAATATATTGTTTATATTTTAAAAACCTGTTTGTGCAGATTCTAATGAATGCTTGTGTCTGACGTGAAGGGCCTTTAGAACATCAAGGCAACTTACTAGGATTCAGAGCAGTGTGAATGTTTCATTTAAATGAATCTCTAGGAAGTGCACAGTCGGAGTGCAGCTGGGAACTACTGTCAATTTTTTCCAGTCGTGTGAAAACCAATGAGATGTTACCATCCACAAAGTTTTCTCTGCCGGCCTGTAGCGAGCGCAATGAAGGATTTCAAGTGTTTCCTCACTTTGTGCGCCTTCCAAGATCTTTCATACCATTTCCTTCAATCATTCTATAATCAAACCTCTGAGAGAAAGTCAGGCCAAGATAAGCTCCTCACTCAGCGTTGCCGTTTGTATTAATCTCTTTCTTCACATGGGTGAAGCTGCTTACCCACCAGCTGAGACGAAAAGGACGGCTATGATTTCACATGAGTGCTACAGGTTAATACGAGAAAAGAAACTTTAAAGAATGCTTTCCTGTGCCACAGAGCGAAGTCCCTGGAGCCAGAATTCCTGACTCTCGACAAAGGGGGCCAACAGAAACAGAGGAGGCAAGACAGCAAGGCCACTCGTGAGCAGAGTGACATGCTAAGGATGGAATCCTGCCCAGATCCTGGCAGAGACGATCTTTGTCCTCATGCCTTTATGTTGTTCTTTCTCTATATTTTTCTTCCAGCATACCACCATGTTACAATCTGATTCTCTTGGCATGCCTCAACAGCATCAGTGTACCATGTGTTATCTCCTCTCCTCACAAACAGTTATTGTGTTTTATAGGACGTGCCATCTGGACGGGTGCGGAGACCTAAGAGAATAAACGAATACGTCCCTGCCAAAATAAATACCACACACACGTGGTCTGAGGATGCTTTAAACTGAATATGCTGGAGCCGAGGTGCCACCACAGCAAGGGCAGGGCATCGGGGCACCGAAGCTGGAGAGGCAACTGAGTCCCAAAGCACATGAAACATTCAGAGTCTGATTTCCCCAACACCCTCACAAAGCATTACCTCTGACCGCCTAGAAAGAAAGCAAATGGGACGCATTAGCGACAGAAAACTGAGCGGCTTGTTCAATAAAATGGATGGATTTGATTATTCTCTTCCCAAAAAGAGGGAAAGCAAGTTTTTCTTCAAGCCAAGAATTAATCACGCTGTCAAAAGTCCTTATTGCTTGTCGGCGTTTCGTGCAGTTAAAACGATGGAAGCTCATTTCCACTTCAGTATGAAAAAACAAAAAGGTGATCGTGGCTTTAATTGTTTCTCCTTTTTGTGACTTTATTTTTAGAATTGTGACTTTATATCCAACAATTGCAACATCATATCTCTGCAACTGCAACTTTCCTTATATTTACAATTTTGTTTCTCAAAATTGACTTTATTTCTTGAAACTTTTCTTCTCAAAATGTGTCTTTATTTCTTAAAAATGTGACTTTTCATCTCAAAATTTCAACTTCACATCAGTTGCAACTTCATATTTCACAATTGCAAATTTGTTTCTCAAATTGAAAATTTATTTCTCATAATTGCAATTTTATTTCTTAGAATTGTGACTTAATCTCAAAATTGCAACTTTACATCTTAAAGTTGCTACTCTACTTCCCAAAATGAGTTTACGTCTCAATTGCAACTTCATATTTCACAATTGCAACTTTTTTCTCATGATTGTGACAATTCCCTAGAATTGCGACGTTATATCTCAAAATGATAACTTCACATTCGAAAAAAGGCAACTATTTCTCAAAATTGTGAGTTTAAATCTCAATTGCGACTTCGTATTTCACAATTGCAACTTTACATCTTAAAATTGCAACGTCATTTCTCAAAATTGAGTTTACATCTCAATTGCAACTTTATATTTTACAATTGCAACTTTATTTTTCATAATTGTGACAATTTCTTAGAATCATAACTTTATATCTCGAAGTTGCAACTTTACATCTTTAAATAGCAACTTTATTTCTTAAAATTATGAGTTTACATCTCAATTGTAACTTCATATTTTACAATTGCTTTATTTTCACAACTTTATTTCTTCTAATTGTGACAATTTCTTAGAATTGCTACTTTATATCTTACAATTGCAACTTTGTTTCTTATAATTGCAACAATTTCTTAGAATTGCGACTTTATTTCTCAAAATTATGAGTTTACATCTGTTGCAACTTTAGATTTCACAATTGAAACTTTATTTCTCATAACTGTGACAATTTCTTATAATTATGAATTTATATGTCAAAATTGCAACTTTATTTTTCACAATTGCAGCTTTATTGCTCATAATTGACCATTTCTTAGAATTGCAACTTTGTCAAAATTGCAACTTTACATCTTTAAGTTGCAACTTTTTTTTTCTCAAAATTATGAGTTTACATCTCAATTGCAACTTCATATTTAACATTTCAACTTTATTTCTCATAATTCTGACTATTTCTTAGAATTGTGACTTGATTTTTCAAAACGGTGACTTTATTTCCTATAATTTATTTCTCTTTAGTAAATTTCTAATAATCACTTTATTAATTATTAGAATATTTCTTACAATTGCGACTTTTTATCTCAAAATTGCATCTGCATCTCATAATTGTAACTTTATTTGTTATAACTGTGACTTAATTTTGTATAATTACAAAAACTGCGATTTTATATATCAAAATTGCAGCTAAATTTCTCACAATTTCTCACAGTTGAAAATATAATCTTATGATTGCATTTTTATTTTTCATAGTTATGAACAATCTGACTTAATATTTCTTATTTAAAACTTTACTTACATGTACCTGTTTTGCATTTTCAAGGGCAGAATTGGGTTTCCATACAAAACACTTTTGTGTGCAGCAAGTGAAGCTCAAGGTTAGAGCGCCTAGATGGATATATCCCACACAGATCCACGTCTGGCTTCACTCAGATGGCTTGTGTCAAAAACTGTTCATTAACGTCATGTAAGCCTCAGATCAATCACATCCCCCTGGAATTCCTGTTGACACTTGATAACCAACTCGTACCAAATGTACCGCTGTACATCTTGATACCAACTGTATTAATGTTATAAACTAAAAAAGGCAGATTGGATACATATCTTTTCTTTTACGAGCTTCAGATGTTTATAATCAGATCTCAGTGCTGCACAACGTGTTTTGTATGGCCAAGATCTAAAAAATTGTTGTACTCAGCAACACGCAGGCACGTTATTAAATCTATTTCTACTCTCATGCTGGTATGTGTGTGTTCTGGTGGGTTTTGTGAAATATTATCTGGTGTTTCTTCATTAAATTCTGAATATAGCTTTCACAGCGTCTACCAAGGCATTCGCTATATACTTTCAAACAGATTATGGTTTACAGTTTCAGCTTAACCTCAATTAGAGCACTGGACATTTGAGAGCTTTCCGCACCCGACTCATCCAGCACAATGCTAAGAAACGGCAACATGAACTTCCAAGCCGGGCTCAAGAATTTGGCGCCATTTGTGGAATTGGTGTCTGCTTGGGCTTGAGGAGAGGAAGAGCCCTGTGATTATTGGGCTTATCAATTATAGCACCAAGGCCGCTGAGCTTGGCGTATCGGATTCCAGCTGGCTGTTTTGATTAGTAAGTGTCAGGTTTTGTGAGAAGCAAAGACTTCCTGTTGCGCAGGGGAAACAATGGCCCTCCCATGTCTGCGTGAACCCCGGTGGCTACTTTAATAAAAATATCTTTCCCAATTGGCTCAAAAGGTGGGGGAGACGTGATGTTTTCACACAGTGCACAAAGACGGTCTTGTGTCACCCGAGTACCAATCTGCTTTCTGTCAGATCTTCGCACGCTTGAGCAAGACGTGTTCTTAACCCCCCCGCTCAGGTTGTGCCTAGTCGAGTATCTGCTATATTGATCAATTCATATGCACATGCAAGAGGGACTTGAGTTTTACATCTAGGACTTGTGTTCGAAATTCTTTTCAGAGGGGAAATGACTATTAAAAGGCAGCCTGGGGTAGGTTTGCATTTCCTCTCCGCGTTAACACTCCATAAAGCTGATCCGTGAAAAAAAAAAGCCACAGCATAACCCTGGATTCAGTGTGACCTCACTTCTCTGCTGAAGGAGAAATTAATGAATTAAACACCCAAAACAACCCATGAACATTAAACTGTGGTTTATCATTTAACAGACGGGGCAAATTAACCACCCCGCCTTTCCAGGCATTAATCACACTTTAACTATGGAAACTGTATTTTCAGTGTGGTTTGACCTCTAATAAACTCTACCCTGGTTCTTTCTGAATATGATATGACATATAAAAGAATCATACCTGTCTGACACCTGCTGCTCTATGAAAACTCAATTGAATTCATTGAGTTCTGAAGCATGGTAAAGCAGACCAGGGCAAATTGTCAATATTAAAATCAAATCACTCTTTTGGCTTACAAATATTGTAATACATAAATGTGATCCTTGACCACAAAAACAAGTCTTAAGTAGCATGGGTATACTTAAGTAGTAATAGCCAACAATACATTGTATGGGTCAGAATGATTGATTTTTCTTTTATGACAAAAATCATTAGGATATTAAGCAAAGATCATGTTCCATGAAGATATTTTGTAAATTTCCTACCGTAAATATATCAAAACTTAATTTTTGATTAGTAATATGCATTACAGAGAACTTGGACAAATTTAAAGTCGATTTTCTCAGTATTTTGACTTTTTTGCACCCTCAGATTCCGGATTTCAGATGATGTACATCTCCAAAAATGTACAAAAAAGTACCCTTATGACTGGTTTTGTGGTCCTGGGTCACAAATGTATCTTTTTAAAACGGTTCTCCTTTCATTTAAAATATACTGAAATATATAAAACACATTTGTTTGACTGGATGATATAGTTATTAGAAGCGACATCTCACTGTGTGCCAATTAGCTCTAGTCTTTCCTATTGGTTAAAAGACCAGATCAGGTGACAACGTTAATTTTCCGCACATCACTGACCAAGATGGTCATAGAACTCGGAACACGAATTCCACGTGACTGCAGATTTACTTTTAGACCTAAAATCATTCCATGTTAATGTAATGTAATCATGTTTGTTTGATCTTCAGTATATATGTATGTGTTCTGGTTTCATCCCAAATTACATTAAATTAGCATTTATTTGGAATTTTCTGACAAATTATTAAATATCGTTTCTTCTAGATAAGGATCGACTGTAAAATTAAAAATGAGCTAATTAATCATTAATCACTAATGAAATCATACCTCTAGAGATGTTCCACTCTTGCTTTTGATGTGATTTGCTCTTCGTCTTTTTGCAGGGAACCCCTTCACCAACAGAAGACAAACTGTCACGAAAACTGCCCAACGTAAAGCTTGGCTTCGAATCAGCATGACTTCGTAAAAAAATAATAATGCGGACAGTTTTTACTATGATTTTGCTATCGTATTGATGAGCTTCTGTGAACGTCACTCAACCCTCAATTCCAAGGTTGTTTTATATCTCAACATCCCTCATATATAACCAATCCATCTAACACGTCAGAAATGCATTAGGCATTAAACATGTAAAGCAAATTCTCAGTGAGCAACAGAGCAACCCTCATGTCCGCGTGTCCCTCAGATCTTCTGACTCTGAGAGGTTCTTGAGAGGTTCCAAACGCATTTCAGCAGTTCCCGAACTTTAATATTCCTCTCGGAGTTCTTCAGATGATCTTCCATGTGTCGCGAAATATATGAAGAACAGTCTTGTTTGAGTGTTATTCTCCGGTTGATAGCTCCTCAAACACGCGTCTCACCAACCAAAATGCGCACTGAGCAAGTGAATGTCCAAGACGCGAAGAAGCTCAACACAGCGCTCGTATCCTCAGAGCCGTAAATGCAGATCTATGATGCGCTCCTGACTCAGGCGCACAGAAGTCTACACCTCATGCAGGTACTGTGGTGAAGTGCCCTCACTAATTCACTGGCTGGATGTGACATTCATCTCCCTCCACTTGCGTGACGTCTCTGGAGGAGGGGTTCATAAACCCACTCTGACTGATTGACTGACTCACTGAATGAATGAATGAATGAAGCATGAAAGCTGAGTTGTGTGCGGTGTATTATCTTCATGAGACCCAGTGAAGAGAAAGGTGTGGGCTTATTTAAGGCATGTTTGATTCATATTATATAAAAAAACACTTTATTCAGCAAGGATGCATTACATTTATAAAAACTGATAATAGTCATTTGATACAAATGATTTCTGTTTCAAATAAATACTGTCTATTTATCATGAAAAACAAATCTTGAAAAAAAAATGAAAGGAAAAAAGAAAGATGAATAAAAAAAACTAAAACTAAAGCAGCACAATTCAACATTAATAATGATGAGAATTGTTACTTGAGCAGCAATCAGCATATTAGAATGATTTTTGGAGGATCATGTGACACTGAAAACTGGAGTAATGATGCTGAAAATTCTGCTTTGCCACCACAAAAAAATTACATTTGAAAATATAATAAAATGTAAAATCTGTTTTAAATTGTAGTAATACTTCACAATATTACTTTTGTTATATTAGGTTTTTGTATGTGAATTTAAATAATGCAGCCTTGCTGACTTTCGACAACATTAAATCTTACTAAATATATTAACATTTTATGAAAGATTTCAAAAACTGTACAGTATAAAATAAATTTATTTTTTATACAGTGTGTATATATATATATATATATATAATGCAATTTGTAATTTATCAAAATTTAAAATAACAGTTTTTTTATTTGAATATATTTTATTCCTGTGATCAAAGCTATGTGATCAAATTATTCAAATATGCTGATTTGCTGTTCAAGAAACTTTTTTTTTTTAATTTACACTATTACCAATATTTAAATTAGTTGAGTACATTTTTTTCAGAATTCTTTGATGAATAGAAAGATCCAAAGATCAGCATTTATCTGAAATAAAAAGCTTTTGTAACATTATACACTATACCATTCAAAAGCTTGGAGTCAAATTTTTTGGGGGAAAAAAATTATAGAAATTAATACTATTATGTAGCAAGGATGCTTTAAATAATAAAAAAAAAAAATTAAATTACAGATTTGAATTACAAAAGTTTTCTATTTCAGATAAATGCTGTTCTTCTGAAGTTTCTATTCATCGAAGAAACCTGAAAAAATTCTACTCAGCTGTTTTCAACATAATTATAATAATAATAAATGTTTTTTTGAGCAGCAAATCCGAATATTAGAATGATTTCTGAAGGATCATGTGACTGGAGTAATGATGATAAAAATTCAGCTTTGAAATCGCAGGAATAAATTACATTTTAAAATACATTCAAATAGAAAGCAGTTATCTAAAATAGTAAAACTATTTCAAAATGTTACTGTTTTTGCTGTATTTTGGATCATATAAATATAGGCTTGGTGAGCAGAAGAGACCACTTTAAAAAAAAAAAACATAAAAAATTGTACTCTTTTGACCGAAAAACTTTTGACCGGTAGTACAAAATCTTCATTATTTTCATTATTTTGTGAATTGCGTAAATTGAAGCTTTTCCAACAATCTATTCCAAGAAGCTTAATATGTACAGTATGTTTCCTCTAATGTGGTCTTGTGGTCATTTATATGAAGTCCTCTGAGGTATTAATTCAAAACTATCGCAATTGTAATCTAGCAGCCACTGGATTACCAATATAATTTAATTGTGAAGTTGTGATGGTATAGAAATGTGCAAAATGTAAAGTGAGAAACAGACACAAAAGACCTTAACAATACATTTAGTCATAGTAATTTAATTTCCTTAGAGGAGTGGAACAACTCCTGAACTGATGAAGCCCACAGTGTACTTTGATTCAAAAGTAGGTCTTAAAAACAGTATGCACTACAGGCAACAAAATCCAAGTCATATAAGAACACATACAGTGAATGTACTGGTAAAGCATGTGTTTTAAATTTGAAGTTGGATTAATCTTTCTTAAATATCAGTTTTTATATTTATAAGAAAAAAATATATGATTGTTTCCATCCTTTGCTTTTTTAAAAAACATCTCTCAATCTGTGTGGTTTCTCATCTGGTTACATATAAATGAACACAGGTTAAAAAATGGTTAAAAACAAACATCCCTGGATTTTGAAGTTGTATAAGACTTGTAGTAAATGAAATACATGGGAGAACATACTACCCCACAGGACCAAAGCAACAGAAGCCACAAAACAGAACACAGAGTGTACAGTTCAGCACCTTTGAAGCGTCATAAACCAGCAGATTCAGTGATTACATCCCACATGCTTTGCTGGGAATATTAAAATGATAGAAAAGTACTCATCAGTAGTATGTGCACTGAGAGCATGCACATCATGCATGTGCATATAAGAGGACATCTGGAGCTGCCGTCGATGATTAAAGTACACTTCTCCAAAAAATAAAAGATACGAAACATGAATAATAAATAAATATGTACATTAAAGAAACATATACATAACATAAAGCTCCATTATGAATGCTGAAAAG
The DNA here is from genome assembly GCA_012976165.1 of Labeo catla. Taxonomy (NCBI): domain Eukaryota; kingdom Metazoa; phylum Chordata; class Actinopteri; order Cypriniformes; family Cyprinidae; genus Labeo; species Labeo catla. Next base: position 758,947 of record VONZ01000006.1, on the reverse strand, counting down.
ACGTTGGAAATCATAAGACAACGAACTTCAATTAATATTGAGGAAAGCTTATAAAACTACACAATAAAAACTCTTGAGAGAGAGCAAACTTATTAGTTTTTCATGGCATTGCATTCATACACTAATAAGTCACTATTAAAATAGTTATTAGAGCTGCATGTCAAGGAATCAAAACATTTAGAATTAGCTGGAAATGTATTCACCATCAGCCAATCCAAGACACAATTAAAGTCAAAAGTTTACATACACCTTGCAGAATCTGCAAAATGTTAATTATTTTACCAAAATAAGAGGGATCATACAAAATGCATGTTATTTTTTATTTAGTACTGACCTGAATAAGATATTTCACATAAAGGCGTTCACATACAGTGCACAAGAGAAAATAATAGTTGAATTTATAAAAATGACCCCGTTCAAAAGTTTACATACGCTTGATTCTTAATACTGTGTTGTTATCTGAATGATCCACAGCTGTTTTTTTTTGTTTAGTGACTGTTGTCCTGAACAGTTAAACTGTTAAAAAATTCCCACAAATTCTTTGGTTTCCAACAATGACTGTATGATTTTAAGATCACTCATATGCAAGTATTACAGAAGGTTCAAACGCTCACCAATGCTTCAGAAGGAAACACAAAGCATTAAAATGCAGGGGGTGAAAACTTTTGAAACGAATAAAGATGTGTACCTTTTTTTTTTTTATTTTGCCTAAATATCATATTTTTTCCATTGAGTACTGCCCTTCAAAAGCTACAGAAGATACTTTTATGTTTCCCAGAAGACAAAATTAGTTAAATTTACCCTGATCTTCAAATTCTAAAAGTTTTCACCCCCCCGGCTCTTAATGCATCATTTTTCTTTCTGAAGCATCAGTGAGCGTTTGAACCTTCTGTAATAGTTGCATATGAGTCCCTCAGTTGTCCTCAGTGTAAAAAGATGGATCTCAAAATCATACAGTTCTTGTTGGAAAAGGTTCAAACACACAAAAATGCTGAAAAACCTGAAAAATGTTTCTGAAGAACAGCGGGCAGTTTAACTGTTCAGGACAAACAAGGGACTCATGAACAACTATAACTAAATAAAACAAAACAGCTGTGGATCATTCAGGTAACAACACAGTATTGAGAATCAAGTGTATGTAAATTTTTTTCTAGTGGACTATATCTAAAATGTATTTTATGTGAAATATCTTATTCCGGTCAGTACGAAATAAAAAATACATAAAATACAAAAATAACATGCATTTTGTTTGACCCCTCTTATTTTGGTAAAATAATTAACATTTTGCAGATTCTGCAAGGTCCATGTAAACTTTTGACTTCAACTGCAGATGGGTTTGTTCTTTTGCATTTTGCATCACATCTCCAAAGTATCCTCTGTAGTGAATGGGTGCCGTCAAAATGAGAGCCAAAACAGCTCATTAAAAAAAAAAAAACAAGTAATCCACACGACTCCAGTCCATCAATTATCGTCTTGTGGACTGAAAAGCTGCATGTTTGTAATATATCTTCTATCCATAATATTGCTTTATCCAATTAAAGTTGTCTAAATCAGGAGAGAAATACGCACAGATCAAGCAGCCTTTAAGCGAAATCAATCCAAAACATTTCTAAACAAATATGCTGGTGGATTTTTATGTTCGAGGATAACACGGAATGGACTTTTATTGTGGATTGAGGACATGTATTTTGGCTGGAAGTTAAAAAGGCTTGATGGATTTCTTATAAACATGCCACTTTTTGCTTCCCATGAAATTAATTGATGGACTGGAGTCATGTGGATTACTTGTGAATTATTGTGATGGTGTTTATCAGCCGTTTGAACTCATTCTGACGGCACCCATTGACTACAGAGGATCCATTGGCGAGCAAGTGATTTGCCATTTCATCAAATCAATGAAAAAGCAAACTCTTCTACATCTTGGATAACCTGACGGTGAGTAAACTTCCTGAGAATGTACATTTTGGGGTGAACGATTTGTTTAAAGTTGTAGTTTCTACAAGGTTTTGGATTCCTACCGCACAACTTGCGCTGCAGCTTTGGAGATAATGCATATAATCAGCATCCAAGTTTCTTCAGAGGTGAAAATTTGATAAATACGCATGTTTCTACCTAAGCTTCCCTCAGACATAACCAACATCGCCCTCTGCGATTTGTATCTCGATGAAAAAATAAATATCCTGGTAACATAAGAAAAACGATAGCCAGATTGAAGCGAGACACCAGAGCTGGCCGCAAGTCAAAATCTGTGGAAACAACAACAACTACAGAGCCAAGTAGTGGAGGTTTTGGAGTTTGATTTAGGTAACACAGTGAATGTACTGACAATGCAATAAGAAGAACCTGTAATTCCTCTCATAGGTCAGGATCCTCGGAATTATGGGTTCGCCGCCAGTCTGTTCTCACTTACTAGAGAAAGAAAAAAGTCTCAATGGTTTTTGTACACAAAAACGGTTTTGAAGGCTGCAGTGACATATGGCTTTAGCAAGTACACAAGCAGCTCAAAGCCTCCTGCGGCTGGCAGAGAAAAACCAAAGTATTTACTCCCCTAAACGAATGCCGCAAACAGACCCCAAACCTCACGTCAAACGAAACTGAGGTGACAAATGTAGTAGAGGAAACTGGGGGCATTTCTTTTTCTAAAAGCATCAGTGTTTCATGAGCTTCATGTGTTAAAATAAAGATGATATACCTATGTTTAAAAAAAAGAGTTATATTTATTAAGTGGTTCGCTGCTTCCTTTTGGAGAGCAGAAGATGAGCAGTGCACATTTGGTTCAGATAGGAAGTTTGTCACTCTTCGTTCTCCTCATATGTGGTCTCGTCAAAGGGCCGGTCCAACGAGGGAAGGACTTTGCGGCGCGAATACTTCAGCTGCAGCAGATCGCCGACTTCACTGATCACATCCAGCGCCTGAAAACAATCAACATGCTCCATTACTTTCATGGTTACACATGTAAGTCATAACATGCTAATGCTGAGAAGGAGCTGCCACCTACCATGCAGTGCTTTAAAAAAGCTGGCTATAATATATTGATATAGTCATGGCAAAGCTAGTTGCATTATTTATACTACAATTGATTCCACACAGATTTCTGGTTTAAGTTACCATGAAACGCACAAAATGTCATTTAAGGAAACTTGTTCATTTTTGAAGAAATGTAAGACTCTATGCACTAGGGCGAATCGCTTTATTTTATGTTCACAAAACATTCATGATTAATTAAGCAACACTGTAAAAAATGCAATTAGATTTCAGAAGTTCAATGAACTGATTCAAAACTTTGATTCAATGATTCATTTGAATCATCACTCAAAAATGTTCATATAAATCTCTGCTTGACATCCGTCACATATTACAATGTTTCAGCCAAAAATGTTGATACCGTTATTTTTTTGCATATAAATGAAACAATTTAATATTACCATAATATTACCAATTTAATAATACCATTTAAATAATCTTGTGTGCATTCGTAGGTAAAAGCAGTGTTAATACAATAAAACTAGATTTTTATTATTATTTATTACTGAATTTTACTGTTTATTCTGGTTGAAATTACCGTTTCTGATTTTAAAATAACATAAAAAAATAATAAAGTAGACAAAGTAGGATACATTAAAATAAAATAATATAGGACAATATATGAATCAAGATATATACTAAATATGACCGAAAAAGCTAAAAAATATTTTTTTTTTCCAGCCCTAAAACCTTCAAATCTTTTTTGTTATATACTCTGTACAATCTTAGTCATTCATCAGTGGCAGAAATGCTAGAAAATATGACAAAAGAAAAAAAAAAAAAAAAAAGAAAAGAAAGAAAGAAAAGAAAAGAAAAGAAAAGAAAAGAAAAGATAATACCAAAAAAAGTGTCATTAAACTGTCCAGCCCTAAACCAATCAAAACAAAATATCATCAAAAGGCTAAAAAAGTATTGTTAGTACTTTAAAACTAGATTTTTACTATTATTTATTACTAGATTTTACTATTTGCATTAAACATTTCAAATCTACTTATCAAAAATGTCTGGTTGAAATGATGGTTTCTTTGATTTTAAAATTAAATAAATAAGTCATTCATCAATGGAAGACATTATAGAAAATATGTCATAGGGACACTGAATAAAATAAAATAAGACAAAATAAATACAATAATAAATAAAATAAAAAAAAAGAATAAAAAAAAAAAAGAATAAAATAAGAATAATACAAAAAAAAAAAAAAATCATCACGATATGTACTACATTTTCAACAAAATGCAACAAAGATATCATGATAGATTTTTTCATTAAACTGTCCAGCCTTAAACCATTCAAACTAAATATCACCAAAAGGCTAAAAAAGTATTGTTAGTACTTTAAAATTTGAGACTTTACTATTTGCATTAAAAATTTTAAATCTACTTGTCAAAAATGTCTGTCTGGTTGAAATGATGGTGTTTCTGATTTTAAAATAAAAAATAAGCAGACAAAGTAGAATACATTAAAATAAAATAACACAGGACATATATATATATATATATATATATATATATATATATATATACACACACACACACATACACACATATATATATATATAAAAAATCAAGACATATACTAAATATCACCAAAAGGCTATAAAATATATTGTAACAATTTCTGTCCACTCCTAAAACCTTCAAATTTGATGTACTTTCTACAATCTCAGTCATTCAACACTGGAAGAAATGCTAGAAAATATGACAAAAGGACACTAAATAAAAAAATAAATAAAACAAAATAAAATAAATAAAGATAATGCCACAAAAATCAATATATGTATTAAATATTCACCAAAAAAAACATGGTGGTATATTTTACCATTAAACTGTCCAGCCCTAATCCCTTCAAACAAAATATCACCAAAAGGCTATAAAATATACTGTGACATTTTTTCCAGCCCTGAAACCTTCAAACTTTTGTTACGCACTTTGTACAATCTTAGTCATTCATTCCTGGAAGAAATGCAAGAAAATATGTCAGAATGACACTGAATAAAAAATAAAAGAAAAATAAAATAAATTAAAAATAGGATAATACAAAGAGAGAGAGAGAGAGAGAGAGAAAAAAAACAAAAAGTAAAAATCAAGATATGTACTAAATAATCACCAAAAAGCAACAAAAATATGGTGACATTTTTCCATTAAACTGCCCAGCCCTACACGTCTTAGTCATTAATTCCTGGAAGAAAATATGTCAGAAGGACACTGATTAAAAAATAAAATAAAAAAAGACACCACTAAATAATCACCAAAAGTGACAAAAATATATAGTGATATTTTTTCATTAAACTGTCCAGCTCTAAACCCTTCAAACCTTTGTTATGCACTTTGTACAATCTCAGCCATTCAGCAATGGAAGAAATGCAAGAAAACATGTCAGAAGGACACTGAAAAATGTGTTGACGTGATAACTGGTCACATCAAAGTGCACAGTGTTTTCTTAAGCATGGGGAGGGGGGCCCGACGGCCGGTGTGCTTTTCACCATAGTTAAATCAAAGTGTCCTTGGGGAGGCAGATTAAGATGCTCTTTGATCTGCTGCCAGTGCAGACCCCTGTGGCAGGCGCTGCTTATGTAAACCCCTCAACGGCGGCCTCAGTCAAGACCTGCATTAATTTATAGCGCAGGACAGTTTGAGGAGGAGCCTGGAATTCTTCAGACAGTGATTATTTTCAAACATAAAAGTTGTATCAGGTTTGAAGTACTACATTTCAGAAGATTGATGGACAGGGGTTTGAACCTGACGTACGGAGACGACAGACGTTTCTGGTCTGAAAGTCTTCCTTCTTGAAATGTAAAGCACATTTCAACCCAACTCACTCTGTGCGGCTCTGTACTTCGACTAAAACATCAGTATGTCATCAAAGCTCATAGGTTTTTTCCACTAAGTCAACATATTCCATTGTAAACACTAAAATTCATGGCATGAGAAACAAAGCCTAGTAAAAAGGGTACAATGCTGCTTTTGAAGTGATCTAAATTATTGGATGTACTCGCTGTGGCGAGAAAACGAGTAGTTACCCTGTCCAGCATTTCCTTGGTGTGGGCCGCAGAGATACAGAAGCGGGCTCTGGACTCTATGATCGGCGTGGCTGGGAAGCCCACCACCACTACTCCAATGTTTCTCTTCAACATCTCCCGACCAAACGCCCTGGAAACGCAGACACAGCCTCATCAATTTTCAAGAAAACATTTAAGAAATTCCTTCCAAGCTAAGCTTTCCCTTATGCGCTTGTTTTTGTTCTATTATGAGGCACTATTATGAATCTATTATGAGTGTAATCTATTTGGATTTATTTGGACGTTTATAGACCTGAAACCTTGTTAAACAAGAAATTTGTCTTACTAGAGTATTACTTGACCTAAAAAAGAAAATTCAGCTATTATTTATTCATCCTCATGTCATTTTAAACAAGTATGCGGTTTAAAAAAAATTGTAATTGAAATAAAATATAAATATTAGATAAACTAAACTTAAAGCGGTCATGAACTGACTTTGTTTATTATTTTGTACTGTTCTCTGAGGTCCACTTATAATCAAGACCTTTACATAATATAAAAAACATCATAATTTAGATGTAATAGGCTATTTTCTGTCCTGCTTTTATCCCCCCCTCAGCAAAACGCTCTGTTTGAATAGGCGTGTCGGATTATAGACTCAAAAGTAAACGCCCACTGCTATGATTGGCTAACAGCATGCATTCATTCCTCATAGATGGACGCCGGTTGGATTTAGGTTTAAAACACACAAATAGCTCAGTAAATATCAAACGATCTGTCCTGCTGTTTTCAGTGCCATCTTTATCGTTTGGTTTCTGCGTAAACTTGTGCGTTTGCCTTTCTGGTAAACGTTATGCGTGAATCGGTGGGCGGGGCTAAACAGGCATGTCAATCTTCTTCTGCGGAGGCGGTGCTTAATCTACCTATTACATCGTAGAGTAGAACATTCCAAAAGCTGTTGTTTTTGCAGACTGCCTTTAATATAAGCTGTTTTTAGACTAACGACAAAGTTTTGAGTTCTGAAACTTACAGGATGTTTTAATAACACAATGACCTCTTATATGTGACCCTGGACCACAAAACCAGTCTTAAGTCACTGGGGTATATTTGAAGCAATAGCCAAAAATACATTGTATGGGTCAAAATTATTGATTTTTCTTTTATGCCAAAAATCATTAGGATATTAAGTAAAGATCATGTTCCATGAAGATATTTTGTAAAATTCCTACTGTAAATATATCACAACTTAATTTGTGATTACTAATATGCATTGCTAAGAACTTCATTTGAACAACTTTAAAGGCGATTTTCTCAGTATTTTGATTTTTTTTTTTGCACCCTCCATTTTCAGATTTTCAAATAGTTGTATCTCGGCCAAATATTGTCCTATCCTAACAAACCATACATCAGTGGAAAGCTTATTTATTCAGTTTTTTTGAAAATTTTTGAAAAATTGACACTTATGACTGGTTTTGTGGTCCAGGGTCACATATGTCAAAAGATCAAGGCAATTTTGGTTTATTAGTTCATCACCCCTTTAAAAAATAATCTGCAAAAATTAGAAATGTCCTGGTAACTAACTAAAACCAAGTTTTTGAAACTAAAAAAGTAATTAGAACTATTAGAAATATTTAAAATAAAATGTAAAATGACAAAAGCTTAGAAAATACCAACATTTTAACTGAAACTAAATGCTGTTTTCGCTACAGAAATGTAAATAAATAATCAGAGGCACTATTAATGTCTTATAAGCTCTTAAAACTTGTTTTAAAAAGTGCATTAAAAATTAAAATGAAAACTGAAAATATAAAAATATATGCCAATTCAAAATTTTAAAGGATTAGTCAATTCCAGAATTAAAAATTCCTGATAATTTACTCACCCCTTTACTCACCAAGATGTTCATGTCTTTCTTCAGTCAAAAAGAAATTAGGGTTTTTGAGGAAAACATAGTGGACTTCAATGGGGATCAACAGGTTGAAGGTCCAAATTGCAGTTTCAGTGGAGCTTTGAAGGGCTCTACACTATTCCAGCTAAGGTTTCTCTAGATAAGAAAATTTTTTATATACACTTTTTAACCACAAATGCTTGTGCAATCACACTGGAAAGGTCACGCATGATGTAGGCAGAAGTACAGACCCAGTGTTTACAAAGTGAACGTGCAAAGAAAGTCAAACGCCCTTTACAAAAAAGGTAAAACAGCAATGTTGGACGATTTTGAAGTTGGAGTAACAAATGAGATGGAGTTTTTCGGCCTACCCTATCTTTTTGAACTGAAGTACACTGACAAAGAACTAACCGCGTGTGACCTTTCCATTGTGATTACGTCATGCATGAAGTTGTAGACGCAGAACTAGTGCAAGACCATTTGTGACCGATCGTTTCACTAGATAAGACCCTTATTATTCGGCTGGGAAGTCCTTTCAAGCTGTGTTGAAACTGCAATTTGGACTTTCAACCTGCTGATCCCAACTGAAGTCCACTATATGGAGAAAAATCCTGGAATGTTTACCTCAAAAACTTTAATTCCTTTTTGACGAGGGAAAGAAACGACGAGGGGGCACTATATTCTTAACCTTTGCAAGTCTGAGGAACAGACTTTAATTCAAATCACTGGCTCAAGTCAAATCACACATTTTATTTGATTTTCAGAGCTCCATACTAAGTTGCATGAATAAATTAGTTAAATTTTGGCTCTGTCATCACACAAAGCTATCATGAGGCTTTGAAACACTTGGAATATAGTGCATAAGCTGTACAGACTTATTACAAACATTTATTATGATTTTAAAGGGGTCATCGGATGCTAAGTTCACTTTTTCATGTTGTTTGAACGTTAATGTGTGTTGGCAGTGTATGTACAAATCTACCCTATCATGATAAAAATCCATGCAGTGGTTTTTAATTAATCTGTAAAAATAATATCCCCTTTTTCAAATCGAACCATTCTCAGATGCCTGTCGGCCTGTCAGATGTGCCGTCACACCATCAGAGGCTGCTCCCACGACAGTTGATTGACATGAGCGTCTTACCTCAGACCCGCCTTACATCAGCTGTAACAGTCCAACCTCCATTGTTTCGATGCCGGAGCAGGGATGTAAGTTAGACAAGAATATTTCCAATTGAGATGTTGTGTTGCTGGATGTAATAATGAACATAGTGGTCGTCATTTACTCCCGACATCTGAGCCGCTGAAGATGCAGTAGATTACATTTGTTTGTGAAGGGAATGCGCCTCCCGATCTACATATATCCGTCTATGTTTGTGCAAATCATTTCGTGATCCAGCTTCACTTACAGCAGTGAGTATAAGGGTTTTTTTTAATGAATCTTTGCTATCGCCTTTCCTAATAACGTGCTAGTTAGCAATTTTAGCGGCTAAAAACGGCTAAATGCAGCTAAAGTAAACAGGCTTGTCACTCCACAAAGAGAAGAGAGGGGCGGGGTGAGCAGAGCTCATTACCATTTAAAGCAACCTCGACCAGAAGAGCTGATTTTGGCAAGGTAAAAAAGGTGTTATTTACACTACCATTGAGAAATATTAACCAAAGCATGTTATAGACTGTTCATTAAGACCCTAAAGAATCATATCAACTTGTGGAAAATGGGCATCCGATGACCCCTTTAAGAGCTTTTTTTTTTAGAGCTTGACAGATGTCGCTACGTAATATGTACTGCCATTTTGTAGTCAGAAATTATTAAAATTTTGCCATTTCATGTTTCATTGAAGTACCAGAATACGCTTTTTTTTGTATATAGGATTTTTGTTGAAATACTTTTTTAATATGTCGGATGTTAGTATGTATTACTAAGAGATTGAAAGAGAGTTGGCTAAGAGAGAAAAAAAGACTAACCCGATTTTGGCGGGCATGTAGAGCATCATGGGTACCACAGGTGAGTCACTGTTGCCATAGATGATGAATCCCATCTCCCGCAGTCTCCTGCGGAAATAGACTGTGTTTTCAGCCAAGCGCTGGATACGTGAACGGCCTGAAACCAAGAAACACACCCAAACCATTAAGCTTAAGTTTTCAGGAAAAAAAAAGAGAAGTGATTCTGTCATCTGGCACTCCGCATCTTTTTCCACAGCCTTTCATGCGATCAGACAATTAAAATTCACCAAGCCACAAAACTCATTACTTCAGATACTAGGAAAGTCGACCACCTGAGCTATAAACTTTATACTTAAGCCTTCACGATCGGTAGATCTGAAACTGTTCAAGAAGAAATCTTTAATACCTGCTGATTTTATACCACATTTTAACTTTCCCCCGTGATATCACCAAGGCACATGCCCTGTGTACACAGAAAATGTATCAGATGTTTACTTTCTATTCATCCAAAGTGCTTTTTATCACAATTCAGATCCATCAAAGCTTGACATCTAACGGCAGAAAGATTTTAATCAGCCAGTTAAACAAAACCCCGGTGCTGCTGGTTACAGAAGCCTGCAACAATCCACTGTGTGATTGGTGCGGAAGAAGAATACAGTAATGAGAATTATACTGCGAACAATCTTCCAGCATGGTTTCAATAATCCCGGCACAAAACAGGAAAATTAGTGTCTTGATTTTTCAACAGCTCCCTCTGGAAGCGGGATGTATGTTCCCTGGGGGAGGACTGCTTAGCGATCCATGTCAGTGGAGCTCTTAAAACACTGTGATCTTACGGTCTTACGTTTCTGAAAGCCTTGGTTCTGCTTCGTCAAACATTCCACACATGCTAAAAGCTTGAGCAGAGGAATTTCCTGCTCTGTGACAATGTCTCACCCCGGTGTCATCCAGACGCCAAAAATCTAGCAATAGTCATGCCTGCCGTGCCTGTAGGGTGACACGACTACAAGGTCCCGAAAAGTCGCTGTGCTGTTATGACTTAACATTTTTCCTTTTACTGGTTTTGAAAAGCAAAGGTCATTAGGAACGAAGGGATTCCAAGGTTGAACAATTCGGCCTGGGCTATATGACGGGGCTATTGAGGTTCCATCTGATGAGCCCTTGTGAAAGGAGACTTGACTGGCTGTGAAACTGGACTCCTTCCTCAATCCCCCAATGTAAATTGGCCACTGACAGATAAAGCAGGTTCCACGAGTCATGACCGGGTCAGCCGCTCTGTGGTAAGGAAATTAAGCTTGGCCAATATGTAACGTTAAACACGCTGGAAGCCCAGTTACATTTCTGGTGATTCCCACCGGTTCCTTGCCTAAATACAGGGGCGCTACAAACAATATGAACTGTACCAAATATAGTTTAAAATGACAAATTCTACGAAAATACAGGTATCTGTATCGGTCAGTGCCAAAAATAAAAAGTATCGGTATCTGACTCTTTTTGGAAAAAGTGGTACAACATACAACATACCATTTAAAACATACAACATACCATTGTACAACATACCATTTAAAAGATTGGGGCAAGTATTTATTTAGTTTACTTTTTCGACTATAAATAATAAATCAAATTAATTATTAAAAAGTATCATTTTTTTACACAATTAATCAGAATTCAGAAAAAATATATAATAGTTTCCACAATAATATTAAGCAGCACAACTGTTTGTAAAACTTATAAATATAAAAAATCTAAAGAAGCTTTTTTGACTATAAATAATAATTAAACAAATTAATCATTAAAAATTGACTATTTTTTTACATAGTTAATTATAGAATCTAGAAGAAAATATATCACCGTTTCCACAATAATATTAAGCAGCACAACTCTTTGCAAAGCTTATAAATATTAAAAAAAAAAAATAAAAAAATCAGCATATTAAAATAATTTCTGTAGGATCATGTGACACTGAAGACTGGAGTAATGGGTGATAAAAATTCAGCTTTGTTGACACAGGAATAAATTAAAATTTTAAATGTACTGAAATACAAACAATTTAACTGTAGTGATATTTCTAATGTTGCCAAGTTCTTGGCTTTCCCGCGGAACTGGGCTACTTTAACACTGCTGCCGCGGGTTATTTTTCATAGCCGTGGATTGAAGTGACCCCAATAATGTGATATTTATCCCCTGGCGTGTGAATTTTACCAGGGGAACCCCACAGAACACATTTTTTAACAGGGGACCCCACTCGAAACGTTATTAGGCTAGTTCTGGGCTAGCTTTAAGTAGCAGTTGGGCGGGTTTTATTGTGAAAACCTGTCAGTCCTGGATATATCAGCATCACTTTACTGTATTTTTGATTACTTCTTTCAAAAATGTTTTAAAAAAAAAATTCACCAATCCCAAACTGTAGTGTGTATTTAAAAAACTGAAGCAATTAAGTCAATGTTAAACCTTATTCTGTTTAGAAGCTCCTGAACTGGTTTCATTTTAGAAACAATGCTGAAATTGAGCATAAAGATACAATAAGATACAAGCCACAAAGATACAATCAAAAATACAATCAGATAATCAAAATGTATATTTCATTACTTAACAGTGTACATTCCAACAGCAACTTAGGAAGGCGAGTTAAATTGTAACTACACTTTTAAAAATAAAGGTTCCAAAAGGGTGTTTTTGCAGTGATGCCATAGAAGAACAATTCTTTTCTTCCCAAAGAACCTTTCAGTAAATAGTTCCTAAAAGAACCATTTTGAAGAACATTTTAAAAATGTAAAGAACCTTCTTCGACTATAAAGAAACTTTTCTGCATTTGAAAGGTTCCGTGGATGTTTCTTCATAGAACCATTGATGCCAACAAAGAACATTTATTTTTAAGAGTGTATTATGTTTGACCGCCCTAACAATTGAGGAACCTTTAGAGGCTCTAATGAATGGCTACATAGAATTGAAACAGCTCAGGTGAACAGCTCTATGAAAATGAGCATCTGAAAGCAATAGCCATTAGCGGAAGTTCAAGCCGCCCAACATTGGGCCATTGAGATAGCGAGCAAGGGCCGTAGGGCCTTGGGGGAGGGCGAGTGCACTGAGGTGGAGCTCGAGTCTCCAAAGTAAATCTTTCTGGGGTACCTTTTCAACAGCTAGTTTCACAACGCACACCCCCGCTAACTTCTTCCAGACCCAAAGCTGGAGGATCTGGAGCGAGAGAGGCAGCGAAAGGGACCAAAAGAGCTTCCAGATGTGGGGACTGTTTCCCTTTTTTGAACCGCCAGTTCCTCCTCACTTCCTTTTCATCTGAAGTGAGGAGATAAGTAAAAGCACCAGGAGTCGAGGGCGGCTGACGTGCCGAAAGCCTCCTCGCCCCTTACGAGGACCTCTCTGGAGAAGGGCAACAGGAAGCAAAGCAGCACCTTCCAGGCTCAAATCTGTGGCCTCAATCATTCATGGGCTGCAGTGGCACTCACTAACTAGCAGCTGTCCTGATGCTGAAGTCCAAGTCAGCGGAAAGCGAACGGGGGATTTTACCCACGTTTATAGGTTGATTCATTTCACAGTCATCCACATTCACTCCTCTGATCAGTAACATCACATTCCATGTGAATTCAAGAGACGTTTTACATTTACACCACCACTACCGTTTGAGGTCAGAGAGTTTCTTAAAGCAGTGTTAATTTTGACAGCAAATTTTGATTTAGTCTTAGTCACATTTTAGTCATGCGAGTTGTTTTTAGTTTTAGTCTAGTTTTAGTTGAATCTACAGTAGATTTAGTTGGCTAAAATCTAATGGGTTTAGTTTAGTGTAATGCATTTATAAAGCATTTCTCTAAAATTACAAAACTCATTGCATAGGTTTGATATTAAAGTTTTCACAATAGATACCGATTTAACTGCTGTGACATGTAATGACATGTAATATTTATATTAAAATTAAAGTGCAAGAACATGGTTTTCTTTTCAATGAAATACCAATAGTTATATAGGCTAATTATGCATTTTTTAAAACAACTTGTTTACCACATTCTTCATTTTTTCAAGCAAACATATATACTTAAATAAATTATGATTAGTCTGTATTAGGGCTACTAAAGGGATTCAGTCAAAAGCAGTGAGTGATTTTCTGTCTTTCTTTTGTTGCTTGATGAACATCATTGCCACAGACAATAGCAACTAAATTAGGCTGCTGTCCCTTTATAACTGAATGCACGGATGCAATGTACTGATCCATGTCCGATATTCTCCCAACTGTTTACATTCACGTTTACGCGAATAGTCATCAAAACGGACAATTCGACATTTTGTGTGTATTTCTCTGTTCATGAGACGTGAAAGAGTAGCCTACCCGTGTGCCTTGTGAGAGGCGCTGCTTCGGTGTGCGCTCATAAACCGGACCAAATTAAGTTCTCTTTTGTGTCGTCAGATTTATCCATATGTCTGCTCTTCTCTGACTCCCCCATATTGACATTTTTGAACGTTTTATGAGACGTGCAGCAGATGTATGCTCACTTATGTCCCGCCAGATAGCAAAGCAGATTCGTTCTGAATAAATATCTTTCCAAATCATCCCCCCCTAACATTTTTGTCTCTTTTTTATTTGACAAAAATGTTTTTTTTTGTCATTCAAAATGGATTTTTGTTTCGTTATTACTGTTCAGCAAGAACACATTAAACTGATCAGAGGTGATTATTAAAAAGATTGATATTTCAAATGAATGCTGTTCTTTTGAACTTTCTATTCATTAATGAATTCTAAAATTCTTTTTCCTCAAAAATTATTTTCAACATTGATATCAATTGGGCAGCAAATCAGCATATTCAAATGATTTCTCAAGGATCATTTGAAGAATCATTTTCACATTTGTCATGACTCTTCCAAGGTTTATAATGGCAGTGAATGGCTGCTGAGATTTTGATGTCTAATAAAGTGCATTCATCCATCATAAAAAGAACTCCACATGACTCCTGGCCTCCAGGTTTTTCTTGCATATGTTTGTGAAAGAAAAATATCTATATTTAGAACTTTAGAAACCGTAATCTCTAGTTTCCGCTAACTGTTGTAGAGAGATTGGTGTTCCAGCATATGACGTAGGGTGTAGGCGTAGTTTTGTTTACAACAAAGGAAAACCAGTTTTCTTTTGGCTTATATCGAAATCCTCCAACATCTTTCTTATTTGTCCTTCGTCACTGCATTTGCCAACATCCTGCATCATCCACTGGAATGCCACTCTCTCATGAGCGTGCTTACGACAGCGGAAGCTAGAGATTACGGTTTAAAAAAAAAACACATTGATTCACTTCAGAAGGTCTTTATTAACCCCCGGAGCTGTACTTTTTATGATGGATGGATGCACTTTATTGGACTTCAAAATCTCAACACCCATTCACTGCCATTATAACATAATGGGCCAGGACATTTTTAATAGAACTCCGATTGTATTCATCTGAAAAAAAGAGAGTCATATACACATAGGAAGGCCTGAGGTAAGTAAATCATGGAGTAAAATTTAAAGTCCAACAACAAATAGTTAACATTACTGCGCTACCTTTCTCCGTTGCGCTGTGTTTAACACATATCAGTGTATTTGTATTCGTACTCACTCACTGGAAAAATGAAAAACTTGCATGAGTAAGTGTAAGTTATGTGCAAGGGAAAAACCCTCTAAAGTGCATTAAACAACACGCGCACCTAACAGAACAACACTGTCGTGAAATTGTTCATGAGCGTCCTTGAAGCATTAAAAATGCTCTGTTTTGCTCTGTGACAATCCTTTATTTTTGCCCCCAGAGAAATTTATTTTTACTACTGCAAAGGGAAAGTACTATTAGACTTTCAATGGATGCTATATGCAAAGGTCCTATAGTCAGTTAGACTCAATACTGACTTTCACGCTGACAAAAATGAGGCTGTGAGGGAAAACACAACGGCACGCACTGGTTAAAAGTCCTAAATCCCATAATTTTCACAACTCACAACTTAATGCTACCCTGATTAAGGTATATAAATCAAAGGAAATCCATTGTTGATTTTTTCATTAACAATCGTTGCATCTCTAGATGGATGCTAGTTAGGGTAAGTGTGTTGGTTTGAAATACTTGCACAACAATGGAAGTGTCAAAGAAACAGAAGCACATCACATCTGGAATAACAATCCATTACCCTGCTCTAAGGGGGGGTGTGGGTAAACACATTCTTACACCTAAAACATGTGTATCTGCCCTCTCTCGCGGAGCAAGTCAACACCTCGAGACAAAGATGAATAGCCAGTGTTTGTCAAGTCCGCCTGTGTGTACAGAGAAGTAACAATGAGATCAGGTATGCTCATCACCAGCAAGATAAAAATGCCAGCTTGGGTAACTACTGTGATTTACGAGGCAAAATCTTTCGAATTCTCAAATTTTTTGCGCATTTTCCCTTGAGAATAAGCAAGGCCAGGAATATTTCTTATCTGCGTGTTTGTGTGGGGACGCCAGGAGTTTCGGATGGCTTGAAAGCCAGATCTGATTGAAAGAAAACTTTTATTTCCCTTCAGGCCAAGGACACGTCGGACTGTGAAACCACTAGACTGTGAAAGCATCTGCATCTGTATTCAGAAACAATAAATGAATTGAAAATGTAGGCTAGTCCAGGACAAACCTCACTGAACTGAAAACAAAAATGACTTGATGAGTTTTTAATTGGCTTGTTTTCTGGTAAAAAAAAAGTCCAAAATCCTTAAAACAAGATAATATTTTATGCACTGTTGCGTCAAGTCATTTTAAGAGT
Organism: Labeo catla; assembly: GCA_012976165.1. NCBI lineage: Eukaryota > Metazoa > Chordata > Actinopteri > Cypriniformes > Cyprinidae > Labeo > Labeo catla. The sequence continues at coordinate 742,333 of VONZ01000006.1, read as the reverse complement.
TGTTTTTAATAGACTGCATTTCGCAATATGCGTTTTTCGTCTTACTGTACTGACAGACTTTTTCCACTTGTTTTTAACTTTGAACTTAAAAAAAAGTGCAAAAAAAAATCTGCAAGTGCAATTAAATAGAATACAATTATATTACCATTATATTAAAAGATACACAAAATAACTAGAAGATATTTTTTGTAGCAAACAAATCACTAGATGAAATAAACACTACGTAATGAAATGAACTCTACATAATACTCATCCTGATGATGAAATCAGCTACACTGACTAAAATTACCCAAGCACAATGAACCGCCAAGTATGATATCCAAAACTAACTTGGCAAATGAAATAAGTAGGTGTCAAACTGGCTTCAAGAACTATTGAAACAATTTAATATTGCATAAGCTAAAGAAGTGGGATTGAAATCGTTGTTTTGACAATAAAAATGAAACGACACATTATGAAAGACTATAAATTGTAAACCTGGCAGTAAATGAGTGCTGGAGGCAATTTGTTCACACTGAAGTCACTTGTCAGATCAGTACAGTGCTGCAGGCTTCAAATCAAACTTGTGGGTAAAACAGAGCAGATCAAGTGTGGATTGAGTGGGATGCAAAAAGCGAGAATGAAAGGAGCAAAGAAAGCAGGGACGAATAAGTTTCAGTTCCCATGAGGATACACAGGATGTCTCCCAGTTGACCTTTGCTTGATTAGTTTTCTTTGTACATCAACCCCCAACAAACCCACACAAACACTGATTGTTCGGCTCTACCTTTGTTCTCAGTCTTAGATGCTCCAATATCAGTTAATCTACAATAAATGTCATCGGTTAATCAGTAACCTGTTAATCAGTAACCTGTTATTACGGTGTGCAACTAAAGCCCAAAGTGCATTCAAATGCGGTCGCATAGCAATTTTTTGTTTTGTAGTTCTGGATAAATACCGGATTTATTAAATAAGAGTGATTGTTTTTAATAGTTTTCAGATTAGTCATCAAAGCTCATTAAATATCGGTCACAGACGTGGGGATTTACTTTAAATTTCATAAAGCTGACTACTCACTTAAAAACTCCCACAGATGATGTCTTCATGCCATTTAAGTCTTATTTTGATGTAACAAAGTGTTTATAGTGTGTGAGTTGTTTAGTTACTTTTTTAAATTAGTCTTCCCATTACCGCCATTAAATTGTTCATTCAAACTGATTTGTGAATGCGAAATGGGCACAAACACAACAGGCAGGGTTTATTGCATCAATCAGTCACAGCCGAACACGTCCAGTCATGTCCAATCATATTGCGATATCGTGATTTACCCATTCATTCTCAATTACCTCCCAACCTTACCGCACTCTTTAAGGGGTCTGTTAAAAGTCAACGGGCTCAGGGGAGGCGAGAGAGAGAGACGCAGACTCCCGCTGTAACCTGCTGCTTCCGTAATTAGGGGTTCAAGTGCGTAGCGCTGAAATCTTATTGTAATTGTTAAAAATGGTCACGGATCAGAAATCTCCATGTAAAACTGACTGTGCAGACCACTTGGTTGCACTATAAGAGGGGAAAAAAAACATAAAAATGGCTAGAACTGCGCAACCATTTGTGCTATCAACATGAAAATTGGCGCACACGGTCTTGGTCTGAAATGCCACAAGCGTCTACATGGACATATGCATATCTCAAGAAACATGGCCGCCATTGGCCGACTAGTTAATAAGGTTAACGGAGGCGGATTGGAAACTCAGTGGGCCTGTTTGACTCACGGCCCCAAAGGTCTGAGAAAAATTTTAAAGAAATTCAGCCACTGGGGGGCGATATGGCATTTTTCAAGGGTGTAAATGATTGTACGTTGCACATTTTTTTGCACATGTGCACAATATTCCTATCATATGATAGAACTCCTCATTCTGGACAACTTTGCCTTTAGAACCAATGCAGTCAAACAAACCGTTTGTTGAAGGCACAATATGTAAGTTTTCGCCGCTAGAGGTCGGATTTTCAAAACAATAAAAGAGGCATTTTTACGTGTGTAAAACAGTCGTTCTAAAAGTAAATTTGAATGAACCCACCGTATTTGCAAGTATAACTAAAATTTTTGTGCAGCACTTACTGTATTTAATTACATTACCATAGGTTCGTGACGCTCTGCTCAATATTCGGCTCTATGAATGTGCGTTCCACTCGTGTACCGGTACTCATGTTCCCTGGAAAAACAGAGAGCGCTCAAATAACGTGCCTATAGGAAGTTTCTATGTAGTATACTTGTTCCTGTTGCCATAGTATTCAGAAGCGGAAACCGAGGATAGCGTGGATATTGCGTCATTGATAGGCGACAATGACCAGGAAGAGTCATTATTTAAAACTGGAATGTCTCTTTATTTACAAATCCTTGAGAACTTTTGATATAATGCAAGTACACAACTGCATGAAATATATAATAAGTGGAAGTGGTTTTTGGATATTTTATTACAAAAATCTTACATATTGTGCCTTTAAATGACTGAGGAGATGTAAAAACATACTTTTCCGAACTAGTCCTAGGTTTTTCACTCAATCTGGAAAAAAACATTGCAGTACAATTCTCTGGACTCTTTAGGTCAATAATTATCAAAAAAGGTTCAAATTTACCCTTCGGAAAGCTATAACGAGATCGTTTAGAAAAGGGGCCTTCCCAAATTTACCCAAAATCCTATAAAGCCTACAGGAAAGCTCAACACTTCACAAAACCTGCTGAGCACATGTGACAGGTGATTCTAAACAAGCATGCAAAGTTTTAAGGGGATCAGACCACCGCTGATATAACCGTCATAAACATTGTCTTTCTATTGTAAATTACCTGGATTTGCCCAAAATGATTTTTAAATAATTGATTTAGGTGGGTACAGCCTTGCTAAATAATATGTCTTTTTCCTTATATGCTTAAATGCCTTAAGCGCTGTTTGTATAAATATATATATAGAAATTATTATATAAAAAAAAAAATCTCTTTATTAATGCTGGATGAGAGCTGGACTATTTCCTGGGTCAAGAGTTTAGAGCTTTTTCACATCAACGTGGGACGCTGGTGAAAGTCAGGAAGTCCATTAGCAGGTGAAGGAGAAGAGAAAAGTTGCTGGGAGACAGCAAGACGTTCTCAGGAGACATCTTTAAGGATGATGAAAACAAAAAGTCTTTGTAGAGAGATGAAAATAGCCCTTAGCCAAGCAAAGTTAAACTCATATTAGTCATATTGAGCACTTCACCTGGACCCGACTGACCGGTAGAGCCTGTTTGTTGTAGCTGCCAGCGTTGATTGAGTGGCAGGGGGGAAAACAGGCAGTTCGGTGGGTCTAACCAAAGGGCCAGATCACACTAGTTACGTGGGTAATTGTTAACACATTTCTGAGGTTTAAACTCTGAGCTAAATATTTTACCTGGACGGAGTCTGTGTACAGCTGTTGAACTAATCAGTCTCATTTCATGAGCGCTGGGAAATTGTATGAAGAAAAATCTCACATCGACAGATCTCCCCCCCTCCTCGTCTCACTTCAAAGTGATCCTTGAGAAACACTTATTTCAATTTCTGGGCCAAGTTTATCCAGAGCGCACAGAGCAAACAAACATAAAGATTGTATTTTCACAATGAAATAAAACAGCCAATAAAGCAAAGACAAGAACAATGGAGTTGACGAAGTAAAGGGATGCTTTTCAGGTAATGATGTGCAGATGAGAACAGGAAATTACATACCGAGGAAGACGTGACTGTTTACTGTACGGCTGATTGCCAGACGCCAAAAACACACATTGGTGATTGAAAGATGGGCTGATTTTGCCAAGCCTAACACCTTCATCTCATGAATGGAACGGATGACTCTTGCCTTGTGACTTCAGGATACAACGTACTTGTTTGAAATGTTTGGCATCTTGATCTGTATCTACGCCACATGATTTATCTGTTGCAATTTGTAAGTTCTAACACGGCACTTTGATAAAGAAAAATAAACATCTGGCAGGTAAATAAATGTACACATGTAATGTAAAGCAGCATCAAACCGCTGACGACCATCCATGGTACATCTCTGCAAGCTGATTAGCTATTTTTGGGTCAATCCTGCCACCTTGTGGTGCACTTAACAACACACAGCTGACATATTTTCTTGCCTAAACATAAAAATGATGTCTTTTTCACTCTCTCATGTCATTCCAAACATGTGTAACTGTATAATTAATCTCTTCGTCACACAAAGCTATTGCATGGCTTCAATGAAAGCTGAACACAAATCATGCGGAAAACATTTCAAGAAATATATACAGCCACTATACTATTCAGTATTTCTTCTTTTTGTGTTCCATGGATGAAATAAAATAATATTGGATCAGTAAAGTAAGTGGATGCTTCAGATTCTGTGAGACAATTATAAAAAAAAACAAAAAAAAACACAAAAGATCAAGAAGTCAAGAAAAATACAGGTAAAATAATGTAAAACTCACCTAATGTCGTTCCATCCTCCCCCATAATGCACTTCATAGAAGTGATGATTTGCTCCACGACAGGAAGCGACATAGAGGTGGCATAAATTGCACTGTGAGAGTGACTTCGCAGGTAGTCTATCAAATCCTAAATCAGGAAAAACAAGATGTTTCATAATGACCAAATATTTTGTAGGCTTTGTATATCAGATAAGCACAGTTGAACAACTGTCTTCAACAATGACACTAATGAGAAAATATTTCTGATCACCAAATTAGCAAATTCAAACGATTTCGGAAGGCTTCCTGTAATTATTATTATTTTATTTTTTTTAAGAATAATGGCTTCTGAAAATTCAGTTTTGGCATCAGGAATAAATTACAATTTAAAATATATTAAAATATAAAATAGTTATTTTAAATTGTAATAAGATTTGAAAAAATAAACATTAAAAATATAATAATTATATAATATAAACATATAATATTTAACAATATCACTGTTTTTACTGTATTTCAGTGTATTTCACTGTTATTCATTTTCAATAAATGCAGCCTTGGTGATCATAACAGATTACTTTTACATTGCAGTAATTACACATTCAATCTTCAAATTAATGTAGAAACAACATAAAGACAGTATATATTTAAGTTTTGTTAATTTTTTTTTTTTTTTAGGAAATTGTTCTTTTTTTCCTAATATTTAACCACTGATTATAGCCATTCAACATTATAGTATAATTGCGAGCTATCAATTTTATCATTCATTAGACTTTAAATAATAACTTCTAATTTAAGTGAAATTAAAACAATCTTCACATAAACCCATTATTTACCTGTGCCCTTCAGCAAGTAGGAAACACACAGAAATTGAATAAAGTTCAAACACTAAATACTAAATTAAATACAGATGAATCCTTAATGCTACAACAATAACTGATTTCCTCAATTTTCTTTTGTTCTTTGATTAATACACATCACAGCAACTGGGTTATTAGGTTATTTAGCTGCTATTTCTTTAAAAGCTGCCACTCCTGAACGTGATGCGGATCTGACATGCATGCTTGTAGTTTCATTCGCGCTTTAATATGAAATGATACAAACTACAGTTTTAATGGAGTACTCTACTTCCAGAACAACAGTTCACAAATAATTTACTCACCCCCTTGTCATCCAAGATGTTCATGTCTTTCTGTCTTCAGTCGTGAAGAAATTATGGTTTTTGAGGAAAGCATTTCAGGATTTTTCTCCATTTAATGGACTTCATTGGTGCCCTGATTTTGAACTTCCAAAATGTAGTTTAAATGGAACTTCAAAGGGCTCTAAACAATCCCTGCTGAGGAAGAAGGGTCTTATCTAGTCTTGTTTTTTTTTTTTTTCAGAAAATACATTTTTTCATACTTTTTCATACAACAATGTCCTCCTCTCAAGTTGTAGGAGAAAATAAGATGGGGTTTTTCACCATACGCAGTACACAGACGATGAACTTACACGTGATTCGTAGTAGTGATGGAAAGTTTGGATCATTTTATGACTCAGACCTTTGAGTCTCGTTCACCAAAATAAACAAATCTTTTTTCAAGTCATTTCATTCATTTTAGCAAAATATAATTAAAATGTTATGTGTTACTTCCCTAACACATCTACTGCTTACACAAACGTTGATCACACTACAAACAAGACAAAACTATAATGCTAAACAGAAAAGATTCATTCACTGTTTACCTGGGTCTTTAGTCTATGATTAGCTCACTTCACCTCTTATCCGACAAGTTTTTTGGGTTTGAGACGTTCGCTCATCACGTGACAGCCCCAAAAAACCGGAACAGGTGAACTAATTCCAGTACAGAACCTAATAGGATGTTGCGCATGCGTGACTGAACGAATCACTCCCCGAGACGACTCGTTCTTCCCGAGTCACATTGAAGATTCATTTATAATGAAAGAATCGTTCAAGAACCATCACTAATTCATAGCATCGTGGACGTGCATCCCAGAGCCTGTGCTACACGAGCTTTTGTGCTTAAAAAGTATACCAATTTTTATTTAAAAAAAAAAAAAAAGACTGATCGTTTCGCTAGATAAGACCCTTCCTCCTCGGCTGGGATTGTTTAAAGCTGCATTTAAACTGCATTTTGAAAGTTCAAAATCGGGGCACCAATGAAGTCCATTATATGAAGAAAAATCCTGAAATGCTTTCCTCAGAAACTATAACTTCTTTACGACTGAAGACAGAAAGATATGAACATCTTGGATGACAAGGGGGTGAGTAAATTATTTGTAAATTGTTGTTCTGAAAGTGGACTTCTCCTTTAATATTTTTTAACGGCGTTAAACTGGTTCTTTGATTAATAGACATTACAGCAGCTGGGTTATCAGGTTACTTGGCTGCTATTACTTTAAGAACTGCCGCTGCTGAACGTGACGCTAATCTGACACGCATGCTTGTTGTTTAATTCGCGCTTTAATATGAAATGACACAGACTACAGTTAAATGTTTTTAACACTTTAAACTAGAAAAATTATTTGGTTGTGTTAACGTGCAAACAAGTATATAACAACTTCTGGTATTGGTAAACATTTTTTACAATTACAAATTGGCACTTCATACCTTCTTCCCTCCTATGTATCCACCAGCAGCACCGAAGCTCTTTGTGAAGGTCCCCATCATGACGTCTACATCTTTAGGGTCCAGTCCGAAATACTCCACAACCCCTCGACCGGTGGGTCCTAAGGCCCCGATACTATGAGCCTCGTCTAGGTAAAGATAGGCGTTGTACTTCTTTTTCAGGGCTATAACTTCTGGCAGCCGTATTATGGAGCCCTCCATACTGAGTAAAGAACAGGTTAGAGTACATTAAACTTTGAAATGTATGACAAATTAATTTGGTAGTTAAACCGTCAAGAAAGCAGAAAAGTACATGTGATGACATGTTATACACCTGAGAAAGCCACAGCAGTGTGCAAATGTGCAATCACGAAATGAATTCCAGGAAAACGAGAGAGTTTAATCACCTGTAGATGCCCTCCACAAGAATGAGGATTTTCTTCCAGGGCCGATGTGTTCTAGGCTGGCCATTAACGATAGCGTCTCTCAGCAACTTCTCCAGGCTCTGCATATCTGCATTTAAGCAAATAAAATGTTTAACCCATGTTTAACCCAGAATTAAATAACTACATTTGACCAAAATACTTTGCACAAGGCTTGTCTTCATAAAAAGATTAAATGGCACGGAATTGGTGTCGTAAGCCAAGCCTGTATGAAAGCTATGTGGTATTCTTGGGTCGTAGCGTAGTAAAATGTTGCCTGTGTCCTTGGTCATGATTTAAGGAACCACAGCACATAAATTCATTACAGAGTGTCGCTGCTTCAAGCACTTCTGTAATAAGTAATCAGAATGCTGCTGAAGTTTCCCCAAGCCTCTACAATCTGACTCAAGGGCTTCAAGGACCATTACCTATTCACCTCAAGTTACTTTATCAATTTAGGAGCTCATTTATTAATCACTGACAGTTATCTGTCCAAATTGGCAATTTAAATGATCCATTTACAATAACACAGCTGAAATGCGACGGCGAGATGACCTTTCCAGTGATAAATTTCGCATTCATAGTGTTTGACTGGACATTAACCAAAATGCCATTCAGAAACAAGTCCGAAAACAATCCAGACTACAAATAAGTAAACTTCATGACTTTAGGATCAAGATTTTAACATGGGTCAAGGTCTGTCAATCTTCCACTCGAACAGTTGCAGCGTCATGGGTTATGCTTTGTGTGCAATGGAGCTGCACCAAAAGTTCATTCTTTACCTTGTGGTGTTAACAGCTGTGAACTAGGACTGAGGGTGTTGAGATATATAGATATGGTGATAAGATAAGGCAGTGGAAACTTACTATTGTGCTTAAAGACCCGGATGGTGGAGCCGGACAGCCGGGCTCCTAGTACTAGAGAGGCATGGTTCAACTCGTCACTTAGAATCAGACATCCCTACAAACAGGAAAAAACTCAGGTCAGTCAGGTCACTACTCAGAAAATGCATTTATTTGATCAAAAATAAAATGTAAAATATTCACAATTTTAATTTTTTTTACAAATATTTTCAAATGGAATTTATTCCTGTGATGGAAAAGCTGAATTTTCAGCATCATTACTCCAGTCTTTAGTGTCACATGACCCTTCAGAAATCATTTTAATATGCTGATTTCCTGTTCTATTAACATTTATTGTTTTTATCACATATGAAAACAGTTAATCTTGTGGAAACCGTGATTTATTTTTTTTACTTAGGATTTTTGATTAACAAAAATCTTGAAATTCCGACTTTCTTGATACTGTGAGTTTATTAAGTCAGAATTACAAGATATAAGCACGCAATCACAAATTATTACGCCAGAATTGCAAGATACACATTTGCATTTGCAAGAAAAAAGGCAGAATAACCCACCTACAATCGCTGCAGGACCTGAGACTCAAACCCACGATTTTTGGGTTATAAGTCTGACTCTCTACCCATTAGGCCACGACTGCTCACGATATAAACTTGCAATTTTGAGAAATTATGTCAGAATTGTGAGATACAAACTCGCATTTGCAAGAAAAAAGTGAGAACTGAGAGTTTTTATCTTGCAATTCTGAATTATTCAATTGCGTGTTTATACAGTTAGAATTGCAAGATACATATAAAGTCAGAATATGAAGTGAGATACAGACTTGCATTTGTGAGAAAAATTCAGAATTGCGAGATTCCATCTGGCAATTCTGATTTTCTTTCAATTGTGTGTTTATAAAGTCAGAATTGCAAGAAAAAAACTCGCATTTGCAAGAAAAAAAGCGAGAACTGAGAGTTTTTATCTTGCAATTCTGACTTTGTTGCAACTGCGAGTTTATAAAGTCAGAATTACGAGATATAAACTTGCAATTTTGAGAAATGAAGTAGGAATTGCAAGATACAAACTCGCATTTGAGAGAAAAAGTCAGAATTGCGAGATACAGACTTGCATTTGTCAGAAGTCGTCTTTTATCTTGCAATTTTGAATTTTTTTGTAATTGCGAGTTTATAAAGTCAGAATTACAAGATATAAACTCACAATCGCGAGTTATATAGTCAGAATTGTGAGATACAAACTTGCATTTGTGGGATAAAAGTCAGAATTGACATCTTTTATCTGAATTACGAGATATAAACTCGCAATTTTTAGAAATAAAGTCAGAATTGCAAGATAGACTTGCCAGATAAAAACTCACAATTCTGACTTTTTTACTGTTTAATAAAATCAGAATTGCGAGATACAAACTTCCAATTGCAAGAAAAAAGTGAGAATTTAGTTTTTATCATGCAATTCTGACTTTCTTGCAGTTGCGAGATTATATCTCGTAATTCTGACTTTATAAACTCGCAATTGCAAGAAAGTTTTGAGAAATGAAATGAAAGTCAGAATTGCAAGATAAACACTTCCGAGTTTTTTCTCAGAAATGTGAGTTTGCATTTTGCAATTCTAACTTTACTTCTTGCAACTGCAGTTTTATATCCCGCTATTCTGACTTTATAACTCACAATTTTGAGTTTATATTATGCAATTGTGAGAAAAAAAGTTAGAATTGTGAAATTAAAAACTTGCAATGATCTTTTTTTAAATTTATTCAGTGGCAAAAACGGACTTCCATAATTTAATGCATTCTTGCTGAATAAAAGTACTTCTTCGCTGACTTTTTTATCTGAATAGTAGTATATACAAAAATTACATTTTTTAATTAAACTTTTGAAATGAAGTTTCCTAAACAATGTGAGTTAAAGCTATTTTGCTGCTTCTTTTGTCTGTTATTTTAATGCCTGCCTTTCGCAATAATACCCATCCTTTTGAAATCAGTTTCGATCACGTAAATCTGGAAAGTCAGGCGTTTTAGTGTTAAAACACTAGACCTCTCTTGGCCTGCAACAGGAAGTGAGGTTGGAAAATCTCTGTGGTGCACTTGCAGCTAGGCGCATGTTTCCTGTGGCAAGTTTGTGCCTTATCATGTGCATTCCATTGTGTGAGCTACCCAAACTGTTTGAGTTGGAACCGGTGGTCTATCCATACTATTACAGTGATCTCCTCCCTCCACACTGGTGTTAAAACGTTACATATCCACCCAGTGTGCTTAAGCCAACAAAGGAAAACATTCACACGCCAGAAACTCATGTATCATTTAAACAAGCACTGACAGGTCAAGATGGGATCCGCCTGTGCTGACACTCCTATGACTTTTAGGAGTTGCCTGGGTGGTTCATCACAGCAAGAGATAGAGACAGAGGCCCTGGCAAAGCAGAAGAGAGATAGTGAGGAATCTAAATGGTTTAGCACTTCAAACCTTGCCAGCTAATGCAGGAATGTTCATGGAGTTGGTTGCAAATCCCATGCCAAAAGCCATAGCCGACTCTACTCCCAGGAATGAAGCTGTCAGTTTCTCCAACTCTTCATGCCTGTCGAGGTTACCTAAGCAAATTACAAAAATAAATCAGCTAATGCAAGCAAACACTCACTTATTATAAACAGGAGCTAGAGAAACAGCACCTGTGTGTATTTCGAAAGCAAAGTCATCCTAGAAAGCTTCAACATTAGTTCATATAATAGCTAGATTTAAAGACGGCATGAAATAAAAATTGACTCCATTTGCTAAATACATGTTATTGATTGTTTTGTGAACTTCATGCATGTATATGTTTCACTTTTAAAGGTGGTATATCATCGACTTTTTCCATGTTTAAGTGCTATAATCAGATGCCCAATGCATCTACCAACCCAGAAAATGTGAAAAAGAACAACCCAGTAACTCACATACATAGAAAGGTGATCTTATTAGAATATTACTACCACATAATCTGCACGTTTCCACCCACGCCCTACCATTGTTTTCGCAAGCGACAACGGTGTACCAGTTCTAACGCCAAGGCAAAAGTTCGAGTAAAGCCTGCCAACTGTCCTGTCTTTGGCTGCACTGACAAGCACAGAACACTATTTAGAGTCCCAGCCTCAGAGGAGACAAAACAGCAGTGGATTCATTCATTTACTGTATAATACGCTGCAGCCACACAGATCTAATATAAACACGCAAATTCTTTTCCAGCTGTTTTCCTAACAGACACAGCTGACTGTTTTGCAGCTTGTGTGTTTTTAACATAAACTTGGGTGTATTTGACAGTTTAAGCGCAATAAAACATGAAAGAGAACTTAGTTTAGTACTCACATGCTGTGTGACAGGCGCCTTTCAGCACGAAAGACATGATAATCAAAACCAAACAGATGTTTTTTGGCAGAATATCTGAGGAACGAGCTGTAAAGGCTCAGTCCCATTCTGAAAAAGGGGGCGGGGAGCAGCAGCTCATTTGCATTTAAAGAGGCATGCATGTAAAACAGCGTGTTTCTGCTTCCACTCAAAATAGGCGTTTTCAAAATTATGTAATAAATGTTCTGAGGGGTATTTTGAGCTGAAACTTCACAGACACATTCAGGGGGCACCTGAGACTTAAGTTACATCTTGTGAAAAGGGCATAATAGGTCTTCCTTAAAACAAATCTTAATCAAATTGTCACAACTAAACCATCCAGTGAAAACGTAAGGCTTCTTTCCGTTAAAGTATGGCAAACTTCTCCAGTTGACCATTTTGTCAATTTAAACCCTGCCCCTTTCTTGCAATCAAGAGGAAGCTCACATTCAACTGATCTGCCTTATTATTTTTTGATAATCTGTTATACTAAGATCTGTCAAAACTTCAGTTTCAACGCAATACTTTTTACATTAATCAGCGCAAAATATCCAGACAATTTTGCAGACAGCCTCACAGCTTTCCCAGTATTTTTTTTAATATTATCTAAAATATAGAATTTTTTAGCCAGAGTTCTTTAATAACCTTGTTTAACTTTAGCTGCTAAAACTTTCAGAAAAGTTGAAAATGTTTAAATTCATCCTTTAAGAATGCTGCTAAAGCCATTCATACGGATGTTTGGACGCATCTAAAATATGTTTTGACACTCTTTGAGCACTTCCCCACAGGATTCCTCAAATCCTACCGTAGTTAGGTAAACAGTAAACTAACATTATAATACAGGACATTCACACAGAATGAGCTTTTGCACTCCACTGCGCTGTTTTTTCAATGTTTTCTACGTTAACATGTGGTAGATGGACATGTTTGACCATTGCGATCGTGTCTTCCGCCTTTCGCAGTGTTTCACGCATGACACGGGATGGTAAAAACACAGTGCTTAAGTTAAAAGAAGTTCAACTTAAACTGTGTCTCTAGAGTTTGTGTTTATTTGTTCATTCCATTACCGTGTGTCACATTTTCAAACAAAAATGTAACCCTGGACCACAAAACCACTCATAAGGGTCTTGTTTAAGGGTTTTTGAGAGTTATACATCATCTGAAAGCTGAATAAATAAGCTTTCCATGACAATATTTGGCCGAGATACAACTATTTGAAAATCTGGAATCTGAGGGTGCAAGAAAACAAAATATGGAGAAAATCACCTTTAAAGCTCTCGCAATGAACTTCTTAGTAATGCATATTACTAATCAAAAATTAAGTTGTGATATATTTACGATAGGAAATTCACGAAATATCTTCATGGAACATGATCTTTAATGATTTTTGGCATAAAAATCATGAAAATTTGGACCAAATACAATGTATTATTGGCTATTGCTACAAATATACCCGTGCTACTTACGACTGGTTTTGTGGTTCAGGGTCACAAATACTTTACGAGTGACTGGTTCGCAGTGCTATATTGTGTCCTCTAATTCTCCAGTGTGTTTTGGGTGGATTTTAGGTGGTTGCTTACCAGTTAACATCAAAAAAATTAAATGAATGTCAGTAGCACAAATGGTACATGGAATGAGTTGTATGCCTATGTTTAATGCTCAAATGTGCCTTATGGACATGTATGTCTCATTATTTCCCAAAAAGCAACTGTAACCAATAAGCTCTCACCCATTTCCTGTCTAGTGCTGGCCACGCCCACCCCAAATTTCACCGTCACCTCTCCCGCAGCTGTGGCACAGGCGCCTGTGTTCTCTGCAAAGCCCAGATAATTATACGAGCCAAGGTTTATCACATCCTTCACCACTCGCCCAGTGTACCTGAAAGAGCACAATACACTTGCGTAAGATTTCTTCTGAGCCAAAACTAATCCTTGACGACCCTAGACTGGATTGTAAGTCTCATGCAACCTCATGTTTCAGGTTATAATCAAGTCCTTTCACTAGCAGCTTGAAAGTGACCTTGATATTATAATCATTAGAATAATGCAGCTCACATCTTGGGAGGTAAAACAGTCAAAGACATGCTGTTTTTTTCCTGTTCAGACCCAAGATGCCCTACTTACTCAAAGGTCCAGTTGTAATCATTGGAACTGCGCTCAACAAGGTCAAACGTGGCCCCGGGAACACTGCAAATGGGCCTGTTCCAGCTGTCCCGAATCCTCATGTATAAATTCCTTGTGTAGAAATTCTCAAAGTCTTGATAAAGTGGAACAAAGTCCTGGAGAAAGAAACAAGAACAGATTCACATACATTACATTTTTTGTTCACTACATGAAAACAGCTACTAAGTTGACTTGGATCCAATATTTTAGGAAGAATGACATCCATAAAAGGCACGTAGCAAAACAAAACGCAACCTTTCAGTGCCCTAAAGTACTTTACAGTTACGGTAAACTGCACAATATCCTTCCTCTGACTAAATAGCCTCTTCCTCTCAAACTTAGACCAATAAATTGTCATAATGCTTTACCCAGCTTCATTTTTGGGGGAGCAACAGAAAAACCATGGAAATTACACCATTTCAGGCATTTGAGTTTTTATCATTTAAAAACAGCTTAATAATATCTATTGTTTACTATTTAATTTTTAAAAATGTTCTTTATAACATGAAACTGTCATGAAATGTGACAATAAACCACTTTATTGATAATGAAAAGTTTCCATTGGTACTATTCAAAGGTTTTATATTTTAATATATTTTAAAATGTGTTTCATTCCAGCTGAATAAAAACCTTTGAATGGTAGTGTATATATTTGCTTTTTTCCACCATGCACACATGATGTTTACCTTCTGCTCCTCCCTTTCTCTGGCAATGTGGCATTTCTCTATTTTCCACTCTCTCATGAAATCCCGCAGATATCCAAAGATGGTGAGGATGCCGTAGCCCATGTACGTGAGCACGGCAACCAGCATGGGAGTTTCCTCAAAGGACTCAATGAATGGCCTGCTGTAAAGTTCTCCATTGCATGCAGCATTGTAAACCTGTAAAGCAAAACTCATTAAAACACTGTAGTCATGGTACCATCACATTGTGGTTACTTATTGCAAGTTGTGTAAAATTCAAACATGTGCCGTTTAGAATAATAGCAGTGGCAAGCTTTATTTATGGATACTTTGCAAAAGTCAGATTAACTTAAACAGTTTTACCAAACTCATGGTAACCAAAGGATCACGCACAAGTTTTGGACCAAACAGATAAAGTAGTTCATTCAAAACCCTGTGATTTGCAGGCACATGTGACTAGTCATGCTTCACTAACAAATACCACGGAGTCTAGCAACAGTGACATCCACGTGAGCTGCGACCAGCTCCAAGACAGCAGCACAACTTTGCATTCAGCTGCAAGGCTGAAAGCGCCTTCCCGGAAAAGTCTTTTGAAAAATGTGCGATAACAGATTTGCAAAACTTAGATGTATGTGATAAACCATTGAAAGCTGTTGGTGAACTTGACAATGGCAAATGAATCAGAAGAAGTCAAAAGAGCTGATATGACTTCACAAGACATTTTAGTTGGATAAACAAAGTAGCTGTGACAATAACAAAGTACAGAATAGCTTGGGATAGATAAAGCTGGTCTCCCACTTAAAACACTTACAGTACACGAGGCACATGACAGAAATTCCTAGAGCTTTAACTCGAATCATGAGTTGCTGTAGAGACACTGGTCTCTAAATATCAAGATCTTGACTTGCCTTCCTCACTGCATTTAGTTATTTAGATTCATTTATAGATTTATTATCTACAAACTTAAATGCAATGAAATATAGATCTTAATGTTTAAATATTACTAGATAAAATAGATATTTTCTATAACTTTAAATGAAGTATACTAATATGTACTTCCATTTATATTAGTATAAGCAATATAAATGGAATATTCATAAACTACACTACCAGTCAAAAGTTTTAAGATTTTTTTTTAAAAGAATTCTCTTCTGCTCACCAAGCCTGCATTGATTTGATCCAAATACAACATAAGCAGTATTACTGTGAATTTGTTTTTTATATAAATTAATGGTTTTCTATTTGAATATATAAAGAAATGATAGAAATTAAAACTTTTATTTAGCAAGGATGCTTCAAATTGATCAAAAGTGATGATAAAGATATTCATAATGTTACAAAAGATTTCCATCGCAGATAAATGCTGTTTGTCTAAAGTGTCTATTCAAAGAAACCCGAAAAAAAATCTACTCAGCCGTTTTCAACATTATAATAATAATAATAATAATAAATGTTTTTGAGCAGCAAATCAGAATATTAGAATGATTTCTGAAGGATCATGTGACTGGAGTAATGATGCTAAAAATGTATCTTTTAACTCACAGAAATAAATTACATTTTAAAATATTTTCAAATAGAAAACAGGTATTTTAAATAGTAAAAATATTTCTAAATTGTACTGTTTTTGCTAAATAAATTCAGTCTTGGTGAGAAGAAGATACTTCTTTTAAAAACATTAAAAACTTTTGACTGATTGTGTAACTACTAATATAAATCGAAATATTCACAAACTACATACAGAATATAATTATAAATTAGGCTGGAATGAATTTGCACAGAACCATTCAATTTAAACCTATATTAGGGAGCATAACTACATTAAGGAGAGCAGGGCTAGTTGTCACACTACTTATCCAGTGAATTTGTATCCAATTTCACAAGGTTGGTTTATATTTAAAAGTCCTTGAAATCACAAAGTTACTGTTAAGACAGCAACATCTTGACTTGCCGTTTTCAATGCATTTGACTTGCATTAATGCAAATGCAGCATGAGGTTGCACATTAACTTTCTGGTTCAACAAACACAGTTTATCCAGACGAGTTTTTACTCACGGCAATACCACATTAGCCACATCATCGTATTTTTAATGCCCAGGGCATATAAAACGATATTAGCAGGATAACGTCTACACCTCTTCTTCCTGTCAAAGTTTACTTTTCCACATGTGACCATGCCATAAACAGAGAAACTGCATGTCACGCACTCACTGAGCACAATCCTGGCACACAGAGCATTGAGAGCAGCTGCTGTTTGTTGCCAAGCATCATTATTCTCATCGTACAACAAATTGCACAAGCAGATATGAAATATTAGCAATGCATGATTTAAAGATCTCAGTGCATGCTGTGGCCTCACCTTCTCCTGCTTTTGATACTGATGATGGTGATGATGGATCTTCACCATGCCATTTCTTCCTGGTTTCACACCATTCGCTGCATGACAATCCTCATTTTTATTCCCCTCGCTCTCAGTCATACTTATCTAAGACTAAACACATACAACCAGATGCATGAAGACGGAAAGACGGAAAGATGGAAATGAGTCGGTGAACAGGACGACGCGCGTCACCGCTATCCCGAAACCCACAAGAGACAAACCTGAAATTCCAGCCTCCGCATACCGGAAATCAACGCCCCGTTAGTCGCGCCAACCAATCATAGCGCAGAGCTCAGATATTGGGCGTGGTTTCTGTAGCAAAGGGCGTGGTCCTCCGTGCACTTCTGAGGCTGGGAGAAATGAACTCGAGTAACCTTTGTGTGTTTCACCTGTCTGGCTCTGCATAACTCGAATACCTGTCTGATGCTTGCAGCTGTACATGATATCAAATCATCAATAAAATATGAACAAGGTAATTTAATATGTTTGGGTTTTTAGGCAAACAAAAGCAAGAAGAAGCAATGTGACTAGATTTACACATCCAAGATTGCATCTATTTCCTGAGCTATATGCATTTCCTCTTTTCACATATGCTATTACACATACAATCAAACTACTTCCCCATGCATGAGCCCAATTCAAGTGAATGGATGAAAACCAGGTATGTGTACATTTTTTGCTATTAGCTAAAAATGAATGAATGGGCACCAGATTTTTCTTTAATGCGAAAGTAAGCCTATGGGTGAGACTTCCGGTTCATTATCACTATAGGGAATAACGAGAAGAATAATAACGTGCAATAAACGATAGAACTGTTTGCACTACAAACCGGTGTGCTCATGATTAAATTAATACATTAAAATAATATGGTAAGACACACCAATTTGCATTATCAAGCAGCAAAACGAGCTGTTTTGTACAGCTAAAAATAGCTGGACACTTATGAGACAGGAAGCCAGACCCATTAAATGTACAAATTGCCACATCCTCTCACAGGAAGAAAAGGTGAATAGATTTATATAAATGTAAATATTATTATTATTATTTGAAATACAAATTATAATTTAAAACCTAAAATTTGTTTAATCTAAAAAAAAAAAAAATAATAATAATAATAAAAAATTGATATATAATTTATTATTATAAAGGGGAGACTGGGGCTAGTTTTCACATGTTTTACTCCAGTGAATATTTTATTTCTTAAAGTAGGTTTATTTTTTTTAAAGTCAATTTCTTTACATACAATAAAATCTGGATTAGTGTTATTTTAGTATCTTTTAGACCTTTTATAGTTTTTTAAATTAATATTTTGCATTAGTTTTTATTTTTATATTTTGAGTAATTTTGTATTTTTTTGTCATTTTTAGATATTTTTGTATTTCAGTTTTAGTTGTAGTTTTTTAGTACATCATGTTAATTTTAGATTTTTGGTTTATTATTATTATTATTATTTTAATGGTTTTAGTTTTAGTTAATTCCAAAATTATATGGAGTAAGTTGTCATAAACTAACCTGCCATTATTAAAGTTTTTTATGCTAAATGTAAAAAAAAAAATAAAACAAAATAAAATATTCTTAATTCATAATTTGCATTAGATTTTATTTTTATAATTTGTTTTCATTTTATTAAGTTTAATTAACTTTGTATTTTTTTTTTTGTAATTTTTATATAATTTTGTATTTCAGGTTTAGTTATAGTATATTTTAGATTTTTCTTTTAATGTTTTAGTTTCAGTTAACTATCCAATGATATGGGGTAAGCTGTCATAAACTAACCTGCCATTATTAAAGTTTTTTAAGCTAAATGTAAAATAAAATAAATGAATGAATAAATTAATAAATAAAAATATTATTATATTATATTATATTATATTATATTATTACAAAAATATATTATGTTGCCTTGTTTAATCAACAATTAACACAAATTGATATTGATGATATTGGAATTTAACTCTGGAGAATTGAATTCACAAAATTATACTAATTTGCAAACACAGTACAACATACAAAACCACTGTTAGAGAAAACAAACATTAGTGTTACACTTGACTTACTTAACATCTTTAAGTAAGTTCTTCATACGAGAATAACATCCACTAGTGCAACAGAAACTAATGAATAGTGCAAATAAATTAAACACATTTTTCATTGATTTAAATGTATTACATAAAGCAGATGGTTTTATTTAAAGCAACTTGAGACAGCACATCACTCTGCTATAGGGTGGAGTAAACGCTGTGGGCCAGTTGGTGTCTCTCTTACATCACTGGTCTTGCAGTTTGTCTAGGAACTATGGGGATTTTACCCGAATCAGCGCATTGCACATCTCAGCCTACACCCTGTGTCTTCTGCAGAGAGAAAAGCTTGTGAACGCCCTCTCTCAACCACACTTAAGAAATAAATGATTCTTTAACAACCAACCCAAGTAGGCCCTTCCCTCTTTTTTTTCCACACAATGACATCATTGTCGCTTTGAACTTGCTTGTGAACAATCTGGAAATAAATAAACATATAAATGAATGAATAAAAAACACAATCTCTTGCTGCAAAAGCAAGATAAGGTATTGTGTTCACTCATTAAACAATAGCTGCCATTTTCTGTTCAAAACAAGATTCTAGAAGACATTAACCCCCTGCATGAGAGTGATACATGGGCTGTGATATGAAGAGTGAAATATTTCAGTGCACAAGTTCAGTGAAGCCTCAGGGATAGACTAACTGGATCATGCACTGAAGTCATTACTTTGCGATAAAACATCTGTGAGGTTCAATGAACAACAGACAGAGCTGTAATCACCATTGACATTGAGCAGGACACGGTGCTTCAAATGTTCACATTAGTGGTCGACGCAGAGATGCTTTTCTTTAAATTATTATTTTTGGTCCTGAATTAGTAATGAGATCCTTAAAAATAGGCATTTGCATACATAACATTATATTTTCTCTGTTACCTGCAGCGTATGGTCAGTTTCTGAAATTCTATCTATCTATCTACACTCTAAAAGTGCTGGGTTATTTCTGTGAACACATTGCTGGGTTAATTGTGCTGGGTCAAAATTCTGGGTTGTTTGAGGTACTGTAAACACACAGTTGGGTTGATCATGCTGGGTCAAATGGACTCTAGGGGTTCTTTCTTTCTCTTAACCCAACCGGTTTGTTTATTTTTCCACTTCTTCGAACATTCTGGATTCTACACTCGTCTTCTCGTCAGGCGATGCGAAGCTTCGAAAAGACTTGTTTCTCCCAAGGGGTACAACTCCGACCGGAAACTAACAATGAAATGAACTGTTCTAGCTATTAGACTGTGTTCTATAACGTCTACACCTACCCCAACAATAAACGTAGCCCTTACTATAAAAAAAAAAGTATTATTGTTGTACAGTGTGACAAAAATAACGTTAGATTTATGTGCGCATGCCCAGTAGCAAGAGCTGTATTCTTTCTAGCCAACGAGGTCACGCGGTGACGTATCGATCTGCTATTGGTCACACGGTTTCACGTGATACGAATTGGCAGGTCCAGGGTTCACGAAGCTTTAACTGTGCCGTTCAGCGAAACGCTAAGCTTTTGCACGCGTTTGCATTTCTGAATGGAAGTCAATGGGACGAAAAATGGGTATCGACTGGGAGAATCTCTTCTCCACCGCACGCTACACGATGATTATAGAGAAGCGAAGAAATACGCTCGAATCAACTCTGCAAACGAGCGATTAAGCGATGCGGCTACTGCCATGAGTACACAAAGCCATGTGCCATAAGTGTCTGCTTGAGGCCAGCAACTCACGGATTTGATGGAAGAAGAAGAGTCAGCCGCTCCTGTCTTGTGGTGAGTGAGAAAATGTAAGGTTAAACAACAACCGCAACAAAAGTAGTAACGTTAGTAGTGGTAACCTCAGTTAAATTGCTGCATGACCAAATACCGACGTAACCTCAAGGCCTAAATTAGGTTTAAAACACCGCTGTTTGACAATTTTCAAAAAACTAGTATGATGGAAAAAAAAAAAAGAAATTTAATAACACCGTTTATGGGATAATGAGTTACTTTCCCGCACTTTCTATCGTTTAAAATGCCTTAACGCAATTTGACAATTTTCAAATAAAGAAACTAGTTAAATGAAAAATAAAAAAATAAATGTAAGTTATGCTGTTTAGGGGATAATGAGTGCCGCAACTGACGTCGCTTTCTGTAGTTTAAAATGCCTTAAATAACGCCGTTGGACAATTTTCAAATAAAGAAACTAGTTAAATGCAAAATAGAAAAATAAATGTAAGTTATGCCGTTTAGGGGATAATGAGTGTCGCAACTGACGTCGCTTTCTGTCATTTAAAATGCCGCAAATAACGCAGTTTGACAGTTTTTAAATACAACTAGTAAAATAGAAAATAAAAAAAATAAAAATCATTTAAGTTGCGCCGTTTAGGGGATAATGAGTGCTGCAACTGACTGCGCTCTCCGTCGTACAACACCGTTTAGGGCAGACCTGGGCAAATTCGGTCCTGGAGGGCCGGTGTTCCTGCAGAGTTTAACTCCAACCCTGATAAAACTCACCAGTTTGTAGCTTTCTAGTAAACCTGAAGACACTGATTAGCTTGTTCAGGTGAGTTTTATCAGGGTTGGAGCTAAATTCTGCGAAATTCCCGACACCCTCAGGGATGCAGGACTGCGCCAAATCGTATACGACAGCACGAATAGTCAATATCAGCAACTGCTCTTTAAATGAATTTTCGATAATGAGTGCCGCAACTGACGTCGCTTTCTGTCATTTAAAATGCCGCAAATAACGTGTTTGACAATATTCAAATAAGGAATCTAGTAAAATGCAAAATAAGAAAATAAATGTAAGTTACGCCATTTAGGGGATAATGAGTGCCGCAACTGACGTCGCTTTCTGTCATTTAAAATGCCGTAAATAACGCAGTTTGACAATTTTTTTTAAATAAAACTAGTAAAATAAAAAATAAAAAAATTCATTTAAGTTGCGCCGTTTAAGGGATAATGAGTGCTCCAACTGACTGGGCTCTCCGTCGCACAACACCGTTTAGGGCAGAACTGGGCAAACTCGGTCCTGGAGGGCCAGTGTTCCTGCAGAGTTTAACTCCAACCCTGATAAAACTCACCAGTTTGTAGCTTTCTAGTAAACCTGAAGACACTGATTAGCTTGTTCAGGTGAGATTTATCAGGGTTGGAGCTAAACTCTGCAGAGACACCGACCCTCCAGGATAGAGCTTGCCCAGGACTGCCCTAAGCGATGTTGTACGACAGAGAGCGCAGTCAGTTGCAGCACTCATTATCCCCTAAACGGCGTAACTTAAATGAATTTTCGATAATGAGTGCCGCAACTGACGTCGCTTTCTGTCATTTAAAATGCCGCAAATAACGTGTTTGACAATATTCAAATAAGGAATCTAGTAAATATTCAAATAAGGAATCTAGTAAAATGCAAAATAAGAAAATAAATGTAAGTTACGCCATTTAGGGGATAATGAGTGCCGCAACTGACGTCGCTTTCTGTCATTTAAAATGCCGTAAATAACGCAGTTTGACAATTTTTTTTAAATAAAACTAGTAAAATAAAAAATAAAAAAATTCATTTAAGTTGCGCCGTTTAAGGGATAATGAGTGCTCCAACTGACTGCGCTCTCCGTCGCACAACACCGTTTAGGGCAGAACTGGGCAAACTCGGTCCTGGAGGGCCAGTGTTCCTGCAGAGTTTAACTCCAACCCTGATAAAACTCACCAGTTTGTAGCTTTCTAGTAAACCTGAAGACACTGGATTAGCTTGTTCAGGTGAGATTTATCAGTTGGAGCTTAAACTCTCCAGTAGAGACAATCGACCCTCCAGGATAGAGCTCTGCCTTAGACTGCCCTAAGCGATGTTGTACAGAGAGCTGAAGCCGTATTGCAGCACTTCCGGCCATCCCCAAACCATGCAATCCTAAATGAATTTCGATAATGAGTGCCGCAACTGATCGCCGCTTCATCATTTAAAATGTCGCAAATAACGTGGTTTGACAATATTCAACAAGGGAATCTAGTAAAAATGCAAAATAAGAAAAAATAAATGTAAGTTACGCCATTTAGGATAACGAGTGCCGCAACTGACGTCGCTTTGTGTCATTTAAAATGCCGCAAATAACACCGTTTGACAATTTTCAAATAAGGAATCTAATAAAATGCAAAATAAAAAAATAAATGTAAGTTACACCATTTAGGGGATAATGAGTACCGCAACTGACATCACTTTCTGTCGTTTAAAATGCCGTAAATAACGCAGTTTGACATTTTATAAATAAAACAAACTAGTAAAATGCAAAAGAAAAAAAAAAAAATTAAGTTACGCCATTTAGGGCAGGCCTGGGCAGAATCGGTCCCGGAGGGCCGGTGTCCCTACAAAGTTAGCTTCAACCCTGATTAAACACACCTGAACAAGCTAATCAGTGTCTTCAGGTTTACTAGAAAGTTACAAACTGGTGAGTTTTATCAGGGTTGGAACTAAACTCTGCAGGGAGTTTGCCCTCCAGGACCGAGTTTGCACAGGTCTGGTTTAGGGGATAATGAGTGCAGCAGCTGACGGCGATTTCTGACGTTTGACAATAAATTGACATTAAATAATGCCGTTTGATAATTTTCAAATAATAAAAGTAAAATGCAAAAAAAAAAAAAAGTTTATTTACACCGTTTAGGGGGTAATGAGTGCCACAACTGATGTCGCTTTCTGTTGTCTAAAATGCCGTAAATAAAGTTGTTTGACAATTTAAAAAAAAAAAAAAAAAAAAAAAAAATAGTAAAATGCAAAGAAAAAAATACATTAATTTAAGTTACGCCATTTAGGGCAGGCCTGGGTAGACTTGGTCCTGGAGGGCCGGTGTCCCTGGAGAGTTTAGCTTCAACTCTGATAAATCTCACCTGAACAAGCTAATCAGTGTCTTCAGGTTTACTAGAAAGTTACAAACAGGTGAGTTTTATCAGGGTTGGAGTTAAACTCTGCAGGAACACCGGCCCTCCAGGACCGAGTTTGCCCAGGTCTGGTTTAGGGGATAATGAGTGCAGCAACTGATGGCGCTTTCTGACGTTTTACAATAAATTGACATTAAATAACGCCATTTGACAATTTTCAAATAAAGAAACTAGTAAAATGCAAAATTAAAAATTAAAGTTGCGCTGTTTAGGGGATAATGAGTGCCACAACTGACGTTGCTTTCTGTTATTTAAAATGGCGTAAATAATGTCATTTGACAATTAAAAAAAAAAACAGTAAAATGCAAATAAAAAAAAATTAATTTAAGTTACGCCGTTTAGGGTAGCCCTGGGCAGACTCGGTCCTGGAGGGCCAATGTCCTTGCAGAGTTTAGCTCCAACCCTGATTAAACACACTTGAACAAGCTAATCAGTGTCTTCAGGTTTACTAGAAAGTTACAAACAGGTGAGTTTTATCAGGGTTGGAGCTAAACTCTGCAGGGACACCGGCCCTCCAGGATGGAGTTTGCCCAGGTCTGGTTTAGGGGATAATGAGTGCAGTGACTGACGGTGCTTTTCTGACACTTGACAATAAATTGACATTAAATAATGCCGTTTGACAATTTTCAAATAATAGAAGTAAAATGCAAAAAAAAACAAATAAAGTTAATTTACTCCATTTAGGGGGTAATGAGAGCCACAACTGACGTTGCATTCTGTTGTCTAAAATGCCGTAAATAACGCTGTTTGGCAATTTAAAAAAAAAAAAACTAATAAAATGCAAAAGAAGAAAAATACACACTTAAGCACTATTTAGGTAGGCCTTAGACTTATCCTGAGGGGTCGGTGTCCTGAGAGTTTAGCTTCAACCCTGATTAAACACACCTGAACAAGCTAATCAGTGTCTTCAGGTTTACTAGAAAGCTACAAACAGGTGAGTTTTATCAGGGTTGGAGTTAAACTCTGCAGGGACACCGGCCCTCCAGGACCGAGTTTGCCCAGGTCTGGTTTAGGGGATAATGAGTGCAGCAACTGACAGTGCTTCCTTACGTTTGACAATAAATTGACATTAAATAACACCGTTTGACAAGTTTCAAAAAATAAAACTAGTAAAATGTAAAATAAATATATATATATACACATTATTTTATATATATATATATATATATATATATATATATGTATATATGTATATATGTATGTGTATATATGTATAAAATAAAAATATATATATTTTATAATATATATATTACGCCGTTTAGGGGATAATGAGTGCTGAAACTGGCGTCACTTTCTGTCGTTTAAAATGCCGTAAATAACGCCGTTTGACAGTTGAAGAAAAAAAAAAAAAAAACTAGTAAAATGCAAAAGAAAAAAATTAATTAATTTTAGTTACGCCGTTTAGGGCAGGCCTGGGCAGACTCGGTCCTGGAGGGCCGGTATCCCTACAGAGTTTAGCTTCAACCCTGATTAAACACACCTGAACAAGCTAATCAGTGTCTTCAGGTTTACTAGAAAGTTACAAACAGGTGAGTTTTATCAGGGTTGGAGCTAAACTCTGTAGGGACACCGGCCCTCCAGGACCGAGTTTGCCCAGGTCTGGTTTAGGGGATAATGAGTGCAGCAACTGACGGAGCTTTCTGACATTTTACAATAAATTGACATTAAATAACGCCGTTTTACAATTTTCAAATAATAAAACTAGTAAAATGCAAAAAAACCAAAAAGTTAATTTACGCCGTTTAGGGGGTAATGAGTGCCACAACTGGCGTCACTTTCTGTTGTTTAAAATGCCGTGAATAACACTGTTTGACAATTAAAAAAAAAATTAAATTAAATAAATAAATTAAAGTTACACCGTTTAGGGCAGGCCTGGGCAGACTTGGTCCTGGCGGGCCGGTGTCCCTGGAGAGTTTAGCTTCAACCCTGATTAAACACACCTGAACAAGCTAATCAGTGTCTTCAGGTTTACTAGAAAGTTACAAACAGGTGAGTTTTATCAGGGTTGGAGCTAAATTCTGCAGGAACACTGGCCCTCCAGGATCGAGTTTGCCCAGGTCTGGTTTAGGGGATAATGAGTGCAGCAACTGACAGCTCTTTCTTACCTTTGACAATAAATTGACATTAAATAACACCGTTTGACAATTTTCAAATAATAAAACTAGTAAAAAGCAAAATAAAAATAAATAAAGTTCATTTACGCCGTTTAGGGGATAATGAGCGCCACAACTAATGCTGTTTTCTGCTGTTTAAATCATCGTAAATAACATAGTTTGACAATTTTCAAAACAGAAAACTAGTAATATGCAAAATTAATAAACTAATTTAAATTATGCCATTTTGACAATTTTGAAATAAAAAAATCTAGTCATATGGAAAATAAACAAATTAAAAATTTTTTTTGATGGATTTGCATCTGTAGTCAACTTTTCATGGGTTTGCTGTCTTGGATGGTGGTGGTGGTGGATAACGTTGGGTGGTGAGTGCTGTCCCATCACACCATATCTATGGGAATGAGCCAAGGCATCAGGTGGTGTGACTCACTCACTCGCCCAAGGTTCACCTGAAGCACTCTTACCATAGCGAGACGCTGCTCTATATTCTCGCACTGTCAGTGAGAGATCAGTAGTGAGGCATCGCTCGGTGGGTGACGGATGGTGTCAAAGACAGCTTCTCGTGAGATTGTTGACTACAAAAATAATTTTGTAGTTTAAGGGATAATGAGCGCCGCAACTGACGGCGTTTTCTGCAGTTTAAAACACCGTAAATAACACAGATTGACAATTTTCAAATAAAGAAACTAGTTAAATGCAAAATAAAATAAAAATATATATATATTTAAGTTCCACCGTTTAGGGGATAATGAGAGCTGCAACTGGCGTCACTTTCTGTCGTTTAAAATGCTGTAAAATAACGCAGTTTGACAGTTTAAAAAAAATAAAAAATAAAAAAATAGTAAAATGCAAAAGAAAAAAAAAGAAAAAATTAAGTTACGCCGTTTAGGGCAGGCCTGGGCAGACTCGTTCCTGGAGGACCGGTGTCCCTGCAGAGTTTAGCTTCAACCCTGGTTAAACACCTGAACAAGCTAATCAGTGTCTTCAGGTTTACTAGAAAGTTACAAACAGGTGAGTTTTATCAGGGTTGGAGCTAAACTCTGCAGGGACACCGGCCCTCCAGGGCCGAGTTTGCCCAGGTGTGGTTTAGGGGATAATGAGTGCAGCAACTGATGGCGTTTTCTGCAGTTAAAAACACCGTAAATAATGCCGTTTGACAATTTTCAAGTGAAGAAACTAGTAAAATGCAAAATAAAAAAATTATTTTAAATTACGCTGTTTAGGGGATAATGAGCGCTGCAACTGACGGTGCTTTCTGACGTTTAAAATGCTGTAAATAACGTCGTTTGTCAATTTTAAAATAAAAAATCTAGTCATATGGAAAATAAACAAATTAAAAAAAATTTTTGATGGATTTGCGTCTGTAGTCAATTTCTCATGGGATTGCTGTCTTGGATGGTGGTGGATAACGTTGGGTGGTGAGTGCTGTCCCATCACACCATATCTATGGGAATGAGCCAAGGCATCAGGTGGTGTGACTGTCTCACTCGCCCAACGTTCACCTGAAGCACTCTTACCATAGTGAGACGCTGCTCTATATTCTCGCACTGTCAGTGAGAGATCAGTAGTGAGGCATCGCTCGGTGGGTGACGGATGGTGTCAAAGACAGCTTCTCGTGAGATTGCTGACTACAAAAATAGCCCTGGCTTATGCCTCAGAGGGCTTGCAGTGCCCTATAAGTGTAAGGGCCCACTCCACAAACATAACTTTCCACTTTACAAGATGTTAAATGATAGAGTGGAGTCGTGTAAATTACTTACAGATTATTTTGATGTTTTTATTAGCTGTTTGAACTCTCAATCTGGCGGCACCCATTCACTGCAGAGGATCCATTGGAGGGCAAGTGATATAATGCTACATTTCTACAAATCTGTTGTGTTGAAGAGACAAGCTCATCTACAATCTGGACAGCTTGCAAGGTGAGTAAATTTTCAGTTTTTTATATCAATCGGCTATAATCACATTCAAATACACAGGCCAGATTTGGAAAGCCTGTCATTCATGAAGTCCTACACGTTGGCCGGATGTTCATTGAATGGCTAATTCAATTATGCTGTCAGCTTCCAAGAAGGATGTAGAGAATCTTGGCCCACTTTTACACATTTTACCACCCATTCCACAGAATACTGTAGATTTTAAATTGGCATGCTTTATATACGGTGCAAGTTTACTAACTAACTTTGCAAATAGTTGCATACATTTGCATCAGAAAAATCTGTAGTGGAAAGGGATTGTAAGCTCCAAAAGCTTCGAAATACTTCAAAAATTCCCTGGAAATAGTGCTTTTAGACACATTTAGACTTATGAGATATACACAACCAATCAGCAGTTTTTGAACAGTAAGATTTTTTAATGTTTTTAAAGAAGACTTATCTGCTTATAAAGCCTGCATTTATTTTATCCAAATTACAGCAAAACAGTTACATTTTGAAATATTTTTAATATTTGAAATAACTGTTTTTGATTTGTATATTTTAAAAATCTGATTATACCTTTGATCAAAGCTAAATTTTCAGCATTACTCCAGTCTTCAGTGTCACATGATCCTTTAGAAATCATTCTAATATCCTGATTTACTGTTCAAGAAATATTTATTATTATTATTATCAATATTTAAAACAGTTGAGTAAATTTTTTTCCAGGAATCTTTGAATAGAAAGATCAGCATTTATCTGAAATAAAAAGCTTTTATAACCTTATACACTATACCATTCAAAAGCTTGGAGTCCGTATTTTTTTGGGGGGAAGAAATAATGGGAATTAATTATTTTCTTTAGCAAGAAAATTAATCAAAAATTTAAATTTAATCAAAAGTGATGATAAAGACATTTGTAATGTTACAAAAGATTTCTATTTCAGATAAATGCTGTTCTTCTGAACTTTCTATTCAAAGCAACCTGAAAAAAATTATACTCAGCTGTTTTTAACATAATAATGATAATAATAATAAATGTTTTTTTGAGCAGCAAATCAGAATATTACAATGCTTTCTGAAGGATCATGTGACTGGAGTAATGATGCTAAAAATGTAGCTTTGAAATCACAAGAATGAATTACATTTTAAAATGTCTTCAAAATGAAAACAGTTATTTTAAATAGTAAAAATATTTAAGAATTTTACTGTTTTTGCTGTACTTTGGATCAAATAAATGCAGGCTTGGTGAACAGAAGAGACTTCTGTAAAAAACATTTCAAAATCTTACGGTCCAAAAACTTATGACTAGTAGTGTACAGTTTTATATATATTGCGATTTTATTTTATTAGGATTCTGCTTGTTTTTTCTCCTAATTAGCTTTTTTATATTGATATCTAATGGCTAAATGCTGCTTTAACATGTTTTGTAGAGTGCGGAAGAATATGGCCTGATATGGATCACCTCAGATTTAATATCTGTGGCGATTGTCATCGGCATCTTCATTTTTCAGAAGTAAGTGCATCTCTTTTATGTCCTTCAAGTTGTTTCTTAATGCTTTTTAATACTGGAAGCTATTTTGCTGTGTCAGTAGTGGCTTTAATCTTCAAAATTACTATTTCTGTGCTCGCACACATTTGCACGAAAGCAGTCCTTGGCGTTAATGTTAGGTTGTTTTGTAGTTAGCACACTTGCTATATCTCTGCTGGGCGGCCGGGCGCTTTTCAACTGGCTCTGCTCTTTTCTTCTTGGCAATCTCTACTTTGCATTTTCTCTCTGTCCTCTGCTCTTTGCATGTGCTTGTCCTCCACTGCTTGCTGAAATTGCTCAGCTGTCACCTGATCAGGTAATGAGGATGAGTATTTTAGGGTCTTGATTTGTTCTGTTTCGGTCAAACTTGCTAATAATTCGTTCCAGTAATTATCATTCTTAGTGCTTTTACTTTAGTGTTGCTCTTTAATCCTTTTAAGTGTTCTCAGTCACTTTATCTCATCAAATATTTCAAGATCCAATACTTAATGAGCAGAACTTTGTGGCACTTTCAAAGCCTCAGAAGTGTGTTTTGTTGACTGTGTGTTGTCATGTTTTTTCCTCAGGTGGAAGATGAGTGGTATGCGCAGCTACAACCCTGAGCAGATCATGCTAAGCGCTGTAGTACGTCGGCCGAGTCGTGACGTCAACCTCATGAAGGAGAAACTGATCTTCTCAGGTGAGACTGAACACACAGCTGTGTGGAGATAAAGCCTGGTTAATGGACCCTTATCGCACCAGAATTGAACACCGGAAGCGCTTGAACCGCTTGTCGAAGCAGTGTATCGATTCTTCCGGTTATGTATATTTTTCAATATGCTGTAACCCTAGTTGAATAAAAGCCTGTTAAAATGAGCATCTGCAGGATAATTTCAAACTCCGGACATTTTCAGAGACAGGCGAAGAATAATTCTGATGATTACTGTGCACAGAATTTTCCAAACGCAACGGAACTTGTAGTTTTAATCCAACATACCGATCTGAGAACCCATGGCTCGTAAACATTCAGGATTTCACCACACTGCGTCAATGCTGCAGTGTGTGTGAGACCTGATGAATAAGATCAGAATCAACATGTTTATTCATTTGTATTACATTTTAGTCTTTATTCTGTCATTTTTCAGTCACAGTCATTTCACTGTATGTAATTCATATGTTTATGCCAAAATTCTTAATACTCAAATCACGCTGTCAACGCGTTATACTGTCTAAGATTAATTAGCTAAAATGTTCAACATTGTTATTTCTTTAAGGCGACGCCAGTGTATTCATTCATCTATTTTAATACCGCTCTTACGAAAATTAACCATGGTATGTGTAGTAAAACTATGGCAATACAAATGGAAATCAGTCCGCGGAAAAAATAAAATAAAATATAACATGGTTACTACATTAACTATAGTAAATCCATGGTTAATTTTGTAAGGGTGTTTATTTAAAATGTATTTTAATGTAAACGGGTATAAAATATGATGAGAAAAACATTAATGAGAAGACGAAATTGACTGCAGCAGGTTAAATTTATATTTTATTTATTCAGAATGCACATTTGGAAGAGAAATATATTAATGGGAACAGTTCAGCAGATGATATGAGATGTAGGCGTAAACATCCTCAGTTTCGAAATGCATACTCCATGCCAACGTGCTGCCGCGTAATATTTTAGAAGGACCTTAATTCATCCCACGCATCTCATCCGTGTTGTGTCAGGAAATCGTGAAAACTGAGTCAGTGTGTCATTGTTTAGAATAAAAGCAGCCAGGTACACTGCAGTAACACCGGCGAAAGAAATGAAAGAGAGGATTCTCCCATTAGTTTTCATTGCGTTGCGATGGGACCGGAAGTGGGGATACACTGCTTCGCTTACCGGATATAGGAAGGGAGATAAAGGTCCATTCGCAGCAAGCAGGATTATACGGTAAGTTAATATGATTATATTATTATTTACCTTTATTTTTAATATGTTCTGGTTTAAAGCACAGTGATTTCACTGTTTAATGCAATATTTGATATGTCGCTGTGCGGGTTAGCGCTTTATTCTGTGAATGATTAACGAACGTTAAGTAGCAGCCTATAGTGAGGTACTTTTTTGCCTCCACAATCGCTTTATTGTTAAATAAAAGTTGTGTGTGTGCACGTGCAAAGTTTTATTCATATACAGTACACGTCCCTTTTTTAACGCTTCATGAAAACAGGCATATGTTAGAAATACGGGGTAAGTATAGTTACTGTCTGCATACTGTATGGCTTTGTAATGTTTTGTCAGAATTATGTCATTTCGTACTAAAATTGATCTTTTAAGGGCATTTATTTTTCAAGTCAATGTCTGCGACGTGCCGAATCCAACGATAGATCCGTCATTTTTATGTTGTGCATTTTCGCGCTCTTTTTTCCCTCAGGTAGCTGCATTAGCTACGCTATGAACCTTACTTTAACACTCGTGGTGTATAAGCAGTGGTGTAGTGCAGGGTAGCGCACGTGAGTAAATGCAAATATTCCCTAAAAACACCCGGTAACGACAGTGATGAGATCAGAACAGTGGCGCGGGCTTCCTTTTAAATATATTTGATGATTGGCCTAAATGCGCCCGCGACCGCTTCGTACACTCGTCCACCCGTCCACCCAGATGCTGCCTGTTCACACGCGAGGGCATGTCAGGGGAGGCTCTGATACAGAGAAAACCCGACCGATTTAATCAGAAACTGCGGAGAATCACGTTCAGACGTCAGTAAGTTATTCTTTTCAGCGTGTATTTGAATTTGAGGCGTATACCCACTTCTCCAGGCACCACAACACCACTGTTTATGAGGTCCTTTTACTCTTCCTCTATTTTAGTGAATGCCTGTGTTGCTTTACAAACTAGGAGACCAGTATAAAA
Source organism: Labeo catla (assembly GCA_012976165.1). Taxonomy (NCBI): domain Eukaryota; kingdom Metazoa; phylum Chordata; class Actinopteri; order Cypriniformes; family Cyprinidae; genus Labeo; species Labeo catla. The sequence goes on along the minus strand of VONZ01000006.1, from coordinate 710,037 downwards.
ATTGAATGGGTATGCTGTCAGATTTTTTTTTTTTAACAGTGTCAATTCTGCCCTTCAGATTGGAGACTGATTGACATAAATGCAGTTCAGTGGTGAGATGCTAGCTTAGGTTGCCTTTGCCAACCGTTCCGTATAATATCGTGTCATAATTAAGGTCCACTTTAAAATCATAGCATGCAAGAACACAGTGTTTGGCTTCAGTGCATACAGTATTTGTGTTCTAACTCTGAAGATCCCCAAAGTTTTACAACAATTAAATCAAACTGGTTTAATTTGGCACTACTGCGCAAATTTTTTAAACGTTTACGAGATCTCGCGATATTAAAATGCTTGAGAAGCTTTCTCGTGATATCAGCATAATCGGTCTTTGTCAGGTGACGTCACACTCACGAGAATCGAATTGCATTTTGGGTATCGCCGCCATTTGTAAGGTATCAAAGCCGAGGTGTTCTGTAGTTGCAGAATTGTTCTTTTGATTTGCTTCAAAATTGTACGTTTTTGTTGTGTTAAAGTCAGCGATTGGTAAATTACACGATAGAAAAGGTTAAAAACTGACCACGAGGAAAGATATTTTAGATATTTTCACTTGAAAGAAACAGACAACATGCAGCAGAAATAACCAAGAAGCGTCGGATGGCCTGCATAGCAGCGGTGATACGCAAAATCATCATATTTGCCATCGACATTTTCATAAAGGTAAGTAAACGATTTTTTTAGTATGTGCTTATTTTCTATTTTATTTAGTACCTAACGTTATATCCACATGTTGTTTTGGGATATCAATGCTATTCAGTGGTGTAGTGCAGGTATACGGCGTAATGACAAGTGTGGATAAATGCAAATATTCCCTAAAAGCACCCAGTAAAGACAGTGATGCTGTCAGGAACGTGGTGCCGGATTCCTTTTAAATATGTTTGATGGTTGCGCCGGCGCCGCCCCCCCACCACAGATGCTGCCTGTTCATACGCGAGAGCATGTCAGCTTAGTGGTAAAATAATTATTATTAATAACTAATTTGAATCAGTACATTATAACGAAAACAATACCTTAAGAATGAAAAGCAGGTTTCCAGGGGTTGCCAGGGCACCACTAAACTGACAGCCAGGGAGCAGAAACGCGTCATGTACCATGCAATGTTTTATGCATGGGTGTAGAGATTTATTTTATTTCACTACCGAAATTCTTAACTAAATACTTAACTGAATACCAAACTAAAATACATTTTAATATTTTTATTTTTTCTGTATTTCTGTATTTCATATAGGTTGGTGTGACTAAACTGTAAGAAAAAAAAAATAAACACATTGCAGCCAGCTGAGATGATGACCCACCAGGCTGGAGGAGATGGTCAGCTACACACTGAAGGGTGGAGGAGATGGTTGACTTCACAAGACATCACTCGATGCCACAAACTGAATGTAACTTGTGTGTACACAGAAGAAAACTGACTGTTTTTCATGTCAGACATAAGGGAAATTCTCACTTCATTAGTTTGTGGTGTCCTTTGGACACAGTATAGCAATGATTGACTGCTTTGAGATTTTCACAGAGAAACCATTCAGTGTAAAAGTGTGTGCCAGAAAGTGTTCTACCTACAAACTATTAATTATTTGACAGATCATCTAGCACTTATAAGAATCCATGTAGAAAGGGTCATCAGAAATGCTTGGCAGAAGCATTAAATCATCATCACATTATTATTAGTATTATTAATTTTATTATTTATTTTTTATTTATTATTATTCAACTTTCTTTGTAGTACTTGCACTGTGTCCACTTAGCAGTATGTTGATGTTCATCATGCTTGTCACATCTTCTGTTATGCATTTTTAAGCTGATTTTTAACACGGTGTTGCATTTATAATGAAGTATGTATAATGACATTTTCATGATTGTGTTTTTGATTGACTCCTTATCAGTACTTGTTATCAGCCAAATGAAGTACGGAAAATGTTGAACAAACAGGGTAAAGTTTAATGATATTACTGGTATAAGGGAATGTGCAAATCAATGGTAGACAAAAACAGAACATGAGTGTATTTGTAAGTAAATAATATACGTTTTTATACCGTAAACAAGCGGGAGTCCTGAAGCGGACTCGTTGCCTGGGAATTTGTCCAGCTTGCAGTATATTATATTGATGGACATAAGTCTTCATGTGTGAATTTTTTTTTTTTAAGGCCAACAGTTTTTTTTCTGGCCACTTGTAACATGTTTTAAATTGTCATATGTATTGTCTGGTGGACACTTTGTTTGGCTTAGTTTTAATAGCACAATGTTTGGAACGATTCTCGTGTGGTAATAATTTTTGAGTGTTCTGCTGCTGCAATGTTGACAAAGAATCGGAATCTACAGTGCCTAGTTTACACAGTTTTGTGTTTTAAATTAACTGATCTACTAAAGTTGTTGTTTTATTTGTCTGTAATGGTTGGATAAAATGTGTGACAGCTGCACCCATTTGAAAATTGTTTTAAAAAGAAATAAAACTGATGAAAATTGATGTTTACAGTTTGTGTGTTTTTCTAACTGTATTGCAGAAAAGCAATAATAATTTTACATTCTTTTGTGATTATTTATTATTATTGGTAAATATAAAGGTAGCAAGACAATAAGACGACAAATAACCCAATGATTAGGTTATGTTTAACCCAGCAACACAGTTAACCTGACCCACTGGTTGGGTCAAATAAACAACCCAGCACTTGGGTCAAAACAACCCAACGCGTGTTCTGTCCCATAGTTACCCAGCGGCTGGGTTAAGGTTGGGTTATTTTTTTAAACAAAGTTACATTTGTCTTCATATTTAATAACACTTTGTGAGATATTTGATCAATAATACAAGAGTCACAATTGTAAGAAATAAAATTACAGTTGTGAGATATAATGTCACATTTAAAAGAAATAATGTCACAGATATTAATTCACATTTTGAGATATTTGGTCACAATTGCAGTTACAATTAGTAGAAATAATATGGCAATTTTAAGAAATAAACTCACAATTATTATAAAATAATAACAGTACATAAATACATTTCATTTAAAAAAAAAAAAAAAAATCTTAATATTCTTTACATTTATTTTATTCGTTTTAGAACCAGACTCCTATTTTATCTTTTTATACACATTTTTTTTATAATAGAAATTAATAACAATAATGTTGTATACATGAAAGAGATTTTTATACATATATATATATATATATATATTTATTTATTTATTTAATTATTTTATATATTGTAAATATTTGTCACTATTTTATATTTATATCTAAAGTTTTTAACACATTTTATTTTTAATAATATAAGTTAATAACAATAATGTTGTGTACATGAAAGATTTTATATATATATATATATATATATATATACACACACACACGTCTAAATATAATTAATTAATCTTTGTTTTTTCTTTTGCTCATATATATGCAACATTATTTTTACTATTTTATTTATTAGTTTTATTTAGATCCAACCTTAAGTTTCTACATGGAGATTAAGGCTCGGATTTCAAATCGAATAAAAATATATTAAAAATTTAATTTACTTAATTACTGTTATGTTTAGAATCATTGTAACTTTATTTCTTGAAATTGCCATATTATTTCTACTGATTGGAACTGTAATTGTGACCAAATATTTAAAAATGTGAATTAATCTCTCAAAACTGTGACTTAATATCTTATAAATGTGACATTATATCTTTCAACTGCAACTTCATTTTTTTTTTTTTTTACAGTTGTGACTTTCTACTGTAAACTAATTAAATATGAAGAAAAAGGTTACTTTAAATAAATAAACAAATAGTATTCTGTGTTTTAATGTTGTATTTAATGTTGAATAACTCAAAATATGACAACAATTATCTAAAAATGCAAATTTATTTCTTAAAATTGTGATTTTATCACTGATTGTGTACAAAGAATCAAATGTGTTGAAAGATAGAATAACATTGTTTTATTTTTATTATATATATATATATATATATATATATATTTGTATATACTATGTATAGATATATATATAGATATTCTAAATATAAAAAAACAATAATTGTGTGTATGTGTGTGTATATATTCAAAATATAAAATAATAATTTTTTATATATATATATATATAATACATTATTATTATTATTTATTATAATTATAATCAGATTCTAAAACTAATAAAAATAAATGTAAAAATATATAAAAAATATATAATTTAGTTACGTACTTTTATTATGCTTATAATAATTGTGATCTTCTTTCTTTAACTTGGCATATTATTTGTACAAACTGCTACTGTAATTGTGACCAAATATCTCAAAATGTGATTTAAAATGATAAAACTATAACCTTATTTCTCTTAAATCTAATGTTATATCTCACAACTGCAATTTTTTTCTTAAACGTATGCCCCTCTTGTAATGTTGATCCAGTATTTTACAATATGATGTTAAATATGAAGGAAAAATGTACTTTATTTCCAAATAAATAAATAAATAGTATGTTATATTTTAATGCTGACCTAATATCTTAAAATCTGACATTAATTATCTAAAATGCGACTTTATTTCTTAAAATTGTGATTTTATGTGAATGTTTACAAAGAATCAAATGTGAAAGAAAGAAAGAAAGAAAGGAAGAGAAAGAAGAGAATTTTCACTAAAAACGATTTTAGGTAAATCAGATCCAGTGCATAGAGATGACTGTTGTTTTTTGTTACCCAGAAGCTGTCGAACCAGTATTCTGCAAATCAATTTTATCCAAATGCTCTCTTATGTTGTTCTGTTTCTGCATACATGCTATCTTGAGTCTCCCCTTCCAGGCAGACTTGGATTTCTATAGCCCCACCAAGAAATCTTTGCCAGAAACATTATACACAAGCCCTTTATCTCTGCTCTCCCTTCTTTTCCACAGAAGCCGCTCTGTGTTTAATTAAGAAAAAAAGAAACAATAAAGGAAAGAACTGTAGGAAAGCAGTCGCCCCGAGCCTTTAAGAGCTCTAAACGCTCGTTTTCCCCCCACTTCATCATCTTGCTGCATTGACTTTTCACACACTGATCCTGGACTGTGGTTTATATAACCGTTTGGGTAGAATGTCACTCAAGGAGATTGGTGTCAGCGCTGATAACGTACCAAAGTGATCGGAGACTGAGATCTCGCCACCTAATTATGGAGCCTCTTGCCCGACGTGCATCTGGAAGGGAGTGATAAGAGGAATGCAGCTGATGGGAATAAAGCGTTTCTGAGGAGGGGGGTTGCAGAGGCAGGCAGGGGTACCACAGCGTTCGGCGCTCCCTCTATATCTCTCTCCGCCTGCTTAGATTCATGTTTGCTACTGGCTCCAAATGCATTGGAGTTGGAAAGTGAGTGGGAGAGAGAAAAGGAGAGAAGGAGAGAGAGGGGTACTGAGTAAAGGTAGCCATTTTCTTAAGCCACGTCGCAGTGCAGATGAGGAGATCAAAACGGGTGTTTCTGACTGAAAATAGCCTTCACGCATTTATGTGAAGAACATCAGGTTTATCACCCGTCACCGCACATAACCCGTCAATCCAGCTGTGGTGTCACACGTACAGTGGTGTCTACTGAGGTACCCTTCAACGTGCTCATCTCACGTCAGGTACATCTGATGTAACGAACAGAGCCTATAGGCCTACAACTCAAGCTCATTTTGTGTATGAGGAACATGTTCTTGTTAAATGCGTTAGATTAGACAGGAATAGTCCCTTAAGGACAAAAAATAATATATATATATATATATATATATATATATATATAGGCCAAAAAATATATATATATGTATATATAAATGCTAAATATATGTTGTAAACTGGCTTTACATTTTTCAAATGTAAATATAATAAAATTTTAATAAATTAATACTATATATATGGAGATATATAACTAAAACATTTAATACATTTAAAATATATGGCAAAAATATCAAATAAATTAAATTTAAATCAAAATACTTATAAATTATATTTCATTAAATAAATTTTATATATATATATATATATATATATATATATATATATGCAAAACATATAGATAGATAGAAAGATACATAGAAATACATTTTGAGTATATGTATGTATACTTTTTTTTTTTAAATTCATACAGTATACACACACACACACACACACATATATATAGATCTATATATATTTATAATTTATATATTGAACGAAACTAATATACTTTTATTAATAATATATGAGGATATAAACATTTAAAGTTTATGTAATTTTGTTTATATATATATATATATATATATATATTTTGATTTTAATAATTTTATTATATTTTATATATAATTCACATTTATAATTACAATTTATATTATAATGTGTATGTATAGATAGATAGATAGAATATGTCTTCAATATAATTGTCCATTTTTAGATATTTTTAAATACAGAAAGATTAAAAAAACAAGTAATTTTATATTTATATAATATATAATTTTTTTTTAAAACGCTTATAAACAACAATTATACTATACTTTCCTAATTTATATTATATTTTAATAGAAATATTATTATATAAATATATACCTTTATTGGAAGTTACTCTAAATTACTGCACAATTTGAAGCATGATTCATGTCATATATATATAAATATATAGATTAATTTGTGTGTATTTATATATACATAATTACACACAGTACACACACATATTAGGCGAACTCAAACCAGCCCTAATATATATTAGGGCTGTATATATATCACTTAGAAAAATCACTTAGAAAAATAATAGCACACTTTTCACTTTGCTGCACAATTTGAAGTATGATTCACAGCAGAAATGAGGCAGGGCAAGTTATGCACTTTAGGTTTAATGCATTGGATTAAGGGTTTGTTTAAATCCATAATCTCAAGTATGTGCAATAGTAATTTTGATGTTTGATTTGGCAAACGCTACTAATAATTAGCCCCTAAAGATGTTGGCTGTTGATTTATGTTGTGTGTTGCTACACATCCCTGTTAAACAAATATGGAGATAGGTTGTTCCACACGATGATGTTGAATGCCAGAAACGTCATATGGATGATGAGTATTCAGTACACGTGGAAAACCCCCGTTATCAACCCCCTCGCTGCCGCTCCAGGATAACACACGTGACACCAGAAAAAAGGGCTACGTTACAAACCACGTTCCGAAACCTATTACATCGAACGGAGAATTCACTCAACTGAATAGGCAGAAATGAAGGATCGTCAACAGTCGAGCTCATCCAATTGGATTCTCCTCTCTCCCAACCTCCAGATCCTTCTTTTCTTGTTACAGGAAGGAAAAGCTGCAATAGCTTTAGCTAGCACAATATTGGAGCTGCTGCTGCTGAACTGCTGGAAGTGTTTTGGATTCCCCAACACATACTTTCCAGCTTTCATTTCCTCTGGCTTTCCTGTTTGCTTTAGAACATTTGGAAGGAAACTTCTCTCTTCCTGCCCTCCTTTATCAGATGATGACACACAGGGCCCTGTAAAAACAAATGCAAATGACTGGGAGTATACATGTTGTAAATTAAACAACGATTTAATTATATTTAAGAAAGAAATATAAATCAAATGCAAATTCATGTTCTAGTCACATTTTCTTGGTTAAATAAACATAACTTACACTATCAGAAAAAGAAAAGAAAAAAAATCTATTTTATATTTTTACATTAACAATGTAATCAATGTTCTATTTAATAAAGCCAAAGATGAAATCTCATCAAGTTAGTGTTTTTAAGCATTTTACCTTTATTCCAAAATAACTCAAGGCGGTAACAATTGAAATAATATATTTTACTTGTGAACTTATGTTCAGTTATTCTTTTTAATAGTTAACTTTTAACTGTTTTTGCATTTTTCCGGATAATCAGTCAACAAAGCTAACGTTAGGTAAATATTGGTCACAGACACGTAGATCTATTTATTTCACCAAGCTCATTACTCACTAAAAACACCCACAGATAATGTTTTCATACCATTTTAAGTCTTATTTTGACGTAACAAAGTGGTTATATCTAAATGTGTAAGTTGTTTACTTACTTTTTAAAATTATTCTTCCCATTAACGCGGATCGCACGCGAACCCAAGAGGCGGGATTTATCGCATGAACCAATCACAGCCGAACATAACCAGTCACATCCAATCAAATCGCGAAGGAGGCATATGCGATGTAACTTAAGCTGCTGGTGTAGTTGTTGGACAATGTTTCTTCAGAAAATCGACACACTTTTTAATGTTATATTTTGTAATATTTGCGTTGTTTTATTTTTGTAATGCGAATACAAAATTATAAATAACACACACAAGGCCAAATACTAAAATACATAACAAAAGAAAAAATGCTTTATGGTTCACGCTTACAATGAAAAAACATTTGATAATGGGGTAAGAAATATAAATTTACTTTGAAATATATTGTCGGAAATTGTCTCATTATGCTTTTTCAGTAAACGTATCTTGTTTTCAGGTAATTTAAATATTTTATTGGAAAACAAGACTATGATATTTATAAAAAACTACTTTTGCAGTATACCCATCCAGTTTTATTCATTTTAAAGGGAGACGCTGCAGGCAAAAACACTGTTTTTCATGCACCTGTCAAGTTTGAGATTGTGGGGTTTTTGGTTTTTCATAAAGGGTTTTTTAGACTAGTGGAAAGAAAACATCCAAAAGACCCTGTTAAATGTTTCTTTTATAGCACTTTATTATTTTTTTATTTGTGTCAATATAGATTTCAATTACAATATTTTTAAAGGCTGTTTTCTCAAAATGAGTTTTTTTCTCTTACACTGAGCCATAAATCTCTTACACAGCTTTATATTTTTATTCCTGTATATGATTTGCTTGATTTTATACAACATTTTATTCCCCCAAAAACGGTAAAAATATATTGTTTTCTGTCTGTTCTAAGTATTTTCTGAATTATGTAGTGACAAAATGAGATACCCAAAATTCTCTCTAATATCTAAAAAAAACCAAGAATTTTGAAACTGACTTTATCCAGTGTTTAGATTTTGTACTAGAAATGTATGCAAATGAGCGCATATTTTTAATAATACTTCATTTGCATATTTAAATCTAACATTTTAGAAAACATGTAACACAAAGAATCAACTGGGTAAGGTGATAACTAGTTAATTTTTTTTTACCCTATTCACCTGCTGTGTCTCGCCTTAAATGAAGGAACGATGTCTGAAATTTATCAGTATATGAGAAAACATTTTCATTAGTGCTGAGAATTTGATTTTATAATTTCTTCCGTTTTGCCTGATGATAGCACGCTTCTTCCAGCAGCTAATAATTTTTAACCTTTATGTGATGGTGTTTACAGAAAACAGTTAATTATTACAAATATTATGCAGTGGCATATTTTGGGACTATTTTTGACTGAAAATGCCAACTGTAAAAACAGGTTTTATTGTGTAGAGCAAATCACAGATTGTGACAATATCTTATCTGATTAAAGTGTTTAATTCTTTCACAGCATTCTCTGACTATCAGGGGCCGGTTGCATAAAAGGTTTAGACTAGTCTTAAAAAGTTAGTCAGCTATTTTTTCTTTAAGACTGGTAATAATTTATTTGAAAACAGTTCGAGAAAAATGTAAATTATTCTAAGCTGAATCCAAAAAATAATAATGATTATCCTTTGGTTAACTGCTAGTTAGTCAGACTAATAGTTAAGACACTGTCTTAACATCGAGGCTAAGTTTATGCAACTGGCCCCAGATTCTAAAGCATGTGTGTAAACGTTTTTGCTGAAGCTGGTTGTCCTCAGGGCACAATCAAGCCCAGTAGAAGCACCTGCTTCGATTTTTCTTCAAATGTCCTTAAGGGGGCGCTAACGGACCACAGCACTCAGCACAGACAAAACTGACAATATGCATTCAGATTCAGTGCAGTGCATAGGTGAATATAATTTTTATGGTCATTTAAACTATAAAATTAAAAAAAACAAAAACAAAAATGCATTCATTTACATAACACTTCACATCAATTCTACAGTAAAAAAAAGTCTTATTAAAGCATTTTCAGCCAGTGGAGCAAAAAATACTGTATAAAAGTCTCTGTAAAAATGCTTTATCAGGTAACCTTGTAAAATGTGCTTCATGTGATAATATCCTAATTAACTGGATTTATTGAAGTCCAAAATATTTTTCATTATGACTCATTTTTAAACCAAAAAAAATCCTGTTTTTATTCAACAAGTATGCCATTTCATCATCTCATAATAGATGATCCAAACTGTATATTTTTCCATACATAACATATGTTTCCCATCACGAGGCTGTGCAAATACAAACCCTTTGTTCTTTATTTTAGAGCCTTTTATCAAAAGAGCTGTTACGACCCAAATGATGTGAAAGGTAACACAGTCACATCAAAGCTAACACTGCCATCCGTCCCGCATACAGCGAGCATCTATAATGTTCCTGGCGCACTACATTACTCTCTGCATCTAACCTGAACCCAATTACAGGGGCCCTGGAACAATTTCACAGAGCTTGTGTGGCTACTCAGCAGATAGAGTTGCCATGGGAGCCAGCGTGATTGAAAAAGAAAAATTACAGGCTGCCAAAAGGCAGAGAGAGAGACAGAGACAGAAAATAAAGAGCGTTTTGCTCTTCACATGCAAGATATTAGATAAAATGTAAACAATTGTCTTTTCACCTTTTGCTTGTCTGAAATATCATAGTTAAGTACATGCCCAAACCACCCACTTTCTAAGACTCACAATGATTTTCAGACATGGAACATGCGAAATTCAAAGGAACTTAAATTGTGAACTTACAGTATGCATATATGTAGTGAAAACAATAAAAAAATAACAAATGATGCAAAATAATAGAATCTTTGTACTGTAGTTTGGACTAGAAATAAATTATTTGTGCAAATCTAGTTTATACTGTTGACATCAGCAGAGAATTTTGACAGCTGAGCAATAAAAAAACAAAATTATTATAGTTATTATACAATTTCTGATATATTTTTAATTCTAACCCTCACCTTTTGGACACGTAATACAATGTTTATTTAAAATTTACAATAGTAGTACTATGGTATTTTAGGAAATACCTTGGAGTAAATACCTTGGTACATAAACTTCAGTACCATGGTATATTTCAAAGTGCCATGGTAGTACTATGGTAAAAAAAAAAATAAAATAAAAATAAAAACTTGGTAACACCATGTTTTTGGGACTTATTTGTAGGCTGAGATACAGCGTATTTATTAAATTATTTTTTAAATAATTTAATAATAGCAATGCCATATCATGCTACCATAGTTTTTGAAAATGTACTGTACCATGGTACTGAACTTTATGTACTATATTTACATGGTATCTTAACCTATAAATAAGTCACTGAAAGTATGGTCTTACCATGTTTTTTTTTTGTTCTGTTTTTTTTTACACCATAGCCATAGCAATACCATGTCATTTATAAAAAATAAATAATTAAGCAAATTAATAATAATAAAAAAATAGTACCTTGGTAATACCATATCTTTTGGACATGTACTGTACTTTTTTTACCATAGCAATAGCATGTAATTTATAATAATAATAATAATAAAGTAAAATATAAAATAAAATAATTAAATAAAGTTAAATAAAAATATGGTACAATGGTAATGCTATCATTATCATAGTATATGGATTTTAATACCATGGTATTTATCATTATTTTATTTTATTTATTTATTTTATAAATGACATGGTATTGCTATGGTTTAAAATAACATGGTAACACCATACCTTCTCTGACTTATTTGTGTAGGCTAAGATACCAAGTAAATATCATAAAGTTCAGTACCATGGTACAGTACATTTTCAGAAACTAAAAAGCTATAGTATTACCATGGTACCATGTTTATTTTTATTTTATTTATTATTATAAATTACATGGTATTGCTATGATAAAAAAAAAAAATAAATAAATAAAAAGTTTAAGTTACAATGTAAATATCATAATACATAAAGTTCAGTACCATGGTATTTACCATGGTACCATGTTTTTCAATTTCATTTTATTAATTAGTTTCATTTATTTATTTGTTGATTTTTTTTTTTTATATATGACATGGCATTGCATTTGTGTAAAAAAAACAACAACATTGTAAACACCTTAGGTTCTGGGACTTATTTGCTGGTTAAGATGCCATGTAAATATCATAGTACATGAAGTTCAGTATCATGGTACAGTACATTTTCAAAAACTATGGTAACATGGTACTTTTTTTGCAAATTACATGGCAGTGCTATTATAAATAAATAAATAAATAAATGGTAACACCACAATGCCTTTTGGGACTTGTAGGTTGAAAAACCATGTAAATATCATAGTACATGAATTTTACTACCATGGTGTTTAATATGGTAAAAGCCATGGTGGTACCATGGTGTTTGTGACAGTAATCCATGATACTGAATGATTACCATATTCACATTCTGTACCACCCCAAGATGCAAAACACTTTTTAAGTGAAAATTCTGACTTGAATCTGAGTGAACCGAAATGTAGAGGTTAGTTAAGGTGACCATCCTCAAACTCGAATAGAATGCAGTACAGGTGACCAACGGTAGCTTTGATGTTAATGGCTACCTTTGCACTGAGTGCAAAAGCAGACAACTACACACACACACACACACATACACACATACACAGGTGCAAGTCCGACACACCTCACCTCACGCCTCACAGCTGACCACAACATCGAAATATGTGACCGGTAAACAAACAGCGTATGAAACAGCAGCGAGCTGCAAAACCCCAGCACCTCGAAATCATTGCCCCATCCACGTTACCATGGCAACGGGTGCAGGCCGATTAAAAACAATGTCTGCGCAAATAACATAATGGGCCATAATCAACACACCGGGAAGCCAGGGGCTCTGCCTGCTGAAAGCACACATCACCATAACAACGGCAGCTGGTACTCCTCAGTGTGTCTGAACATTTGCTCACCTAATCTGTGATTTTATGACAGAACGAATGAGCGATATGAAAAGAGAAAGACAGTGAGATAGGGGAAAAGACACACTGAGAGACAGAAAGTAATTCGACTGCCGACCTCTACAAGGTCTACTGTAATCACAACCATTGCTGAGATAAAAAACACCATTTTGTTTCTCAAAAACTGGTGAATAGAGAAGGTCAGATATGCAGGTCATATGAACTGCAAAAAACGACAGCAATTGTATGTAGGGATGCACTGATGTCAAAAGTTTGGCTGATATCAATATATATACAGTAGTCAACATTTGGACTGGATTAAAAAAGTTCATCAAAGTTGTCCCAAGACAAGAACGGGTGTTGTTTTAGTTTAAGGACAACTTTGAAGAAAGGTTTTGATCCATTTTAACAGTTAGATATATTTTTTTTAAAGAGGTCTCTTCTCCAAAGTTGAGTAAAAACAGTACAATTTTGAAATATTTTTACGATTTAAAATAACTGATTTCTATTTGAATATATTTTAAAATGTAATTTATGCCTGTGATTTCAAAGCTGAATTTTTAGCATCATTACTCCAGTCACACGATCCTTCAGAAATCCTTCTAATATTCTGATTTGCTGCTCAAAAAACATTTACTATTATTATTTTTAAGTTAAAAACTTAAAAAGTAGAATTTTTTTCAGGTTTCTTTGATGAATAGAAAGTTCAGAAGAACAGCATTTATCTGTAATAGAAATCTTTTGAAACATTATAAGTCTTCAGCATCCTTGCTAAATAAAAGTATTAAAAATAAGTAACATTACTAATTATTAATTAATAATTATTTATTAATAAATAAATAAACATTATTAATTAATACATGAAAAAATAAATAAATACAAATAATAATAATAATAAAATAATAATAATAATAAAAATGCTGACACCAATGGTATAGTGTAGTGTTACAAAAGTTTTTTTATTTCAGATAAATGCTGATTTTAGGATTTTTTTTTTTTAAATCAAAGAATCCTGAAAAAAGTTACTCAACTGTTTTAAATACTAACAACAACACCAACAACAATAATAACAATAATAATGTTTCTTGAACAGCAAATCAGCATATTAGATTGATTTCTAAAGGATCATGTGACACTGAAGACTGGAGTAATGATGCTGAAAATTTAGATTTGACCACAGTAATAAATTACATTTTAAAATATATTCAAATAGAAAGCAGTTATTTTAAATAGCAAAAATATTTCACAATATTACTGTTTTTGCTGTATTTTGGATCAAATAAATGCAGGCTTGGTGAGCAGAAGAGACTTCTTTAAAAAAAAATAAAAAATTAAAAAATTAAAAATCTAAATCTAAAAAATCTTAAAAACCTAACCGTTTAAAAACTTTTGACTGTAGAGCATGAATGATTGACAGGTGATCTGACCAATCATAACGTCGAATCGGCCATTTTTGTCCAACAAACAAACCAGACAGGATTAACGACGGTGGACTTGAACTTGAAAATAGTGTGTTGACGTCTTTCCACAGCTGAAAGGTACCTTCTGATGTTTATTCATGTATATTTCACACTATAACTAGTAACGAGGAACAGATGATCGGTTTGCATACAGCTTGTCTTAAAATGAGGCGCTACAGCGATCTGTCACGACACATTAAAGAGCCATAAAACGGTATTTATTGTTTGAATACCTTAAAACAAATACAAAATGTGATAGCTGAGACTTTGTTTCTTACCTAAAGTAACCTGGTCTGTGTTGTCTGACGCGTTGTCAGTTTACTCTTTGCTCCGCGATGTGTGTGGTGTGAGTAACGAAAGGAGCGGGTCTTAACAGTTCATTTAATATGTGATGGCTTTTTGCCTTTATAAATGAGATACCTAGAAAGAGAGAGGAAAAGGGGAACAGGATCAGGACATGAAACGGGTCAGATTCAAACCAGCACCCTACTGAGCATAACTGCTCATACTTTGACAGATATACCACTGTGCCACAGCGCCAAACTATCCAACATCTTTACCGATGATAGTTTCACAGTAAAGCTAATAGGACTAGATGTTTCAATCCCTTTAGTAGGAAACTCTTGATAATAGCAGTTGGTATAGAGTGGTTAAAAAAGAAAAAAGGGTAAGGTATGTCATTGGGGTCATCAGGTGGGCACCCTGATTCATCGACGTTTCGTTGATTGAAGCCCACAACGTCTCCAAAAGGCTCAATGGTGTACCCAGCGTCCCAGGTACACCCCCCTCCATGCCATACCCTCTATCACCCTAATGGACTCTGCATGGCAGGGGCATCCTTCTCCCTGAGTCAGGCCTAAACCTGACCGCATACCATCTATCTCTACCTTGCTGCCCAAATGGGGTCTTTACGCTTGATCCAGAGCCAATTACTGCTTTTTTCAGCAATACTTGATATGGACTTAACGGCCTGTTGGAGAGAGCGACCCTTCACCCCTATTTTCCTCAGCAAACTGGTGGTAGATATTGCAACAAATCCCCTGCATCCCACCTCTACTGGGAAGATGCTAATCTTCCAGCCGTTCTGGGATGCTTCAGCTGCCATGTCAGAATATTTGTTCTTTTTCCTCTCATAAGCCTCTTCAACCCCCTCTTCCCATGGTACTGTTAATTCCACAACATATGCCAGCTTTGTTGTTGGAGACCACAGGACCATGTCTGGCCGGAGTGTTGTAGCCACTATCTCTGGGGGAAACACCAGCTTCTTATCAAGGTCCACTTCCAATTTCCAATCCCGTGCTGACTGCAGAATGCTCGCATCCTTAGATATTGTACGATGCTCTTGACGTTGGCCAGCTGGTACGAAATTTATGAAGTTGACCTGTCCTATCAATGTTTGTGGAAGATTGTTTGTGGTGGTTCGCCTCTGTTCCAATATTGCTGCCAGTTCTCTAAGTACTTGGTTATGCCGCCAAGTATAGCGCCCTTGGGTGAGACTTGCAGTACACCCTGATAGAATGTGCCTTAGGGATGCAGGTACTTTACACAGGGAACAGGCAGGATCTTCTCCATACCACTCTTTCAGATTTTGGGGGGAGGGTAGCAGGTCGTATGTAGCTCTGAGGACAAAACTTAGCCTCGCTCCCTCCATTTGCCAGATGTCACGCCAGCTGAGCCTTTTCTTCTCCAGGCCCTCCCAGTTGGTCCATCTCCCCTGCTTAGCCATTGAGACAGCTTTGGCATGTCGCTCTCCCTCCTCCTGTCTCCTAACTTCTTCTACCACTAGCTGTCTCTTCTGCACTGATGTTGCTTTGTGCCACAGAGGAGTTTTTGGGAAGAGTCCGAACCCTGCCCTCCCATGCTGTACTTGTCCCACCACATCTCTAAAGTACAGAGCAGACTTTGCACTCTGAACAGCTTCTGATGGATTCCACTTCCTACCCGATACCACCCGAGGGGCCGCTGTTTGAACAACTGCATCATCAGATTCAGTTATGGTCATGACAAGCCTTGCTTTGGTGCATTTAAACTCTTCCACGAGCCCTGTGAATGGTAACTCCAACTTGCCATGTCCATAAAGTCCGACGGAACTTAAACAACGTGGAATTCCAAGCCACTGCTTCAGCTGTATACTTATCAGTCATTCCACCTTTTCAACCTTGGTGATCGGGATCTCATACACAGTTAAGGGCCACAAGAGTCTTGGGAGTATGCCAAGCTGAAAGCACCACACCTTGAGTTTTCCTGGCAACAATGTCTTGTTGATGCGCTCCATATACATGCTAGTATCAATTTTTATCTGTTCAAACTGCTCGGTGTCTTTGAGTTTTGCATCATACCATCTCCCCAAGCTCTTTACTGGCATCTCTAAGACTGTTGGGACAGGTGTCCCGCCAACATAAAATCTTTGATCTGTGACTTGGCCTTTTACGATGGAGATGCTTCTGCACTTATTGGGCTTTAACTTCATTCTCACCCTTGTTATATTTTGATAAAGTTTCTCTAGCAGTCTCTTGGTGCAGGGGACAGTTGTTGTGAGTGTTGTTAGATCGTCCATATAGGCTCGAATTGGTGGTAACCTCTGATTACCTTGTAATCGTTCTCCTCCCACAACCCATTTTGAGGCTCTAATAATTACCTCCATTGCCATCGTGAAAGCCAATGGGGAGATGGTACACCCCGCCATGATACCTACTTCCAGCGGTTGCCAACTTGTGGTGAAGCCTGATGTTGTAAGGCAAAACTGTAGATCCTGAAAGTAATGCTTTACTAAATTTGTGATTTTAGTCGGCACCTGGAAGAAATCAAAGGCAGCCCACAGAAATGAATGAGGGATTGAACCATAGGCATTGGCCAGATCGAGGAACAAGACGTGGAGATCTTTCCCTTCTCTCTTTGCACTCTGGATTTGATGCCATATGATGCTGTTATGTTCAAGGCATCCAGAGAAGCCTGCGATACCAGCCTTTTGGATTGATGTATCAATGAAGTGGTTTTGTTTTAAATACTGTGTCAGTCGTTGTGCCAACACACTGAAAAAGATCTTGCCTTCAATGTTTAGAAGGTTTATCTGACGGAACTGTTCAATGGTGGTTGAGTTCTTTTCTTTTGGGATAAACACCCCTCCCGCTCTACGCCAGGCTTTCGGGATAATTTGCTTGTCCCATGCCACTTTCATGTTTTTCCACAGGATTTTTAAAACATCTGGAGCGTTCTTGTAAACACTATACGGTACGCCATTAGGGCCTGGTGCAGATGCCGATCTTGCCTTTTTCACTGCCTGCCTCACCTCCTTCAGCTTAGGAGGGCTGATGTCAAACTGATGTTGTGGTGGTGATATTGGAGGGATGTCAGTGGGGACAACGATTGGTTCATCTTTTTTCTCATCAGTATAGATAGTTCTCAGATGCTCCTCAACCTGGTCTTTTGATGTTTTCAGGGATCCACTCTTCTCCTTTGTACATATGCCTTTCACAAACTTAAAAGGGTCTTTATAGAAATCAGTTCTGGCTTTTTCTTTCTTCTTCCGACGAATCCGTAGGCTTTCTGCTCGGCGGAGTTTTGAAAGCCTGTGTTTTAAGTCCTCTTGAAGGAAGTTGATACCTTCCCTATCTTCTACTGTCGCCTTTCTCCACAACTTTTTCAGCCGTCGCCTTTCTTTCACAAGTTGTTGAATTTCTTGCAGCCGACGGGACTTGGGGGTGGGAAGCATGTCATTCTTTCTTACTTGCTCCTTCACTCCACATTTTTCCTCTCCATATCTGTAGATAAGGTCGCCCATCATTTCCAGCTTCTTCTCGGCTGACCCTATGATGTTACTCAGGATAAAGCTTAATTCTGTGTTGATGGTTTCCCACTCTTTGCTGTTAGACTTCGGCCATTTCACCAACGGCTTACGTCCTTGCATGTTTTCTTTTTTGCGGTGGGCTGGTTGTTGTCTTTGACTGGTGATTCTGCCTGAAACTTCCTCCTCCTTCCCTGGGGTGCTGATTCTCTGCGGACTGTGGGTTTCTTCCTGCCGCTGAGTTTCATCCGACTGACTTAACCTTTTTCCTGACAGAATCCGGTCAATGCGGGGCCCTGGGTTGGTGGTTTTTAGGCATTTCTTCCGTCCTTGATGTACCTTAAGACCATGAGTTGATGTTACTTTCGCCCATCCACACACGCAGGTCTGAAAAACATGTCCAGCTGCTAATTTCTCAAGAATCTTACTACTTCCTTCTTTCGATGTCATGTCCATTCCAAGGGTCATTACCGGGAAATCAGTCTGTGAGTCTTCTTGCGCCCCTGCTCTCGCAGACTCTAGGGGTATTCTTCTTTTTGAACTTTCCGTAGCCAGATAAGGTGGCTCTTATACCCTACTAGGGTAACGGAGCCTGCTGCTATGGGTAGCTAGCCCATAACAACCCCGTTGGGGTCTATTTCCTCCTGTCAGCTGTCTCTCCATGCTGTCACACGGTCTTTCCCTTGTCGCCAGCTGCACTTTCACAACAGTCACTGGGTTTTCTTCCAGAAGCTCAGTAAAGCTAATAGGACTAGATGTTTCAATCCCTTTAGTAGGAAACTCTTGATAATAGCAGTTGGTATAGAGTGGTTAAAAAAGAAAAAAGGGTAAGGTATGTCATTGGGGTCATCAGGTGGGCACCCTGCTTCATCGACGTTTCGTTGATTGAAGCCCACAACGTCTCCAAAAGGCTCAACGGTGTACCCAGCGTCCCAGGTACACCCCCCTCCATGCCATACCCTCTATCACCCTACATACAAACAACTCTATAAGCTACACTACAGGCAAGCAAGCTGTGATTTATGCATTAGCAAGCAAAACTGTATTTATGTCCTCCTCTGCCTCAGCACTCAGAGTTTGGGTAAATTCAACTGTGGGCTTTGACATTATCGTTGTGTTGCTCGGGGAGGCAGGAAATAAAAAAGAGAAACATGTCTCGTAGCTACAGCCATCAGCGTCGCTCATGAGGGAACACAGGCGCGGAGCTCACCGAGTTACTCTGGCACGACGGGAGAAGAGTTTGTGTGATGAGACAAAACCGAGCGACGACTCGTCTGTCATTTCCCTCGCAATCAAAGCGAAAGACAAGAGCAAAAAACTAAAGAAACAGATCTACAGAATGTACAGGCCATTGAATAGAGCGACCTTTGAAAGACTTAAATTGTGTTGGAAAGTAGCACTCGGTGACATTTTAAACACTCGGTTGAGTATGAGGTATCTGAAAGCTTAAACTGTAAAGAAGAGATACACTACACTGGTAGCTGAAGAAAATAAAAAAAGAGAGACGTATTCTAAAAGACAAAGTATGAGATGAGAGAAACCGATTGGAAAAAGCACAACAGAATATAAAATAAATGAATAAATTACTAAATAAATAAATTTGTAAATTATATATTTAATTAATTAAAATATTTTTGTATAATATATTAAGTTAACATGTTATTTAATATACATTACATATGGGGGGTATATATAGGAGTTTTATTACAGTTTATTTCTATATTTATATGTATATAATATATACTAATATATATGTGCTTATAATGGTTTCTTATATACATATTTATATGTAAATAATTATATAATTTATATATTTAGTTCATAAATAATTTGTAATAATGTTTTATACATATATTCATAATTAGTTTGACAGTATATGTGTGCATATATAATTATATATAATTTATATATTTAATTCATATATTTTATTTCATATTTACATTGTATATATATATATATATATATATACAATTTATATGTGTATATAATTATAAATTATTATAAATATATATAATTAATATATAATATGTTTTATATATTATCTATTTATATATAGACCATTTTGCTAGACGTAAACAACACTGGTCCAGAAGCACTTTCTGTTTTTTTGTTTTTTATTTTTTATTTCACATATACAAATACATCTTAAAGGTGCTAATTTAACATTTTCATCCAGTCAAATGTTATGTTGGTTGTATTTTTTTGTGATGTTTGTGTAAAGTTAAAAAAAAAAAAAAATCAGGAAGTGTATCGGGACCAGTATGTTTACATCTGATGAAATGGTCTATATTTTTATAATTTTAAAATATATAATTTAGAATATATACACACATATATATATGTGTGTGTGTGTGTGTTTGCATTTATATATATATATATATATATATATAAATTGTAATTTATATATCTGTATATATTTATAAATGAATAAATATATATTATGTAAATTAA
Organism: Labeo catla; assembly: GCA_012976165.1. Classification (NCBI taxonomy): domain Eukaryota; kingdom Metazoa; phylum Chordata; class Actinopteri; order Cypriniformes; family Cyprinidae; genus Labeo; species Labeo catla. The sequence continues at coordinate 689,399 of VONZ01000006.1, read as the reverse complement.
TATATGTTATTTACATTACATATTATTTATAAATATATAAATTGTAATTTATATGTATATATAAATATATATTATATAAATACTTAAATTCTCTCTATACACTCCTGAACAAAATCTTAAGACCAGGGGAAACATTACAAGTATTCATATTTTGTGCTGGTGGATCGTAACCAGGTTGTAAGTACTGCTTCGAAATGGCAAAAGAGGAAACAGGAGCAAGAGCCAAAAAATAGGGAGTAGGCAATTCATAGAAAACTCAAGCAGGCTGATCAAAAGTTTAAGACCATCGCCCAAAAAAACCCACAACAGAGCTAAAAGTGTCAAAAAAGGACTCAATAGTGAGCAGCCCCACCACTTTTGCTGATTACTTAAAGCATTCATTTTGGTATGCTTGATGCGACTGTTTCCAGGAGGCTGGTGGGAATGTGTGTCCATGTGGTGAAGATGGCTTCACGAAGGGCATCCACAGTCTGGAACTGATGTATTTTTTTTGTAAACTTCCCTTCCCTCCATCCCCAAACATTCTCAATGCAATTTAGATCAAGGGAACACACAGAAAGGTCCAAAAGAGCGACGTTATTCACCTTCGTCAGGTGGGCGTCGTGTACTGCAGCGCTGTCCTGTTGAAAGACCCAGTCATTACCTCACAGACGAGGGCCCTCAGTCAAGAGGGATGCCCACTGCAACATGTCTACAAAGCCAGCGGCCATTTGACGCCACTACACAACCTGAAGCTTCATTTTCCCATTGAAGGAAAAAGCATCCCAGATCATGATGGAGCCTCCTCCACTGTGCCACGTAGAAAACATCTCTAGTGGGATCTCCATGTCATGCCAGTAACATTAGAAGCCATTAGGACCATCCAGGTTACATTTTTTCTCGTCAGAGAATAAAACTTTCTTCCATCTTTCAGTGTCCCATGTTTGGTGCTCCCTTGCAAATTCCAAACGGGCAAGTTTGTGGCATGGGAGGAGATCTGGCCTTTGAAGATGTTTTTTGTTCTTGAAGCCCTTCTCTTGCAGATGCTGTCTTGTGGTTTTTGGGCTGCAGTCAGCATCAGTAAGGGCCTCAATTTGGGTCGAGGATCAGTCTGTGTCTTCACGGACAGCCCGTCAGATCCTCCGGCTCAATACAGGTGAATTTACTTTGGGTCTACCACTTGACTTTTTTGTCTCATAACTCTCAGGATCTTTTGAGAAATGTGAAATGGCTGTCTTATTGTGTCCAATCTCGGCAGCGATGGTGCGTTGTGCGAGGCGTTGCGCGTGCAGCTCAACAATCCTGCCACATTCAAAGACAGAAAGCCTTTTTGCCTGTGCCATCAGGAGGTCATGACAGTGTGACTGCCTGAAGAACAATGACATCAAAGCCATATTTTCGGCAGATTTTAACTTTTTAAGGCTATGGTCTTAAACTTTTGATCAGCTGATGAACAGCCTATTTGAGTTTTCCTAAGTTTTCTATGAATTGCCTACTCTCTATTTTTTGGCTCCTGCTCCAGTTTCTTCTTTTGCCATTTTGAAGCAGTACTTACAACTTGGTTACAATCCACCAGCACAAAATGTGAATACTTGTAATGTTTCCCCTGGTCTTAAGATTTTGTTCAGGAGTGTATATGTGTATGTGTGTTTATGATGTTTGTTTATATACATTTTTCTATATAAATTATATAGTAAATAATTTATATATTTAGTACTTATATAATTATTTGTTATAATTTTTATACATAGATTTATAAATATGTAGTTTATGAAAGTATGAGTGTGTGTATTATATATATACGTATATATGATTAAAATGTAATTTATATAATTAATTTATATATTTAGAATATGTGTGTGAGAAACAGAATATATAAATTAATTATATAAATTATATATAATTTATATAATAATGTATAGATTATGTAATATATATATATATGCGCTATATAGTTGTAGAATTACAATCTATTAAAAATAAACGACTACTTGTCACATATTTGGAAAATCAGCACACATTTGCACCCATAAAGCTATGAACCGTCACACAAATTGACAGAACCATTTCAATTTCATTGCCCTCTTAATTGAAGAATTTAAGTTTGAATGAATTGTGCATTCAGCATCTAATTCTGCCACTAATGAATAGCTAATGAATAAATAGGCTGCACAGTTTTTCACTTTGTGGAATGGAACATCTAAAATCCCACTTTCATTTTATCAGACACTTGGTATTCCGGCGCTGTCGTTCCTGACTAACCACGATGGCGAAATGTTGTCTCTGATCGCCTCACCTCACAGGACTCCGAGCAGCTGTCCTGACAAGCTCTGGGTGCTCCTTAAACCACAAAGAAAGGGCAAAAGCTAAGCATGCTAATGGTGTGGAAACCCCACACCAGCAGTCAGCGAGAGTAGACAAGATCACACACATTGCAGTCGGTTTTTTTCAGTCAGAAGCTCACCAACCTAATTCAGATGAAACGATAGCACAAAATCAAGTACGGCAGGAGTACTGGTTTAACCGCTGTGCTCAATGTTTAGGAACAGTGTTGATTTTGGTTAAATGATCATGCATGGAGGCACTAGGGGGAGTGTTTTGCTAAGAGAATGAGGGTACAGGCCTGTTCCCAGAGCCACTGTCCTGCATCTCAATGCGACTGCTGCAGTAATTATTGGTAATGGCAGTGATTATAAAAATGACACAGCAAATGCAATTTTGCCCCAATTTGCAAAGCTAATGTTGCTTAATTAGCTCCCAAAATGAGGGCTTTTGAAGGTAAAACACCATTTTTGCTTTGTCTTGAAGATAAATCGTACTCAAGCACATTTTAGCACCTATACATTGTGAATGCGATAGTGTTGCCTCAAAAAAGACTGTATCAGACAGTAATAGCATATTTTGATATATACTATGGTATATAAAGTAGCCATCCATTTGAGCCTACCATGTTGTTTTTAGTAAAAAAAAAAAATATATATATATATAAGTTAAAAAAAAAAAAAGTTCAGGACACAGTATGTGAACTTAAAAATACAAAGAAAAAACAGACAGAACTATAAATAATGTAGATATAAATATAAATAAGAATATAAATAGTTGATACAATATTATATATTATAAAAAATGTAATTCCACAATATATTAGTATATTATACATTTATATAATAATGAATTAAATATATAAATGTATATACAAAAATATAAAAACGTTATTATTTAATTAATAATATTATTATGTTAATCTATATATATATATATATATATATATATACATACACACACACACATTTATATTAAAAAAATCTAGAATATTAGATTATAATATAATGTATTTTATATATATACATAATATAATGTGGTGTGTGTGTATATATATATATATACACATATACATATATATATATTTATATATATATATATATATACACACACATATATACATATATATATATATATATATATATATATTAAATTAATATATAATATAAGAATGAAATATATAATTTTAAATATAAAATGTATCATTAAAATATATTAGAAATATAAAATATATTATATTAAATTAATATCAAAATACTTTTATATCTGATATTAATATTTCAGAAATATAAATGTTTATACTTATTTTATTTATAATAGATTACAAAATATTAACAAAAATAATTCTACAATATAATTATATTAGAAATTTATTATAAAGAATTAAATATATACATTTATATAAAAAAATCTACATTTTATTATTTAATTAATAATGTTATGTTAATTAAATATATACATTTATCTATAAAATATTACGTTATATTATTATACAATATACTTAATACAATATTACGTATTATATAAAATATAATTATATTATATAATAGGAAAATTAAGTTTATATATATATATATAAAATGTATAAAATATATTGTTAATATATAATATACGAATAAATATATAAATTGAACTAAAATATATTATATTAAATTTATATTAAAATATTATTATATATATCACTATTTAATAGAAATATACATTTTTATACTTATTTATTTTATAATATATTACAAAATATTAACATACAATTTTTCTTAAAATATAGTTTTTATAGTTTACATTTTATATTACAATGAAACAATATATACAAATATTTAATAATTTAATAATAATAAAATATTAAATAAAAATTTTAAATATAATATTCCACATACCTGCAAATAAATCTACCACACGCAAACAACTGAATGCAAGAATTTCCTTCAAGCTTCATATTTCTGTCATAGTTCACCATGTAAGGTAAACACTGCAGGAAAATCTCTCACAATAGATTAAAGGTTTCATGCAAATGAAGTACATTGCAATCTAATGTGATGCTCCATCTCCCTCTGTGACGGATGTGTGACCGGCTTTGCTGTAAATTTTGTGTTGCGTTAAGGCAACGCACTACAAGCTCGTTCTTTCAGCTGATTTAAGACAGAGCCGCGGAGGGCCGGGTGGGTCTCGCACTCGTGCACCCGCCGCCGGTACCTGCCAGTGACTGGTAATGACAGAGTAATGGGAGGGACGCGGGAAAACGGGAGGGCAACAGGGCAGAAACACAGTGCCAGCAGGAAGAGCAGATAAAGTGGCAGCAATAAAAATTATATGACTACATACATCATCCTGACAGCGTATAATTTTATCTGAGAGGGCAGGGCCTTTCTGCTTGCTTTGAAATGGATGTGGTACCTAGAATCCGTCTGGCGTGCACGGAGGTGCTAGAAGAGGAAAGCCTCCTCATCTTCAGCTCTTTCTACATACGTGATGCTTCTCCGGGGGTCGTGGGCGTTTAATAGCATTTTACATAATGCTATGTTCAATGTCCTTTTGACTTCTTTAGGAAACTTGAGAATTTCACTTTTTGGGCTCTTAAAGAACATGGAGCTTTAGCCTACATCTTTAGGGAGCAGGGGAGTAATTCAGTTTCAGACAATTGAATTGAAATGCATTCTCATTTGATGTAATTATAGAGGAACTTGAGTGAACCCAAAAATAGGATAATCACCATCGCGCAATTGGTAGAAACGTCTCAGCGGTAAGCGACAATTGCTTTGGTTAATGGAGAGGTGTTTGTGTGGCTTTCTTAAAGGGCCGGCCGAAAGGCCTTTCGCGAAAACCAATTACTTCTTATTCCGTGCTGCCTCCCACGGTCACACAATAAGCAAAAACAGGAGGTAATTAATCCAGCGCTGTATTCACAAGACAGCTCCGGCGTCTCAGAAGGACAACTGGATTAATAATAAAGGAATTCTGTTTATCGCTTTACAAAGACCTGAAATAGACATGCAGGGGAATACAGCAGGATGGTAAACACTGGTGTAGGCTACTTTCAGGGATTAAGAAGTATTGAACAAACTAAAGTGTTCTTACTAACATAGTAACCTCGGTAAGTGGATATCCACCTTATTTTTCCCGTAAGAGTGGGTGTGGCCATTGTGGTCTCATCCATCCAGCTGTTTTTAGTTGTACAAACCAACTTGGTTTGCTGCTTGATATTACAAACTTGTGTGTCTTACTATATTATTTTAATGTATTATCTTATGAACATTATTATCTTAATTATTGCCCTTCAGAGGCTACAGAAGATAGTTGCATGTGTCCGAGAAGACAAAATAAGTTAAATTTACCCTGATCTTCAAATTCAAAAAGTTTTCACCCCTAATGCATTGTTTCTCCTTCTGGAGCATTAGTGAGCATTTGAACCTTCTGTAATAGTTGCATATGAGTAGATGGATCTCAAAATCATACAGTCATTATTGGAAAGGGTTCAAATACACAATTTTGAAAAAAAACAAAGAATTTGTGGGACCTGAAGGATTTTTCAGAAGAACAGCGGGCAGTTTAACTGTTCAGGACAAACAGGGGAATCATGAACAACTGTCACCAAAAAAAAATTAAAAAAAATTTTGGAACTGGGTCATTTTTATAAATTCAACTATTATTTTCTCTTGTGGACTATATGTAAACATCTTTTATGTGAAATATTTTATTCAGGTCAGTTCTAAATAAACAGCAACATGCATTTTGTATGAATTTGGTAAAATAATTAACATTTTTAATGATTCTAAAAAACGCAAAATGCAAACTTTTTGCATTTTGCAATTACCAAGTTTTTGGGTTGAAATTGAAAAGAAATGTAACTAGTAGTGCAACTAATACATTAATAAGAAGTGGAGTAATAAGAAATGTTACTTTTGAAAGCAGTAACTTGTAAAGAGTAATATATTACATTTTTTGAGTAACTAGCCCAACACTGGTCGACACTTTTCGGATTGTTTTGAAAGTAATTCTCACCAAGCCTGCAGTTGACGTACTGTATTTGACCAAAATACAGTAAAAAAAACCCCAAAACAAACAAAAAGAAATATTATGAAATTATATTTTTATTTGAATATATATATTAGAATTTATTCTTGTGATTGCAAAGCAAAATTTGTGCAGCTTAATCTTTATGTGGAAACATGATTTTTTTTCTGAGTTCTTTGATGACTAGAAAGTTAAAAAAGCACCGCATTTATTCAAAATATAAAACTTTTGTAACATTGTAAATATTTTTACTGTCACTTTTGATCAAAAGCCCTGCTGAATAAAAATGTACCAATATGAAAATACAAGGAATTACTTTCAAAAAATAAATAAATAAAGTACAATCTTACCAACTCCAAATTTTTGATATAGGTTTCATTTTACATTATTATTTTTAAAGTGAACGGTTGAGACTTTTTTTTTTTTTGAAAGTATCATATAAAAATAATTAAGAATTTCAGTACCATGAAGTATTTTAATTATTACTGATAACATAGCGGTGTCACCACAGTATCTTTTTGTATGGATCAAAATATCACTATGTTTTTTGTTTTTTTTTGGAAATTGAGATAGGAACCATGGTAATAAAACGGTATGCTTTGAAGTACCATGCAAACAATACTATAATGCAGGAATATGGTACACATTCAGTACCATGGTAGTCCATTAATCACAATACCATGGTATAATGTTGTTTTGAAAATTATCGTAATTTGAAATCACATTTATTTGGACAAGTAGTGTGGCAATACCACAGTATTTATTCTTTGAGGCACCTTGGCGTACCACAGTAAATGAATATTGTAATCATTAAGTCCCACCAGCCTACATATCAAAATACCATAGTATTACCATGTTTTTCAGGCATGTCCCATCATAACACCACCCACTACATCCTCTGGATGTGGCAAATCAGGAGACATCTCACATGCCCCCTTGACAGTATCACAACAACAACAGACCACTGAACGCTGCCTAGCATTTATGTTTTTTCAGCATGTAAAAGACCAGAAACCTTAATCTAACAAATCTCACATGCAGACTTGAACTTTTGATAGCGTTTCGCGAGAGGCCGACGCAGTGACAGAAATGTTTTATCACCATGGTAACGCAGGCCTCCAGTGTTTTCAGTCACAATGGCAGTGTCAACCTGGGTCCCTCGGGGAACTTGTCATAGGCAATCTCACACTGGCTTTGACATGTCGTGACACCGCTTGACCAGATTAAAAAGATTATACGCCGTCTCCCTGGTTTTCCTCTGAAGGTCAGCTCTGTTTAGTGTTACAGCCCTGAGTGAGCAAACATGGCAACCAGCCTTAAATCAACAGACCTGCGCCTGGCAAATTGTCACGAATCACAACAGACTGGAATGAATGTCACTGCAGTTCTACAGACTGAGAAGTATTATGTGTGAAGTCGGTCATGACAGGGTAAAATGAAGCACTACGCTTTAAGCCGAGCTGACTTGATGTGATACGTAAGTGGTTGCGTATTTCCAACACCTGCTCTGGGAAGTGATCACAACAATGCATTTATTTGTAGTTCTATGTACAATTTTTAATGGCAGGTGCATTTTACATAAATTAAAACTTGGATGACATTCAATACAGACACGTTAGGCATCACGCTCATAGCCTGATTCGCTTTTCCTCCTCTTATTTTTTTGAGTTTCTTCTGATTTCTCACAGTTGTCTGTTGACAGATTTGATGCCTGTGAACTTGGAAAGGTCTGACCTGAAGCAAGTACTTGTCGCAAGGTCACATTTACTCGAGACGTCTGCAAGTACCAGGAGCAAACATCCCAATCCTCTTTTGACACGCTTTGGATGATGTCATCGTCCTGTGCCTCCGTCTCTAGTCTCTGGCCCAGGCAGGATGGCAGCACGTTTCCAGCGGGGGCGGGGACTATGCAGGGTACGGCGTGATACAGTAGGCGGCTGGGTCCTGACATCACCATTATGTCACCGCTGTTCATGAACATGGCCGTGGGCCGGTCTTCACGCTTAGTCCCGCCCAACAGGAAAACGGCAGTCTGCCCAAAACTAACATCAAAGGACAAAAGGGTTTTTTATGCTGTATGGAAAAGATGCTACATGCACATCCTCTGTATATCCAATTATAAACACTGCCTTCACATCATGTTGGAATGATTGTATTTAGTAATGAATACACGTGAACATCTTGTCATAATTATTTTCTAGGAATCGCTATTCAAGCACTACAAATAATGGGTATGAATTAGACTGTGCTGTAAACAATCAAAATTAAAATTCTATTTTAACTTTAAAATGATTATTTTCTTTAAATGTACAGATAATGTACTCACCCCCTTGTCAGCCAAGATGTTCATGTCTTTCTTTCTTCAGTCATACAGAAATTATGTTTTTTGAGAAAACTTTCACATAGAGCTAGACAAGATGAGGGATTGAGGTTAAAAAGTATATAAATTGTACATTTTTTTAGAAATTATCCAATCGTTTCGCTAGATAAGACCCTTATTCCTCAGCTGGGATCATTTAGAGCCCTTTGAAGCTGCATTTAAACTACATTTTGGATGTTCAAACTCACAGGCACCACTGAAGTCCACTATATGGAGAAAAATCCTGAAATGTTTTCCTCAAAAAACATAATTTCTTTACGACTGAAGAAAGAAAGACATTAACATCTTGGATGACAAGGGGGTGAGTAAATTATCTGTAAATTTTTGTTCTGGAAGTGAAATACTCCTTTAATGAATCATGGCAAAAAAGTGTTGGTCATAAATTTGGATTAATTTTTAAAATAAATTTAAATAAAGTTCCATTTGTAAATTTTGAAAACATTATTTAATTCAAAACTTCCAAAAAACTCCCAACTGTGCTTTTTTCTCAGAATTGGGAGTTTATATCTCGCAATGGTGATTTTTTTTTGTCTCAGAATTGTGAGTTTATATCTTGCAGTTTTGACTTTTTCTTAGAATTTTGAGTTTTATTTGCAATTTTGACTTTTCTTAAAATTGCGAGTTTATATCTCGCAATTGTGCCTTCTGGAAAAAAAGTCAGAATTGTGAGTTTTTATCCTGCAATTCAGACTTTATAACTAGCAGTTGTGAGTTTATATCTCCCAATTCTGAGAAAAAAAATTAGCAATAGCCCTTTTTAAAAAAAAAAAAAAAATTTCAGCAGCAGAAATGGGATTCCATATCATTCTCTGTAGCAGCACAGTAATAATAAAATACATAGACTACTGTTCAAAAGTTTGGGGTTGGTAAGATTTTTAATGTTTTTGATCAAAAATACAGTTAAACAGTAACATTGTAAAATATCATAGATCGAATTAATCTTTTCTCAATAAAACTATTCATTTATTTTTTTTTTATTATTTAAAGAAAATGTCATTGGCCGCAAACATTTGAATGATGTCTTAATGCGCATTCTTTTGTCTTCATATGTTGTATTAGTTCTAAAGGCTTCCTGTCTTTATTTGAAGCACAAAACATTAAATTGCCCAGCACATCCATGTCAATTAATCCAAACCCACTTGAATGACTTCCACACTCATAAGTAATATGAGTCAGAACATGGATCTAAAATTTAAATAAATATTCCTCACCTGAAAGACAACAAAGGTCGGGTATGGTCGAGCTCTGATTCATCAACATGGATTCCAAGCGACGAATCAGATCGGTAGTAGTTGAGAATGCCCGCCTCTGCGTTAAAACCAGGAAATCCACAGGCTGCTGCCACTTTGTGAGCAAGTGAGTGAAGTTCCTTGGGGAAGGGAGTGTAGTGATCTGGGGAGTAAGTCTGCAGAATTAAAAAATGTGTCAGAAAACTACACCACTTTACATGCCTCATTATAGTACAATGGAGTAAATGCCTCTCATTATAGGAGTAGGCTTGTCACTATAGGTAGTCATTTAGCAGTCGCTTTTATTCAAAGTAACTAGGGTTAAAGTCCTTGTTCGAGGGCACAAAAGTCAACCTACATCATTAACCATCATACTACACCACCCTGACATATGGAAGCGCATTTCTGCAATGGAATAAAAAACAAAAAAGATAATTGCGACTTTATTTACAATCTCAATTACAATCTCACAACTATTAGTTTATATTCCATAAGTCAGACTTTTTTCAACAATACACTCACGGTTCTAAGAAGAAATTGTGTCAGAATTGTGAGATATAAACTTGCAATTGTGAAAAAAAAAAAAAAAGTCATAAATACCTGTTTTATTACATGGCACCCTGATACTCTTTTACCATAAAATGTAAAAAAATGTTGTCTTTGTGGCAAAATGCAAACATGACTTTAACATCATGATCGGCATAACTGTTAAAAGAGCTTTTGCAGCATGTCTTTCTGCTCTGCTTTCGCAGTGGGTCATTGTCAGCGGTTATGTGTGAAAGTGTAATCAATGGACAATCATATGAACACCTATCCAAAGAGCTGAATTAGCGTCTTAGGTGTCTGATCTGAGTGGGGTGAATGCCTCAGCCTTCAGTTCTACTTAAAGGGAAAAGGAAAGAGTCTCTGCTTAAAATTCACTGATTGCCGTCAGACGTTCGGTGGTGTCAAACCAACATCAGAGCTAATGAATCCGGTGTGCACCTCCTGACTGATTTAATAGGACAGAAGACTAAACACTTTTATGTAATTAGCATATAAACGAGACAGGCAGACATCAGGCCTGTACAATTAGAGATGAAATGTCCTGAAAGGAGCAAATAATGCTAATAAGATCCTGGACAATGTTCTCCCTCTCTTTTTATCTGTAGGAAAAAACAATAGGCTCCACAGCAAAATACTTATTTTTGATAAATAAATAAATAGTATAATAATACACTGATCAAAATTATAAACGCAACACTTTTGTTTTTGCCCCCATTTTTCATGAGACTTTTTTGTATGTACACAAAAGGCCTATTTCTCTCAAATATTGTTCACAAATCTGTCTAAATCTGTGTTAGTGAGCACTTCTCCTTTGCTGAGATAATCCATCCACCTCACAGGTGTGGCATATCAAGATGCAGATTAGACAGCACGATTATTGCACAGGTGTGCCTTAGGCTGGCCACAATAAAACGCCACTCTAAAATGTGCAGTTTTACTGTGGTAGGGGGGTCTGAAAACCAGTTAGTATCTGGTATGACCACCATTTGCCTCACGCAGTGCAACACATCTCCTTTGCATAGAGTTGATCAGGTTGTTGATTGTGGCCTGTGGAATGTTGGTCCACTCCTCTTCAATGGCTGTGCGAAGTTCCTGGATATTGGCAGGAACTGGAACACGCTGTCACATACGCCAATTCAGAGCATCCCAAACATGCTCAATGGGTGACATGTCCAGTGAGTATGCTGGCCATGCAAGAACTGGGATGTTTTCAGCTTCCAGGAATTGTGTGCAGATCCTTGCAACATGGGGCTGTGCATTATCATGCTGCAACATGAGGTGATGGTCGTGGATAAATGGCATAACAATGGGCCTCAGGATCTCGTCACAGTAACCCTGTGCATTCAAAATGCCATCAACAAAATGCGTCTGTGTTCGATGTCCATAACATAAGCCTGCCCATACCGTAACCCCACCGCCACCATTGGCCACTGGATCCACAACGTTGACATCAGCAAACCGCTCACCCACACGACGCCATACACGCTGTCTGCCATCTGCCCTTTACAGTGAAACCGGGATTCATCCGTGAAGCGAACACCTCTCCAGAGTGCCAGATGCTATCGAATGTGAGAATTTGCCCACTCAAGTCGGTTACGACGACAAACTGCAGTCAGGTCGAGACCCCGATGAGGACAACAAGCATGCAGATGAGCTTCCCTGAGACGGTTTCTGACAGTTTGTGCAGAAATTCTTTGGTTATGCAAACCGATTGTTGCAGCAGGGGTGGCTGGTCTCAGACGATCTTGGAGGTGAAGATGCTGGATGTGGAGGTCCTGGGCTGGTGTGGTTACACGTCTTCCGCTGTGAGGCCGGTTGGATGTACTGCCAAATTCTCTGAAACGCCTTTGGAGATGGCTTATGGTAGAGACATGAACATTGAATTCACAGGCAACAGCTCTGGTGGACATTCCTGCAGTAAGCATGCCAATTGCACGCTCCCTCAAAACTTGCGTAATCTGTGGCATTGTGCTGTGTGATAAAACTGCACATTTTAGAGTGGCCTTTTATTGTGGCCAGCCTAAGGCACACCTGTGCAATAATCATGCTGTCTAATCAGCATCTTGATATGCCATACCTGTGAGGTGGATGGATTATCTCGGCAAAGGAGAAGTGCTCACTAACACAGATTTAGACAGATTTGTGAACAATATTTGAGAGAAATAGGCCTTTTGTGTACATACAAAATGTCTTAGATCTTGGGGGCAAAAACAAATAGTGTTGCGTTTATAATTTTGGTCAGTGTAGTATATACTGGTAATGTTAGACTAATTATAAAACCCTTAAAAAAATTTTAATTTAGATTTTGAATGTTTTATGCTCACCAAGGTTGTATTTTTTTGATAAAAAATAAAATAAAAACATTAATATTGTGAAATATTATTACAATTTGAAATAACTGTTTTCTATTTCTATATACAGAAATACTAATTTAGTCCTGTGATGGCAAAGCTGAATTTTCAGCATCATTACTCCAGTCTTCTCTGTCACATGATCCATTAGAAATCATTCTAATATGCTGATTTGCTGCTTAAGAAACATTTCTTAGTTTCTCAGTGTTGGTTGTGGTGCTTAATGTTTTTTTTGTGCAAACTGTGAACATTTTACAGGATTCTTGAATCTTATTGTTACATGGTTGTACTGTCATTATTAAAATTATGTTATAAAACAGATAAAAAGCACATTAGAGAGTGAATGCTGTACCTTGGAGTTCCAATCATAGTGGTAACCAAGTGTCACCCAGCGCAGTTTTTCTAGTAGAGTCTTGGGCTCTCTTTTCCCACAGCCTTTCCTCCTGCAATAATACACAGACCCACTGAGATAAGGAACAGTGTGAGATGGATCAGGTGCAGTGCAGCAGCACAAACCATTTACACAAATGTTTTGTGATAAAGAGGCTCTAACTCTAGCAAATCCTCAAATCTACCATCTAGGTCCCAGTAAAATTACCACAGACCGAGCCACAAGGAAAGCATCTATGAGGATGGAGACACGCAAAATACATAAATAACATATGTTTTATTCTAAAAAATTGCCTAAATGTACAGAAAAAGTATAATATGATTATATTCCACTAAATTCCCAATGCAAGGCACGATCTTAGACTTACCAAATAACATCTATACTTTTTTCCCAGATGTTTTCAGTCTCCACAGATGACATATGCATATCCAGGTTACACACGTTGGGTTTCTGTGGATAAGTCTTTAGACACTGCTTTACCCAGTACTGCTGAGAACCCGGCAGGAACGGGTTGGATATGAAGATAAACCCTACATTCCAACAGTAACAGTATAGTTAATTTAATCTCATCTAAAGTAAACAGGAAGAGATGGAAAACAACATGTCAAGGACCAAGATTTAAACATGTTTTATACAGTGTTCTGTGTTCTCAGATATTGACATAATCATAGAAATTCAAGCTTGAGAACATATAGATTGATGTTAATTATTTAAAACTACCACCAGCCTATATAAACCATACCTGGATATCCATGAAGACCAAATGCCCTCCATTCTTTTACTGGCCGAAGACCAGCTTTGGAAACATCTTCTTCACTTATAGGAGTGGTGTTAAGTTCACATGTAAAAACCTAGCAAGGCAGACAATTTTGATGACTAGAAGCCCAAAACTGAATTTGTGTCAAGTTCTGTAAGCATCTAATATTACACTTGATATTATACTCATAGCCAAATGTGACCCTTGACTACAAAACCAGTCATAAGAAGCACGGGTATATTTGTAATGACAGCCAACAATACATTGTATGAGTCAAAATGATAAATTTTTCTTTTATGCCAAAAATCATTAGGATAATAAGTAAAGATCATGTTCAATGAAGATATTTTTTACATTTTCTACTGTAAATATATCAAAACTTTTTAATTTTAAATTTTTGATTAGTAATATGCATTGCTAAGAACTTCATTTGGACAACTTTAAAAGAGATTTTCTCAGTATTTTGATTTTTTTGCACCCTCAGATTCCAGATGTTCAAATAGTTGTATCGGCCAAATATTGTCCTATCATAACAAACTATATCTAAATGGAAAGCTAATTTATTCAGCTTTCAGATTATGTATAAGTCTCAGTTTTCAAAAAAAAAAAAACAAAGACCCTTATGACTGGTTTGTGTTCCAGGGTCACAAATTAATGTTAGTAATAGCATATATCCTAATAATATTCTATTAACAATAATACACAAGTAAAGACATATAATGTCGTAAAAATGAATATGACAATATTCATAAAGTGTCAGTGGCAAATTAGATAGGTCTGAACACTGCACTTAGTTAATAAATACAGGTAATTAAATGTTTCAATACTGATTAACATCAATAATAACACTGTACACCGTTAGAAATACTTATACTGGCAGAGTTAATGAATACGGAAATATTCCATATGAATGGCTCACCTTGTCGTTACAAGGTTTGGAGAAGTTAATGACCTCACTGAAGTCTGGCGGAGGATTTCTCCTCTTGTAAAACTTGAACAATTTTCTAAAAGCATCTTCTCCATGCTCCACTATGGAGGCTGCCATCTTTGCCGTCATCTTGTGACCTTTCTACCTCTGACGTCAACGATACAAATCTTCGATTTGATTTAGATATATTTATTTTGTAACGCAAATAAAATAACAACTATTGGCATAAAATGTATCTTAACGCAATGTTTTAAGTTTCTAACGTATAAATTAATGGAATAAATATTGTTTCTTCTGGTCACGTGGTCGGGGTCACCGTCAGCTTCTTTCACAAGGACGAAACATGGCGGGGACAGCAGCAGGCAAGAAGGTTTTTGAAGTATTTGTCTCAAAATTACCATGGACCGTCGCAACGAGTGAGTAAAGGATGTCATTTAGTCAGTGATTTTACATCAGATTAAATAAATGTTAAGCGTGTAAGTAAATTAAATAAGTAATTATACATACATAACTCAGAAGCATCTTTGGTAGTATAGAATAAAATCATGGTTTGCATGTAACATACAATAAATAATTGTCTAATGTATGTTATTGCTCGGTTTCAGGGGAAGTTAAAGAATATTTTGGGCAGTTTGGCCAGGTGAAGAAGTGTCTACTGCCATTCGTAAGTATAAGTTCTAAAAATGCACTTAGATTTAATGTTTCATCTTGTTAAAATCCTGTAGTGCTGAGATGATTTTTCTCTTGTCTAACAGGATAAAGAGACAGGTTTTCATAGAGGGTTTTGCTGGATAGGGTTCTCTACAGAGGAAGGGCTGCAGAATGTATTACAAAAGGATCCTCACATCATTGAAGGAGCAAAGGTGGGTGTCCAGCTGGGAACTACATTGGGAACTACTGGTCCTAGATGTCTGGTAAATGTTGTAGGCTGAACATCTGCATCTGCAAAAAATTCACTTTTGATTTTAATTTTAATGCAGCTCCAGGTGCAGAAAAACAGAAAGCCATTTTCTGGAAGAAAATCAAACAAAGAAGCAGAGGACATCTGAAGAGAAGACATTAGAAATTATCTGATGTCAAGTGTCATGTCTTCAGTAACACAGCATTGTATTTATTGTGGATGTCTCTTCACTTTTTCAGAAGTCAAGCTTTAATGAGTGTTGATTATTGTTTTATTGTTTAGTGTTTTTTTCTTATAAAACATCTAATGAAATGTGAGTCAAATAAAATAAATACATGGGAAGTCATTGCTGTGTTGGCTACAGTTGGCTTTTCTTTGTCAGTCTATCCACTTTTGTGTGTATTTCTATTTTTGCCTTTCACAAAAATTCAAAAGCGCTCTCCAAAAAGAAAAAAAAATGTGTGTGTGTGTGTGTATATATATATATATATATTCATACATACATACATACACACATATATATATATATATATATATATATATATACGTACATATACATTCCTGCAAAATGTAACATTGTGAAATATTATTACGATGTAAAACCATTTTTTTATAATAATATACATTAAAATTTTTATATATTTAAATTAGAGTTGAATTTTTAGAATCATTACTGCAGTCTTCAGGGTCACATGATGCTTCAGAAATCATTCTAATATGCTGATTTATTATCAGTGCCAGAAACAGTTGTGCTGCTTAATATTTTTTTGGAACCTGTCATACTTTTTTTTCAGGATTCTTTGATCAATAAAAGGTTAAAAAGAACAGCCCTTATTTAAAATCAAAAGGTTTTCTTCTGTATTTTTTTTTTAAATTATTTTATTTTAATTTATTTTTTTTCCCAGGAACATTTTTTAGTACTGGGTGAAAGTCTCTTCACATCCTGAATGCAATTAATAATTAAAGTGTTAAAATGTTTGTCCAATCATTGGCTTCAGTCCGAATATATACATTGACCTGCCTGTGTCTGCACAGCCAATGGCAAAAGTTTGTGACGTGGCTGCTTTAGCAGGATGAGCCAGAGGGTGTTTATTTAGCCGGTCAGGAAACTTAAATTATAGAAATGCAAACAAAATTCAAAGGTGTATGTGACCTATGGAAGCCCACTTCTACCACTGAATAAAAAAATGTAAAAAAGGTAATTGCGACTTTTTATCTGACAATTCTGACTTTTTTTCTTACAATTGGTAGTTTATATCTTGCAATTCTGACTTCTTTCTCAGAATTGTGAGATATAAACATGCAGTTCTAAGAAATGAACTCAGAATTACATGATATAAACTTGCAAATCTGAGAAATTAAGTCAGAATTGCGAGATGTAAACTTGCAGATCTACTTTTTTCTCAGAATCGCATGATGTAAACTCGCAATTGCGAGTTATAATCAGAATTGTGAGACAAATTCAGAATTCTGAGAAATTAAGTCTGAATTGCAAGACATAAACTCTCAATTCTGACTTTTTTCTTGCTATTCTGACTTAAAATTATTGCTGTTCGTTTTCGTAGCGACCTGCCAACATACATCCACAAAACAAGAAAATTCAAAGACTTGCCAAAAATACACAGAGAAACGACAATGGGTAAAACAAGCATAATCACTGGCAGTGTTTTACTGAATTTAATGGGTTTCATTTATGTGACTAGTTAAAAAGTATTCCTAATATGTTGGACATTTATTGAAAATAGACTACTTTTACTTGTTGATGTCTTCATTTTCTAGACCCATAAGAGCTGTATTTGTAATGTTTGAGTTGAGGGAGGCGTGACATGTGAAAAGGTGTTTGCAAAGGTTGTTTGAAGACATGTTATATATATATATTTTGTCGTCCTGCTTGATGACACTAGCAGTGCAGAAACTGCCTATATCATTAATTCCTTATTACTTCTACGTGTAATAGATGAATGATAACTGGAGTGTTTTATGTATAGCTTAGGTTATGCAAATGCATTAAACAGTTAATCAGTGTCGTTAATTTATTTAGAGGTTAATCAAGGCTGCATCTAGGATGACTTTGCTAATGTTCCGGTCACATTATCTGTCCGAGCTCATGTCATGTTAAATCTTTTCACGCTCCATCACTACCCTGTCCTCTAGACCTGAAAGAAAAAGTGTATATAATGTGTTTACGTTTTAAAATAGATCTGTTGCCTGAGGTTCCCAGTAAGAAGAATGTGGTTGAAATCGTTTTGCTTTTTAATGCTGTGAACATCTGCTCAGTCATATCATTTAATTGAAAAAATGAGATATGGTCATTAATTTTTGTACTTACATCCACTAACTATAATTTGATGTTGTGGTACTTATCTGAAAACGTTAAAATTAAATTTCAATCATGAGAATGTATGTGTGTGAGAAAATAAATCATAGCTGTGTTGGTTCCTCACATGAATAATAGCTTAAAATATTTCATATTATTTCATATGGCATTGATGGGTATTTTTCACTTTTGACTTAATGTAATTGTAAACTACAATGACCATGATGCATTGCGCGCCACGCGCGTTGCGCTGTCAACAGAGACGTCAGAGTTGAAAGGTCACAGAGCAGTTAGTGGATGACAGCGAGAGTCAATGAAGGTAAATCAGCTGTTCTGTGATTCCTTGATATATTTTAATATACATTAATCACAGTTATTAGCTCAGACATCATGCAATAAACCGGTGGCGGTTAACTTCTTATATTCTCTCTGTGTGTTACGCAAGCGCTTGTGTAACACAAACATTATTTGTGATCAGCTGACAGCGTCTTTCAACACACCGACTGATGTTATGAATGAAACAGGTTCACTCGTACTTCAGTTACCTTTGTTTTAATGTACAGGGGTGGTGTTTCGTTTAACTCCTTCATAAATGTGATAAATATCGTTATATTTCTTCTGTTATGTAAACCGCTTCATTTATCATTTTTCATAACCATCACACATGGTCAAAAACCAATGACGCCACAACCTTGGTGCCACGCCCCCATACTTTATCAGCCTCAAATTACTCTGTTCAAAGTAATCAACAGTCTTTGTTAGTGATTACTATGTATTATTTTTTAAAATATATCAGTATGTCATTATTTACAAACTGTATGAGAGTGGACAAATATGAGATATTATGAGAAATTAAAATCTAACATTGTTTAGATGATGTTTTGAGTATACTTAATACAGGGGCAGCTGCTGAGTGATGATGTTGATGGATCTCTGTCTTTTTGCAGCTCCTCACATGGCTGTTCGACTGCTGAAGGTATCATCTGTTGCCACTGCAGTGTTTGCATCATCGGGATTCTACTTTTACAATAAAAATGTGGACTTCAATGATCTCAGCATCGTCAGATTTGGGAGGGCAGCTGCAGCGGTAAATGTGATTTTTTTTTTTTTTTCTTTCGTTTAATACTTTGAATTCATTAAACTTTTAATCCCTTTGAAAACACTTCAATGATATTACTTTTATATTAAATAATTTAAATGTAAATTTTATTTTAAATTCTTTTAAACACTCATGTGTTTGAGTCACACAACATTTGAATTGTTTTTTTAAGTAATAAAAAATATCTAAAATAAAATGCAAATGCAGCATATTTTAAACATCTTTTTCTCTGAAATGTACCGTGGTAAAAACATTGTACCTTGGAATGCCATGCTAATTCCATAAGCTAATTGATAGTTTTTTTGTGATCGTTTGAGTTGGTAAATCAAAGTTATGACTTACTGAACTGATCAGTTTGAACTGATTTGAAAAAAAAAAAAAAACCATTTTCATTTCATTTATTACTTTTAATTAATTAATCTTTTTAATACTTATGCATAATTTAAAACAATACTACTTTTATATAAATACACCACCAATAAAACGTTTTTGGACAATAAGATTTTGTAATGTTTTTGTAAAGTCTCTTTTGCTCTCCAATCCTACATTTATTTTATCCAAAATATAGTAAAAATGCGAAATATTTTTACTATTTAAAATAATTTTTTAATTCTAAAATTCCTATTTGAATATATTTTAAAATATAATTTATTCCTGTGATTAAAGCTAAATGTTCATCATCATTACTTCAGTCTTCAGTGTCACATGATTCTTAAACCATTCTAACATGATTTGCTGTTCAAGAAACATTATTTTTTTATTATCAATATTTCAAACAGTTGCATTTTTTTCAGTATTCTTTGACGAATAGAAAGATCCAAAGATCAGCATTTATCTGAAATAAAAAGATTTTGTAACATTATACACTATACCATTCAAAAGCTTGGAGTCAGTATAATTTTACATTTTCTGTTTTTTAAAAGAAATTATAGAAATTAATACTTTTATTTAGCTTTAAATTGATGATTAAATTGATGAAAGTGATGATAAAGACATATATAATACTACACAAGATTTCTATTTCAGGTAAATGCTGTTCTTCTGAACTTTCTATTCATCAAAGAAACCTGGAAAAAATGTTTTCAACATAATAATACTAATAAGAAATGTTTTCAAGCAGCAAATTAGAATATTAGGATGATTTCTAAAGGATCATGTGACTAGAGTAATGATGCTAAAAATTCAGCTTTGAAATCAAAGGAATAAATTACATCTTCATATATATTCAAATAGAAAAAAGTTATTTTAAATAGTAAAAATATTTCAAAATTTTACTGCTTTTGCTATACTCAAATATGCAGGAACGGTGAACAGAATTTGAAAAACAAAAAATCTTACTGTTCACAAACTTTTGACTGGTAGTGTACTTTTAAAAATGATTGCATTTAAATCACAATAAATGAATTATTCAGCAAAAAAATGCATTGCTGTCTGTTCAGTGTGCAGATTTTTATTCACAGTTTTCTTCTTTATCTCTGAAATGAATGTTTTCAGACGGCTGTCATCAGTTACGACTACCTCACCACTCTCAGAGATGTACAGTATGGGACAGAGGAGTACTGGGCTGTCAAATCAAAGGTAAAACTTTTTGTCTTGATGGTGATAGGTTATATCTAGGAATATCTGCTGTGTGTGTGGACATTTTTCTTTCTTACTTCAATTTTTTGGGGTTTCGCAGTTATTTTATAAGAAAGTAGAGTGTAGCCAGAAAATTAGGCGTCCCTGGGCTCTGACATTTTTCTTGAAAATCCTCATTTCAAGAAAGAAATATTGTGGTCTCGTAAAATAGTTTTATAGAGATTGAGCATTTTTTGCCATAGAGTGCACTAAATATGTGCTGCTTATGAACTGCTTGCTACAAAGAGATGCAGAAAAGGCCTAAACACCCATAACTTGCGTTGTTTACAGTGTGCATTTCAGGAATATTTATTGTAGTATTCTGCTCACCCACAAGAATTATTGTTGCATGATTTTTAGTCATAACCTTGCACATACACATCAATTTAAGATTCATGTGTGTTCATGTAATCTTAAATGACATGTAGTTTAATAAGCAATCATTATATTAAATGTCATCTAAGCCAACACATTACTCAAAGTAATATGATGGCATGTAAGTCAATAATCAACATACAACCTCATTATTGATGCATGGATGGGGCTTTCACAACACATCACTGAATTAAAAACATCTTGAAACACCCTAAACAATCTGCTTTGCTGTTTGTAGGATCATAGCTGCAAATGCCAGGCAATAATTCTTGTGCCATTTCCACCCCTGTGTATAAAGGCCATTTGAACAGCTCCGTCAGGTACAGTTAAACAGCTGGCGCAGGGAAAGGTTGCAGTCTCTCACCTGTGTGTGTGAGTCTGAGCGCTGATGGCAGCCGCTGGAGGGAAGCGCTGAACCCTGAAGAGCAGGGTCCGAGCCAGATGCACTCTCTGCCAGGCCCGGGTGCGGAGGATAGGGTGCCGTTCTCTTTTCCCCTTGGGGCCGGCAGTCAAGCCTGGCTACACACGCTGATTAGAATTAATGCAGGCCCCTGATTTAATATAGAGAAGAGATTTGGCTTCTAATTATTCTCCCACTAGGTGATTCAGTTCAGTGGTCTTAGGTTGTTTCAGATCGTTCTTGCTTAGGTTAGTTACTGTTTTTCTGCATTCTGGACAGTTGTACAAATTAACAGTTTTAAGAGTCTTTTAAAGAGTGTACACCTAAACATCTTTGTTTTTTGGTGGATTTTAATCTACTGTGATATTACCAGAGCTGGGTGGTAACCAATTACATGTAATCTGGATTACGTAATCAGATTGCATAAATTAAGTACTTGTATTTAGATTAAATAACATTTAAAAAAATATTCATAATCAGACTACAGTTACTTTTTTATGGATTACATGATTACATATTATTTACACAATAGCAATAAATTATTTAGAATTTATTGATTCTCTCTAATTTCTCTTTTTAATTTTACTTCCTAAAATAGCCTACTGCTTGTATATATTCAGAAAGTGTTCCAGTTTTGTGGACGTTCACACAAAGATCAGTTATTAGTCAAGTGGCGACACAACATCTGACCACTGATTTACAAAAACCATTTCAGGTTTAAGAAGAGTTTCAAAATTGCATAAACTACTGATGAACACATTGATTTTTATTTGCATTATCACTTTGTAGGTTATTTAACCATGTATTTCTATGTCTTTGGAAGGCTTTTGTCTTTCAAATGCATTAAAATGCACAAATTTGCAAACTTTTTTGTCATTTGATCCTCTTTCACCTAATATATTTACTTGAATTAACCCTGAGATTTTAAAATAAATATTTTATCAATTAAGTATAACATTTGCGTTCTCGTTGGTTCTCTGATGGTGGTTACAGTTGAGGTAAAAAAAATTTGCATCCCCTTTTCAGAATCATTAAAAATGTTAATTCTTTTATCAAATGAAGAGGGATCGTACAAAATGTATGTTATTGTTTATTTGGTACTGATCTGAATAAGATATTTCACATAAAAGATGTTTACATAAAGTCCACAACAGAAAATAATAGTTGAATTTATAAAAATGACCCGGTTCAAAAGTTTACATCCCCTTCGTTCTTAATACTCAACTGTATGGTCACATGATATGCAGGTAAACTAAAAAAAAAAAAAAATTGTAAGTTTTATTATTTTAATTGATTTTAAAATGCTTAATTTTCACTTAATATTTCTTTATAATTTAATTAAATATTACCTTTTTATTAAACTCATGAACCCTCTGCAGTTCCTTCACAAACACCAGTTTGGGAAACCTTGACAATATATAATTTAATGCACAACTGGAATATATTTTCTTAATCTTTGTATTTTTATGTTATTTTATTTGTAAGGTACAAACAAGTTAAGTCAAAAGTAATCTAAAAGTAGTCTGATTACATTACCTCAAGTGTGTATTGTAATGGATTACATTACTAACTACATTTTTTTTTTTACAATTTTGTAATCTGTAAGTAATCTACCCAGCTTTTGATAATACCATGCTTTTTTTTTTTGGACATGATACTATGGTAATGCCATGTTGTTCCACACATTTACTATAGCACAGTATTTGGATGTGCAACAGTAAAACCACTGTATATTTTACAGTACTGTGGAGTACCATGACAAAACTGCAGTACTTGAATACTGTAATCATTTAGTACAATAGTATTTTTTTTTCATTAACCTGAAACAAATATGGTACACAATATCACCTCTGAGTATGCACTGTAATAACTGAGATTTTCAGATTATACCAGACATATAGCTTGTTATCTGTATTAATAAATAACAGCTACATTTTAATGCTTGACCTCATAATAGGGTAACTGCATGAAATAGAATCATCAGTGTTTAGTGGATCAAGGTCCTTTGTGTCCAAAATCATGTTCATAATATACTGATTCAAATTATTGGGAACTAGAGAGTGGAATGAGACGTAGTTGTAGTTTGGTATCACCACATTGCACATTTTCATGTCTCAGCTCTAAAATTTGTGAGGGAGGAGGGTTTTTGGGAGGCATTGGATGTTTTGCAGAAGGACAAGCATGTCTCATTGCTCCATGAGAACAGTGCAAGGGATCATGGGGGAGCTCCCAGGTGTTGCGGCTCTGTAATGGCCACAGCGTGTGACTCATGTAATGAGGGGCGTTCCACGCAGTTAACCATGCCTCTGCTCTCTGCAGACCAGACCACCTGGTCTTTGTGCCTACCAAGTGGTTTCCATCTCAGCCATTAAATCACTACTCACTTTTGTGTGACGTAATGATTGCTGAGATTTTAGACAGTCTTACTTTATGTGCTTTATAATAACCATGTCAACATGAATGCTACAGTTTTTAACAGTTTTAATTAATAGATTTATTCAGCAAGGAGACATTAAAATAACCAACACAGCTGTTTTCAACGTTGATAATCATAACATATTCTTTCATAACTAATCATAACTTCTTTAGCATCATATTAGAACAATTTCTGAAGGATAACGTGACAATAAAGCCATCACAAGGACAATTTGAAGATCAGGGTAAATTTAGCTTATTTTGTCTTCTGGGAAACATGCAACTATCTTCTGTAGCCTCTCAAGGATAGTACTAAATGAAAAAAATATGATATTTAGGCAAAATATTTAGGAAAACTGTACCCTCCCCCCCGGCCCTTATTGCACGTTTTTTCCTTCTGGAACATCAATGAGCGTTTGAACCTTGTGTAATAGTTGATAATTGAGTCCCTCAGTTGTCCTCAGTGTGAAACAATCGATCTCAGAATCCAGAAGGGTTCAAATACACAAAAATACTGGAAAACCAAAGATTTTATGGGACCTGAAGGATTTTTCTGAAGAACAGCAGACAGTTTAACTGTTCAGAACAAACAAGGGACTCATAAACAACTATCACTAAACAAAAAAACACAGCTGTGGATCATTCAGGTAACAACACAGTATTGAGAACCAAGGGTATCAATCAAACTTTTGAACCGGGTCATTTTTATAGTGTCAGATATTATTTTCTCTTGTGGACTATATGTAAACATCTTCTGTGTGAAATATCTTATTCAAGTCAGTGCTTAATAAACAAAAACATGCATTTTGTATGATTTTTTAATGATTCTGAAAGGGGGATGTAAACTTTTGACCTCAACTGTAATGTTGTTATTTTTGTTGTTACAAATGTTTTGTCTATTGAGAATTGAATGGGTTATGAAAGATGGTTTTAACTGATTGAAAAATAGGGCTTGATGTCAGCTGAAAGTCATATTAGAGGTTGTTACATTTTGGTCAAGTTTGTTTCTATGCCATGTTAAACAGCTCATTTAACCTGTTCAGTTAAACAGATCATTAAAGTACATCCAAATATGATCAGTCTTGTTTATAATGTTTATATTAGGGCCAGCAATTGATTTTAATTTATTGTGATGGATGATTAAAGCATGGAATAGACAAAAAGTGACTTTAAAATTGAATTTTTAGTTAGATTTATTTTCACATCCTTCAACATAAGTCTATATGCGTCATGCCCATTGAACCCTCAGATTTTTGAGCCAAGGGGATTTTGAATGCACCTTCCAAAAGACAAAAAATAGCTGAATAATATTTTCTATATCTGATACAATCACACCGGCTGATTAGATCGTTCGCGTCATATCATCAGCTGATAAATTCAAATCTGCGTTCGCTTGCTGGCGCTGAGCCAGAGAAAGATGCGTTTTTACAGTGCTGCGCATTATAACCAATCACACGGAAAAAAGTTCACTCAGAGGTTAAAAATGACAGAAATTGTCAGTTTGTTTAGAAAATTACTGATTGTTTTGCTAGATAAGACGCTTCTTCCTAGGCTGGGATCATTTAGAGCCATTTAAATCTGCATTTAAACTACATTTTGGAAGTTCAAACTTGGGGACACCATTGAAGTCCACTATATGGAGAGAAATCCTGAAATGTTTTTGTCAAGAAACATAATTTCTTTTTGACTTAAGAAAGAAAGACATGGACATCTTGAATAATAAGGGGGTGAGTAAATTATCTGTAAATTCTTGTTCTGGAAGTGAACTTCTCCTTTAAAGGTGAGAATCGAGATATTCCATGATATAGTTAATGCTTTTGGGAATGGTTCTAATAAAAAGGAAAAAATAAATAAAACAAAAGTCTATTATGGCTGCTGTGCCACATGATGACCCCCCTCCCAATTCGTGTCCCCTCAAAAATAATAAGTGCATGACGCCCCTGCTCTACAGCAATCAGTTTTGTGTCTTAAAAATGCACTTTGACAGATGTTTTGACCGTTGAGTCCATGAGCTGTTGTCTTCTGCACTGAATATGCCAGTTCTAGAAGCAATTTGGTTTGATATTCAGTCTAAGACCTATATATCTGACAATCCCCTGCCTCTTCTGTCATATAATCTTTGCTGTTGGATATTGCATGATAGATTCGCATGCATTTCCCCCTGTTTCTCCCACTGTGCTGACACATAATTAGCAGTCAAAGGTGGCAAAATGGACTACTTAGAAAGTATTCCTGGGGAGCGAGAAATCACCGGGTCCACAGTTGGTGTTTCTTAAATAGATGCTTTTGGCCCTTTTAACCCACAGCTGATGTCTCCTGATAATGTATTCTATGAATAGTAAGGAAAAACACTTTTTTTCCTGCAATGTCAGTGTGGTTCCGTTGAAAGGAGCCCAGCGGTGAGAGCCAGATGAGAGAGATTACGCCTGTTATCTGCTTTTGGAAAGACCACCGGAGAACATCGGTGTCACCCAAACTCTAGCCTGCAGTGCCTTGTCTGATTTGTCTCACTTTATAATTCATTTTTTAGTTGCAGGTGCTATTGACAGTTTCTTTTTTTTTAATAGTAGGAGTTGGCACTTGTATGTGGTTCATTAAAACTTAATTTAAAACAAATTAAAATGGCATTTGATCATTTGTTTCAGCTCACAAATGTTTTAATGATAGACATAAATCTAGTCAATACATTTTATGTGTGAGTCCATGCTGACGATGAAATCTCTGTGCATTAATGCATATTTTTGTTAGTCTCAAAAAATAGCATATTGCATATGATTTCCTAATTTAATTTAAGAATTGAGCATTTAATATTATTTATATTTAATATTCACAATTCATAATATTTTAAAGATTAACACAATTATGAATTCAATTTTATTATTATTATTTTTTAAATTATTATTAATATTTATGTACACTTTGCAGTTGTAGTTTAAAATGACTACCAGCAGCTGTTATAGCACCTAAACCACAAAAATGAAGGTGAATCTGGAAACCAGAGCCACCTCCCTCCCCTTCTAGTCTCTCAAGAACTATCATGTAGAAACTGCAGGATATCGCAGCGAGACAAGCTGCTCTCCGGCCTGCTTTGATTACGGCACATGGACGCCCGCAGTTTTAGACGACAACACCGGTGGCACGCAGAGCTGTAGCGATGCTGAATAATGCATGCACTCAAAGTTGGAGGGCAGGTGTACCAGGCGCTGCCACTGTCAGGCGGGCATCGGAGCACAAACGGATGTAATCTGTTTTCCCTGGTGCCGAGAGGCTCTGCTGTAAAATGCACTTTTTCTACCCACTGCTCAGAAAATAGTCTAGCTGTATGATCTCCTACCCTGTGTGGGGTCTTCGTTGAGGAGGGGATATGTGTCCTATCGTGGCTGACCGATTACCCTCTGAACAGTCTGAGGAGATGATGTGAATCATTGTGTGAATCTCACAGATTTAAAATGTGTCAGAATCCAAGCTGTAAATGAGTGGTTCTAAACTGGTGTGTCGTGATAAAACTATACTGAAAGCAAAACATAAAATGCAGTTAAAGAATTAGTTCTCACAATAATTAAAATTTCCTGATAATTTAATCACCTCTGTGTCATCCAAGATGCTCATGTCTTTCTTTCTTAAGTCGATAAGAAATCAAGGTTTTTGAGGAAAACATTCCAGGATTTTTCTCCTTTAGTGGACTTCAATGGTGGCCAACGGGTTGAAGGTCCAAACTGCAGTTTCAGTGCAGCTTCAAAGTGCTCTGCATGATCCCAGCTGAGGAATAAGGGTCTAATGTAGTGAAACTTTTCTAAAATCAACAAAAAAAATCGTATACTATTTAACCACAAATGCTTGTCTTGCACTAGCTCTGCATCCACGACTTCACGCACTACGTGGTTACATTGGTAAGGTCACGCATGACTGCCTACGTGTAAATACAGAGACAGTTTTTACAAAGCGAATGTGCAAAGAAAGTCAAACAGCCTTTACCAAAAAAAGGTAAAACAAGGATTCAATAATTTTGAAGTTGGAGGAGAAAATGAGATGGAGTTTTTCGTCCTACCCTACTTTTTTTAACCGAAGTACACATACGAAAAACTAACCATTTTTATTTAGTCTTTTGACTAAAATGGCATTTAGTTTGAGTCATATTTTAGTTATTAATTTCTGTAAATAAAATTACATTATTCTGTATTAGGTCTACTAAAGTGATTCAGTCAAGAGTGATTTTGTGTGTTTCTTTTGTGCTTGATTAACATCAATGACCTGGACAATAGCAACTAAATTAGGCTGCTTAGGGTGCAATTTACTGATACACGTACGATATTCTCCCAACTGTTTGCGTTCACTTAAGACTTGATCAACTGTGTTTACATGAATACTCTTCAAAACAGACAATTCAACATAATTTTGTGTGTTTTTCTCCATTCATGTTACGCGAAAGAGTGCTGTGCGAAACGTGCTTTTGGTGTGTGCGCTCAGAAAACCGAATTTAGTTCTCGTTTTTATTCATTGACGAAAATGTCAATAGATTTTCGTCATAGTTTTTGTCATTCAAAGTGAGTTTTAGGGGTCGTTTACATGACGTTTTCAAACTTTTTATGCGTTCTGCCTGTTAGTTTACACGACAACAGCATTTTGGGGATTGAAAATGCATAATTTTGAAAACGAGTTTCAAAGCGCAAGTTATCATTTCCGTGTAAACAACCAATATGGGAGCCTTTGAAAATGGTGACTTAATGCACGTACGTAGTACAGGTTAGGTATGTAGACATGTGCGATACGTGTCGATTTTTAAAGGCAAGCGTGAACAAACAGCTCGCCAACTTCTGGTCTGGCATACGTGATACAGCGTTTTTGGCAGGTATGTTTTCACAGATGTGTGTAAATGTGAATCCTTTTGAAAACGTTGTGTATGTTTTTTAAAACGCAAGGGAAAAACGTTTCAGTTTTTGACTACATTGTTGTTATGTAACGTAGCCTTGGTTTGTTATAGTCTCATTTTCGTTGGTGAAAAAACTTGTTGACAAAAATCATGATGAAAATTATGACTCTGTTGTCCCCTGGCTGAGGTACTATGGCTTGGTTTATTCCAGTTGAACTCAATTTTGTTTTGTTTTTTTGTGGTCTATTTGGCAAAAGCCAGATTTTCGTCCTTAACCTGCTGTAAAGGTATCCGAGGCTGTTTACAGTCAACTGTGCGATTTTTCACTTATTTAGGGATGACTGAGCATCATCCTCTCTTCCCCAGGGAGTTTGTCTGAGCAATGATGATATGAAGTCACTGTTTGTTTACAGGTTAATTTTCTGATGTTGGTATTTTGTTTGCCTATGTGCGTTTTTGCATTTTTGGCTTGTATGTTTGTTTGTGTGTGTATAAGTGCGATAGTTTGCAGAGGTCTCAGCGTCCTTGACCAGCCCTCACAGAGCATTTGCACAGCAGATTAGACTTCGGCGAGGGCTTATTCCACACGACTTCCCCCAGAGAAGCCGGAACGTCCTCCTCATGACCCTCCTGCTGAAGCGGAGCGCTACCGGGGTCTGAGAAACTGATTACAGGGTTAGAGCAGCTATAGCTCACGGAAGCAGAAAGGACATCAGTAGAGATTTTCTTTCATTGTCATCATGTTAGCTTTGCTGAAGACTATATTAATAAGGTTACTGCAACAGTTTGTTCTCAAACCTGATCTCCAGCTGGTCCCGGGGATCCAGTTTCTCACAAAAAGGAGGGTCGGATTCTGTGATCTTTATTTGAACATTCAAAACACCTCCGAAGTGGCACCCCATTGATGTAGCTGCGCTGTAGCCAAGACTTCCTGATTCTGGAGAGCAACAGGAAAGAGGATTGACCGTAATCTGATTGTGGGAAAAATGGAATTTGGATTGAGTTTGCCTCGGCTCATTCTTTTAAGGGAAAACACTCGCACTTCTTTTCACTTTCACTCTAGAACGGGTACCTTCCTCCTTGTCTAAATGATTAATCTGTTCCTCGCACAGGTTGTTGTTCCAAGTAAGTCAGCATCTTGGCTTGTAGTATTGGAGAGAAAAACAAGCCTGGAGTGTTTGTTGGCAGAGACCTTCACAAAATCAGAAACAGCCACTCTAACAGAATGCGGCAGAGGTGCTGTAATAATAATGTTTTTCATCTCCTGAAGGAGTGAACTGTTTACTGCGAGTCCATAAATGTGATTCTTGTGCCTCAATATAACCAAACAGTTTCATTGCGATGTGTGCGTCTGGGCTCGCGGCGTTATTGACCAGGCCACCTGTTACACCAGATTCTAACCCATAAGTCTCTTCTCCGCCACCAACTTAGACTACCATGTTAATTGCGATGATGTAATAGATCACAGGCGTGTAAGAAAGCACCTATCATACGGGGGCCGGTAATGAAATGCTGGTCGTATCACTGGATGATTAATGTGCAGGTGCTCGCTGAAGGTCATTTCAGATTTTTGCCTTCGGATTATCATTAGCTCAGGCGTGTTCTTAGACGTCTAATTCATCATCGTTTTTTTAGGTTGCACCGATACTGTATTTTCATTGCAGCTAGGAAGATGGGCTGCTACGGACATGCAAATGAGCCAGGGTTTGGAGTTAGCATAAAATTGATTTTGTGAACACCGTTGGTTTTGATTTTCTCTATGATTTAGCTTGAAATTGCGGCGTGCGGTTCCATCGACTTGGTTAGCTGTTATTAAAGGTCACTTGAGGATGGAAAGACCCCTTTTCGTGCTTGATGCATTAAAGTAATAAAGCGGTGGCATCTTCTGCTTGTTGCAAACATCTGCATTACACTCAAAAACAAAACACACTTTTCATTTTATTTTAAAAAATAATTTTCATTTAACACCATTGTGTTAGGCTTCCCAATTAAACAATTGCATTGTGTGTTTTTTTTAGTTATATTTTTGGGCTTTTTGTATCTTTAATGGACAGGACAGTAGAGAGATGACAGGAAGCTACTGGGTGGAGAGAGGGGAGCGGGATCGGCAAAGGACCTCGAGATGGGATTCGAACTCGGGTCGCCACATGTGCAGTTGTGCTATATGTCGACACACTAACCACAAGGCTGTTGGCACCGATTCATTGTATTAAACTGACTTGAAACAGTTGCATTTTGGTTCAACTCAATATTTTCATTTTGAAATAACATGTTTTAAGTAGGCCAAAAAAATAACATTTGATGCTTGTTCAATTTACTTAAGTAAATTAAGTTAATCCAACACAATTTTTACAATCACTTTACTTAATTCATTTGAGTTGAGAGTACATAAATTATTTTACTTGTGTAACTAGGAAGTGGTTTTCCCCTTCCCATCATGTTTTGCACAGGGCTGGATAAGGAGACTAAATGTTGAAATAAAATGTTATTTTATGCATTTTTTAATTAAGATGATAAAATTGGGAGACTTGTTAATGTTTAATGTTCTTTTATGTTTGTATTTAAAACAGTTTCTGGTATGTTCGTGTTTTGGTGGGTTACCATTGTGGTGAAGTGTAGAGCATGTGCTTGGGTTTTGGACCTGCTAACATGAGTTAAAGTTGTTTTAATAATAATAAATAAACAACTACTTTGGGCATGCCATTGATGTAACAAAACCATCTTATGGCTATTGCACACAAGTTGGTTAATGCCTAAAGTTAAGTTAGGGCCCTGTGATTGCCGTGATGCGGAAAAAGCGGACGGAATTGCGGAATCCAGTCATAAAAATGTAATACTGAATACTGAATAACGCGGAATGTCACAGAATTTGTCAAAGTTTGAATTAATTAATCAAAAGTAGCTCATTACACTTAAATCAAACCGCAATATGGACTAGTATCTGTAAATATTACCCTGCAAAAATACCATTTAAATGTGTGATTTCACGGTGATTTCAGCATTTGACCGTTCCATTTTAGGAAAACCAGCATCATATCACTACTACTACTACTACTAAAATGAAACAAACATTATTTTTTAGGAAATAATCACACAACATTTCTTCCATGTTTTAATTTTAATAGTAAATTCCCCTTTGTTTGCAGAAAAAAAAAAGTTTGCTTAATTTTCAATAATTAAAAGATAAATGAAATAATGTTTTATGCCTTCATTTGATAACCAGAACATTTGAATAAATGATGTATGCATTCAAATAATTAGACATGCTAAAACACATAATTTGATAATAATAAAACATGGTGAAAAGATATAACATTTTTTGTCGTTTTTGTTAAACCTTTATTAAATTTATGTGAAATTGTATACATTTCATGATTTTAATTAATTAGATATGCTCTTTGATTAATAAATTTAATTTACCATTAAAAAGGAGTTGAGAAAAATTAAAATGGAAAAAAACAGAATTTGTAAAAAAAAATTAAATAAAACGGAATTTGGGGAAAAAATAAAACGGATTTCATAGGGCCCTAGTTAAGTAAATTGAATGTATAATGTTTTTGAGCCTAGTTATTTGTTTTCCAGTTAAATGTTTTAGTTTGAGTTCAACAAGCATAAAACAATCACTTCATAAACATAAATTTCATTTAAAATATATATGATCAAATTGAGTTGGCCCAACTTAATTATATTTAATTGCATGAATTAGTTTTTTAATGAGTTGGGGTTACACATATTTATTGGATGGAAATCCTGCCCAATCAATTAAATTGAGTTCATCCAATGAGTTATTTTTTTTTTTTTGAGCGTAGAGGATGGGTGTATTAAACAATTTTCGAAAGTATCTTGCAAAGTGCAACAGGTGCCATTCATCATCTCCAGATTTGAACTAATGAAATGACTTTTGGGAAATAGCGAGAAAATGAAGGACGCAGAAGTGGTTTGCACACATGGAGGAACAATGCTGTGCTCATCAGTTCACAGGTTTGCTGCAGCCGGGAAAACTGAACATATGGATGAGCCATATACTCATTTCCCTAGCTCTGAGTGAAAACCCCAGGTTGCTGTTTCTGTTCGGAACTTCATTTCTGTCCTTATGAAAGTTGGAAGGACTGGGAAGTTTGTAAATTGCTGACTGGAATAAATGTACTGTGGATTCAGTTGTTAACACTGTGTTATCACCTTGCTTTAACCTTCAAATGTAAGATGTTGAAGAAATATAATGTGGAGCTGTAGTCTAGAAATTCTGCTGGAGATTTATTTTGAATCCAACCTGCATTGTGTTCCAGTCCTGTGTCTTTTCTCTGTCTCTGGGATCATCATCATTTTCTGTCCTCTAGCTATAGTAACAGTTGGTTCCAGAAATAAAAGTCCCATTCATTTTCATCTTAGAGAAATTGATATTTAGCAATAATTTTTAAAAGCCATGAGCAATCCACCGATGAGAGACGTCTGTTATGACATAGTAAAGTCTCTACACTCAAATTCATGTATTTTATTATTTTATATTCGTAATGGTTTACAAAGTGTAGTTTTATATTTTAATTTTTGGTTTTAATGTTTTAATATATGTAAAATATAAAATGAATATATATGGGGACTTCTGATACTTTTTTCGGGATTCGTGCTAAAAAGTTAAGTGTTTATTCAAAATAGAAATTTTGTGTTACATTGCACATTGCTATTCAAAAGTTTGGGGTCAGAAACTTTTTATCTTTTTTTCTTTAAAGAAATTAATACTTTTATTCGGCAAGGATGTGTTAAATGGATATTGAAAGTGATAGTAAAGACCTTATATTGTTAGAAAATATTTCTATTTTGAATAAATGCTGTTCAGGTTGCAAGAAAACTGTTTCCAACATTGATTATAAATCAGCATATTGGAATGATTTCTGAAGAATCATGTGACACCGAAGACTGAGTTTGCAATAATGTTTGTATGGTGCAATAATATTTCACAGTATTACTGTTTTCTTCTGTATTTTTGATCAAATAAATACAGCCTTGATGAGCATAAAAGACTCTGAATCTGAATTTTACTGATCCCAAACTTTTGAACAACATACTACCAGTCAAAAGTTTTTGAACAGTAAGATTTTTAATGTTTTTTTTTTTTTTAAAAAAAAGCCTGCATTTATTTGATCCAAAGTACAACAAAAAAGTACAATATTGAAATATTTTTACAATTTAAAATAACTGTTAACTGTATTCCTGTGATTTAAAAGCTGAATTTTTAGCGTCATTACTCCAGTCACATGATCATTCAGAAATCATTCTAATATTCTGATTGGCTGCTCAAAAAACATTTAATATTATTATGTTGAAAAGAGCTCAGTAATATTTTTCAAGGTTTCTTTGATAAATAGAAATAATTTATCTCAAATAGAAATCTTTTGTAACATTATAAATGTCTTTATCATCACTTTTGATCAATTTAAAGCATCCTTACTAAATGAAAGTAATAATTTCTATAATTTATTTAACAAAAAAAACAAAAAAGTGAATGTGTTTTTAATGGTATAGTGTATAATGGTACAAAAGCTTTTTATTTCAGATAAATGGTTATCTTTGGATCTTTCTGTTCATCAAAGAATCCTGAAAAAATATTGATTAATAATAATAATAATAATAAATGTTTCTTTAACAGCAAATCAGCATATTATAATGATTTCTGAAGGATCATGTGACACTGAACACTGAAGTAATGATGTTAAAAATGTATCTTTGATCACAGGAATATATTACATTTTTAAATAATAATATTAAAAATATTTCACAATATTACTGCTTTGCTGTATTTTGGATCAAATAAATGCATGCTTGGTGAGCAGAAAAAAATTCTTTAAAGGGGTCATCGGATGCCCATTTTCCGGAAGTTGATATTATTCCTTAGGGTCTTAATGAAAAGTCTATAATATACTTTGGTTAAAAATTGTCAATGGTAGTGTAAAATGCCATTTTTACCTTGTCAAAATGAGCTCTGCAAAAATCATCCCATTCTGATGGATTGCTCCTTTAAATGCAAATGAGCTCTGCTTGCCCCGCCCCTCTCTTCTCTCTGTGGAGTCAGGAGCAGTGCTCGGAGAGATTGTTTACTTTAGCCGCATTTAGCGCATTTAGCTGCGAAAGTTGCTAACTAGCAGGTTATTAAGAAAGGTGATTGCAGTAATTCGTTAAAAAAACGAATTGAAGCTGGATCACGAATGATTTGCGCGAACATAGACACGTTTATGTAGTTCGGGAGGTGCATTCCCTTCACAAACAAACGTAATCCACTGCATCTTCAGCGGCTCAAGTGTCTGGAGTAAAGGACGACCACTATGTTCATTATTACATCCAGCAACACAACACCTCAATTGCTCAATCGGAGGTATTCTTGTCTAACTTACATCCCTGCTCCGGCATCGAAACAATGGAGGTCAGACTGTTACAGCTGATGTAGAGCGGATATGAGGTAAGACGCTGAGAATGGCTCGATTTGAAAAAGGGGATATTATTTTTACAGATTAATTAAAAACCACTGCATAGATTTTTGTAATTATAGGGTAGATGAGTACATACACTGCCAACACACATTAATGTTCAAACAACATGTAAAAGTGAACTTTGCATCCGATGACCCCTTTAAAAAAACATTAAAAATCTTTTTACTGGTAGTGTATAAATACAGTAGATACACATAATCTAGATCATTTAGATAATATTGAAGTATAGGTAATTTTATATTTTATCATTTTTTATTTGAATGCACCATTTACAATGGTGTTTTGTATTTTATTCTGTTATAAAAGACATTAAATACAGTCTTGTATTTTTTTTCTTTTTTTGTGCTTCCAATCAAAGTTTGTGATGATGTGAGTCATCTCGTTTTTTTCCTTCTTTTTTGTTCCTTTTTCAGTTGATCGGTTAATGGATTGTATTTATTCATTTACTTTGAAGAATGCCTGTGTTGAATATTAATGAAAAAAATGCTGAAAAGTGACTTGGGGAAAAAAAAATTGTCTCTTTCTCATCTCTCCAGAGGCTAAAGCCAAAGAAAAGGATCAGTTGAAGAAAGAAAAGAAAGTCATATGTGCTGAACACCTTTGGTGTGGTGGAATACTGGCTTCTCTGCTGGCTAGTATAAAAGATCAAACGTTTTCCAGTTACGTAACAATGCTAGGCTAAAATCAAAGCCACGTCGTTTGAAATGTAAATTAGCCTGTGAATTACAAGTTTCCGTTTGCTTTAAAGCAAGATGTATTTGGCGTACAAAGTGTGTTTCCCTGAAGCTTAATACCTATAAGCTAATAAAAAAGCACTTAGCTCTGCACATATATGCTTGGGTGTTAGCACACCTCATGTTTTCCAGAGATAATTGTTCTGCTAACTCTGCTGACTGAGATAGAACAGGACACGGCAGACAGGAAAACATAAAGGCTAATGCGACGCTTATCGTGGCATGATTATGCAATCCTAAACACTTTCCCAGTCTGAGGGACTGCTGCTAAGGGAATTGAGTCTCCTTAGCTATTAGCATATCATTAAAGGGAATGTGAGCAGCTGATTTGGAAATTAAATGTAGCTTACTTAGCCCTAATGAATAATGCATATCAGATCGTCGTGGACATGCTGACAAGTGCAGGCGTTATAGGAGGAGACATGGGAGGGGTTGCAATGTCAGAGAGGACGGACTAAAGGAACTGAATGAAAGGCTTGGTTAACTATTCGATTCCGCTTTTACGACCACATCTTTAGCCGGCTGAAATAAAAGAGAAGCCAGTCGTTTCAAAAGCTTTATGACTTGGAAAGTTGATTTTAGGAGCGTAACAGTTGGAGGATGGTGTGGCAGAGTGAACCCTGAATAGAACCTGAATAGTAACCAAAGGTTTACTGGTTTGAACATCCATGAAAAGGGCTCGATTGATTGATTCACTCACTCACTCTATTCATTCATTCATTCATTCATTCATTTTTTCTAAAATTCTGTGTTTTCCTGTATTCAGTTTTAATAGGTGAATTAAATTTTAATTCAAATAAGTGTTTAAACAGTTGAATTCATAACTTTAACAATTTAGTAATTTATTATTTTATTTATAACGATTTTAGTGCTTTATGAAATATTAGTTTTTTGTTTCTAGTTTCCGTTTTAGTTTTTCTGCATTCTGTCTTTTATAGTTTAATATAATGGCAAATAATGAATGAATTAGACTTTAATCTGTTCAAAAGTAATTAATCTTTTAAAATGCTATCTAATGAAATTTGAACAATTTCTGTTTTTTTTTTGGCAAACAGTGCTACACAACAAAAGTTTAAATTAAAACATGGTTAAAAATTAATTGATATTGGTTATTTTTTTCCTAATTTCCTTTTTTTTTTTTTTCCTGTGTGTGTGTTTTTCATTTGAATTTTTCTAGGTTGAATTAAAAATATATTAATCAGTCTAATTACCAAATTCAACAGCAATTTATTATGTTTAACAAAAATTACAATTTTAAGGCCCTATAAAATGTGCTTCATTTTTTTTTTTCTGAAATTCAGTTCTATTTTTACCAAATTCTGTGTTTTCCATTTATTTTCTGGATTCCATTTTAATAGTTTCTTTAAAGTTTAAAAATCAAAAGAGTCTCTAATTAATTTATTTTATTAAAAAATAATTGTATTTCTTTTTATTATTATTTTATTTTATTTCTTTTTTTTTCAGAAATACTGTTGTGTATTTACATTTTTCTGGTTAATAAATTCTGGTAAATAACTTCTCTGGTAAATATTCCTCAAAGAATAATGTTTTAGTAATAATTCTATTAGTAGTAGTACTACTATTACATTAAGTAATATATTTCTTCGAACTTTTATTTTGATGGGTTGCTGTGAAGATGTTTAAGTTTCTGTTTGTATGATATTACAGTAGTTCTTTCTCAAAAGAAACAGTAAAATGCTCATAAAATGATGCTCAGAGCAGTTCTAGAAATTATGTTATCATGTACTCATGCATTGAGGCGGCAGAGGCTGAAAACATGACAAGCGTCATGAAAATGAAACCGCGTATCTGCATATTCATAGACACTGTCCATATCGCATTTTAATTTAAGTGTACTTAACTACTTTTATTTGTCCAAAATTTGGCAGTTCTGTGACTCTCCCTATTATACTGTAAATTCCATTTTGGAATAGACTGGATTCTATGATTCTGTGATTCTGTCTGTGTTTTCTGCTTCACGGAAATCTTAGGGCCCTATGTACAATATTTCACATAAGTTCACATGGAGTGTCATAGTGAGACGCTGATGCTGAAAACACCATAAGCGTCACACATGCTTGAGTTTGTGTAATAGACAAAACTGTGCCAATCATTCACACAGAGACGCATAAAACATGCACACTAGATTTCATTTTTATAACTGCATTCTGGGATTCCATCGGTGTTTTCTGCATTGCAGAAATCATAGGCCCTTACCTGAACCATTATCATTGTGTTCTGTAAGGCACTTAATCCCAGGTTGCTTCAAGGGGAAATGTTACTTTGGATAAAGGTGTGTGCTAAATGGCTTCCTACTTACTTGGAGTTGCATACTGGATATGTTGTACTTGTGAAGGAAAAAGCTGAAATTTCTATCCGTTTTCCCCAATGTCACTCAACTCTAAGTGGAGCAAATCAAACGGCAAACTAAAATGGCTTCATCAAAGAAGACAAAGTGTGGAAAAATACAAAACAACAGCCAGAGCGCCAGATGTAGGCTGGGAAAAGCAGAATCAGTTGTAATGGGGCACCAAATGCGCTGTCAATAAAAGGGAGTGAACACCAGATGGACACTCATGTGAAAATAGCTGCACTTTGAGTAAGACTGAGTCAAAGTGCTGTGAGTTTTATTTATTTTTAAATTCTTACTCCAAATTTCACGTCACAAGCCCACAGATTTCATGCGTGTTTATTTCCCCCAGGCTACATCATGACTAATTAATGAGCAGAACAATATAACACTTGCAAATTAATGCTTTCTATTTTAATTCTTCCCTTCAAAACACCCCAGTTCCAGTGGAATCATAACAAATATATTTCACCTTAACCCTGCTGTCTACAGCCACAGGGTAAGAGCTTATCCAGTCTTACGTTGGCCATGTTTCATGTTCCAGCAACCAATTAGCTTCCACTTTGCCTGTTAGTTGTAAACAACATTATCTAAATCTGTTCTGAGAAGTCTGTCAAGGTTGTGTAAGTTCCTGTTTATGCTGTACAGGTACTTCATCTGCAAGACATGGTGTTTTGTGCTCTGTATGCTTTTTTTTATTGGATTGTGAGCATGACGTCTTGTACTTATGGATGAACTTATGATCTTCTAACTTTATAGCTTTTAAAGGGATAGTTCACCCAAAAATGAAAATTCTCGGATTAATTATTCTCATGATGTTCCAAACCCTAAGACGTTTGTTCATCTTTGGAACACAAAAGTTTTTTTTTTTATTTCAAGAGCTTTTTGACCTTGCGTAGACAGCAACACAACTACCACGTTCAAGGCCCAGAAAGGTAGTAAGGACGTCATTAAAATAGTCCATTTGACATCCGTTGTTCAGCCTTAATTTTATGAAGCTATGGGAATACTTTACTGCACAAAGTAAATAAAAATAATGACTTTTTCTTCCATTTCAGTCTACAACGTGTGTGTTCTTATGAATGCGTATTTTAGACTGACACGGAATAAAATAAATGGTTGAATAAAGTCGTTATTTTTGTTTTCTTTGCACACAAAAAGTATTCTCGTAGCTTCATATCATTGCATTTGAACCACTGATGTCACATGGACTATTTTAACAATGTCCCTACTACCTTTCTGGATTTGAATGTGGTAATTGTGTTGCTGTCTATGCAGGGTCAGAAAGCTCTTGGATTTCATCAAAAATATCCTAATTTGTGTTCAGAAGATGAACATGTAACACAACATTATTTATAGCAGAGCAAGCTGAGATAAAACACTTAAGGGGTTGAGAAGTCTGATTCATTTTAACAAGTCGGTTTGTTTACATGGTTCATGTAATTAATTAACTGGTAAAACATGCACCAAAAAAGCTGTACCATGATATGTTTTCTGTATCATCCACCCCTAAATTTAAATCTTAAACAAATTTATATATGAGTGTTTTTTTAATTTTATTTGAATGCTGTGTTTAATTTTTAAACTAGGTAAACTCTCCAATTGCATAATTTAATTTTATATCTATATTCCTTGGGAATTGAACCCACAACATTGGCATTGTTAGAGCCATGCTTTAGGGTTTGATTCTTTAGGGTCTTCATGAAATGTCTGTAACATACTTTGGTTAAAATTCCTCAATAGTCATGTAAAACAACACCCTTTTTACCTCGTCAATACAGCTCTGTTCACAGTGACCTGTTTCGGGTGCATTTCTCTTTAAATGCCAATGAGCTCTGCTCACCCCACCCGATTTACAAATAATCAATAAAAAATATTGAAACAAATATGTGTGAGAGGTGCAGCTGAATCACGATCTGTGGGTACTGATCCATCCATGAGTTTTAACTTTTTAGCATAAACCTGCCTTGAATTGTCCCTTGTTTAGAAAGCAGTCTGGAGTAAAATGATTTGCACAGATATTAACAAATTTAGGTTTATTCGGTGGCGCATTACCATCGAAAACAAAACTAATCTACTGTGTTCTCAGTGGCTCTGTTGTCAGGAGAAAATGAAGACACCTGCATTGCTTACG
The DNA here is from genome assembly GCA_012976165.1 of Labeo catla. NCBI lineage: Eukaryota > Metazoa > Chordata > Actinopteri > Cypriniformes > Cyprinidae > Labeo > Labeo catla. Next base: position 648,811 of record VONZ01000006.1, on the reverse strand, counting down.
AGTAGTGATCGACTGATTGATTTTTTTTTTTTTTTATAACTGATACCGATAAAGAGTGAAGAATAGCTCTCTGGATAATGTTAATTCACTAAATAATATTCTCTGAAATACTGGAATATAATAAACAAAGCGTCGTATTTTATTGCATATCTAAACTGGTATGTTATATCAGAATCAGTAATATTTTGTCGTTCTAGATTCTGACACACAGAACTATACTTAATCTGCGATCGCTCGCGGAGATAATAAATAATCAATTTCCATAGAGTTGTATATTTTTAGATGTGTATTAGCGAAACAATGGTTATATAGTAAATGTTAATATAATTTAGGGTGTTTTAAACAAGTCAGTCTTGTTAAAAGTTACATGTGGTGGCTGTGCTTGAACATTTCCTGAGCATCAACCCGGTGAGTGAACAACAAAATGAAAGCGACTTCACAATATTAATGATATACACAACAGAGAGAATTAAATTAAGCGCTTTTATTTCCAACATGCGCTTATTCATGGCTGTATTATTTAATTCAGGCAAATTTACGTGTTTATTAGGACGGATTATCTTACGTGTCTCTGTGAGTTTGTCTATTTCTTAGATCCAAAGCTGCATAAACTAGCTACATATCAGGCATTTATGTAACACATCTAATATGTGCATTAATGGCTGCTTGTTAAATAAAGTTTACTAATTACAGCTAAGCAAGTGCTTTACCTATGCATGCCGTTGTTGTTGTCTCGTCTCCCCTCAGACGAGCTAAAATGGCGATCCTGCCGGTAATTCTCAAAACACCCAGAAGATGGCGGCGTTTATCGATGAATCTGATATTACAAAACTGATAACCGATTATAGTAAAATGCTTAAATATCGGTAAATCGATATATCGGTCGAACTCTACGAGACATTGTTGTCGCTACAGTTGCTCGAAATGGCGGACAGCATACAGCTGGCTGAGGGTGGAAATATGCTAATACGGGACAATCTGTCAGCAGTCATGGGTGGGGCCTGAGCAATATGACATCATACTGCTCAGAAAATCAAAATGGCTTGATAATTGAGACGTTTAGGTTTTTTGGAGTTTAAAAAAAAAGGAGTGAATGGATATTTTTCCTATTTAAAACTTGACTCTTCTGTAGTTACATGGTGTACAAAGACTGAAAGTTGCGAAAAGGTATGGGCAAAAAGTTGCGATTTTCTAGGCTGATATGTCTAGGAACTATACTCTCATTCCGGCGTAATTATCAAGGAACTTTGCTGCCGTACTATGGGTGCAGCAGCGCCTGAAAGTAAACGGCACTAAGTTTGTGTAGATGCAGAGTTAATATCATTGCGCCTGCTGCACCCATGGTACGGCAACAAAGTTCCTTGATTATTACGCCGAAATGAGAGTATAATTCCTAGCCATATCGACCTAGAAAATCGCAACTTTTCATTTTTCATCCGTCTTTGTATACAATGTAACTACAGAGGAGTCAAGTTTTAAATAGGAAAAATATCAAAACTCTTTGGTCATTTTTGAGCGAGATGCTAACGGTCTAATCAGATTCAATGATCTGTGCTACCGCCAGACCCGGAGATCGGCTGAATGAATTCGAAAATGGTAAAACTCAATCTGTAGGCCTTTGGCACAAAATTTGGAGTAAGAATTTAAAAGTAAAATCACAGCACTCACAGCCTTGTTATGTGGGTTCACTGTTTTGTTAGTCGCTTGTAGTGAAGCTTTTTTCAGCTTGACTAGTTGAACTGCATCAAATTATTAGCAGCTTCACAGCAGTTGCCCTAACACTGACCATGCCAGCTTTGCCTAAGCCATATCTTCGTAGACTTCAGATGGGTTTTGCCGGTCAGGAACGCTCCCTGGGTCGATGGAGTAACTGCGTGGAACGATCTGCCTAGATTACCATTATGGGCACATGGTAACAAATTGGCGTCCTTGTACTTTGTGACAAGCATGAGATTCAGGCAGATGATGTGTTCAATAGCGCTACAAATGATCTAGCCGGGTATCAGATAATGTGGGAGCTGATGGCTGCTGCCGGGGGGAGAGCGGTGCATTTCATTATGACTACGCCGCCATCAGATGCTGATTCACTGTCAGGAAATGGTGGAGAGCGTGCCAAAAGTCACACAGATGTTGCATTGTACTCATCTTTTCAAAATGAATCCAGCGAGAAGGCGCCGAGAGAATGTGTCCATGGTTTGAGGACAAACAGTGTTGATTTTAGGAGTTTCTCAGCTGTGCCATTAAGGGTGAAGGAATTGTAAACATATTTAAGGCTGTATTCACATCGCTTGAATTCACATTACATCTGAAACGTGCAAATGCATCCGCTGAGGATTCGATGAATAGAGAGCTTACGGGATCTCAGAGTTAACTTTATGAAGTTGCATACATACATATAATATATATATATATATATATACATATATTATATACATATACATGCATACATACATACATACATATACATATATACATACACATATATATAGATATAGATATAGATACATAGATACATAGATATAATATTGCTTTTCGGTGTGTAATGTTCACTATTGTGTGTTATGAATGCATAAAGAGCACAAATTCAGTGTATAGAGGCATAAACTGCGATGCTGAAACATGTTAGTCTACCTTCTTATTTAATCAGTTAATTTTGCATGGTTATCTATGTTTAGAGTTATTTATTTTAGGCCTTTTTTGAATTTGGGAGGCATTTAAAATGTGTATTTGTTGTTGTGTAATTTGGATTGTAATTCACATTGCATGCACTAGATGGCAGCACTGGCTAAAGGCGCTCTGCTGTCTCATTGGCGTGTGGAGTTTGTCTTTGCTATGTGAGTATGTTGAAAGTGTGAAAAGAACAAACACTTCTGAGGGGCATATGTAAATATGGGTATACATAACTTAAGTCCTTCAAGGCTTTCTCGCAGTGGCATTCTGGGTAAAAAAAAAAAAGTTGGAAATCCTTCCGGGAATATGATGGGAGAAATTGAGGCGTTTAACATTTTCATTCAATCACGGCCAGAGTCTGTAGGAATGCTGACAGCCCCAATTCATGCAGCCCACATAAATACTTAATTTTTCTGTCATGTTCACTATGCTGTCAGTCTAAGCTTGAGGTTTGGCAGCGTGCTGTGGAAACACAACTGCTGCGGAAAGCTGTAGCCCTCCCAACACAGAGCTTAAAGTGCATCTCATAATCAATATTTAATTGTTTTTATTAGCCTTCATACACTCAATAAACCACCATTAATTAATATGTACTCTGTTAATTTCGCCTAATTCCATTCTTGTGCCTTTTGCATTTTAAGCATGAATATTGTCTGGACGATGTTGAGTGTGTCTCAGCTCTCAGGACAGTATATAAGCACTGGGTGGGATATTGACCATATAATTATAGTCATAGGCAGTTGTTAGAGAAGGTGCCATATTTAATCTGGTGTGAATAAAAATGAGGCTGTGAAGGGTAGAAATAGCATCTGTTCAATGTAAAATTGTTGTATGATTATCCAGGTGAAAAAAATTTTCATGAAATAAGTTCACATATTGATTTTGTAAATTGTAAATGAAATCGTTCTTAGGTACACTTTCGCATTCAATAGAAAGAGGACAGTTTACGCACGAATACGTTCATGTGTGAATTATTTTCACAGATTCTGTTCGTTTTTAGTAAATAGACCCGTGTAGGTTCAAACCTCGTAAAAATAATATTTTTAATTAAAAAATATATAAAATAAATAATCAAAATAAAGTGTGTGTGTGTATATACATACATATAATAAACTAATATAATAAAATAAGTGGATATACATAGAAAGATATATATTTTTATATAAATAAATATTTATAAATATATTCATATATTCATATATTTATATATTAAACAAAATCAAAATCAAAATATAGAAATATATATTTGTAAATAAATAAACAAAAATAAAGAAATAAAATGTATAATAAATATTTTATTTTTAAAAATATAAAATAATAATTAATAAAATAATATCTTTCTTGGACTTTAGCTGGTTTTGCATCTGAACTCTTCATATATGCAACTTCATAAACTTATCCCTATATATATATTATATTTTATATTTATATTTATATTTATATATGCTTTTCGGTGTATAATGTTCACTATTGTGTGTTATGAATGCATAAAGAGCATAAATAAAATATATAATAAATATTTTATTTTATTTTTAAAAATCTAAAAGAATAATTAATGAAATAATATCGTATATGTATGAATGTATATATTTATAAGTAAAGAAATAAACAAGCAAACATCAAAATAAAAATATAGAAATATATATAGTTATACATAAAAACATAAATAAATATCAAATAAACCAAATAAATATATATAAAATAATATATATATATATATATATATATATATATATAATTAATCAAAATAAAAATATAAAGATACATATTTATAAATAAATAAACAACAAAATAAAGAAATAAATATATATAATAAAATATTTTTATTTAAAAATAAATAAATAAAGTGAATATATATATATATATATATATATATATATATATATATATAGCTGTTTACTTGTTTATTTATAAATGTATATATTTTGATGTCCCCAAGTGTAAATAAAACAAACATTTTGTCCTGACAAAATATCGACTGATTATTAGATGGAAGTAGACAACCTTCTGAACTGTCTCTCAAATTCTTATTTTCTTTTATGTTGTGTAAAAATGGCATCAGCTCTGATGTCTGTTTATGGTCTGATGGTTTTTGTTGTTTGCCGTTTGCTGTGTAAGAGTTTATTGCTCTGAACACCCTGAAAGCTGCCATCCATGACAGTTGGATCCATGACTATCATCTTGTCATGTCGTTGAACAATGTCCAAAAAACTGAAATGTGACCAACACTTTTATCCTTCAGATTCTTATAAATGTTTCAGCTGAGTTTTTTTGATAATATTGTTAACTGTGTGATCTATTAACTTGATGTTTGAGAGAAACAGAAGATTGAGGGATGGTGTGTGTGTGAGTGTGGTATTAAATTTCAAGGTCTGCTGGGTATTCATAGAGGTGACAGACAGATGCTCAGCACCCTGATATCTGCTGCTTCCTGCTTCAGTGGCCCCTCAAGATACCCAGCTCTACCCTTACAACTCAACCACAGCCAAACACACTCGCTCTTATCATCACCTGCTACTGTCCTGGATTTTGGAGATCCTAAAGCCAGTTCATTGCTCTAAAGCGGGAGCTGATGATCGTGTCCTGTAGGGCTGTGAAGTGTTGGCAGAAGCATTGAACATATGGGTAAATCTCACAAAAGCATATCCAGCTCAGAATTCATCCAAAATCAAAAGGGGAAACAAATAAACTGCTGTTAAAAAGTTTCGGTGTTGGACAAGATTTATTTTTTAAATGTCACTTATGCTCACCAAGGCTGCATTTGTTTGCATTTGAGAAAATCTGCTTTAAAGTTGTCCAAATGAAGTTCTTAGCAATGCATATTACTAATCAAAAATTAAGTTTGATATGTTTGCGGTAGGAAATTTACAAAGTATCTTCATTGAACATGTTCTTGGGGGGGACCTGTGATTTATTTATGTATTTATTTTTTCTTTTTCATTCTCTGATGAATAAAAAGTTAAAAAGAACAGCATTTATTCAAAAAAGAATTTTGTTTTAAATAAATAGTTCTTTTTAACATTTTATTCATCGAAGAATCCTTAAAAAATTATCACAGACTGGAGTAATGATGCTGAAAATTCAGCTTAATGTATATTAAAATATAAAAATGTTATTTTACATTGTAATAATATTTCACAATATTTAAAAAAAACAAAACAAAAAACATTAAAAATCTTACTGATCCCAAACTTTTGAATGGCAGTGTAGTCAGTTTTTTAAGGCAATATATAATTTATTTCTTTTTGATAACCCTGTATATATATATAACCAGTACAGATTTCAAGTTGATCTTTCGTCCAACAATAATTAATTTTAATCTTTTACTATAATATTGTACTAAATATTTATTGCAATACATTAAGAAGATGGTAAATTCTCATCAAATGATCTGTTTCATTTTTTTATTTGTCTTCTCTTGCTGTTTCATTGTAAGTATGCAGGCCAGTAACCCTGCATTTGAACTGTGGAAGCTGTTACAGCATATCAGAGAGGAGGAAGAGGTGACGGGCATCTTTATGTGTGACTCTGCCTGGGGCCTGTTGTATGGGCTCTTGGCAGGGAGTCCTCTCCGCACAGAGGGTGATCTCATTTTCGTAATGGGCTTTGTCGCTGTTTGTCGTTATTAACATTGGCGCTGCTCTCGGGGGGTCTTGGAGAGTCATCCAGTCACACACCAGCCTGTCCTGCTTTACATTTCACACCCATTAAAACTTTGTTTTGATTAGAACTAAGTGGACAATCTGTATAAATGACTGCGTAGTTGTAGTTATGCGGATGTATTCAAAAATGCAGATTATGTGCTTGTTTAGCAAAAAAAACAGAACTCAGATTGCAGGTGGCATGCATGCATTTCTAGTGATTCAACAATTTAGTTTAAAAATCACGTTTTAAGGTAAACTCTGTAGTTTCTGGATGATATAACATTAGCTCAACCAATGCGATTGAAAACTACTGCATGCGACTATAAAAAAAATATTTAAGAGCACCAGTGCGACTGACCCGATCAGCATATTTGTGTTTACACTGAAGGGAGCTTCAAAGGTTTTTATGTGTTTTTGCAACGTTGAGTAATGTATCACAGACATATCTCACAAATCCCTTCATAAACAAAGTGTAGAGGGAGTGTAAATAAGAGATTCATTGTGCAGTGTAAAGTGCTTTGTTGATGATGGAACTTTGTGAGATTGCAGTGAAGATGAGTGACAGCTTTTAATGATTATTTAGGGAGTTTGTAAATGTGATATTGATTTAATACAACAGTTAAAGGAACACTCCACTATTTTTAGAAAATAGGCTAATTTTCCAACTCCCCTAGAGTTAAACAGTTGAGTTTTACCGTTTTCGAATCCATTCAGCCGATCTCCGGGTCTTTTAACATAGCTTAGCATAGATCATTGAATCTGATTAGACTGTTAGCATCTCGCTCAAAAATGACCAAAAAGTTTCGATATTTTTCCTATTTAAAACTTGACTCTTCTGTAGTTACATCAGGTACTAAGATGGACGGAATATGGAAAGTTGCGATTTTCTAGGCTGATATGGCTAGGAACTATACTCTCATTCCGGTGTAATAATCAAGGAACTTTGCTGCTGTACCATGGGTGCAGTAGGCACAATGATATTACGCAGCCTTTAACTCTGCCGGCTGCAACTCTGCAACTACACAAACTTAGTGCCGGTCACTTTCAGGCGCTATGTAATATCATTGCACCTGCTGCACCCATAATACGGCAGCAAAGTTCCTTGATCATTACGCCAGAATGAGAGTATAGTTCCTAGCCATATCAGTCTATAAAATCACAACTTTTCATTTTCCGTCAGTCTTAGTACACCATGTGACTACAGAAGAGTCAAGTTTTAAATAGGAAAAATATGAAAACTCTTTGGTCTTTTTTGAGCAAGATGCTAACGGTTTAATCAGATTCAATTATCTATGCTAAGCTATGTTAAAAGTACTATCGCCAGACCCGGCGATCGGTTGAATGGATTCGAAAATGATAAAACTCAACTGTTTAACTCTGGGGCCTATTTTCAAAAATAGTGGAGTGTTCCTTTAAATAAACAAGAAGTTGATAATAAGTTACTTACATTGTTTGACTATAACACTAGTGCCTGATTTTGGTCTTTCGTCATCAAAAATAATCTAAAACATGTCAAAACTGAGCTGCTGCGCATCTCCATTCAAACACAGCAGTGTTTCGTTTATGAATGAACGTGCGTTTTTAAACAAATCTAGTGAGTCAGTGAATCAATTTCCCATTGATAAAGACAGTCATTTGCTTTATTCCTGAATGAATCAGACGTTTGAACGAATCAAACAAATGAATGATTCAGTAATTAAATTAGTGACTTGCCACTGGCAGTTTTATTTTCATTTTTAAATCATCTTTTAAGTTATTTAAATCATTTAATATTTCTATATTCAAAATTTTATATTTAAAACATTAATCTCAACATGAATTTATGAATTTGATTGCACTCATGCCACCTCTGAGCCTCATTAAACATGAAAATACACCAAGAAGCCACTTTTGTGTTCTTCTGTGCCACCTCTGTAGTACAAATTAATTTCGTTAATACTGGTTTAATTTGATTGGTAACTTATTTTTATTCTACTTCTTCTTATTCTGTTGTTTTAATGAGAAAGTTTAAAAACTTTTATGAAGGTAAAAGCAAAATTCCGCTGTAAATCACTTCAAGGAGTTAAATATCACCTTGCTATATGAAGGCTAATTTTTGATCAGATTTTTTGATTATTGGTTAGAAGGTGCTCCTGAAATTTTGACTGTGCTCCTAAAAGGAAAAGCAAGTGGGACTGTTAAGGCAGGACTGTCTGTTTGTTTGGACCAATGGCAGATGGCTTAAAAACATTATTTTTGAAATTGCTTTTGGTGACGCTACTAGTGCAGAAATTACACGCTTCACCTTTAGCTGTCAGTTTAGAGTGATGCAAGTATGGCTCCTGCACAGTAATAATTATAATAGCATAATAATTTTGTTGCCAGAGGTGAATAGTTGAGTTTAAACTTCTCTGACTTGCTGCGTTTTAGTCATTTGGTTCAGATGTTATTTTCCGATCACCGGTTAGAATGACCAATAATTTGCCACTTTATGAAAAAATCGCTGGCATCATGTTTTGAGCTTTTGTGGGTAACCCGGCATAGCCTGTATTTATGGACATTGGATGGATAAAATTTATACAGTGCTAAGTTTTCGAAACACTTCACTGCTTTTGTTTGAAAATGAGCCAGATTTTTGTTTTGTTTACAGTTTAGCCATTTTAAGTGTAATTTAGCAGTTCCTCTTTGCCTAACGTGGTCGGTAGCAAATTGCTAAGAGGGAAGCAAATTGGTAATGGCATCAAATAGTGGGAAAGTGTCACAAAATAACACCCATTTTGTCATGAATTGGTTCTATGCAAGGCACAGAAGTGTTTTGAAGCATTGTGGAAGTTCAAAACCATGACTAGAAGTCCCATGTATCCTAAAGATTTTTTTTCTTGTGTATAAAATGTCCTTTTTGTAATTGCATTATGGACATGGAGGGACGATATTTTATTCCAGTGTATTCTTGTATGTCTCGAGTGACAAATAAACTTGAAACGTGAGAGGTAATGATAAGCCTACATAGCAATTTAGTTTTCTAGGTGGATAATGATATCATGGTCATTTAGATCTGTATCACAATTTGGATGTCGTACCATCAATAGTTCAGCTTGACAATTTTATTGCAGCCCTAATGGACGTCTAGATGCTTTGTCATGTGATCCGACCCTTCTGGACAGGTTTGGAGTCACTGAAACCGCAAAAATTGTGTGTTTCACTGCACAAATGGGCTCTAGACTACTGAAGCATGGTAGGGCCATACATGAAAATTATACATGGCTGAAAGCTAAATTGCCTTATGTTCCCGCTCACTCTGTTTCTTATCTGCTCCTTAGATTTAGACAATTGGTTTCTATAAGTGGTCCACTGTAAGTCGCATGTAATATAGGAGACTTGGAAACTCCATGGTTTGTGGTGGTAGCATATGTATGTACGCTGCCAGTCACTGTGAACGATAGAAAAGCCTGGTCTGCACATCCATCTGCACTCTTGGAATTTATTATCTCAAAGCTTTTAGAAAAAAGCTAGATAATTAGCTGCAATGGAGGGAGAAAGCACTCATTGTAGTTACTGGCTTTTAGCTTCACTCTACATTAATTAATGGCGGTCTCTCGTGATGTGAAAAAGCAGGAGTCTTTTAAAGGTCCATTACTGTTTCTTGGCGGTAGATGATCTGCGCTGACCAGCAGAAGCATGGACAGCTAAATGTTTTTGTGCTGTCTGCATCTCAAAAAACAAGCTCAAAGCGACATATTCTAGATTTGTCACTTTTGAGCTTGTTTTTTGAGATTTTGGAAGGTGAAATATGCATGCAAATGTTTGTTGCTCTCGAAATATCAAATCTCAAACGTTTAGTACAAAAACACTTTAAACAAAACACTGTTTAGTGGATTTAAAAAAAAAATTATTTACCCTATATTACACTGCTGCCGCACAGATCTAATATAAACATGCTATTTCTTTCCCAGCTGTTCAACTTTGCAGGCATAACATAAACTGTGTGTATTTGTGTATTTGACAGTTTAAGCGCAATATGACATGAAAGAGAACTTAGTTTATGCTGTGTGACAGCCACTTTCTGTGTGCGTGCTTCGGATGTGTGTGTTCAGAAAACCCTATATCAGAAGTTTAAAGTAATATGGTTTAAAATGCATGATTTTAGTGCGATAGACATGATAATCAAAACCAAACAAATGTTTTTTAGCAGAGAATCTGAGCTACAAGTTGTAAAGGCACAGCTCTATTCTGAAAAAGGGGGTGGGGAGCAGCAGCTCATGTGTGTTTATAGAGGCATGTACAAAAACAGTGTGTTTCCACTTAAAATAGGTTTCAAGATTATATAATAAATGATCTGTTGAGTATTTTGAGCTGAAACTTTACAGACATTTTCTGTGGACACCTGAGACTTCTTGTAAAAAGAGGCATAATAGGTCTCTTTTAAATTTTAACAGATTTTAAACGCTAGGCATCATACACTTGCTGACTTTTCTGTGTAAACAGTCACAGAGAAAATGGACATCATACACTAAACCACTGATGATCACACACTCCCACACACTACTTTGAAGTTTCTTGAGAAGCAAATCAGTATATTAGAATGATTTCTTATAGATCATGTGACACTAAACACTGGAGATATACCTGCTGAAAATTCAGCTTTGCCATCACAGGAAGAAATTTCTAGCTTAAAATATAATATGACAGAAAATAGTTTTTGTAAACTGCAATAATATTTCACTGTTTTCACTACCTTTTTGATCAAATAATAGCAACCTTGGTGGGCGTAAGAGACAGAAACTAAAAAACTTACTCTCCCCAAACTTTTAAACAGTAAGCTAACCATTTCTTTTACTTAAGTAGTTGGAAGTTTTTAACCTAAACATATGTGTATTTGACAGTTTAAGCGCAACATGACATGAAAGAGAACTTAGTTTAGTACTCACTTTTTTAGTGCTTAGTTTAGACTTTTAGGGCTGTCACGATTCCTTGATTCAATTTGAATAACTGGCAAAAATATTGAATTACAGTTATCAGATTACTTGATTAATCTTTTAAACGGTAGTGTAACCTAACCATTTCTTTTACTCAAGTAGTTGTAATTGAACTTAACTCAGATTTCTGTGGCTGTCAGAATTCCTTGATTCAATTTGAGTGACCGGCTAAAATATTGAATTACAATTATCTGATTACTCGATTAATCTTTTAAGCAGTAGCATAACCTAACCATGTCTTCTACTTAAGTACTTGTAACTTAACTCATATTACTAGGGCTGTCACGATTCCTTGATTAAATTCGAGTAACCGGCAAAAATATTGAATTACAATTATCTAATTACTCGATTAATCTTTTAAACGTTAGTGTAACCTAACCATTTATTTTACTAAAGTAGTTGTAAGTTAACTTCACTCCGATTTTCAGGGCTCTCATGATTCCTTGATGAGTTACAATTATCCGGTTTCTCGATTATTCTTTTAAAACGGCAGTGTAACCTAACCATGTCTTTTACTTAAGTAGTTGTAAGTTAACTTCACTCCGATTTCTAGGGCTGTCACGATTCCTTGATTCAATTTGAGTAACCGGCAAAAATATTGAATTACAATTATCTGATTACTCAATTAATCTTTTAAATGGTAGTGTAACCTAATTATTTCTTTTACTAAAGTAGTTGTAAGTTAACTTAACTCTTAACTCTAAGATTTCTAGGGGTGTCATGATTTCTCGATTTAATTTGAGTTACGCAGTTTAAAAAAAAAAAAATCATGAATTGTGAGTAACCGGCAAAATGTTTTTATTATGTTTATCCGATTACTCTATTAATCGTCAGAATAATCGACCGATTACTCAATTACCAAAATAATTGTTAGTGACAGCCCTACAGATTTCCAATTAAAATTGTGTTTAATAAGCATTACTGATGCTGAGTTTGAATGTTTCAGCTTCTAATATTGTGTGCAATTGTATGAGAAACATATTTTAGAAAGTGAAACACTTGTTTTCGAGAATTACTCTTATTGTATGTTGTATGGTTTCATTGTATTGTATACACAAGACATAGTTCTTTTAAAAATAGGTTTACTAACCGTTCTGTCCGGGAAGGAATCTTGTTTTGAAGTGAACGCATTTCACAGTTGTTTGTCTTCCTTTCTTGTTTTGGGTTGTTATTGTTATTGGGTGTAATAATTAGTGAAAAGTTTTATTTGACAACTCTGTTGATGCTTATTAACAGATTCTCACCCTTCAAAACACTGCCAAGGTGCGACTGATGCCTGAAGCTTGAAAACATCCCATGTGCTGTCACATGGCAAAAGATCACATGATCGAAAATTCTTAAAAAAGTAGTTGTTTAGCAAATGCTTTGGTCTATACTGTACTATGTTCATTATAGGGTCCGTCTGGACTAACCTTAGGCTAAGTGGTTTGCTCAAGGGCCCAGCGGTGATAGTTCATGGATCGCCCCTTACAGAATTCAAGCCTAGAACCCTATAATCGCTGTTTTCAGTCACATACTTAAAGGTGTCTGATACATGACTAATTTGTCTAAGACTCATTTACTATTTCTGAGAGTTTGTGTAAGTTTATAATTGCTTTCTGCATCTCTGTAGTGCCTTGTGTTTTAAATTAGAAGGACATGCTGCAGATTAGCACAGACCGGCATTATCAAGAAAAAAGAAAAGTAAAGAAATTGTATTTCAGCTTGGATGTCATATTTGGCAACCTTGGCACCTCTGGTGAATGTACGGATGATTATAGCCTAAGGCTGACAGCTGAAATAGACTACTGTTTACTCAGATATACTGAAAAACATTTTTTAGAATTAGATACAGTCCCCCATATTGTGGATATTTTTATTTATTTATTTTTAATTGTTTCTCTTTTTTGGATAGTTTTAATAACTACCAGTCTCTAGAGTTTCTAGCTAATTGCATATATGTTGTAGTACAATTTACACAATTTGTTGATTATTTTATATAAAGTTTTATTATTTTATGTGTTGTTTTTTCTTTGTTTTTTTTTTTTGTTGTTTTTTTTGTTTTTGTTTGGTTTTGTTTTAGTTTATGTTTTTTGTTTTGTTTTATTTAATTATGCTTTTGGCTGCAATCTGATTTCTCCTTCCACAATTGTTGAACTGTACCTGTTTCTTCATTGGTCATTGACTCATATGCTGGGAAAGATACTAAAACAAATGATATTTTTTATAAACAGTGTGATGGTGAGTGGTTTCTGTAATCAAACAAACATCATGTTGTTAAAGATGGGTTTACTTGCAGCTCTGATAGTGAACAATATCCAGCACTGGTAGAAAGAAAGATGGCGTCTCAGATCTCCTCTGAGCAGTGGAGATTTGAGGAGGTTCGAAATGGTGTGCCGCCTCTCCGAGGAGAACCGTAAATCAGACGCTGCTTGGGCTCCACCAGTGCATGAAATGGCTGCAGTAATGAATTTGCGGCCAGCACATTAGCATGCTTTAGCCTCTGTCTCAATTCTTCTATTGAGTTCTCACTTCTGATAATCGTCTCTCTCATATTCTAAAATGCAAATTGCATTCTTATCACAGCAAAGCTAGTAATAAATAGACACCGCTCCAAATGAAGTTTTCAGAGGAAAAATTGCTTCAGCCCTGAAAATGAGCGAAAAGTGGTGAAAATGATTGCCTGGTATGTTTGTGCATGGATATTGTGGTTTTGTTTCATAATCGTAGCTTTTTGCCCTTTCAAAGAGGTTAAGAAGAGAAATTGCCTGTGTTTCAAAAACTGTTTGTTTGTGCGTTTTTGACTCAACCAGTAGCATGAGTTTGTGATACTATTTGTTTGTTTGACACATGACAGACAAGGCATTTTTATGGAAACTTTTGCCATTACTTTTTGCAATTCTGTTGGTCAATGGATAAAATGATGCTTTTAAAAGCCAAATTGTTTCAAATTTCTTACATTTTTGCATTAGCAACAGAACTGATGTTTTAATGCTTGCTTTATTGCAAGCGTTATTGTCACCCTTATTTATCCAGCAGCCATTTGTACATTTTATGGGTCTGGCTATTTTTAGCTGTGCAAAACAGCTTGTTTTGCTGCTACCATATTATTTTAATGTATTATCTTAATTATGAGCACACTGGTTTGTAGTGCAAACAGTTTTACCGTTTCCTTCTTCTCGTTATTTCCCTGTAGAAGCTAATAAACCGGAAGTCTTACCCATAGGCTTGCTTTTAGCTGCTGTCAGGTTTTTGTGTGTAAATGCTCTTGCTTTTCAATACTTTATCCTAAGAAATATGAACTTTTTTTTTTTAAGGAAAATTCCAGAAAATATCATTCATATTGATTGATATTAGGGGCTAGTTCACCCAAAAATAAAAAAAATTCTGTTATTAATTACTCACCCCTCATGTCGTTCCAAACCCATGAGACCTTTGTCTTAAAATTAAGATATTTTTGATGAAATCCGAAAGCTTTCGGCAATGCAACTAACACATTCAAAGCTCAGAAAGGTAGTAAAGACATCAATAAATGGTCCATGTGACATCAGTGGTTCAACAGGCATTTTATGCAGCTACGAGAATACTTTTTGTGCGCAAAGAAAACAAAAATAACGACAGTAATTAATGACAGAATTTTCATTTTTGGATGAACTACCCCCTTAATTGTTGTCACATTTCACTTCCAAAAACAAAAAAGGTAAATAATAAATTTCTTTATTTGCATAAAGAAAACAAGTCCTCATTTTTAGGACCATTTTATATGAATTTGTGCATTCAAATTTTTATTTATTTATTTTTTTGGTGAAAAAAAAAAAAATTCAAAGTCATGGAAGAAGTCACAATGCACATGACTTTGTCTTAAATTTGTATTTGTATTGTATTCGTAATATGTATAATAAATAATATAATATATATATATATATATATATAAAATAAACTAATATACTAATTTTAATTTGTTCATCGAAAATGTATTGCAGTGTTTCTCACTTTACAATCTATATTTTCAAAAATGTTTATATTATAATGCAATATGAATACTTTATAAACATGTTTTATAAGTATGCAGTTTGAAAGTATTGAAACTCAAGATTCAGTACCTGAAATCTTGGACATATATACATTTTTAGCATCGTTACTCCTCTCACATGATACTTCAGAAATCATTCTAATATTCTGATTTGCTGCTCAAAACATTTTTGGGGAAGAAATGATAGAAATGAATGCTTTTGATTAGCTTTAAATTGCTCAAATGTGATGATAAAGACATTTATAGTGTTACAATATTTCTATTTCTATTTCAGATAAATGCTGTTCTTCAGAACGTTCTATTCATCAAGGAAACCGGGAAAAAAAAACTACTCAGCTGTTTTCATCATCATCATCATAATAATGATAATAATAAATGTTTTGAGCAGCAAATCAGAATATTACAATGTCTTCTAAAGGATCATGTGACTGGAGTAATGATTCTAAAAATTCAGCTTTGAAATCACAGGAAGAAATTGCATTTTAAAATATATTCAAATAGAAAACAATTACTTTAAATAGTAAAAATATTTCCAAAATTTAATGCTTAATTTTAATTGCTGTACTTTGGATCAAATAAATGCAGGCTTGGTGAGCAGAAGAGACTTCTTTAATAAAAAAATCTTACTGTTCAAAAACTTTTGACCAGTATATGTATATTGGACTTAATATATGGAAATATATATATGGAATATATGGGCGATTGATGTTTATATGCATGATTAAACAAAACCCTTTGCTAGCACTCCAGGTGCTTTGTGTTAATTTCAGATATTGCCCTTTGACCTCATCTTACCCTTCTAATCAGGGCTAATCTTTCTTCCGATGGATTTGGGCAAATCGGCCAGTTAACCTCATGACTAAAGAATCACTGTTGCTTGTCTGAAATAATAGCAAGCTCATCTGAATCTATTGAAAAGCCACCAGGCGGAAAGAGTGTCCTTTCAGAAGTTGTAAAGGGGCTTCACAGCATGGCTGTAAATTTAGGTGTGGCAGGCAAGAAGACTTGCTCCTACCAAAGTTAAGAGGCTATTGATTAATCCCTGCCAATATTTCTAGCACTTGCATTGAGGCGATGAACACACGATTTCGTGTTTAACAGCACGTCGTGTGAAGCAGATGTGTAAATCATAAGGGCAAAGTAATCCATGAAGGTTTTGTTTGTTTTAGGTCTGTCACGAATGAGATACACTTCCATTTGTTCGATGGCATCACCACTAAAGGGCTAAGTGCATCTCTGTTCTACTCGGGCAATTCATTACTGTATGTTAATTTGTTGCTAGCGCCAGGAGCTAGCCAAACAGACCCCACAGCCCTCCATCTGGCCAGGCAATTTCAAACTGAGATGGGCGGTAGTAGGTGCTGCTCGCGGATGTGGGGGGAAAGATGAATAAGAGGGGCTTTTTAATGGTCTAGTGTGCATTTATTGACTGCTGGGAATTTTCTGAGATTGGGCAGCCGCTAAATTGCCCGCTCCCTCCAAGTTATTCATGAAGTCACAATGTAAAGCAATAATTGCCTGGCAATAGTAGATGCAATTTCTATGAACGCATGTCGGTCCACTTTGCTTACAAAAGGAGTGACTGGCTAAGCCCCCGTGTAATGATGGAAGTGCACGGAGCGTCTTTTCACCTCAAACGAAAGTGATCACAGAAGACCGAGCCGTTTTTTGTGGCTTTCCTTTCGCGTAGACCTTTCATATACATGAAATCACTTTATTAAACAAGTAAAAGAGGGAGAAATGAGTGGACACAGCATTATTATTATTATCAGTTCTGCCTTTATGAGACCTGGTTTTGTGGTCTTCAGGTTTAAAGCTGTCTGAAGGTGCGATTCTTTGGTTACTTGATCAATAGGGCTGTAATACATGACTCCAGCATTTTAGAGGTCATTGTTTTGCACTTTTATCCCCAAACATGTTTGTTATATGAGAAAAAAGTCAATGAGACTCTCACTTAAAATGAGTGGTTCAGCAAGCTGTAACACTATACCAGTCTGCAGTCTCTGAGGTGGTGTTATTACATGACACAGGATGTTTTTAGTCACTTTTTTAAGTAGTTATCTAAAGAAATTATTAGTTCTCAAATATCTTACATAGGGATAGTTCACCCCAAAATGAAAATTCTGTCATTACTCACTCTCATGTCATTCCAAACCCGTAAGATTTTCGTTCATCTTTAAAACATAAATTAAGATATTTTTGCTGAAATCTGCTTTCTGAGAGCTTTCTGACCCTACGTAGACAGCAACACAGCTACCAAGTTTAAGGCCCAAAAAGGTAGTAAGGACATCGTTAAAATAGTGAAGATGAACGAACATGAGCAAAGAAGGTCTTATAGGTTTGGAATGACATGAGGATGAGTAATTAATGACAGAATTTTCATTTTTGGGTGAACTATCCTTTTAAGTTTGTGCAAGCTGTACAATTTTGTCTTAGAACTTAAAATTGATTTTTTTTCATGTCCCATATTGATTTGTACAATGGTGTTTTATTGCCATGTTAAAATTAAAAAAAAAAAAAATCTAAGATTACGAGGCTAAAGTCGTAATATTTTGAGAATAAAGTAAAAATTACAAGAATAAAGTCTAAATATTATGAGAATAAAGTCAAAATATTTTGAGAATAAAGTCAAAATATTACAAGAATAAAGTAAAAATTACAAGAATAAAGTCAAAATATTATGAGAATAAAGTCGAAATATTTCAAGAATAAAGACAAAATATTACAAGAATAATATAAGAAATCCAAATTACGAAAATAATTTCAAAATGTTGAGAATAAAGTCAAAATATTACAAGAATAAAGTAAAAATTACAAGAATAAAGTCAAAATATTATGAGAATAAAGTCGAAATATTTCAAGAATAAAGACAAAATATTACAAGAATAATATAAGATAAGAAATCCAAATTACGAAAATAATTTCAAAATGTTGAGAATAAAGTCAAAATATTTTGAGAATAAAGGTGAAATATTTTGAGAATAAAGTCAAAATATTACAAGAATAAAGTAAAAATTACAAGAATAAAGTCAAAATATTATGAGAATAAAGTCGAAATATTTCAAGAATAAAGACAAAATATTACAAGAATAATATAAGATAAGAAATCCAAATTACGAAAATAATTTCAAAATGTTGAGAATAAAGTCAAAATATTTTGAGAATAAAGGTGAAATATTTTGAGAATAAAGTCAAAATATTACAAGAATAAAGTCAAAATATTACAAGAATAAAGTCAAAATATTTTGAGAATAAAGTCAAAATATTTAAGAATAAAGTTGAAATATTTTGACAATAAAGTCAACATATTACAGGAATAAAGTTAAAATATTTTGAGAATAAAGTTGAAATATTTTGACAATAAAGTCAAAATATTACAAGAATAAAGTCAAAATGTTTTGAGAATAAAGTTGAAATGTTTCAAGATGTTTTTTGCAGAGTAGGTGGTGGAATTTTTACAAAGAAAACTGTAATTTAATAAAACAAATGTCTCATTGTAATTGAAAGACAATTGATTCACATGATTACAGCGATCTGTCAGGCCACATTAAAGAGTGTAAAAAACACATCATTGCAAGACACATTGTTTTGCTATAAATCTGACAGATTTTGAAAGTTGAGACTTTGTTGTTATATTAAAATACCAAAAGCACAAAGCTTATTGCTATTATTGGGGGGCTGGCGCACTACGAATAGACCTAATGAATGCAGTCGAAGATGTGAAATATTATTTCCAAGCATACTGTCCCTGTGAGTATAACACATGGTATAATCTCTGCTAATAATCGCACATATATTCAAATAAATTGTAGTGGCCTGGCAACTTCTCCTGGCGCTCCCAATCTGGGCCATTAGCATGCGCAGGCTATACTCTCAAAATTTTATAACTTTAATTGCTATGGTTTTATTTTTGTAATTTCGACTTTATTCTTGAAACATTTTGACTTCATTCTCATAATTTCTACTTTATTCTCTAAACATTTCAACTTTATTTTCAAAACATTTAGACTTTATTCACATAATTTTGACTTTAGTCTTGAAGCATTCCAACTTTAGTCTCGAAACATTCGACTTTATTCTCGCAACATTTTGACTTTATTCTCTAAACATTTCAACTTTATTATTGAAACATTTCGACTTTAGTCTCGAAATATTTCGATTTTGTTCTTGAAACATTTTGACTTTATTCTCATAATTTCAATTTATTCTCGAAACATTACAACGTTATTCTTGAAACATTTCGACTTTAGTCTCTAAACATTTTGACTTTATTCTCGCAACTTTTTGACTTTAGTCTCTAAACATTTCCACTTTATTCTTGAAACATTTCGATTTTATTCTTAAAGCATTTTGACTTAAGTCTCGAAATATTTCAATTTTCTCTCGAAACATTTTGACTTTATTCTCATAATTTCAGTTTATTCTCGAAACATTACAACATTATTCTTGAAACATTTCACCTTTAGTCTCTAAATATTTTGACTTCATTCTCATAATTTCAGCTTTAGTCTTGAAACATTTCGACTTTATTCTTAAAACATTTTAACTTTATTAAAACATTTCGACTTTATTCTCAAGATATTACTTTAAACTCTTTAATCTTTTAAAACTTGAATCTTAGATTTATTTTTCTTTTTTAACTTGGCACTAAAATGCTGTGGTGGATTTGCATTAAGCCTTGTGTGTAAAATTTGAAAGGTGATGCGTTTTTTAGGTGCCACTAACATCATCAAATTGAAAAAAAAAAGCCCAAATCGGTTGTTTAAAACCTAAACTTTTCTACGTGCCCTTCAGTTAGCAAGCTGTCAGCTTAGCATATTAGCTTAACATATTGCTACCTAGTAAAGAAACGCTCTTGTGATTAACTTTTGTTTACAAGGGTGAATGTGTTTTGAATTTCGTGAGTGTTACAAACTCATTTCTATTCAGAAATACTATTTTCTCTGCACCTTGTTCACCCCTACCTTTCCTCAGTGTCTCTGGCACTGGAATTATTTATGGATTTGTGGACTTGATTTGTATATCTTATTGTTCAGCATAATTGCAATGCTTAAAAATCACTTATTGTGTTTTTCTTTTCTTTTTTTAATTTGTAAAAAGTGCTTTTTTAACACCAAGCTTTGAATAATATTAAAAAAGTTGTGTCTAGTTTCATGTGCCACATTTACTCTATACATTCAATAATAAAGAAATGGATGTATAATTTCAGTTTAGTGACAGACTGTCCATAAAGAAAATTTTATAGACCATGAGAACAAGAAATATTGTTCTGTCTATAATTAGAATGTCTGGAATATTTATGCCAGTGTTTGTTTTTCACTAACAACCTTTAGATTGTTTGCATTGCATGTTGTAATTTGCCATGTATGGATTTATTTATTTATACTTGATTTTTACATATTTATACTTGATTTTATACTTTCAGTTCAGTGACAGACTGTCCATAAAGTGAATTTTGTAGACCCTGAGACCAAGAAACATCGTTCTGTCTATTATTAGAGTGTCTGGAATATTTATGCCAGTGTTTGCTTCACGCTAATAGCCTTTAGATTTTTTTGTAGTGCACGTTGTAATTTGCCATGCATGGATTTATTTATTGCATTTTTTATGTATTTATTTTTACCTATATATTTTAATGCATTTTTGTTCTTATTAACTTTTTTTTTATTTATGCATTTTAGTTTTTATATTTATTTCTATCTAATTTATTTGTGTATGCATTTATTAGTTTATTTGTATTTGCATTTATTAATGCTGGACTGTCAACTTAGTTCCATAAAATGTAACTATAATTTTGCTATTTTAGTTTATGTGATAAACTATTGATTTCTAAATATGTATTTACTTATTTATTCTTAATGCCGAGCAATGATTTGACCTGGCACTTTTGCCGTATTGATGCGCTGAGGTTAACAGTTCGTCTTAGTGTGTCAAGTTTGTGACAGTATTGCTAATTCATGCTTCCTTTGATGTAAGACTGATCATTATTCTTTGGTGTTTTGTGCACAGTGAGAGCAGGGACAGCATAAGAGGAACCTCTGCTGCCTCCCCATTAGTCCCCTGGCAATAACATGCTCTGATGATGGTCCTACAAAGCATTTTTCAAAGGCCATCTAATGGCTTCTGCCTGCTGCTGAAATATGTCATTAATGTCTGTGGCAATTACGAGAGTTGTCAGAGCTCCGGCTTTGTGCCGCTCTGTCCACGGATGAAAGGGTTGCGGGAAAAGAGAGAGAGAGAGGGATGGATGGAGGGAGGGAGGGCTTTTTGGGGAGGAGGAAGAGAACAGTAGAGGAGGTGATGGGGAGGTAGTGGGAATTGCTCTACTTGGGTATTAATTGCGCAGGGCCTCGTTGCCTCCACAGAGCAGCGACGACGGATATTCAGTTTTGAAAATTAACTAGTCTTATGGAAGCAATTTAGATAGCTTTTTTAGGTTTTGTAATGTCAATACCATCAGACCAGTCAGCCAAATGAACCTAGTGGTTGACCATAATGGCTTTTTAGTAACTGATAGCCATACCAATATCAGTATAAAAGATTCACCCGAAGGCCATTGGCTACATTTGTTATATTTTTTGTTATATTTATTACTGTTGTTCTTCATACTGTTGTTTTATTAGTCTTAATACTAGGGCTGGGTATCAATTCAGATGTCGTACTTTGATTTGTTTCTCTCTCTCTTTTTTTTTTTTAATTAAATTTAAATTTAATACAATTGTTACTGATATTTAAAAGCAAAAATGAATCTTAATTTTGTCTGGTAATCAAATGGAGGCATAAAACATTTTTTTATATATTAAAATGTATCTATAATTATATATCTAATATGTAATAAATACTATTTTTAATTGTGTATATTTTGGTGATTTCATTTATTTTTATTTAAATAAATTAAATTATTTTTATTATTAAAAAATTCAGTTTAAACTTTAATCTCAGGTTGTTTACATCATTTTAGGGATGATATTTTATATCAATTATAACAAAAAACTATGTAAACTAAATTGTTCATTTAAATTTAGTTCGATTCGATCCATGATTCGTTTTTTTTTTTGACTAAATTTTGTGAAAACAGATTAAAAATTAATGAATTTTATTTTTTTTTAGGGCCTTTTTTTTCTGGTAATTAAATAAAGGCAAAAAAATAAATTAAATTATTTTTATTTTAAAAAATCATTTAGCTTAAACTTTAAACTTAAACTTTTTCAGTTTTGTTTACACCATTTTAGGGATGTTTATGTAAATTATAACAAAAACAATGTAAATCAAATTGTTAATTAAAAAAAAATCACACTGTTTATCGAAAAATAAGCAAATATCTATCAAATAATGATCTCTAATTTGATTCTGACTTGCAAGTTCTCGATTCGATTCTTGATTAGATTAGATTAGATTCACTTTTTTTTTTGACTAAATTCTATGAATACAGATTTAATACAAATGCTATTAAAATTTCTAAAAAATGAATGAATTGTATTTTTTATAGGGCCCTGTAAAATGTTTTTCTTTATTTTTTTCTGGTAATCAGATGAAGGTGTAAAACATTAATTTCATTTCATTTCATTTAAATGTGTATATATAATTATGTGTATAATATTTAATAAATAATATTTTAAATAGTCTATATTTGGCTGATTGAATTTATTTATTTAATTTAAATAAATTAATTAATTTTTATTAGTTCTTGATTTGATTTTTGATTTAATTCTCTCTTTTTTTGACTAAATATATTCTATTCTATGAATATAGATTTATTACAAATGCTATTGATATTTCCAAAATTTTTTTTTTATTTTTTTTTTAATAGATCCCTGTAAAATGTTTTAAATGTATTTATTTATATTTTGGTAGTCAAATGAAGGTGTAAAATTAACTTAAATTTAAATATAATTGTGTATGTAATATTTAGCCAGTAATATTTGTAATTGTCTATATTTGGCTGATTTAATTTATTTTTATTTAAATAAATTAAATAATTTGTATTGTTTTAAAAATCATTTAGTTTAAACTTCAGTCTCAATTTTGTTTTCATCATTTTAGGGATAATCTTTATATAAATTATAACAAAAAACAATGTAGCCTAAATTTTTTATAAAAAAATCACTATGTTTATCTAAAAAAGGCAAATACCTGCTAATAAATTATCTCTGATTTATTTGTATTATTATTTTAAGTTCTGTGGTGTTTGGTACCGATTCAGATGTCCTAATTTGATTTGATTCTGATTCTCAAATCAAATTTTTTTTTTTTTAGACTAATTTATAGATTAAATTCTATAAATTCTATAAATATGTATTTTTTAATACAAATGCTATTTATATTTCTGGATAGGACCCTGTAAAATGTTTTTTTTTCCTGGTAAACAAATAAAGGCATAAAACATTAATTTATATATATATGTATATATATATATATGTATGTGTATACATACATATATATATATATATATATATATATATATGTATATGTGTGTGTGTGTGTATGTATATATCTGTATGTGTATGTATATATATATATAAATATATATATAAG
Source organism: Labeo catla (assembly GCA_012976165.1). Taxonomy (NCBI): domain Eukaryota; kingdom Metazoa; phylum Chordata; class Actinopteri; order Cypriniformes; family Cyprinidae; genus Labeo; species Labeo catla. Next base: position 624,995 of record VONZ01000006.1, on the reverse strand, counting down.
GCTTAAATCTTTTTACTAAATGATATAACCAGCAAACTCCAACAGGGAACATTTTGTACCCCCCACAATATTCTAGTATAGTCTTCCTGGTGAGGTGTCTTTACCTGGGCAGAGCTTATATCAGAAATGTGTGTGTGTGTCCATCCATCCATATGTGTGATCTTTTCATCCATATCTAACTCTCTCTCTCTCCCCTGCCCACATAAAATCAGCGCTTTCTGCTGAGTTTGCCTGTCTTATTACACTCAGAACATGTGGAGGGCTTCTCCTGTGCCTCCCCGTGCTGCAGTGAGGACTTGATTGGCTGTCACACTTGTGTTTGCTGAACAACTCCTGTGACAAAAGACTCTTCAGCATTGCCTTGATGGAAGACATGATTGACGCCTCATCAGATACGAAGAGCGCTCTTGTGTTATTTCGCTCTCCGCTGGCTCGCGGTAAATTGCTGCAGTAAATGCTGGCCTTTTTATAAACATTTTTTTCTGGAGAAACAGGTCCCTTTCTGCCTTCCTTTTCTGTGCTGATTTGGAAGTTAGCGTGTAAAAATGCAGAAAGTCAGGATGAGGCCTGAAAACAAGATGTTTAAGGATCCTAATAATCTATTTCGCCTTCCCTTTTACGCCCTGTAAAAAGCCGGCACGTTTCTCCATGTCGCCCCTAGTGGACGGGCCGTGTTATTGCAATAGCCGCGGGTGGCTGGGAGAAACGAGGAGCTGGAATAGTGAGAGAAATGGAGGAAGTCTGACTGCCTGCCAATAGCGTAGACAAGTGCCAGGACTGTAAGATGGCAGGTGGCACAGATTTCTCTCCCCGGGGGATTAGCCAGCAAAGAATAAAAAAGGGTAGACCTCCTCTTCTTATCCTTTTTCCCATGCCGCCGTCCCCCCACTTGGCTTTATTGGTTCCACAGATCCAGTATAGAAGGTGTTGAAGATGAGCAGGCGGAGATCATGACTGTTATTACTGCCTCCTTCGTCTCTTATTAGCCCTGCCTTTCTCCTCGACACATCCTTACCATCAAAAGCCTGTTTGGGCTCTGGGCTGGGAAGGCGAGAACCACATGTTTTGTATCCGCCGAAATAAAGTGTCTTCTCATCACCCTCGTAATTATCTCCGAGCTGTCACATCCTATTGGCTTCTCCGGGCACGGAAAATGGGGTTTTGTGCGCGCCGCAAAGCCGGCCGGCCCGGGCTGCCGTCGGTGGCAGTGGAGCTGAGCTCGAACAGTGCTGCGGAAAATGCCCATAGGACAACCTTCAAATCTCCCATCCGCTGCGTGTGAGGATTAACGACAAATCCTGCCTGACAGAAGTGTGTTTACTCTCCCCTCGACATCCTGTCAGAAATATCACCTCCATCCGAAGAAGGGGGTGTTGCCTGAGGAAACACTCCAGAAAAAAAACACAAGGGGTATTAAAGATATTTGAGGTGGAGGAACCCTAAAATTTATGGTGGTTGTGGTGCCTAGGCATGACCCACAAAAAAAGCATAATTATTACTGTTGGAATCACATGAAAACAAACAAATACACACAAATTGATGTATATATTTAAGAAAAATATGTTATGTACAAAATATTTTTATTTATATATAACATAAATTATATAAAAATGATAATAAATGCATATACTATTCATGAATGTGTTTGTATTTATATATACATAATAATTACACACAGTACACACACATATATTAGGCAAACTTAAATTTTTATTTTGTATGTGATTAATCACGATTAATCGTTTGACAGCCCTTGGTCTAGTGAACTAGACCTTGGTCAAGTTTTAAGCATTTGGTTGCACTTGGGGGGTTTTAGACTGGGGTCCTTTTACCCCAAGTTTTTTCTTTTTTTAGGGCTGTCAGAAAGTTAATAATGATGATAATAATAATAATAAAATTAAACAAGTGTTTCACTCTTGCACACCTAAAAATAACGGGCGAAAAGATAGTAGTCTGTAATTTTTCTGAGATTATTTCTAAACAGTAACAATATATATTTATTTAGTATAAAAAAGTGTGTGTGTTCTGCTTTGTATTTTGCTTTGCATCACATGAATAAATTGCATTTTATAATATATTAAAATAGAAAATTAAAAAACAAAAAATTAAATTGTAATATTTCACAATTTTTGATCAAATACAGTTGAAATCAGAAGTTTACATACACCTTTCAGAATCTGCAAAATGTTAATTATTTTACCAAAATAAGAGAGATCATACAAAATGCATGTTATTTTTTATTTAGTACTGACCTGAATAAGATATTTCACTTAAAAGACTTTTACTTATAGTCCACAAGAGAAATAATAGTTGAATTTATAAAAATGACCCTGTTCAAAAGTTTACATACGCTTGATTATTAACACTGTGTTGTTACCTCAATGATCCACAGCTGTTTTTTCTTTTGTTTAGTGATAGTTGTTCATGAGTCCTTTGTTTATCCCGAACAGTTAAACTGCCTGCTGTTCTTCAGAAAAATCCTTCAGGTCCCGCAAATTCTTTGGTTTTTCAGCATTTTTGTGTATTTGAATCCTTTCCAACAATGACTGTATGATTTTGAGATCCATCTTTTCACACTGAGAACAACTGAGAGACTCATATGCAACTATTACAGAAGGTTCAAACGCTCACTGATGCTCCAGAAGCAAACAGGATGCATTAAGAGCCGGGGGGTGAAAACTTTTGAAATTGAAGATCAGAGTAAATTGTACTTATTTTGTCTACTTGTAGCTTCTGAAGGGCAGTACAAAATAAAAAATAAATGTAAACATCTTCATTCTGTCCAGAGGTTTACAACCTGGCTCTTAATGCATTGTTTTTCCTTCTGGAGCATCAGTGAGCATTTGAAACTTATGTAATAGTTGCATATGAGTCCCTCAGTTGTCCTCAGTGTGACTCCTTGGCATCAAAAAGTTTGAAAAACTCTGCTCTAGAGAACACTGCTGTTCTTTTCTATGAGTGTCTGCTGCTGCCTAAAGGGAAACATAATGCTTAATGTGATGAACTTTAATGTTTTTTGTTTTTTTTTCAGGGAATGAATTTGCAGACAAATCTGTGTATTAGATCAAACTGGATCATATAGGAAATGGAATTCATCGACAAGACTACCAATATGTGTATTTCTTTTTTGAATCAAAATGCTAAACGTTGTTCCGCATCATTGCGGCCCAGTTTAATCCCTGCACACACACGACGACACACACATATAGACTCCCCACCCAGTATAATTAGGTGCATGTGGACTTTGTCTTTTGAGGGATGATTCGAATCGGACGACCGGCCTCATATGCGGCCCCATTTGGAGCACAAAAGACTGTCTTTTGTCAGGGTGAGAGGGTTAAGAGAGCTCATTTCACGGCAGTTTATTTGCTCTGGTCCCAAAGGGACGTCCCTCCAAGAGTACTATCAACTCCACCAGCTGGTGTTGGGACGGGACAGCACAAAGACCCCCGTAAACTGACGTCCCATTTAAACAGCATTTAAGACAAATGAGATGACGGGGAGGGAACCCAGTGTGTATTATGTGTGTGTGTTTGTGTGTGTGTGTGTATGTTTTAAATTTTTTACTGGTAGCAATAATGCACGCCACACAAGCAAAATGTGCTTCTTTTATGTTGTTTTTTATGTCATCTTTGATAATTAATTCCAAATTAATATGCTAATAATTAACAGTGTTTGTTGTTTTTTCTGGATTTTCTTGCAAACAAAAAAAAAATATTTAAAAATATATTTAAATATTTAAAAATGGAATTTCTTCCTGATAAAGGACAATTTTTAGCAGCTTTTTCTCTAGTTTTCAGTGTCACATGACTTTCAGAAATCATTCTAATATGTTGATTTGCTCAAGAGAAATTTTTTGTAGCAATGTTGAAAACAGTTGTGCTGTTAAATATTTTTTGTGGAACCTTTGATACAGTTTTTCAAGATTCTTTGCTGAATAGAAAGTTTAAAAGCACAGCTTTTTTAAAAAAAATAGAAATTATCAGTAAGTTCATTGGCTTAATTATGAATTGCCTTTGTTTAAATGTTTCTCTTTCTTCAGGTTCACAGGCGTTCGGCGGAGAGGCTCCTGGACTTGTGTTGTGCGAACAGAGGCACCTTCATTAAAGTAGGACAGCACCTGGGAGCCCTGGACTACCTCCTGCCTGAGGAGTACACCAGCACGCTGAAGATCCTGCACAGCAGAGCGCCACAGAGCAGTATGGAGGAGATCAGGCAGGTCATACGAGAAGACCTGGGAAAAGAGGTTTGTTTTTCTGCCTGTCTGAGAAAGTAGATGCATCAAATGGGCGATAAGGAAGTTAGCATTTTCAGAAAATGGAATTAATCTGGAAATGTTGATTTTATTAATCTATCTTCAATTTAATGATGCAAATCACATTTCTCAAGTCATTATTGCAGGCTGCTCCTTGTGAGAGACAGGGGCTGTTATTCAGTAATTGTCTAGGTCACTGTGGGTTGACGGGGTTAATGTCACATGAGAGAAGCTGTGGTCTCTCTCGTCCTTTTCTGTCAGCACTTTTGTGGCTCTCGTCAGAGCAGTCATCCTGAAAGTGCTCCGTCTCCGAAATGTTTTGACAGGCATTTGCATTTTGGTGGATATAATTGTTCTGTTCTGCGGATGACCTGATCAAATCATCTATCAGCTTGTGTTCCAATGTTTTGTGTTCGTATCCGGCTGTTTTCTCACATTACACAGTAGCAAGGCCATTTAAATTATGAAGCCTTTGAGAAGAGGTAATTTGTTACTTTTTGAATCTATCAAACATATGATTTTACCTGAGGAATGATACACTCTTAAAAATAAAGGTTCCAAAAAGGAGTTTTCACAGTGATGCCACTGAAGAACCATTTTTGGTTTCCTAAAAGAACCTTTCAGTGAATGGTTCTTAACTTAAAACCTTTTTTTCTTAGTGTGAGGAACATTTTAATCGAAAGTACCATTTTTTCCAATATAAAAAACATTTTGTACAATAGAAAGATATTAAGACCTGTATTGCTTAATATAACATACATAATGTCTCTTACTGAAATACAGTTGAGGTCAATAGTTTACATAAACCTTGCAGAATCTGCAAAATGTTTTTATTCTTTTATCAAAGTAAGAGGGATCATACAAAATACATGTTATTTTTTATGTAGTACTGACCTGAATAAGATGTTTCACATAAAAGACATTACATATAGTCCACAAGAGAAAATAATAGTTCAATTTATATAGAAAGGCCCCATTCAACAGTTTACATAAGCTTGATTCTTAATACCTGAATGAACCACAGCTGTTTTTTTTTTTGTTTGTTTTGTGTTGGTTGTTAATGAGTCCCTTCTTTGTCCTGAGCAGCTAAACTGCCCACTATTCTACAAAAAAATCGTTTAGGTCCCACAAATTCTTTGGTTTTTCAGCGTTTTTGTGTATTTAAACCCTTTCCAACAATGACTGTATGATTTTGAGATCCATCTTTTCACACTGAGGACAACTGAGGGACTCATGTCAACTATTACAGAAGGTTCAAACACTCACTGATGCCCCAGAAGGAAAAACAATGCATTAAGAGCCGGGGGTGAAAACTTTTGAACAGAATGAAGATGTGTACATTTTTCTTATTTTGACTAAATATACTATTTTTTTTTCATGTAGTACTGCTCTTCAGAAGCTACAGAAGATACTTGCATGTTTCCCAGAAGACAAAACAAGTTAAATTTACCCTGATAATCGATTTCAAAAAGTTTTCCCCCCTTTCTGGAAGATCAGTGAGTGTTTGAACCTTCTGTAATAGTTGCGAGTCCCTCAGTTGTGCTCAGTGTAAAAAGATGGATCTCAAAATCACAGTCAATGTTGGAAAGGGTTCAAACACACAAAAATGCTGAAAAACCATTGGTGAGCAAGTGATTTAATGCTAAATGTCTCCAAATATGTTCTGATGAAGAAACAAACGCATCTACATCTTGGATGGCCTGAGGGTTTCTTCCGAAAATCAAAAAATCTAATATTTTAATGCATTCTCACACTGGGCTGATTGCAAATCCCGTTGCGTTTTAGTATTTCAGGTATGGTCAAGGTCACAAAACTTCCCAGTTCTGGTGAAATGACCTTGAACAAGAAGGACAATTCAAACCTGTAATCACTCAGCCGGAGTCTGAGCAGGTAACCGTTAAAAAGCGTCCCTCCCTCGTCTGACCTTGAGAGGGCTACGCTTGTACCCGACGCCTCTAGGGTGATGACTGCATCTTTACAGTTTTATTATTGTAATTATTAGCTCTAATAGATCAGTCTGACTTCTTGCTTCACTGCCTTCCCGCCTCCCATTTTTCCCTCTCTCTTTCACAATCCCCATTCCTCCCTGCCGAATGACAGCAGCATTGGCTGCAACATTACGTAATTCTAGCCAGGTCGCGACTGGCTTGCGGAGGTTTAGGTTTTTTTTTTCTTTTTCCAGCTGTGTGTGTGCGTGCTGCGAGGTAAGAAGCATTTGAGACATCGCTGTTTTGTGTGTCGGGAACTGGAGATGGACCCGTCACGGCTCGTTGGGCTCAGTGCGGCGGGAGAATAATCCATCTGCCTCTGTGTCACAATAAAAGTCCCCTCAATTCTCTGGCTTTCTCCTTTTGTCTCTCGTTCACTCCATTATCGTTTCTGTGTGAGAGTGTGTGGATATGTAGATTAGGTGAGGCTTGCGCTCCTAATGTTGTGCAAGAATAATGCATCTCTGTATGCTCGGTGTCAGGTCAGTGCAAGTGTTTTTCATGAACATCATTCATCGTGCTTTAGCAGGGATGCTTCTTTGCGGAGGAAAGTACAGTGTGTTTTTGGGTGAGAAAATACAACTTTACAAAATTATGACAATACAAAATTAAACCAGAGATATCAAAAAATATAAGAAGTAAGTAGCCAGGTTTCCATCTGTGTATTTGTATGTGAATTTTGAGATATTTAATAAAAAATGGCGGCTGGAAACATCAAGATGCATGTAAAATTTGGAAAACGTCCCAAAAAAGTTGTTTAATGTATTTTTAGTTAAAGGACATTAAAATAAACATTCTTAGTTAGTCTTAGATAGAAAAAAAATTCACATGACTTGCCTTTAACAAGTCATCCAACTAAATTCACCCAGATGATTGGCTCCCAGACATCTGCCTCTGATCACTAGTAATCATGAAGGCTGTCATATTTTTTTGTCTGCAGACATGTATTTTATTATTTGTAATATTATTATTATTATTATTATTTATCCCCCCCACCCCAAGTTATTATTTTTTTATTTTATTTTATTTTATTTTTTTATTTTTTTATTTGTTTTTTTTTTTTAGCCAAATTTCCCTGGGATTGACTATGGGAGGGAAATGCTTCTAATAAAATATTTTTTAAGCATTATTTTGAATCGAAATATACTGTAGCTATTGTACTTACTTAATATTTCTACATAATATATTTATCAAAAAAAAAAAATATATATATATATATGTATGTATATATAATGTGTGTGTATATATATATAATATATATATATATATATATGTATATATATACACATACATAAACACATACATATAAATAAATGTATATATGTGTATTTTTTAAGCCTTCTTAGTGTTAGTTTCCTGTCAATGCTGCAAGGTAAATGTTGTTTATATGGCTTAAACTTACAAAAAAAACCCCAAAATATTACAGTTTAAAACATAGAAGTTATTAATATACATCAGACTTAAAAAGCCAAACCCAGAGAGGGAATCTGCCTCCTCATTTCACAAGTCTATCGTACGCCACTGGGCTGTAGTATCCGATGTGCTGTGCCGTGACTGGTTGGCAGTGCCCTTCAAACTGAGTCTGTGCCAGGGCTTTTAGCGAGAGTCCCCTGCACCGTGAGGTAAACTACCGCATCCCAGAATTCCCCCACCTCCCCTCATATTTATTTATGAGGCCTGGCATGGTCTCACACAAAATCAAAAAGCTGTTACGGGCGGCTCTGGATCCATTTAGATAAGGAATTATTGATATCACAAAGGTGTGGGGAGGAAGACAGACACTGGTTTTGGTTTCCTCTCAGCTTGCCTTTACTATCTCTTTAATTCACTCTTCTTTAAGCCCCTGAGCAACTGAAATATTATTCCATGAGATTTCCAGTTAATAGAGCCAGACCTCTGCTTTTATGCACTCTTGGCTTAGTAGAAAGCCACTGAGCTTGTATATGAATATACATGTATACACGTTTATATATTTATATAAAAATTTATACAATTAATAATAAATTCCCTCTTGTGTAATAGTGATACACTGCTTTTATGGTAACCTTGTTAATGTATGACACCTTTCCGCACGCAACAAAAGAACAGCTATTATCCTTTTGCATTGCATAGCTTTCTAGAAGCCTCGAGGAGCGTTGTGTGCTGGTGAACAGCATTAACCTCCAGCACACTGGAAGGGAGGGTTGGGTAGAGGGACTGAAAAAAGGACGAGGCACTTAGTAGTTCAATTATGCAAATATTTATCAAAAGTAATTATCACGTTCTGTTGAAAAATGGAGCTAATTACTCAACACTACCTAGTTTTGAGCCCACAGTGGGGGGAAAGAGCACGCACACAACAATTTGAGCAAGGACTCTCAACTATGAGCCTTAGGGGATGTTTAACAAATAGTAGTATGTACTGACATAGTTGCAAACATTAATAATAATAGCAGGTCTTTAAATTTAAGAAAATGTAAATGGTGTAGACACACTCAAGTATTTTTGATGTTTGGCTTGGATTTCTCTAGCAGTGTATGTTTTTTGGGATTCGTTTGCTGGTTTTATCATCCACAAGACGGAAATTGTAAGCGTGATCGCTTAGAAAAGTAATTGCACAACAAGATGCACAATTTAAGTTATTCATGCCAGAAAAGGCCAAACTTGGATTTCTCTGGCAGTGTATTGTTTTGGGATTTGGTTGCTGGTTTATTGTCCACAAGACGAAAATCGTATGTGTGATTACTTAGAAAAGTAATTGCACAACAAGACGCACAATTTGAGATGTTATTTATGCCAGAAAAGACTAAACTTGGATTCCTCTGGCAGTGTAGCTTTTTGGGATTTGTTTGCCAGTTTATCGTCCACAAAATGAAAATCGTAAGTGTGATCACTTAGAAACGTAATAGAGCAACAGGATGCGCCATTTGAGATCTTATTTTTTGCCAGAAAAGGCCCGACTTGGATTTTTCTGGCAGTGTATCTTTTTGGGATTTGTTTGCTGGTTTTATCACCCACAAGATGAAAATCGCAAGTGTGATCGCTTAGTAAAATAGGAGTGCAACAAGACATACAATTTGAGGTGTTTTTCATGCCAGAAAAGTCAAACCTTGGATTCCGCTGGCAGTGTGTGTTTTTGGGATTTGTTTGCAGGTTTATAGCCCACAAGACGAAAATCGTAAGTGTGATCACTTAGTTAAATTGTAGCGCAACAGGATGCGCACAGGATGCATTTCCCTGCCAGTGTCTGTTTTTGGGATTTGTTTGGTGGTTTTATTGTCCAAAAGACGAAAATTGTAAATGTGATCGTTTAGAAAAGTAGTAAAACAAGATGACGCACAATTTTAGATGTTATACAGGGCAGAAAAGACCAAACTTGGTTCTTCTGGCCATGTGTCTTTTGGAATTTGTTTGCTGGTTTTATTGTCCACAAGACAAAAGTTGTAAGTATGATCATTTAGAAAAGTAATATAGCTACAAGACGCACAATTTGAGATGTTATTCATGCCAGAAAGCCCAGACTTGGATTCCTCCAGCAGTGTGGTTTTGGGATTTGTTTGCTGGTTTTATTGTCCACAAGACGAAAATTGTAAGTGTGATTGCTTAGAAAAGTAATAGTGCAACAAGACACGCAATCTGAGCTGTTATTCATGCCAGAAAAGACCAAATTTGGATTCCTCTTCCAGTGTATGTTTTTGGGATTTGTTTGGCGGTTTTATCGTCCACAAGACGATTGTTTGGAAAAGTAATAACACAAGAAGACGCACAACTGTACAAAGAGAAACACAATGTGAGATTTTATTCATGCTATAAAAGGCCAAACTTGGATTTCTCTGGCAGTGTATCTTTTTAGGATTTGTTTGCCAGTTTTAATGTCCACAAAACGAAAATCTTAAGTACGACTCCCTAAAAAGATCTTTTTGGTATCTTTTTGGGATTTGTTTGCTGGTTTCATCGTCCACAAGACAAAAATCGTAACTGTCAACGCTTGGTAAAATATTAGCATAACAAAATGCACAATTTGAGATGTTATTCATGCCAGAAAAGGCCAGACTTGCATTTCTCTGCCAGTGTATGTTTTTGAGATTTGTTTGCTGGTTTTGTCGTCCACAAGACGAAAATTGTAAGTGTGATCGTTTAGAAAAGTAGTAACATAAGAAGATGCACAGTTTTAGATGTTATACATGGCAGAAAAGGCCAAACTTGGTTCTTCTGGCCATATGTCTTTTTGGAATTTGTTTGCTGGTTTTGTCGTCCACAAGACGAAAATCATAAGTGTGATCGCTTAGAAAAGTAATAGTGCAACAAGACACGCAATCTGAGCTGTTATTCATGCCAGAAAAGACCAAACTTGGATTTCTCTGCCAGTGTATGTTTTTGGGATTTGTTTTGCGGTTTTATCATCCACAAGACGAAAATCGTAAGTGTTATCGTTTAGAAAAGTAATAACACAAGAAGACGCACAATTTTAGATGTTATACATGGTGGAAAAGGCCAGACTTGGTTCTTCTGGCCATGTGTCTTTTTGGAATTTGCAGGTTTTATCATTCAAAAGATGAAAATCATAAGTGTAATCACATAGAAAAGTAATTGCACAATAAGACATACAATTTGAGATGTTATTGATGCCAAAAAAGACCAAACTCGGTTTTCTCTCACAGAATACATTTTTGTGATTTGTTTGCCGGTTTTATTGTCCACAAGACGAAAGTCGTAAGTGTGATCATTTAGAAAAGTAATATCGCTACAAGACGCACAATTTGAGATGTTATTCATGCCAGAAAAGGCCAAACTTGGATTCCTCTGGCAGTGTATCTTTTTGGGATTTGAGTTTTATCGTCCACAAGATGAAAATCATAAGTGTGATTGCTTAGAAAAGTAATTGCGCAACAGGACAAACAATTTGAGATGTTATTCATGCCAGAAAAGCCCAGACTTTGATTCCTCTGGCAGTGTGTTTTTGGGATTTGTTTGCCGGTTTTATCGTCCACAAGACCAAAATCGTAAGTGTGAGTGCTTGGTAAAATGTTAGCACAACAAAATGTGCAATTTGAGATGTTATTCATGCCAGAAAAGACAAAACTTGGATTCCTCTGGCAGTGTATCTTTTGGGGATTTGTTTGCTGGTTTTATCGTGATGAAAATCGTAATTGCGATCGTTTAAAAAAGTAATAGCGCAAGCTAGCAAGCAAGAGCTGGACTCCTCTGCCAGTATATCTTGTTGGGATTTGGCAGTTTTACGTCCCCAAGACAAAGATTGTTAGTGTGATCATTTAGAAAAGTAATAGCGCAACAAGATGCGCAGTTTGAGATGTTATTCATGCCGCAAAAGGTCAAACTTGGATTACTCTGACAGTGCATCCTTTTGGGATTAGTTTGCAGGTTTATCGTCCACAAGATGAAAAGTGCAATTGCTGAAGTAATTGTACAAAGAGAAACACAATGTGAGATATTATTCATGCTATAAAAGGCCAAACTTGGATTTCTCTGGCAGTGTATCTTTTTAGGATTTGTTTGCCAGTTTTAACATCCACAAAACGAAAATCTTAAGTGCGATCGCCTAAAAAGATCTTTTTGGGATTTGTTTGCTGGTTTTATCGTCTACAAGAAGTAAATTGTTAGTGCGATCGTGTAGAAAAGCACAATTTGAGATGTTATTCTTGCCTGAAAGTTAAGTTAAGTTAAGATGCTTTCACGCCATGTCGTAATTATCATAATTTTGAGATGACAAAGTGACATTCTAGCTGAATTATGTGTTTCTATGGCAATACTATCAACGCCAAAGCGTTCAAGTGCCTGCAGAGCTCATAATTACAAATTGGAATGTTCTGAGAGCTACAACATGGACCATGTGACCGCTGTACCACCTGACCATTGCCAGATTCATTTAGGCGCTACCTCAGAGAACGTGGTCAGCTCCGAGTAGAATGTCATGCGTTATCATCTCGTAATTGCGACACGCTGTGAATACAGCTTTAATAGCACCATTAATTGATTTATCATCATTGTCCTATTTCAAAGGGTAAAACGGGGTGAATTCTTGTAGGTGATTGTATATAATGTGGAGTGTGTTCTTGTTCACACCTGAAAATGCTCTCCACCACATCTTCTGAGGCATATGCTTGTGCCGTCACACCTCCACACATTTAGATAGGTCTTGCGTGGTCGGTCACAGTTTTTACCTGAGGATGGTTAGGTCTAAAAGATGCTTCCATGTGCTGGTTAACCTAAGAAAGGCCCTGCCACTCATTAACCAAAGGAGACTCAATTAACCTTTAGTGAGACAGTGGGCTGTACAAGAGAGGTTGGCCACATTTGTTATCTACCACACCACCGCAGTTCTCCGCTTTAGCAAAGACAGACGTATCAGTCTGCGGTTTCCTCTAGTTTTCTGTCATTTGCTAGAGAAATGCTCTTTAAGCTGTCATTGATATAAAACAACAACTCACCTTCATAAATATCCTCTCGCCCGCACAAGTTCACGTCGAGTCTAGAGATAGGATCTCTCTGTAAGACCCTTCCACAATATTGTATTTAATGTCACTGTTTGGTCACATCATCACTTTTTTCTGCACCGGAGCATGCAATATAATCTCTAATCGACACGTAGCTTCTTGTCAAATCCCCCCTCAGTTGAGCAATCGTGCCATCTGAGCTACGAGATGAAGTTCTTAACCGCTCTGTCAGCCTGGTATAAATAGATCCCATCTCTGCTCTCCCATCGCTTTTCCTCCTCACCTAATATTCTTTTGCAAACTTCCTGAACCATTAGCTCAGCTATGCCCTTGAGGAGGACAGAGTTTCGATTAAAATGAATTTTTTTTATTATTTTTATTTAATTAAAATATCACTATTTTTATAGTTTTATATTTAATTATCTTTAAAATATTTTTTTTCTTTTTTATTTTCGCACATGACTTTTCATGCATTTTATTTATTGATATTATTATTGTTATATGAATTATTGATAACAAATACATTGTTCTGCACATAAAATCATCATATTTTAGGGTTCTTGTTTACTGTGCAGGATGGAAATCCTGCAAGTTTCCAGCGAGAGTCCACCGTGCAACTATAGCCTCGTTTGTACCATGCACCCTCATTCATCTTCAGCCAGGTTATGAGTCTCTGATCTACCGGTGCAATGTGAGCTCTCTGGCCTGTAGGTCTGCACGTGTCCCTTAGAGAAAAGACTGGGCTCATGGGGCAAGGATCCATTACAGGAGACCATTAAACAACAGATGGCAGGCGAGTCCCAGCCTAGGAGTGGCCTGTGAGTGTGTGCGTTCGATCGGGCGAAGGAATCAGTGCTGCGGAAAGGGGGTGGATCCCTCGGAAAGCGCCACCGCTGCTGCCTCATTCTCAATGACACAACGGCCAGCCGAGCATGTAAATGTGCATCATTTCCTCTAATGATGTGCTGGATGTGTGGCATCATACGGGGCGTGTTTCAGCAGCCCACCGCTCCCATCCTGCCAGCACAGACGCAGGGGCTGCAGGAGGAAGACGAACCGAAACACTCGCTAGGGCGGCAGCTGTGATTAATCACCCTGCCCCAGTACTCTTTCTTCTTTCTTTCATTTGTTCATTCTTTCTCTCAAGTCGTTATGTCTTTCTTGTTTCTTTTGTTTCTTCATTATTGTTTTTCTTTCTCTTTCTTTTTCTTTCTTTCTTTCTTTCTTTCTTTCTTTCTTTTTCTTTCTTTCTTTCTTTCTTTCTTTCTTTCTTTCTTTCTCTTTCCTCCTTCATTCTCTCTTTCAGTTAATCATTCTTTTCCTTTCATTCCTTTTCTATCGTTTGTTCTTTTTTTAGTGTCTTTAGTTGCTTGTTTTTTGTTCTCGTTCTCTTTTGTTTTTGTTTTTTTTTCTTTTTTGTTTAGTTAATTTCTTTTGTGATTTCGTTTTTTTAATCAGATTGTTCTTTCTTTCTTCGTTTTTTATTCTTTTATTTGCTTATTTAATTTTTCATTTCATTTACTTTTTTCATTTGTTTGTTCATTCTTTTCCTTTCGTTTTTGTTTGTTTTGAGTTTTTGTTTGTTCTTTCTTTAATTTATTCATTCATTCTGTTCTTTCTTTTTTACTTTTCTATTGTTTATTCATTCTTTAGTTCTCTTTCTTTAGTTAGATTGCTTTTTATTTATCATTCTTTTTCTTTCTTTCTTTCCTTTTCCATCATTTGTTCATTCTTTAGTTTGTTCTTTTTCTTTCTTTCTTTCTTTCTTTCTTTCTTTCTTTCTTTTCTTTCTTTGGTTTCTTTTCTATCGTTTATTCATTCTTTAGTTCTCTTTCTTTAATTAGCTTACTTTTTATCATTCTTTTTCTTTCTTTCTTTCTTTCTTTCTTTCTTTCTTTCTTTCTTTTCTTTGGTTCCTTTTCTGCCTTTGTTCATTCTTTAGTTCTCTTTCTTTAGTTAGCTTGCTTTTTATCATTCTTTTTCTTTCTTTCTTTCTCTCTTTCTTTCTTTCTTTCTTTCTTTTTCTTTGGTTTCTTTTCTATCGTTTATTTATTCTTTAGTTCTCTTTCTTTAGTTAGCTTGCTTTTATCATTCTTTTTCTTTTCTTTTCTTTCTTTCTTTCTTTTCTTTCTTTCTTTCTTTCTTTTTCTTTGGTTTCTTTTCTCGTTTATTCATTCTTTAGTTCTCTTTCTTTAGTTAGCTTGCTTTTTATCATTCTCTTTCTTTCTTTCTTTCTTTCTTTCTTTCTTTCTTTTTCTTTCTTTCTTTCTTTCTTTCCTTTTCCATCATTTGTTTCATTCTTTTGGTTTGTTCTTTTCTTTCTCTCTTTCTTTCTTTTTCTTTCTTTCTTTCTTTTCTTTCTTTCTTTTCTTTCTTTCTTTCTTTGGTTTCTTTTCTACTCGTTTATTCATTTCTTTTAGTTCTCTTTCTTTAGTTAGCTTGCTTTTATCATTCTTTTCTTTTTTCTTTCTTTCTTTCTTTCTTTCTTTCTTTTTCTTTGGTTTCTTTTCTACTCGTTTATTCATTCTTTAGTTCTCTTTCTTTTAGTTAGCTTGCTTTTTATCATTCTCTTTCTTTCTTTTTCTTTCTTTCTTTCTTTCTTTCTTTCTTTCTTTCTTTCTTTCTTTCTTTCCTTTTCCATCATTTTGTTCATTCTTTAGTTTTGTTCTTTTTTCTTTCTCTCTTTCTTTCTTTCTTTCTTTCTTTCTTTCTTTCTTTCTTTCTTTCTTTGGTTTCTTTTCTATCGTTTATTCATTCTTTAGTTCTCTTTCTTTAAGTTAGCTTGCTTTTTATCACATTCTTTTCTTTCTTTCTTTCTTTCTTTCTTTTTTCTTTGGTTCCTTTTCTGCCTTTGTTCATTCTTTAGTTCTCTTTCTTTAGTTAGCTTGCTTTTTATTTATCATTCTCTTTCTTTCTTTCTTTCTTTCTTTCGTTCTTTCTTTCTTTGGTTCCTTTTCTATCATTTGTTCGTTCTTTAGTTCTCTTTCTTTAGTTAGCTTGCTTTTTATTTATCATTTATTTTCTTTTTCATTGTTGTTTTTATTCTTTTATTTGTTTATTTAATTTTTCATTTCATTCTAATTTTTTCATTTGTTTATTCATTCTTTTCCTTTCGTTTTTCTTTGTTTTGAGTTTTTGTTTATTCATTCATTCTCTTTCTTGTTTGTTCTTTCTTGTTTCTGTCTGTTTGTTCTTATTCTTTCATTCCTTTTCTATCATTTGTTCTTTCTTTCTTTCTTTCTTTCTTTCTTTCTTTCTTTCCTTGTCTATCGTTTGTTCATTCTTTAGTTCTCTTTCTTTAGTTATAAAGTTCATAATTTGTTTTCTTTCTTTCTTTCTTTCTTTTTTCTTACTTTTTTCTGTTCATTGTAATTTTTCTTTTGTTCCTTTTCTATCATTTGTTCATTCTTTAGTTTTTTTCTTTAGTTTGTTCTTTTTTGTTTTTTTAGCTTTCTTTCTTTCTTTTCCTTCTGTTCATCGTTCTTTCCTATAGTTTGTTCATTCTTTAGTTTTTTTAAGCTTGCTTGTTCTTTTTATTTTTCGTTAGTTTGTTCTTCACTTCTTTTTTGTTTCTTTGTTTCATTCTGTCTTTCTTTCTGTTTATCGTCCTTTCTTCATTAAATCCTCTTCTATCGTTTGTTCATTCTGTAGTTCTCTTTCTTTAGTTTGCTTGTTCTTTTTGTTCGTTTTCATTAGTTTGCTCTTTCTTCATTTCATTCCTTCTTTCTTTCTTACAATGGGACAAGACATTGGACCAGAATAACCATAAAACATACACTGTTTTAAAAGTATAGCCATAAACATGACCATTCAGCATAAAAATAGTGGAAAAAAATCATTACAAGAAAAATGAATTTTTCTAATATTTTTTTTAAAAATGAGTGCTTTTCTATTCTTTTTTTAAATCATCCATAAGTTTTTTTCCCCCCCCCATAGGCTTCCTTTGCAGTTGCTTTACTGTAAACCAATATTCGGTATTTTTCGTAGAGGGTTGAGTCACGATTTGATCTATAAACACTCACCCCAGGACGCCACAGGATGTTGAAAAATCAGTTATACTTAGTATGAGGGGCTGAAAAAAGAGCATGTGGTCTTTTTTGGCACTGGTGTATGGTAGTAAAGAAGCATGTGGGTGGCTGGACATCTTTGGCATTGGTGATTTGTTGGACCCTGTAAATATCCAGACTCAGCCCTCTTTGCTTCAGTGGTTACCACCCTCGCAGAGTGCAGGCTGTCCCAGTGCTTCCTGTATCCATATGGGCTTGTTCTCTACAATCACTGCCATTCCATGCCAAACTCTTTACAGCTACACCAACACTCTGGCCCAAGACCAAGCTTTGTTTTCCAAAAATAATAAGCACCGATTTATGCTTATGTTTTTGTATGTAGTTTATATATGTATTTTTTTATTTTTGCTAATGTATGTGTGTGTATATTACACCCTCACTGCAAAAACATTTGCATAATGGAATAATAAAAATAAGAAAGCAGACTTTGTGACTGATTCATTAAAAGAGCTCACAGAAGTCATTTTTTGTGTTGTTATGTTGGTCATGTTGTGTGTTGTTGCGTGCAGCCAGAAAAGATAACACAGTTGTGTTGTCTGTTTTACTTTTTTATTATTATTTTTTGGTAGCCAGTCTTTTATTTCATCTATTTCAATTTGAACTCATTCTCTTGTGCTGTGCCCTGCTGCTTAGTAAGGGTGTAGAAAACACTGCATCCAGCCAGTTTAGTACATAGATGTGCCTTTTCATCATAAAGCGAACAGCCAAGTTTACTTGGAGGCTGCAAGTATTTTTTTTAAGTCATAAAAAATGAGAAACGAAACGGAACTGTAGCATTTGTGGTGGCATATGTGGTCCTACAGTGTGAATCTGGAGTGTGCCGTAAAAATGACTCAACAATCTGTCCACTCGGCTCTGAAGAGAAGACCCTACTGCACTGCTCTGTGGTGCGCTACACTATGGTGCGTCTCGAGACGGTTCCTTACTTTCTGTGAAAACAAACACCGAAATAACTTTTCCAGACTTTTAGCATAAACATTTTTGCAGTTGATTTATGAGGATACATTTATAAAAAAGGGCATATATTGTATTTTAAATGTATAGTAGCAGAAGTGACTGACTGTTTGTTTGACCTTTTTTCTACTTATCACTAAGGAGCTTTTTGATGAAAGATTTAAAGTAGTAGTTCACCAAAAAAAATGAAATTTTGCTGAAAAATGTAGTACATCATGAAAAGCCTGAGGGTGTTTTTTCACCAGAACAGATTTGGAGAAATTTAGCATTACATAACTCACTCACCAATCGATCCTCTGCAGTGAATGGGTGCCGTCAGAAGGAAAGTTCAAATAGCTGATTAAAAAAAAACCCACACAAATCCAGTCCATCAATTAACATGTTGTGAAGTGAAAAACTGTGTCTGTACTAAACCAGGGTTTCTGCGGGTCTTAAAGTCTTAAAAAGTCTTAAATCGCTTTTCCGTGAATTAAGGCCTTGAAAAGGTCTTAAATCAGAGCAGCAAGTCTTAAATTCACATGATCATGGCACTCATTTTCGTAAGGGATTGTTTCCTTGTCTCTTTTTAAAGAGATGCGAAAGCGTGCTTTCTGTTCTACATGGCTTAGGTCGCTCGATATTCATTAAACAATATGCGGTAGATGGCGGTAGGTGCTGCTTCATCTGTCAGTTACCCGAAGAAGAACTTGTCGTGATTTTTTTTATAGTAATAAAAATCATTTAGTTTAGTTAGAGAACAGACAATACAATTAAAACTGAAGCCGCTGCTCAATGCAGTGTGCCAAACGACAGTCGCATCACAGATCAGATTTCATTTATCACCTGAAGAGAGTGAGAACTGACTGACAAGAAGAGAGAGGTGAGAAAGACAAGACCATGGCGGAAGAGTTTCAAAACGAAATGCAAAAGCCTGTTTTAAAAATATTTTGGATTTTGAAAAGACCGTTGACTTCTGCTATTTATCTAAGTTGATAGTGGAAGTTTCACATTTATATGGTATCACAGTGCTTGCTGATTTGACTTAAACTGTGTAATTTTATATATATTTATATACAGTGGTTGTATACCTATTTAAACTTTAAGTTATTTTATATTAGGCGTATAACATGGTGTATTTTTATTTGTTTTGTTAATAAAAGTTTGTTACGTTACGTTAATGCCGCTAATTTAAAAGTGAAAGTAAAATGTGCATTACGCTTTAAAACCGAAAGAAAATGAAGAAAAGAGGGAAAACTAAAACAAACTAAAAACAAACAACTGCTTGATGACGAATTGGCGCTAATTTGAAAGTTAAAGTACAGTGTTTTTACCGAAGGAAAGCAAGGAAAAGATTGAAAACTGAAACAAACTAAAATAAACAATTGCTAGACGCTGAATTGCTGCTAATTTGAAAGTGAAAGTAAAACTCGAACTCTACTCAGAGAACATATTGCTGTATTGTTTTCCCTTCTATTTTTGTTTCTTACATTTTTTTTTTTGTTTTGGTTGGTCTTAAAATTGTCTTAAATTAACCCTCATAAAACCTGTAGAAACCCTAATAAACAAATCCATCATTAAGACATTTTAACTTAAAGCTGTTGCATCCTGCTAAAACGCCTCTATCCATAAAATTGCTTTTTTCCAGTGATAAAGTCATTTCCTCTGAATCAGGAGAGAAATATGCACAGATCAAGCGCCATTTACAAGTGAAAACATCTCAGAACAGTTTTAAACTAATATGTTGGCGGTTTTTGACGTGAGAGGACAACAGTGGGTGGACTTTTTCACTTGAGGATATATTATTAAGGATTATGGACTTGTATTTTAGCCAGAAGCAATGGTAATGTTAAAACGCCTTAGTGATAGATTTGTTTTTTTACAAACAAATTGAATGTCTGGAAATTGTGTGGATTATTGTAATGTTTTATCAGCTGTTTGGACTCTCATTCTGACGGCACCCATTCACTGCAGAGAATCCAGAGGTGAGAAAGTGATGTAATGCAAAATTTCTCCAAATCTGTTTAGATTAAATGAAGAAACAAATTTATTTACATCTTGTGCGCTGATGAGTACATTATCAGAAAATTTTCATTTTTGGGGTGTATTGTTCCTTTAATAATATATAAGCACCTTCTTGGTTACATTAAATACTAGCTTTTCATATCACAAAACTATCTTTGCCTGACATTTATAAAAATGAAATATTAAAATAACACATCTATCATGAAAAAGGAAAAAGCAAAAAACATCTCTTGTTGCTTTTGATAGGGCACTACAAAGATGGGAAAATAGTTTTTTTTTTAAAAAAAAGATGATAAAAATGAATAAAGCAGTGGTGCGTTAGTTCAAAAGCTGATAAATACCCTCTGGGTTTCTCCTCTAGCACGATAAGAGATTAAAATATTACCATAAACACTGCATTATCTCACTCACCAGAGTTTCTCTCCCAAACGCCCCACAGCAGAATGTTATCTCTCCATCTCCTCAGCATGAATATCTGCTCCATTAGCAAGCCATTCATCCACCCAACACACTGGCTCTGCTCTGAATAGGACCATAACACCGCTAAAAGTGATTGCATATCTTTTTCTTGTGAGACTGGTTCGATGCCAAACCAGTCGGCTGTTGAAAGTTCTTCCCCATTACTGTTTCTTTTGCATTAGCTTCAATGGCTGTAATCGTGCCCGTGCGCAAGCGTCTTAAAGGCTTTTGTCTATCTTCAAATCTTCGTCATGTCAAGTATAAACATTTTTTATTGTAAATGCATTTCATGAGAATGCCACAATGCATTTTACAAAACAGACAAAATAATAAATTACAAGTCTCTTTTATATAACGTGATTGTGGAGGAGAATTCACATGTGAACACTTGAGTTGTAGCCTCAAGTAGCTAAATGTCACCAAACCTTGCATTTACAAACATAACCTTAAATATCGTTGAAATACAGTTGAAGTTAAAAGTTTTCATACACCTTGCAGAATCTCCAAAATGTTAATTATTTTACCAAATAAGATATTTCACATAAAGACGTTCATAAAAGAAAATAATAGTTGAATTTCTAAAAATGACCATGTATAAAAGTTAATTCTTTTTAGTTGGTTCTTTTTTTAGTGATAGTTATTCATGAGTCCCTTGTTTGTCCTGAACACTTAAACTGCTTGCTGTTCTTCAGAAAAATCCTTCAGGTAGCAAAAATTCTTTGTTTTTTTTTAACATTTTTGTGGATTTGGACCCTTTCCAACAATGACTGTATGATTTTGAGATCCATTTTTTTCACACTGAGGACAACTGAGGGACTCGTATGCAACTATTACAGAAGGTTCAAACACTCACTGATGCTTCAGAAGGAAACATGATGCATTAAGAGGTGGGGGTGAAAACTTTTGAATTGGAAGATCAAGATAAATTAAACTTATTTTGTCTTCTGGGAAACATGTATTTTTC
This sequence comes from Labeo catla, assembly GCA_012976165.1. Lineage (NCBI taxonomy): Eukaryota > Metazoa > Chordata > Actinopteri > Cypriniformes > Cyprinidae > Labeo > Labeo catla. Next base: position 603,873 of record VONZ01000006.1, on the reverse strand, counting down.
GTAGCTTCTGAAGGGCTAAATTGTACTGAAAGTGTACACATCTTCATTCTGTTCAAAAGTTTTCACTCCCGGCTCGGCCCTGCATGTTTTTTCCTTCTAAAGCATCAGGGAGTGTTTGAACCTTCTGTAATAGTTAGATATGAGTCCTTCTGTTGTCCTCAGTGTGAAAAGATTAATCTCAAAGTCACACAGTCATTGTTGGGAAGGGTTCAAATATACAAAAATGCTGAAAAACTGAATTTGTGGGACCTGAAGGATTTTTTTTGAAGAACAGCAGGCAGTTTAACTGTTCAAGACAAGCAAGGGACTTATGAACAACTATCACTAAACAAAAAAAATATGTATAATAAAATAAATAAATAAAAACAGCTGTGGATCATTAAGGTAACATCAAAATATTTAGAATCAAGTGTATGTAAACTTTTGAACGTGATCATTTTTAGAAATTCAACTGTTATTTCTCTATATGTTAACATTATTTATGTGAAATATCTTATTCAAGTCAGTACTAAATAAAAAATAACATAAATTTTGTATGAATCAGATTCTGCAAGGTGTGTAAACTTTTCACTTCAACTGTACATACTTACAAGACCTACAAGACTAGGTGTAACTTATCTTTTTTTCTGTAATTTGAAGTTGAAAAGTGTTCATTTTGTTTATATTTATTCATTTATTTTGTTATATTATTTTTTGTTTGTTTTATTTGCGTAGGTAGTAGTTGATTGATTCAAATATTACTTTTGATTTGTATTGTTTATTTTTCTGATTAGACTTTAATAGACTATTTCTAATGCCAGTTATCCACATGTTCTTTTGGGAAGCACTTTCAGTAAATATCCAGCATTTAATTATGCTTGTAAATACTCCTTCGATATGTGATTACTCCTAAATTACATTTTGTTAAGTGCCTGCGATTCATATTTGTATCAGACTTTTGGATCTCAGTGTTAAAAAACAGAATAAATGTCTAGTGCCCATTTTTATCACTTCAGTACAGGTAAAAGCGTAAATATAAGAATGAGACAAGAATAGTTCATCCGAAAAAAAAAGTCATGTCCTCATTTTATTCAAAACCTGTATGCTGTCTTCATTTTTGAATATTTCAGATATTCAAAAATGTTTCAAAATTCAATAAGAACCCAGATATTGTGCAAATTTAAGGTATTTCACCTGAAAAGAGGCGGTTCACCCCAAAATGAAAATTATCCCATGAATTACTGACCCTCAAGCCATGCTAGGTGTATGACTTTCTTATTTTAGATGAATACAATCTGAGTTATATTAAAAAAAATGCACTGGCTCTTCCAAGATTTATAATGGCAGTGAATGGTGGTTGAGATTTTGAAGCAAAATAAAGTGCATCCATCCATCATCAAATTTTGGACTACTATAAATACTTTATGAAATGCCTTTATTTTGCCTTTGATGGTTTTTCCCTTTTTTTGAAGCTAGAAATCTTAAGTCCCCAATCGTTGTAAGTGTATCTTTAAAATATCTCCTACTGAGTTCCACTAAAACAAGTCATACAGGTTTGAATATTAGATGATTACAGTACATTTGTGGATAAACTTTTCCTTTTTAACTCAAGTGGTCAGTATTTTCGGGATCTTATCGCCCTGTCCATCAACCCAGAGTTACTGAAAGGTGAGATTGATGATTGAGATTGCACATACATAATCTAACATTTCCAAAGGCTGTTTGCTTTAAATCAAATGTCGAAAACACCAAAAGGAAGGCAGGTGACATGAAAAAAAGGTCAGTGAGCTACTCGTCAGTGTGAGTGAATGGGGCTCCAAGAGAAGTTGATTTATTTAGTGCTGTGAAAAGATAATATTTAATCTCTAAAGCACTAATCTCTTTTTTTGCCGCTCTGCCTCTGATTATAAGCGTCCCAGCTGTGCCTACTTCCCTATTCATAGAGCAGAGTCTTGTGGCTTGTTTTACAGCTTCTTTCGGTGTAATTAACATCCTAAACAATCACAACGCTCTATGGCTCGCCTGTCATTTCCAAGCTTTCTGTGTTTGGGTCAAAGGCATCTTCTCATTTGCCTGCAAAAGGGCTCTGCCTTCTCAAATACCCTAAATTTTTGCTCTAGGCTTGTTATATTTCTCAGGGAAGGCTGAATTTTCTGGCACAATGTTCAGATGTGAAGTAGATTGAAAAGAGGTTATGCACTTAACTGCACAAGTAATGACTAATTACGGCACTTTTCATGCATGCTTGTATGGCACCGTTCAATAGCTGCATGCTGACATGCAATTTCTTGGTTTTTCACTTTTTAAACCTGACATATCATAGTCTAAGACATCCAGAGTGTTTCAATGTATCCATGAAATACTTAAGAACTCCCCAGGTGATATGTGAAAAGCACGTTAACAACGCTTTGTCATAATTGCAGGTGAACAAGCTGGGCTGCTCTTTTACTGATTCCACCAGTGAGCTTAAATTGAGCTTAAAATGACTGTTTCTGCAATAAGTTTATAATGATATTAATTTTTTTTTTTTTTTTTACGGAAAAAAGAAGAGTGGATATTCCCATGAAATATTGAAAAATATAGAAATGCTATAGAAAAAAAATACCAATTTGTTGGTCAACTAATCAACCATTGTGGATTCCCACTGATGTGAAAAGAAGATTTGAAACCCCTGTCCTTTAGTTAATCATTGTGCATTTCAAGTGAGGCTAGTTTCTATGGTAGGCGTGTCAGTGTTTGGCTCTTAAAGGGGAAAAATGATTACAACAAGTTTTAATTATACCTCAGAGATGCAGGGGAAATGTGAGCTCACCACAGCCATTATGGTGTCAGGAGAGGCAGCGGTATGGCGCTCGTCATCACAAAGAGTATGTTGCTTGTGATTATACATATGCAATTGTGTAAGAAACCTCCTTATTATTACTGCCAAACATCTTCAAAATGACTGCGTACAACATGAAAGCAGGCAGATGAGAAACATCCTCCAGAACACACAGCTGAACGTGAAGCTCTTTGAATTGTAAATGAGGTCGCTGTACCATGTGGCTCCATACTGTGCTATACAAAGGTTAGTGGCAGCGGCCGGCTGCTGTTATAGATTGGAAGGACCACTGACGTGGTTATTAGCATTTCACATCTAGACTTTTAACGCAGCAATGGCTACTTTCAAATCGAAATGTAAGGTGCCAAAGCTGATAATAAAAAAAACCGTAATTCGATAAATAAAGGAGAGCCGTTATCTCAATAGATGTTGGGTGTGTTGTTTTTACTAATTCCCAAAATATCATGCAATTTTAAGGTATTACATCTCATTTGATTAAAGGGATAGAGGGATATATCCAACAATGAAAATTACCCCATAATTTTCTCACACTTAAGCCATTCTAGGTGTATATGGCTTTTTTCTTTCAGACGAATAAAATCAGTGTTATAATAAAATATGTCCTGGCTCTTCCAAGCTTTATAATGGTGAATGGGTGTTGAGATTTTAAATGCTCGTCTTATCTTGCTCTGCCTGAACTCTGTGTATTCTGTTTCAAGACAGTTAGAGTATGTCGAAAAACTCTGTATTTCCTCCCTCAACTTCAAAAATCATCTCAAAATCATCCTACATCGCTGCAGAAGTACCGACCCAGTGTTTGCAAAGAGAACATGCAAAGAAGATCAAACACCCTTAACAAAAAAATGTACAACAGCGATGTAGGATGATTTTGAAGTTGAGGGAGAACATGAGATGGGAGTTTTTCGACATACTCTAACTGTCATATACCGAGCTGAGCAAGGCTGAGCAAGACAAGATGAGCGTTTGACATTAAAAACAAGAAAGACATAAACATCTTGGATGACAAGAGGGTGAGTACATTATCTGTAAATTTTTGTTTTGGAAGGCCTTCTGAAGTAAATCTGAAGTAATGAAGGCCTTCTAAAGTAAATCGATCTAAGATATTTTTTTTTGTGTAAGAAAAATATCCATATTTAAAACTCTATAAACCATAATCTCTAGCTTCCACTAACTAGGTCCTACGTCATCTGCTGGAATGCCGTTCTCTTGTGAACGCGCATGTGACAGTAGCAGAAGCTAGAGATTACAGTTTAAAAAGTTTTAAATATGTATTTTTTTCTTACACAAATGCATCGATTAACTTCAGGAGGCCTTTATCAACCCCTCAGAGCTGTGTGGAGTACTTTTAATGATGGATGGTTGAACTTTGTAGGGCTTTAAAATCTCAACACCCATTATAAAGTTTGGAAGAGCCAGGGCATAAGCCAAGAGGAGACTGGTTTTCCTTTGCTGTAAACAAAACTTGGTTCTTGGAGGACTAGCATATTCTCTCCGGATCTTATGCTACTCCTATATCATAAGCTGGAATGCTACTCTCTCGTGGATATGTAAATGAAAGTTAGCTGAAGCTAGAGATTATGGTTTATAAAATTTAAATATGGATATTTTTCTTACACAAATGCATCAATTTGCTTCAAGAGGCCTTTATTAACCTATTAACCCCTCTGAGCTGTGTGGAGTACTTTTAATGATGGATGGATGCACTTTATTGGGCTTCAATATCTCAACACCTATTCACTGCCATTATAAAGCTTCAAAAAGACAGGACATAAGCCAGGAGGATACTGATTTTTCTTTGCTGTAAAAAAAAAAAAAACTTAATTCTCACAAGATTAGCATATTCTCTCAGGAGCTTACGCTACGCTATGCCTACGACCTACGTCATGCGCTGAAACACCACTTGCTTGTGAACATGCGTACAACACTAAGCCGAAGCCAGAGATTATGATTTATAAAGTTTTAAATAAGGATATTTTACTTACACAAATGCATCGATTTGCTTCAGGAGGCCTTTATTAAGCACTTGGAGCTGTGTAGAGTCCTTTTTATGATGGAGTATGCACTTTATTGGGCTTCAAAATCTCAACACCCATTCACTGCCATTATAAAGCTTCGAAAAGCCAAGCCAAGAGGAGACTGGTTTTCCTTTGCTGTAAACAAAACTTGGTTCTGACGAGACTAGCATATTCTCTCCGGAGCTTACGCCTACATCAAACGCTGGAACGGCGGAAGTTAGAGATTATGGTTTATAAGGTTTTAAATATGGATATTTTTCTTACACAAAGGCATTAATTTACTTCAGGAGGCCTTTGTTAACCCTTCAGAGCTGTGTGGAATACTTTTAATGATGGATGGGTGCACTTTATTGAGCTTCAAAACCTCAACACCCATTCAATGCCATTATAAAGCTTCGAAAAGCCAGGCCATGAGCCAAGAGGAGACTGGTTTTCCTTTGCTGTAAACAAAACTTGGTTCTCACGAGACTAGCATATTCTCCTCTGAGCTTACACTGCACCTACATCAAACACTGGAACGGCACTCGCTCGTGAACATGCGTACGACAGTTAGCGAAAGCTAGAGATTATGGTTTATAAGGTTTTAAATATGGATATTTTTCTTACACAAAGGCATTGATTTGCTTCGGGAGGCCTTTGTTAACCCCTCAGAGCTGTGTGGAGTACTTTTAATGATGGATGGATGTACTTTATTTTGCTTTAAAAACTCAACACCCATTCACTGCCATTATAAATCTTGGAAGAACCAGGACATTTTTTAATATAACTCAGATTATATTCGTCCTAAAGAAAAAAGTCATATACACCTAGGATGGCTTGAGGGTGTGCAAATCATGGGGCAATTGTAATTTTTTAGGTGAACTATCCGTTTAAGTTCTGTTTTATTTCTAAAGTGTGTCATATCTTCATTTAATTCCAGTTCTCTCCCCAGTAATTTACAGCAAGTTTAATAATTCACTCACTACAGTCTCTATCAATAAAAATTAGTAAAAAGCCCCAAAATGTTAGTACCTGCAAATTGGTTCCTAGTACTGTTCCTACACAATAGCATAAAATGAACAGCGACCCAAGCGGCGTCCCACCTCCACACCAAATCAAATTAGCCAGTTGCCCCAGGGCTAGAGATCTGAGTTAATTTGCTTTTTAAACCTCCCAGATGAAACATTTGGCTCTTAAACGCTCCTTGTAAAAACGTCAGCGTTCATCACAGCGGCCCCTCAGGCTGCAGAAACGCACAGCCCTCACGATTGTTTTTTCAAACCGATGTCTGATTCTATTGAGGCCCACACGGACCTTCTAAAATCTTTGCATCCTCGCTCTTCAAGATGTGCTTGAGTGTTATAATTGCTTGCATCATGCAATTACCCCCGTCTGCAACCTTTCCAAGGCATCACGCTTGCTCCGAGTTGTTCTTTGCAGGAAGCAAGAGATGTAATGGCCGCAAGGAGTCTGGACTGTCAGTGCTGCAGCAGTAGGGTAATGTATGTCATGGCATATGCGGTTGGTGATTGGAAGCCTTTGGGAGCGTCACTTTTCCCAATGCGGGAGCGTGAGTGAGCTCCCCGAGGGCCTGCGGTGTCGTTTCAGTGCCGCCATGTGAATGAGAGGCCTGTCAGATGTTACGAGCGGCGTTTCAGCCCGCAGCCGAGAGATTCACAAGCTTGCAGACTGCCAGAAAAATGAGTAACACCTTCCTTGGGGAGTTTCCGCAGTCTATAGAGAGTTTGGCAAATTAGCTGTTGCGATCGCTCACAATATGTTATGTTTTATTCACAGCGCCTAGAAACTGAAACGAGTACCTCAGAGAAGAATGTGTGAAAAGAAAAAGAAGTCTTTTGTGGAGTCACTCTGGCGAGACCTTGATTTCAAGATGGTCTTTTATCGTGAGCAATTATTGCGCAATTAGTTGAATGGGATTCGTGAGAGCCGGGCACAGTGGCGGTTAGCGCCAGACCAGGCATAATCAATTCTCTCCTGTGTCTATGCTTTTCTCTTTTCACTCTTTGCTCTAGAGGCTTCGACTGCATGCAGTTCAGTGGCCCCTCTTAAGGAAGCCTCTTAGAAGAAGCACTTGAAGATGCTCTTCACCCGTCCCTGAAACCTGAGAGATAAAGATAAAGGAAGTAGGGGAATGAGACTGTGATAGTGACAATGCAAACAAGACCTTGGTGACTCGTTTCCCAGGAGTACTTTAAAGCCTATGCTGTAGGCTTTAAAGTAGGTGATCGGGATTTCATTCAGTACCTAATGGTCTCAATTGGTCGTCAATATATTGACATGATCTTATTAGAAATTGTAGGTAATAGTGGATGTTCATTTGTGAAGTGTAGTTCTAGCACATGTAGCATTTTTGCATATAATAATTTAAGGTGTGTACAAATTGTTGCAAAGCCTTTTAGATTCATAGAATATAGATTAATTTGTTTAATTTGATATTAAACATACCTAAATAATAGTATATTGTAACTAGTGCTGTCAAATGATTAATCACGATTAATCACATGTACAAAAAAGTTTTTGTTTACATAATACTTGTGTATATTAATTATGTATATATAAATACACACACATACAGTATTTAGAAAATATTTACATGTATTTACATGAATATATTTATATTCATGTAACTGAAATAATATAGAAATATTTGAAATATATAAACATTACATATTTTTCTTAAATATAAACGTGTGTGTGTATTTATATATACATAATAAATATACACAGTACACACACACATATATTATGTAAACAAATACGTGATTAATTGTTTGACAGCGGTAATTGTAACTAAAAATTTTTACTTTTTTTTTCTATAGATGTCCATTTTTAAATAAATGCTGTTCTTTTGAATTTAAAATAATAATGAATAACAATGACATCAGGTTGGATAATACTGGTTTACTTCCAGTTACAATGTTGTTGATTTTAAAATGGCAAGTATTGGCCTTTTAAACAATTCACCTGATGCCTGCTCATTTAAAAATGGCAAATTTTGTCTAATTATTCAGACGGTTAATATAATAATCCTACTAATATATTGGTTTAACGCAAGTAACCTAGGAAATATTATTAGTTTACGTAATGTTTTAAGTATCATAAACAATTAAGAGCATTTAAACTGTATTTCTCAATCTAGGTTCATGTTAATTTAGAATTTTTTCTGTCCCTTGTTCATCATTTTCAGAATTTTTTTGATTCACAGTACGTTAAAGCAATTAATGTAAAATTTGTAAAATGCTACAAATTAGATTCAGAGATTAAAAATTACATTTTAACACCTGGATATCAAAGTTCTGTTTTCTGTAAAATATTTTTCAGTGTTAGTTCAGTTTAGAGAAAAACTTTTTTTTTTTAACAATTTATACACGCACTTAAAACAATTTCAAATAAAAACTATAAAAAATTGATAAAAATATTATTATTATTATTATTATTATACTTTTATTTATTTATTATAGTTTTTTTTTATAATATAAACAAAATAATAAAGTGTGATAATACTATTATATTTTTAAAAAGTATTAAATAAAAGTACAATTATTTTATAGTACACTTAAAAATACAATGGTAATATTTACATTTTTTAAATTAATACATTTTCAGCATTTTCAAACCTAAAATCAGCAAAATTTTATCTTGGCGGGTTGCTGGCAAGTAAGTATGCACGTTGCCAAGTAGGGTTGTCACTAACGATTAGTTTGGTAATCAAGTAATCTGTCAATTATTCTGACGGTTAATTGAGTAATCAAATAATTATAATTTTTTTCTAGTAATAAAAATAGACCTAAGTAAACAATAGCCTTTAAAATGGCTTAAAATAAATATATAATAGCAACGAGGCAATAATATTTAGTCCAAATGAAGTATCAAGAGCAAGTAATCACATGGTTTTAGTGAACAAAATTGTTAAAATACATAATGAATTACACATTATAACAAATGCCTGCAGAGGGCGCCAATGGCCTGATGATTGTTTTTACACTTCACTGCGTGATCTAATTCAGGGGCGTCGTTAGGGCTTATCATTCGGGGCTCGAGCCCCGAAAGATTTTTCTTTAGCCCCGAATGTTTTTGTGTAACGCTGTATGATTGTGTATCTGAAAATATTAGGCCGCAAAATATCATTTAAATATGAATGCTGCATGTTCTGTGTGTCTCTTTATGAATGAGTGGTGCAGACGCAGGCGCGGTTTCCTTTACTACACACAAGCGCGTGTGACGCTCGCGGTGATTTCACTAGCTGCGGTGATTTCACTAGCTTCACAAGAACTGCTCTGAGAGTACTTCGTGAGCAGTTCACTGTTTCATTTGAGTAAACCAGGGTTATATACTCACAGAAAAGTAAATGTATTCACGGAAACCCGTCAAAATAAAAGTTTAGCTTGTACACATTGTGGCAGAAACACATTACTATCATTCAGTAGAATGCATGTACCTACAGTACTACTACTACTGTTGAAAAATTAATAAAACTTTGTTACACAATATTCCTTCCATCTTTTAAATTTTATTAGCACATCCCCTTTATTTGCCAAAAATAAAATCTAATTTTCATGAATTAAAAGATAAATTAATATTTTATGACTTTATTTCATAACCAGAAAAAAATAAATACACAACACAGAATTTCATAAGGCTGTTGTAGAAATAAATAAAAGTTTTTTAATGCATTTAAATAAATAGACATGCTAAAACAAATTTGGTAACAATAAAATATAAGGTGAGAAAAAATAAAACATTTCATAGGGCCCTAAACATAACTTAACTTTTGATAAATTTACGTTAAATTGTATAAGTTTCATTGTTTTAATTAATTAGACATGTTTTTGATTAATAAAATTAAATTTACCCATTAAAAAGGAGTCCAGAAAAATTAAAACAGAAAAAACAGAATTTAGAAAAAAATAAAATAAAATGGAATTTGAAAAAAATAAATGGGGCCCTATATTTGCATGCAAATATATATTTTTAAATGTATTATTTTATTTGTGTAATATATTTTTGTAAAGTTATAATTTTGTGATAATGCTTTGATATGTTTGCTATTTGCATTACTATTTACTGTTTTTTTCATAGTGTAACAATGTTGTTTTGTGCCACTGCTTCGGCAAAGTAACTGTCAAATGAACTAAAATCGAAAGCACAATATGACTTTGCTTAAACGATCAGTTCATGATCAGATGTTTTCAGAGTATCAGTAGAGGAGTGAGTCAGGTAATCAACCTTTTTTCAACCTTCAATTTGCACACTGAACATGGGTTAACTTATAGCTCTTATTTTTGAACTCTCAAAATGCACCAGATTAATGAAGTTAACTTCAAAATATATTAAATTTTCTTCTGGGGGCATGCCATTCGGACCTCCCTAGAAGGATCCTGATTCACCCACCTGTGTCTAACAAAATCTTACATAATTATGATGTGATCTCCCATTCACCATTACTAGCCCCTGATGTTTTGCCCCCAGCCCCAGATGTTTTCAAATTTTTTTAAATAGAATTGAGGAGTCATTGCAGCCCTACGGTGTCCGTCGCTTCTGTGCCTTACTCTGTGAAATCTGGTGTTTTATCAGTGGCAACTGAAATTTGAGCTGATGGAAGTGATTCATAAAGTTTGTAGGTGGACTGCCGAGCAACTGTCTGACTGACGCGCTGCCGAGCTTGTGCTGGTGGGACACACTGTAAGGTGTCACTCGTGTAAAATGCTCTGGTATTGTTCGTGACCCCAGTTTCTCTAGCTTGAAGAGCTGGGATGCTGACCCTGAAGATCTCAGCAAAAGGGCTGAATCTGCAGCTCTGCCCGCCTGGGAACATTGTATGATTTCAGGACAGAAAATGGCACACACATTTCCAGCTGCCCTGTCTCCAGTGGAGCTCAGCATGGGAGACAGCTCCTTTGCCTTTGTTGCTTCCCCTGTAATTTCACAAAAGTACGGGCGATGACAAGGGAGGAATTTAAGTGGTTTGTCGCTCTTTATTTGTGGATTGCGGCGGCAGGGAGGGGGAGAAGAGAAGGTGACAAACGCGAGATGTTGCCTTGTGCTTCTTTAGAGTACATCCCCCTCAGAGAGCGCAAATTCACTCCTGAGTCGAGCTGACTTTCATCTTGAGTGCATCTTGATCACCTCTGTTAGTTTAAAGATAAAGTCACAGAGCAAATAGGATAATTCCTTCCTGGACAGGTTAACACTGAAATGTCACTCACTTGAATCTGCAATCCAGTAAGATTGAAGGAAGAGGAATGAATCCATCACTCCAGTTTTCAGTGTCACATGATCATTCTAATATGCTGATTTGGTGCTCAAGAAACATTTATTATTACACAGTTGTTTAGCTTAATATTTGTGTGGAAACCATAAAACATTATTTTCAGAATTGTCTGATAAACCGAATGTTAAAGAGAGCATCATTTATTTGATTTATAAATCATATGCAACATTATAAATGTCTTTACTGTGAATAAAAGTGTTACTTTTGGTCCAGAAAAAGCCTTACTGACTCTAAAACTTTGAATCTTTTTGAAAGTTCTTTTTAAATCATCATTATTATTGTTGTTCAAATCACCCCTTAATCAATCATGTGTTTGATTTCATTCAAAGTCATTAAAAAACATGCATTTTGCATTTAAACAAAAATGCTTGACTGTTGCCATTTTATTTTGGTGAACAAGTTTTTGTATTTGTGTAATTAAGATAAAATTGCCATTGTCAGGAGGGTGAATAATAACGCTCCGCAAAGAAAGGATTTCACTAACTCGGTTATAAAAATGTTAATGGGCTTTGCTGCAAAAGAAAACTATTGGATTTATTGACTGTAAATACTGTGAGATACAAAGTTGTGTGTTTTTAGTGCCGTAAGGCAAGGCTTCTCTTCGTGATTCAGTTCAGGTTGTCAGTATGTGTCTGAACGCAGATATGGTGAGTTATCTTTGAGCCGTCTTAGATATGTAAGGCATTTATAGCTTTTAAACACATACATTTGTAAACCCCTTATATTTATTAGGAAGTATTCATGCAGAAATCTGCTTAATTCCAAAAGTTTCACAAACTCGCATTTATATACGATTGATCTTTTTGGTTATGCTATTAGTTTCAGTGGGGTTGGTGAGTAGTTTATCAAAATCTAAAGGTAAAAATTGCATTTAAAGCTAATGCAGACAGCATATTTGAAAAAGTTATTACTGGTGTTTGGATAGGTTGAGGCTATTACTTTTCTAAGCACTTAAATGAGAATTTTACCTGGTACAATAAATGAGTGAAACATTTTAGGAAAGTACATTAAAGAAGGAAACTGCTGTGAACAAACTGTATTGTAAAAACCATCATATAAATAAAGGTGACTATTATTTTATTTTATTTTGTTTTAATTTAATTTAATTTAATTTTTTTATTATTATAACCTATATAATTGAACTCTGTTTGCATCACTGAATCATTATTTTCCTGTTTATCCCTGTAAAGCTGCTGTGAACAAACTGTATTGTGAGAAGCATTATATAAATAAAGGTTATTTTTAATTTAATTTAATTTAATTTAATTTTATTTTATTTTATTCAGTTCTGAACATCTGAATAAAGATCACAGCCTTATTGGTCATTTTTAAAAAGACATTTTTAGAGATTTTAATACATGCTTTTAAGCCTTATATAAATGAAGGGTGACTTTTTCTTTTCTTTTCTTTTCTTTTCTTTTCTTTTCTTATATTTTATTTTATTCTTTACATTTTATATAAAATTTGTATATAATTATTTTATTTTATTTTAAATATAATTTACTTTATTAGAATTTGTATTTATTTTGTTTTTTATTTTTTATTTAGTTTATTTTACCTTTTATTTTTTATTTTATTTTATTCAGTTCTGAACGTCTAAATTTGTTACAAGTGAATAAATGTCACAGCCTCTGGTCAGTTAGTAGGCATTTTTACAGCTTTTATACCTGCTTTTCAGCATTATATAAATAAAGGTGAGTTTTATTTTATTTATTTATTTATTTATCTTTAATTAAATTTATTTTTTTTCATGTTTTTATTATTTTATTTTTTATTTTATTTATTTTAATTTGTATTTATTTAATTTTTAATTTATTTTATTTTACTTTTAAAATATTTTTTATTTATTTAAATTTAACTTATTGTATTCAGTTCTGCACATCTAAATTTCTCATATTCACAGGTGAATAAATGTCACAGCCTCATTGGTCAGTTATTAGGTATTTTTAATGTTTTTATACCTGCATATATATATATATATATATATATAAATGTGAAATTTTTTATTTTATTTTATTTCAAATTTGTATTTATATTGTTTTATTTTTTTTATTCTTTTTTTTATTTATTTTATGCATTTCTGCACATCTAAATTTGTTAACTAGTGAATAAATGTCACAGCCTCATTGGTCAATTAGTATGCATTTTTAGAGCTTTTATACTTGCTTTTAAGCATTATATAAGTAAAGGTGCCATTTTATTTTATTTATTATTTTTCATTTAATTTTAAATTTGTATTTATATTAATTTATTTTTATTTTATTTTATTCTTTACATTTTATTTAATTATATTATTTCATTTTTAAATTAATTTTTTTCATTTTACTTTACTTTTATTTTTTTACATTTTATTTATTTTATTCAGTTCTGCACATCTAAATTTGTTAACAGGTGAATAAATGTCACAGCCTCACTGGTCAGTTAGTAGGCATTTTTACAGGACTTATACCTGCTTTTCAGCATTATGTAAATAAAGGTGATGTTTTATTTAATTTTTTATTCAGTTCTACACATCTAAATTTGTTAACAGGTGAATAAATGTGACATTCTCATTGGTCAGTCAGTAGGCAGGCTTTAGTTTTTTAGAGGGCCGCTCACACCGGCATCTCCTCTGTTTGTGTATCCCCTCTGCGGCAGTCTCAGCTGACTGTGATTACAGTGAGGCACAATAATGGCTCCGGCTGCTCAGCAGGAGGTCAGAGGTCATGCTGTGCTATCAGGCCATCGCAGGCACTGGCTGATCTGTGCTCCCAGTCATCTGTGGCTTTAGATAAGCTCGCACAAAAAAAGAGACAAAACTCTGATTATCTGATAATTTCGGAAAGGACAAACTGGGTCAACTGCGTGAACGCTCCGGCAAAAACAAAATGACAAAAATGAGAAAGGACAGTGAGGTGAAATGGGACGAAAATACAAATGCCAGACCTGTGCTTTGCGTGTTATGCGCGGGACATATTGAAACGCAACTCCAGAGGGAATTAGCGCACGATTGAGGTTTGATACAGCGGATCCTGTAGCTGCTGTATTACCGTGGGGTGAGCATATTGCATATGACAAGAGACAGGCTAGTCTAATGACTACAGCTCTCTAGGGATTCCATCTTGACCTCTGCTATTGCTAATTGTTCCATTATTCTTGTCCCACTGTGAGAAGAATGGAGCTGGAGTGGGAGGGGCTTATCATAGCCCCACCCCCTCTAGGCTTTGAATGACAGATGTGAAAGAAGTGACTCAGCAGGGGCCCAGTGTGTGAGGCAGGATCTTGCTTGACTCTTACATTATAGAATGATTGTTAAACTGTCATTTTATAAAGCAACACATAATATATAGTGTATAATCTCAATAGAAATTTAATTTAAAGGTAAAAATCAGCTATTTTTGTGTCAAAAGTTTTATATGTCTAAAATCATCTGCATGGCTATGGTGTAATGAGAGCTTTCCCAGAGATAGGGTTGCAGTGGCAAGTGCTAGTCATATGCAGGCGAAGTGCCTCAGGAGTGCTGGAAGGCCCCTCTAAGCAACTAGCTATGGTCAGGTTCACATTAGCCTAATCGGACAGGTTGTCTGTGTACAAAAAAACATGGTTTGGATGGCTGACACCAACCATGTCCACCTGCTGAGTACGTTGGTGTTGCTGTAAAACTGTTTTGAAGGGGGCTGATTTGTTTTGCTATACATGTGAAGGCCATATATCTGGTTTAGCATCCTAAAACTGACTAGTGACCACTTATGCTAGTTGGAAAGTTTTATAAATGGGCTAGTAATAAAGTATTTACATGAATAATTAAATAAGGTATCTATAAGGGTGTTCCCAGTATCAGATACTGACCACCACAGTCTGTTTACAGACTATATAATACTGATTTCACTCAAATGTGGCAAGCATGTGCTAAAATAACAATATCCAATTAGATTTCTATCTGATAAGAAACTTTTTGCATCTGCAGGGAAAAAAGTATATTACAGTAATCTGCTCTGCAACTGTGAACATTTTTGAGAATGAACAGTCAAAGGTCTGAAATCCATTAAAGGGATAGTTCACCCAAAAATTAATTTCTGTCGTTAATTACTCACCCTCATGTCTTTCCAAACTCGTAAGACCTTTATTCATCTTCAGAACACAAATTAAGATATATTTTGATGGAATCTGAGAGCTTTCTGACCCTGACAGCAATGCAACTACCATGTTCAAGGCTCGGAAAGATAGTAAGGATATTGTTAAAATAGTCCATGTGACATCAGTGGTTCAACCGTAATTTTATGAAGCTACATGAATACTTTTTGTGTGCAAAGAAAACAAAAACAGCTTTATTCAACAATTTCTTCTTTTCCGTTAGGGTTATTAAATGATTAATCGCAATTAATCGTGATTAATCGTGATTGTAAATATATATATATATATATATATACATATAAATATTTTTAAATTACATAGATGTATGTGTATTTAAATATACATAATTAATATACATAGTACACACACGTTTTTTGTAAACGCAAACTTTTATTTTGTATACGATTAATCCCGATTAATCATTTGACAGCCCTATTTTCCAAATATTTTAATGATGTCCTTACTACCTTTCTGGGCCTTGAACGTGTCAGTTGTGTTGCTGTCTATGCAGGGTCAGAAAGCTCTCGAATTTCATCAAAAATATCTTAATTTGTGTTCTGAAGATGAACGAAGATCCTACAGGTTTGGAACGATATGAGAGTGCGTAATTACTGACAGTATTTTCATTTTTGGGTGAAACATGCATTTAAGTCCATAAAGTCAAAGGTCAGAGCTTGCTAAGTTAGTGATTTGAACGCACTTCGTAGCAAATAAACTCGACATCCTGGAGTTGTTTATTTTACGGTGTTTACATGGTTTGTCTGAGAAATAATTGGTTCTTCTTACTGTTGGACAGACAGGATGTTCTGATCACTGTGTCTACACACATTTCCATGCATTTCTTCTGTGTTGTCTGAACAATTTTGGACTGACCTGCTGTGCAGTTATTTGAACGAGCCAGTCTATTATTGTGGTAGAAGCTATTTCAGATAATCCTGGTTCTAGACAGTAAAAACAAAACAAACCGTCTTTTCATATTTTACATGATGGTCAGGCAGTCTATTATTTTCTAAGGTGGCTTTCTTGGAAAGGAAAAGCTCTAAAGTGTGCTAGACTTATTCCAATAGTCAAAACCTGGCAACATGGACTTGGTGTATAGAAATGGTAATAGAATATGTTTGGGTTGGAAATTGCGATGACAAACTTTGATGTTAGCATGACAACGCCTAGTCGGAAATCTGAAAAGCTTGAAAGCATGAAGATTGTATTCAGACAAACTAAGAAAAAGTCAGAAACCAATTATAACTCAGATTTTCTTCTGCACACCTTTGATCCAAAGAACTTCAAACCAGTACAATTTTGAAATATTTTTACTATTTAAAATAACTGCTTTCTATTTAAATATTTTAAAATGTAATTTATTCCTGTGATTTTAATGCTGAATTTTTAAGATAATTACTTTAGTCACATGATCCTTTAGAAATCGTTCTCATATTCTGATTTGCTGCTCAAAAACATTTATTATTATCATTATTATTGTTATTATTATGTTGAAAACAGCTTTTTTCAGGTTTCTTTGACGAATAGAAAAGTCAGAAGGACAGCATTTATCTGAAATAGAAATCTTTTGTAACATTATACATGTCTTTATCAAAACTTTTGATTAATTTAAACCATCCTTCCCAAATAAAAGTATTAATTTCTATAATTACCCCCCCCGACCCCCCAAAAACAACAACAACAGCAAAAAAAACGGACTTTTGAATGGTATAGTGTATAATGTTATAAAAGCTTTTTATTTCAGATAAATGCTGATCTTTGGATCTTTCTATTCATCAAATAATCCTGAAAAACATGTACTCAACTGCTTTAAATGTTGATAATAATAATAATAATAATAATTATAATTATTTCTTGAACATTTCTGAAGGATCATGTGACACTGAAGACTGGAGTAATGATGCTGAAAATTTAGCTTTGATCACAGGAATAAATTACATTTTAATATTATTTTAATATTAATATTAGTAAGCACTGCTATAATTTTAACATAGTTACATCTAGGTGTTGGCATTCTGTTTCTTTAATTTTTTAGCATGTTTCTATATTTTGCTAGCATATATTAACACATTTATTAGAATATATGTTGTAGCTTGAAAACACTGTAGGCATTAATAAATAAAAAAGTTACACCCTTTGATGAAAGTCTGTGGGAATAGTCTATGGCCTGTTTATTTTTATTTTTTTGTTTGCAAGTTAAATTCGTTAGAAAAGATTTAGAAACTTGAGTCAGAACATTCTGGAGGAGTTATGTATAGAAATTTGAAAACCTCAGAAAAATAATAATAAGCTTAAATTGAAGATATTGGCTTTGACAAGTAAACATAATTCACAGTAAAAGCCAATGAAAGTTTTTTACAAGTAAAAGTACTAATTTCTGCTTCGGAAATGGTGCGTTTCTGTATGTATCATTTATTTACAGAGTTGTTATCTCTGCCAGGAACTGGCAAGTCTTAATCATGACACAAAGAAGCTCTATTTGTCAAGTTTCACATTCAGAGAGGCAAAACTCGCAGCTACCTTATTCTTGGTTCTTTTGCATGCTACTCATACTTATCATCCTGGGTGCCGTCCAGACATCAACAGGCTGGATCACAGCCATTTGCAGGGAAATTTCTGGGTGAATGCATAAGGTGAGAAGTGCCTGTTTCTCAATGGTCCTTCACCTGAGATAGCAGACCCTGGCATCATGCCCCTCTCTCTCTCTCTCTGGAGGTTTCTCTGGTCCGCCCCACGCCGCTCAGCCGACACAGATGGCAGAAGTCCAACCTGGATGATGATAAAATCCGCTAACTTAGTCATCAGATGTGTCGGAGCCACTCACTTCAATTTCTTAATTCCGTTTTTGGAATTTGGCTGCTTCCAAATCAGAGCTGCCAATTTTTGCGCTCATTATGAACAAACGAGAGCTTTAATGCAGATTAACTTGCCATTTATACAGCTCAAATATTTTCATTAATGGACTTCATAAGGAGTACCTTTAGTTAACAAAACAAAACATGACTAGTGCTCACAGATTTGGTTTGCATATTGCTGAGCAGCAAATCGAGGACACGAAAATAGCGGGTAAAATTATACACAAGTACAGAGATACATGTATAATTTAGTAGTATAATACACTTTATTTATTTATTATTGATTTCCATTCACTCTGGCCACATCTTGGATGAGAATTTTCACTAAGCTCATCATATAGAACTACAGTGTTGTTTTATACAAGAAAGATTCATGCAAATATTGAACAAAATGAGGAATTTCTGTAGCATAATTTAATCTCCTGAACGTCAAGAACCTGTGATTTCCCAACATCACTAGGATTAAGACATAGCCATTGGTTTCAATACATCACTCCATACTTAAGAGCTTTCAAAAGAACAACCGAATTTGAGTTGACCTTCATCTGCTGCACTCTCGTTAGAGGTTGCCAGGTGACGTTAATTGTGTGAAAGCTAGGATTTCTTGGCACTCACGTTGAAAGGTCCACCTTTACTTGTTTTTTTAACAGCACATACATCATTTTTGTCTCTCCAGGAGCAGTGCAACACATTTGGAAATATGTTGTTTTGGAGCATAACAGCTTGATATTCCTTTTGGAGTATTTATTTATGGTTAACTCCTCTTGTGCACACACAAACGAGAAATTTGTCACTTCCTCTTGGCATCCCCTTCCACTGCCCCTGTTGTGTCTGTGTTGAATATTCATTGCAGTTGGCATCGCAGGAAAAAAGTGGCATACTGATCAGTCATGCTATTTTTCACCAACTGCATTTACAAGATGCCCTGCTTACACCCTGCTCCAACATAATTTCCCCCGCTGTTATAACTGAACTGGCAATTAAATGATTTGTTCCTTGTTGAATATCATATTTCTTTGTAGACTGTATTTACATGTAGTATAACACTTTTTGGGGGAAGTGTTAGAAAGAAAACCATCCAATGCATTAGATTTGTTCAAGTTTAGATTAAAGTGAAAAGGCTGGGTATGTTGTTAAAATCATTTTATTGGACACATACAGTTGAGGTCATAAGCTTACATACACCTTGCAGAATCTGCAAAATGTTATTTTACCAAAATAAGAGGGATCATACAAAATGCATGATTTCACATAAAAGACATTTACATATAGTCTACACTAGAAAATAGTTGAATTTATAAAAATTATCCTGTTCAAAAGTTTACATACGCCTGATTTTTAATGTGGTGTTAGCTGAATGATCCACAGCTGTGTTTTTTTAATTTAGCGATAGTTGTTCATTAGTCTCTTGTTTGTCCTGAACAGTTAAACTGCCTGCTTTTCTTCAGAAAAATCCTTCAGGTCCCACAAATTCTTTGGTTTTTCAGAATTGTTGTGTATTTGAACCCTTTCCAGCAATGACTGTATGATTTTGAGATCCATCTTTTCACACTGAGGACAACTGAGGGACTCATATGCAACTATTACAGAAGGTTCAAACACTCACTAATGCTCCAGAAGAAAAAGCAATGCATTAAGTGCCAGGGGGTGAAAACTTTTGAACAGAATGAAGATGTGTAAATTTTTCTTATTTTGCCTAAATATCATATTTTTTTACATTTAGCACTGCTCTTCAGAAGTTACAGAAGATACTTGCATGTTTCCCAGAAGACAAAATAAGTGAAATTTACCCTGATCTTCAAATTCAAAAAGTTTTCACCCCCCGTATCTTAATGCGTTGTGATTCCTTCTGGAGCATCAATGAGCGTTTTAACCTTCTGTAATAGCTGCATATGAGTCCCTCAGCTGTCCTCAGTGTGAAAAGATGGATCTCAAAATCATACAGTCATTGATGGAAAGGGTTCAAATGCACAAAAATGCTGAAAAACTACAGAATTTGTGAAGAACAGCGGGCAGTTTAACTGTTCAGGACAAAGAAGGGACTCATAAACTATCACTAAACAAAAAAATTAAAAGACACAGCTGTAGATCATTCAGGTAACAACACAAAATTAAGAATCAAGTGTATGTAAACTTTTCAACA
The DNA here is from genome assembly GCA_012976165.1 of Labeo catla. Classification (NCBI taxonomy): domain Eukaryota; kingdom Metazoa; phylum Chordata; class Actinopteri; order Cypriniformes; family Cyprinidae; genus Labeo; species Labeo catla. Next base: position 583,655 of record VONZ01000006.1, on the reverse strand, counting down.
GGGTAATTTTTAATAAATGTAACTTATTTTCTCTTGTGGACTATATGTAAATGTCTTTTATATGAAATATCTTGTTTAAGTCAGTACTAAATAAAAAATAACATGCATTTTGTATGATCTCTCTTGTTTTGTAACATAAACATAATTTAAAAAATAATAAAAAATGGCTTAATATTCTATAAAGTTATTTTAAACTTAATAAATTTATTGTTTTAAACCTGGAAAACTGCTAAACTTGCAGTACATAGTGCAGTTTCCTTTTTTACTGGCTTCCTGAATTCGCCCATGAGTGTACTGCAAGTTTCTTTGGATAAAAGTGGCATTTAAATGACTGCCTGCTTTGTTTTTCAGTGTCAAAACACCTACGGCATTCCAGTACGACAGAGTTCCTGCCTCTTTCCAGTTTTCTAACCTTTAAATAAAATTCTCTCCTCAGCTCAGCGATCTTTTCATCCAGTTTGAGGAAAAACCTCAAGGGGCCGCCTCCCTTGCTCAGGTCCACAAAGCGGTACTTCCAGATGGGAGGACGGTGGCAGTGAAGGTGCAACATCCCAAGGTCCAGCGCCAAAGCTCCAAGGACATTGTTGTGATGGAGGTAATTACCGAGGGAGCAGGGCTGCCGATGCCGGGCTTCTGATGCCTAATTCACACGCTTTGTCATTGTCACACGCCCATGTATAGCTCGATCCGTCTAGGGGCCTATTCACCTCCCATTAGTGCTTAAAAAATAGAATCCATCATTCAACCAACAGTTTTATTCATTCATTTTATTGCAAATAGCCATTTGCCCGTACACCTACAATTTCATTTGTATTACATATAATTACTCTATTACGGCCAGGTCTTATTCAGAGTCTGGACAGTTTAATGCATTATATAGGTGTGCAAGTTTACATACCCCTTCCAGAGATGTTTAATGTTTTGCCTTCCTTTAGAGTCGGCGTCACTCTTTTGGGCTTTATTTACAACTGACTGATTCTATGTGAAATAGAAAAATAGAAAAAAAAAAAAAATTAAAAATGAATATACAATATAAAATATAGAAATTAAAATGAAATTAATTATATAAATACAATATTATTATCCTTGTTGAAAATATTGATGAGATCCTGAACTGGGTATGTAAATGTATGGAAGTACTTTTGTGCCAATAAAAATGAACATAACTTTTCAAGAAATTGAAAATATAAATCGAAACTGAATATGTCATTGAAATAAAATCTTTGGCTTTGTTTTTGATACACTGCATGTTTTGCTAACAGTTTTCACCGATCTGTACTTACAAGTGCACTTTTAGAGTTTTCATTTACGTTTCTGTAGATCTGTTGTGCGTTCCCGGAGTTTTCGTTCGCCATTCTGACACAATTCTCTCGTGGGCGGGGCTAGCAGCAGTGTGTTCTCATTGGCTACTGACTTTATGATTGACAGCTTATTGACCTGGAAGTGAACACATCTGTAAGCGCAAGTTTTTTTTTTTTTTTGTTTTTTTTTTAATCGGTATTTATCTGCTGTTACACTACATTGTTAAAATTATTTCATAGGAATAGCATAGACGAATGATATCATTATTATTATCAGTCATTGCCGTTATCAGGATACTGGACACTCGCCAAGTCGTCTTGATTTAGCCAAATCATTACAGGACCTGGTTATTTACATACAGTTACAGTTTTCAATTAAATCATATTTCCCTCCAGTACATAGAGTGCTGTACAGTACTAAATGTACTGTACCTGACAATGACCGATGCCATTTTACAGGAGCGCTGTCAATCACTGCTTGGTTTGTTACCCATAGTGCTGTCAACTTTGGCAATGTAAAGACTTTTTACCATGCCAGTAAAGCTATTTGTGCCTGAATTTTGTGCAGAGGTTTTAAAAGAATACACTCTGAAAAATGCTGGGTTAATTATTTGTTGGGTCATTTTATTTGGTTATTTTTAATATTTTTAACCCAGGTGCTGGGTAGTTTTTCTGTAACTGAGTTGCTGGGTCTTTTTTTTAATGCTGGGTTATTTTTTCTACCCAACCGCTGGGTTGAGTCTGTCTTTGACAAAACAACCCAGCTGCTGAGTTATAGTCAGAGCGCGGGCTTTTTGAGTCCTCTACAGGAGAGAGCGGTTCTCAGCGCTGCCGATTTGGTGCACTTCTTAAGCGATATAAGGTTGTATACATTTTATTTCATTTATAAAGTCTTTACTGTGCTGTAAACTGTATTATTTTATGCAGCGCAACATAAGGACGAGATGTCAGTCAGCTGCGTCACTTCACATGATGGAAACGCCTTTTTTTTGCCTTGCATAAAACAAATGGATTTTTATTCGTTATAGTACTGAGTTTAATTTAATTTGATGTTGAAATATGTTCTTTAATGCCAGTACTGTTTGTTTATATCCAGGTTTTATAGTCAGTCACGGCATCTTTCAGCTGCGAGTGAAACGCGAGGGCGCGGTCTGAAGTTCACAGCTACACTGGCGAACAGCAGCCCTTCACCGGCTCAGATTTCCGCGACACACCGGCATGAAATTTAGCGCTATTTCAGTAAAAAAGTAATTACAGAGAGTGATTGAATATACTAAAATTGAAATGCTACTTTTAAATGTTACCTTTTTATGTCCTGAAATGTTTGTTAAACAAATGTAAATGTATGTAATATTGTAAACTATGCTGTATTCACCCAAATAAATTCAATATGTCTTGTATTTTGTCCATGTGTTCTTGCTTAATAGTAAATGTTCATCTTTTTATTATTGCTGTTGCCTCTAGTAATTCTGTGTGTGTTTTTGTAAGTTCCAGTCCATTTTAAGCCACCAATATAATAATTTTTGAACAATAGCTGACTTAAATAAAATAACCCAGCATGTTTGGTAATAACATTTAACCCAACCAGCTGAGTCAAAATAACCCAACATGTGTTCTGTCCAATATTTACCCAGCGCTGGGTTGCCAAATGACCCAAGTTGGGTTGTTTTTAACCCAGCATTTCTTAGACTGTAGGAGAGACATGACCACAGACCTCGTAATTATATGTGAACGCTCAATTATGCCCTGGTCACACTGAGACAATATTTATTCTGAAAACTTTAAAAGCGTAAATGAAAGCTCTGGAAGTGCATTTGTAAGTACAGATCAGTGAAAGAAAGAGGAGAAAACAGCAAAACATGCACTGTTTTAAAAACAATAATTCAAAGATTTTGTCTGTGATTTTTATTGATTAATTGTTTTTGCCTGCATTTTATTCAGTTTCAATTTACATTTTCCTGAGTTTTTTGAAAAGTTACATTAATTTCTATTGGCACAAAAGTAATTCCATACAATGCAACTCAATGCGTGTCTGTTTTCAGTTTCTCCTTCAGGTTGTCCACTGGTTGTTTCCAGACTTTGCCTTTATGTGGCTGGTGGAAGAAGCCAAAAAGAACATGCCTCTAGAGCTGGACTTCCTCAATGAGGGACGAAATGCTGAGAAAATAGCAGACATGCTCAAACAGTTCAAGTTTTTGCAGGTTTGTGACTTTAGTGTGGCATTTGGTAAAACCATCAAACAAATATATACTACATTTTTTTTTGCCCACTGACAGCCTTTGGGTGTACGGCAACATTTGGCCTTTTTAAAATCAAAGATCCTAGTGTCTTAAATGACCTTAGGTTTAAAAATAAATCCGAAACCTTGCCAGCCAGGTTCATAAATGGCAAAATTACTTTCTTGAAGTGACCAATGATTTTTACTTTGCCAGCAGCCTTCAGGAAAAAGAATTCAGTTGCTCACTTTCGCTTGGAACGACTTTAAGAGTAGCGTGCCCTTCAAGGCTGCACGAATGCAATGAAAAATGAATGAAAACTCATATTTCAGACTTCAGCACTACAAAACAAAAAGCTCAGACTTTTTTGACATTTCACATCTTATTTTGAAAATTTTGCCAACTTTTAAGTGAAGCAAGTCACATTACAAGTCTTACTAAAATACCATACTACTTTCAGCCTGCACTTTTTCACACTGTTTCGGCTAGACGCCACTTATCAGAGTACCCTCATATTTCTCCCCTGCAAGAAGACTTTGTAAGGTAAATAATCTGTCATAACAACTGCCAAATGCTTCCAGGCAAGTCCCCTTTTCATTTTTAATGAATAACAAAAAGACCTGGCTGGCCCTGCAGGGTAATGAGAATTGCCTGGTTTTACACCTGCAGATTTGTGCCTCTAATGCACACTATTAGCTCTGTCAAAACGTTTGACAGCGGAGCACAAGCCGCCATGTCAGGAATAAATCCCCGACTCTCTGCATCAGCCTCTCGCCCTGTAAAACAAGCGTGATTATACAGCAGCGACGGCGCAGCGGAGTTGCAGGCAGTTCAGAGCGTTTCGCTGTTCCACGAGGCAGACACTGAGCTGAAAAATGGCTCTGTTTATATGGTGGTAACGGAGGGATTTTTTATCGCTGACGTTCGTTTGATAAAGAGAGCGGAGAGAAACTAGGCTCAAAGTGTGTCGCTGGAGGTAGTGGCAAAAGCCAGGCCTTAGTATCAGGTGGAGTAAAATTATCAAAGAAAAAAAAAGTAAATCTTTCTCATTACGTAGAGGAATTTTTTAATTAGAGAGACGAGTTGGTAGAGCGATGCATCAGATAAGCAGTGATGTTCAGGAACAGGAAGCAGTCGTATAGAAAACGAAGGTCATCTAAAGCATCAAGAAAGCCTGCTGCTTTGAGCTTTATGTGCAGATTATAGCTAATTCTGAGCATCTGGCATTATCTGTCACAGAGAGTCTTATTGCTGGAGCCTATTTTCCCTATGTCATTGTCTAGAAGTACAGATAGTGACTCCAGAGCGCAAATTGGCAATTTTGGTATGGCTAGTAATGCTTGTTCGCACATAGTATGGTCTATAACTCTTTTCCAGTGTTTAGTTCATTATTGCTGTTTAATAAGTTAGTTGGCCCTTTGCAGGGAGTTTGATTAACAGGCTATCTGACCAATCATAGTGCAGAATTTTCCATTTTTTGTCCAACAAACAAACTAGACAGGAGAATGGATTAACGTTAGTGGACTACAACCTGAAAAATGGTTGGTATTGATGTCTTTCCGCATTTGAAACAAGATACTTTCTGATGTTTATTTCATGCTGTAACTAGTAAAGAGGAGGAGCAGCTGGGGGAGGAGGGGCCCGGTGAGCAGCTAGGGGTTCGGTGCCTTACTCAAGGGTCTCACTTTCAGTCGTGGTATTGAGGGTGGTAGAGAGTGCCCTACCTACAATCCCTGCCAGACCTGAGACTCGAACCCGCAACCCACACACAGTTTTAGTTTGCGTGTTAAAGTGACCATCCTGGAATGCAATTTTGATGGAAGGGACCCCAAACGGAGGGGTCCCAAAAGCACAGAAACAGTTGGGTTTTGATTAGCAGATGGGCTGATTTTGTTTTGCAGACCTGGCAATTAGTGGAAGGCAAGAGAGGACCAGGCCTTGGACTGTACATATTGTTTTTGTTATGCGGCAGTTGGCTGCCAATTACTTTGTTAATTTTATTAGTGAAGTTATATTTGCTAGTTCCAGCCTATATATGTATATGTGACCCTGGACCACAAAATCGGTCATAACGGTCAATTTTTTTATAAATCTGAATAAATAAGCTTTCCATTGACGTATGGTTTGCTAGGATAGGACAATATTTGGCCGAGATACAACTATTTATAAATCTGGAATCTGATGGTGCAAAAAAATCAAAATATTGAGAAAATCGCCTTTAAAGTTGTCCAAATGAAGTTCTTAGCAATGCATATTACTATGCATTTGTGTGTTGTGTGTGTTTGAGTGCTTATTAGGTTATGTAGGCAATTAAAGGCAGCTTATAAAGTTTAAATATGGATATTTTCCCTACACAAATGCATTGATTTGCTTTAGAAAGTCTTTATTAACCCCCTGGAGCCGTGTGGAGTACTTTTTAAGATGGATGAATGCACTTTATTGGACTTCAAAATCTCAACAGCTATTCACTGATATTATGAAGCTTGGAAGAGCCAGGGCATTTTTTTTATATAACTCTAATTGTATTCATATGAAAGATGAAAGTCATATATGCCTAGGATGGCTTAAGGGTGAGTAAATAATAGGGTAATTTTCATTTTTGGGTGAACTATTCCTTTAAAAAAATACTCTGTTTGCTAGCAACCACATAGCAACACTCCAAAAAACATTTAGAACTCTTTAGCGACCTTATAGCAAAGCTTTAAAAAACACTCAGAACATGCTAAGAACTGCACAGTGTGAAACCACTCAACTCTTTAGTAACCACACAGCAACCCTTTAAAACCGCCCTAGGAAACTGAAAATGGTCAACCCCTTTTAAATTTTCTGAATGTTAAATTTTTTCCTGGCCAGTTCATAGAAATGCAAAAAAAAAAAAAAGTTAAATGTCAAAAATAAGACTTAGGAATGGGATTGTGCTTTTTTAAATTTGTTGTATTTTTTTTTTTAAATGTAAAACTAATTTCTTGCCTAGAACAACTAAAATAAAATGTGACACAGCTTACCCCACTCTGTTATCCTGTGTATGACATTTGCTAAGAATCTGTTCTTTTTGTTTTCTTCCAGATTCCGAAGATTCACTGGGATCTTTCCACGAAGCGTATTCTAACCATGGACTTTGCAGAGGGCGGTCAGGTCAACGACCGAGAGTACATGAGGAAACACGGCATCAATGTCAACGAGGTAAGAGAGACGCCCTTATCTCTGCGGAACTCTAAAACAGAGCACCAGTTCCTCAGAACCACTCAGAAACAGCAGCCCAACAAACGGCACTTGTGACAGCTCCACCACTCAAGATCGCTTAATCAGTAATTTCACTATGCCGATGTTAATTTGAGCATGGAAAAGTGCTCGGGAATGCTAATGAAGCAGTCACGTTCCCTGCGACGTTTGATGCCATGGGTTCTGGAAGCTTTGAAGACGTTTCTCTTTGCCCTGTTCCGAGAGGCTCTGACACCGCTGAAATGGAGGCTGCTTGGTTTGATGAATTATGCCTCTCAAATTTCATTTCATTTTTCTAGCCCTTAGCAGATGAGCACTAAATTAAATCAGGCTCCTTTTCATATTTATATCACAGACTGTTTTTCCGTCGTGGCTGCAATTTATTCTACTCTGCCGCTTTTGTCAGCACAAGGACTCGCCGCGAGATCGAGCACCTTTTTAATTTTGCGCTTTCGTTAAGGTGACTCCGGTCTCAGGGTGAATGCGGCTGCACACAATGGCTTCGGTTAGAATGGAGGCCCTACAGAGTGAGCTAATCTGTAGTTATGCGGGGCTGGGAGACGACTGAGAGAGATGAATAAACTGAGGGATGCGATTTTTGTGAGGCCTGGGGGATAACTGAGAAACGGATGCTAATGGACTATTGATCGATGGGCCATGGTCTGTTCACACGGGGATATTTTGCATCAAGATTTCCAGTGCATTATCATTTTCTTGTTATTCGATGATGGTAGTATAGTAGGTTTATAACTTTGTCAGCTAATTGGGCATAGTTTTTTAAAGGGGTCATCGGATGCCCATTTTCCACAAGTTGATATGATTCTTTAGGGTCTTAATGAAAAGTCTATAAAATACTTTGGTTAAAAATTCTCAATGGTTGTGTAAAACAACACCCTTTTTACCTTGCCAAAATCAGCTCTGCAAAATTTATCCTGTTCTGGTCAAGGCTGCTTTAAATGTTAATGAGCTCTGCTCGCCCCGCCCCTCTGTTCTCTCTGTGGAGTGACGAGCCTGTTTACTTTAGCCGCATTTAGCCGCGTTTAGCCGCTAAACTTGCTAACTAGCATGTTGTTAGGAAAGGCGATCGCAAAGATTCATAAAAAACATAAAAAAACAAATTTTGCAATGCTCTCATCATAGCAGTGCTCACATGTGGGCATTATGACCAAAATCTTATATAACGCTTTCCGTAAGTTTATATCACAGTACCTTGTAAAATTCACAAATATGGTCTGGAAATTCAGTCAAAAAGTATTTATATTTCAAATAAAGTGTGGTAATGACTGTTTTGGATAATCTTGTGCATATTAAATATATTTCATCAACTGTTTCTTTTTATTAGGTCCATAAATAGTCTTAAATATGTTGTGCGGGTCTTTGTTGAAATTTGTTGATGGAAACACTAGAGACTTTTCTATTTGATGTGTTTTCACACTGAATAGTTACTGTCAAAGTCACCTTAAACTTGTTGCCACTCTTGAAAATGTTTATTGAAAAATCAACTTTCAGCTGTGTAAGTCTTTGTAGTAAATATACTGTTTTAGATTTTGTACCCCCTTGTAAATAGGGGTGCTCTTTTGTAAATGTAAATACATGTAAATATTTTCAAAATATATACTGTATGTGTGCATATTTATATATACATAATAAATATACACCGTACACACACCTATATTATGTAAACAAATGTTTATTTTAGATGTGATTAATCACGATTAATCATTTGACAGCACTATTTTTTAAATAGAATTTGTACTCTTTTGTAGATGTAAATACATGTAAATATTTTCAAAATATATACTGTATGTGTGCGTATTTAAATATACATAATAAATAAACACAGGACACTCACCTATGTTACGTAAACAAACGTTTATTTTAGATGTGATTAATCACGATTAATCGCTTGACAGCGCTATTTTTTAAATCGAGTTTATACTATTTTATAGATATAAATACATGTAAATATTTTCAAAATATATACTGTATGGGTGCGTATTTAAATATACATAATAAATATACACAGGACACTCACCTATGTTACGTAAACAAACGTTTATTTTAGATGTGATTAATCGTTTGACAGCACTATTTTTAAATAGAATTTGGCACTCTTTTGTAGATGTAAATACATGTAAATATTTTCAAAATATATACTGTATGTGTGCGTATTTAAATATACATAATAAATATACACAGTACACACACCCATATTATGTAAACAAACGTTTATTTTAGATGTGATTAATTACGATTAATCGTTTGACAGCACTATTTTTTAAATAGAATTTGTACTCTTTTGTAGATGTAAATACATGTAAATATTTTCAAAATATATACTGTATGTGTGCGTATTTAAATATACACAATAAATATACACAGTACACACACCTATATTATGTAAACAAACGTTTATTTTAGATGTGATTAATCACGATTAATCGTTTGACAGCACTATTTTTTAAATAGAATTTGTACTCTTTTGTAGATGTAAATATATGTAAATATTTTCAAAATATATACTGTATGTGTGCGTATTTAAATATACATAATAAATATACACAGTACACACACCTATATTATGTAAACAAACATTTATTTTAGATGTGATTAATCACGATTAATCGCTTGACAGCGCTATTTTTTAAATCGAGTTTATACTATTTTATAGATAAAAATACATGTAAATATTTTCAAAATATATACTGTATGTGTGCGTATTTAAATATACATAATAAATGTACACCGTACACACACCTATATTATGTAAACAAACGTTTATTTTAGATGTGATTAATCGTTTGACAGCACTATTTTTTAAATAGAATTTGTACTCTTTTGTAGATGTAAATACATGTAAATATTTTTAAAATATATACTGTATGTGTGCATATTTAAATATACATCATAAATATACACAGGACACTCACCTATGTTATGTAAACAAACATTTATTTTAGATGTGATTAATCACGATTAATCGTTTGACAGCACTATTTTTTAAATAGAATTTGTACTCTTTTGTAGATGTAAATACATGTAAATATTTTCAAAATATATAATGTATGTGTGCGTATTTAAATATACATAATAAATATACACAGTACACACACCTATGTGTGTGTGCACCTGGTATTCATCACGTTATGGGGACCAAATGTCCCCACAAGGATAGTAATACCAGTAAATTTTGACCTTGTGGGGACATTTGTGAGGTCCCCATGAGGAAACAGGCTTATAAATCATGCACAATGAGTTTTTTGAGAAAGTAAAAGTGTGCACAGTCTCCTGTGAGGGCTAGGTTTAGGTGTAGGGTAGGTGTAGGGCGATAGAAAATACGGTTTGTACAGTATAAAAACCATTACGCCTATGGAATGTCCCCATAAAACATGTAAACCCAACATGTGTGTGTGTGTGTGTGTGTGTATATATATATATATATATAGTAATAAAATGTCTCAAAATGTATTTCCATGAAATATGACACTTACTATATACTTATATATTCCCCTATATATTTATACAATATACTGTGGTATATTGTCATTTTTCAGCATAGTTCCAAACCTGCGTCCTTCTCAATTTAAAAAATTTCTGTTTTTGTCCATACAATGAAGTCAGTGGGGTCCAGTGTTGTTTGAAGCTCAACATTCTTCAAAGTCTACACACTTAGAGTTTACACACTTACCATATTAATATATGCCGTCTTGCCGCCCAGCTCTAGTCTCCTCAAAACACTTCCTATAAACATGGATGCTCCATCCTGTTCACCCAAATATCACATCTTGTTCTGTTCAATATTTTTACAAGCAGCTTCCTTCATCATATTCTCAGATTTCATGCATCGCTCACCCATGGAAGAGAGGGAAATATGGAAAGCGGGCAGCTGGATAGATGATGAGATGGTTAGTAACGCAGAGCGAGAAAAAGAGCGCGGCCGCTGAAAGCCGTGCGAACGCGCTGGCTTTTGTTAAATGACTAAATGGGATCATTTTAGCACCTGCTTTGTTTGTGTCACTCTGTCATTATATTTCCTCCGACCTGTTTTGTCTGTCTGAATTAATATGCACATTTGCTGCCAGTTTGTTTTGCAAAGCTCGCTGAGGCTTTAAACGGCAACCTTTCCTTATCGTTGTACACCCAGGCATCAGTGAGCCTGACAGACGGGTAAACACGGCCTGAAACCGGTCTCATAAGCCACCGAGCCGTGCTTAAAGGGCACCACACACCTTTGAAAGACGGAGGAGGGAACGGTCGGCGGGTGGATGGCACATCAAGCGTTTATCACACCCCCCTCTCGCTCGCACTCGCACGTACACACGAGTGCACATAACATTTATTTTCCTTTACGCGGTGTCACACACAACCACCGCTTGGATTTTTCTTTTTTTTCTGCCGAGCTCTTTTTCTTTTGCTTTGGAGATTGGGGACTGGGTTATGGGCGGCGCTGATTAACTGATGTTCCCGGTACAGTGTGGCAAATGAGGATGCGTTTTAAAAGAAAATGGCGTACAAATTTTATGCAGAGCTTGAAAATGCAATCAAAGGGCTCGGTTCATCAGACTCATTTGGAGTGGAGCAATTTAGCGAACGCTTCCGCTTATATTTTCCCTCTCTCGTTTTAATGTGGCGCCGTGCGTGCGTGTGCGTGTCTGCGACGGAGCGCTTTTAAGAGGGTTTTAGAGGTTCGGGGGAATGAAAGTGATCGTGGTATTAGCAAGCGTGCCACGTGGCCGCTCAATGGGGCTTTGCTAAAGAGACGCTCTCCATTGGAACAGGTTGAAAAGGCAGTAGAGCCCGCTTGCTTAAAAAGACACTTTATTTTGAAATTGCAGAGCTGCGGGGGGTTAGCAGAGCCGGTGGGAAACAGAGCTGGAGGCAGCGAGAGGAAATGAGTCTGCTCTCTGGAAGGGCATCTGAGCAGCGGGACCCGAAGACTGTGAAGAGCATATTTTTGGTGCCTTAAACCGCACCCACAGTCAAGGTTTTGCGTGAAAAGCGAACGGAGTACTTTATATGCAAAGCAATGAAGCGGAAATGCATTTGAAATATATTCGAAAATATCTGTGTATACAGTAGCTCCCAAAAAGACACCTAATGCACACTTTTAATATATATTACACAAGTGTATTTTTAAGCAAAACATTTTACAACAAGAAATTTATTGATTTACAAATTATGTGTGAAATGTTAGGAACCATAGTTGTATAATACTATTAGTTCTATTTAATATTATTTATTTAATTGTTATTTGTGACCCTGGACCACAAAACCAGTCATAAGTAGCATGGGTATATTTGTAGCAATAGCCAAAAATACATTGTATGGGTCAAAATTATCTTTTTTTTTTTTAAATGCCAAAATGATTAGGATATTAAGTAAATATCATGTTCCATGAAGATATTTTGTAAATTCCCTAATGTAAATATATCAAAACTTTTTTATATCAATATATCAAAAATTTTTTGATCAGTAATAAGCAATGCTAAGTTTTTAAAAACTTTAAAAGCGATTTTCTCAATATTTAGATTTTTTGCCCCCTCAGATTCCAAATTTTCAAATTGTTGTATCTTGGCCAAATATTGTCACAAAAAATATAATTTATAATTTATCACAAAAAATAATGCATCAGTGGAAAGTTTATTTATTCAATTTCAAATTATGTATAAATCTCAATTTCGGAAAAAAATGACCCTTATGAATGGTTTTGTGGTCCAGGGTCACATTTGATATTTAAACATTTATGTATCTACTTATTTACATATGTCTATTATTGTATTTATTAGTTATAATGTATATTAGTTTAGATTTATTTCTATATTCATTTTTATTTATTGATATTTTCATATTTTTATTTTTATTTATATAATAAATATTAGCAATTAACATTTAGCTTTGCATTATATTTAGTAAACCTGTAATTTTATGACATTTTTCAAATTTCTTATATATTTTTTAAATTATATATATATATATATATATATAACACTTTTTACAATTATATTAATTAGATAAGTAGCTTTATATGATTGGTGTACTTTCATTATCTGTCAGTTTGCATGTGTTTATCACTGAATCCATTCGAATAATAAACTGGCCGCATGCTAATTTTATAAGCACTATTAAATTTCAGTTTGTTGTTTGGAAATCCTGGCAAATAGGGAAAGACCCTTTGGGAAATTAGCTGTGTGAAATTTCAATCAGTGTTAGATTTCATACTGTCATTGGATTTTGTGGCTCCCAAAGCATATGTTGACAAATGTTAGAATGAGAAATTGTGGTGCTAAGCAGTGTTGTTTTTGCATATAGAGGACAACAGCTGTACGTTTTGTGTAGATGGCTGATTGGAAGAGCTGAAAAGAGAAAAAAAGTCATGGTATTACTATGTTTTGTCTACTGAAGGTGTAGTATGACTTAATATTTAATGTGATGTCATCATTTGGTGCTTATTTCTTTGATGTAATCGTATCATTATGTGGTAGTATTTTTTTCTCCTCTGATGGAATTTTCCTACTAAACCCCTCCCCCCCACATCTAAAACATCTTGGCCAGTCTAATGATGTCATATGTTGTCATTTGTGAAACACTATTTTGAATGAAAATGATAGAAAGTAACATGTGACTTTAAGTAATTTCATCCACCAAGGTAAATTAGTCCTGTAGCTGCTTTAACTTACCATAAAGAGGTCAAGATCAGTCAGCTCTCCTCCCTAGACAACCTTACTTCTCCTCAATCTGTCAATCATAGTGTAAATTTCCCATCACCCTGTTTATTCCTCCTTTACTCTGTTTCTTTCTTGCTTAGAGGTCACAGGTTCACATCATTCAGAAGTTTTTACACTCTCTCAATGTGACAGCAACAGACTTTGAGTACCTGGCAGCTGACACACATAATATATGCTGAGTGTGATCTTTAAAATCTGTATATTCTGTTTGCTCTCTCTGAGACTGAGAGTACATTATAGAATCAGCCTGTGCAAAATGTTCCTCCCAGATGCGACCAGAATAAGCGATAATGATTAAAGTCAACGCTATATTAGCCAGCATCACAGACGATCCTGCCCTCCGTAACCTCGAGCGCTCTCCCTGCAGTACTCATTAGCCGCCGGTCAGCCTTTACAACGCTCACAAAAGTAAATAAAGCAAACAGTGTAGCCAAGTGCTTTATCTGGGCCGAATACTGGCTCTGGCATTAGCCAATGATGATGAGAGTTATTAGACAGCTGATGAGATAGATACAGAACATAATAAATGATGGAGTCTACCTCTGAAAATGGATAGAATTATTAACTGGCTCTGGCATCTGCGAGCTTCTGTGTGGGAGCTGGCGTGTAAGTAATCAAAAGATTGATGATGGCTGGAATGGACTTTTCTCTCTGTGTTCTGCCAACGTGCACGGAATGGCGGAATGTTTTATTATTTTCTTTACTATCCGGATCCAGCAAAGTGTAAAGACGCCGTACATTAGCTTGCGCTATGGTCCTTACGGAACAAATTTTAATAATATCAGTAATGATATTTGATATATGAACCTTAGTATTTGATGAGTAATCGCTAATTATCCCTGTGCTTAAACCTACTACCTAGAAAACACAGGCTTGCTTTTAATGCAATGGCTGTTTTATATGGTGGACAAAAACATTAATGGTTAAGCAGCATGGATGATGCAATTCCAAAAATGCATTGCAACATGCTTACAAGAGAAGAAATTGTTTTATTTGCACACAAAAAGTATTCTCGTAGCTTCATAAAATTAAAGGAGTCCAGTTCCAGGGTCCACTTCCAGAACAAAAATTTACAGATAATTTACATTTACAGATGCTCTGTGTATTCTGGCTTAAGAAAGGTAAAACAGCGATATAGGACGAAGCGAATGAAGTTGAGGGAGAACATGAGATGGGAGTTTTTCAACATACCCTAACCAAAGGGAACAAAAACAAGACGAGCGTTTGAGATGAAAAAGTGTATAAACTGTATTATTTTTATGAAAATAATCGATCGTTTCGCTAGATAAGACCCTTCTTCCTCGGCTGGGATTGTTTGAAGGCACATTTAAACAGCATTTTGGAAGTTCAAACTCGGGGCACCATAGAAGTCCACTATATAGAGAAAAATGCTGAAATGTTTTCCTCAAAAAACATAATTTCTTTACGACAGAAGAAAGAAAGACGTGAACATCTTGGATGACAAGGGGGTAAGTACATCATCTGTAAATCTTTGTTTTGAAAGTGGATGACTTCTTTAAGGTCGAAGCACATGGACTATTTTAACAATGTCCTTACTACCTTTCTTGGCCTTGAACGTGTCAGTTGCATTGCTGTCTTTGCTTGGTCAGAAAGCTCTCGGATTTCATCAAAATTATCTTAATTTGTGTTCTGAAGCTGAACGAAGGTCTTACAGGTTTGGAATGACATAGGGGTTAGCAATTAATGACAGAATTTTCATTTTTGGGTGAACTACTATATCCCTTCCACTTGCAGAAATTTTTTTTACAGATAATTTACTCACCCCCTTGTCATCCAAGATGTTTTCTTTTTCAACGTCAAAATTGTACTAAATTGCTGTTTTACCTTTTTTTTTTTTGTAAAGGGCATTTGATCTTCTTTGCATGTTCACTTTGTAAACACTGGGTCGGTTCTTCTGCAGCGATGTAGGCCAATTTTGTAGTTGGGAAAGAAAAGGAGATGGGACATTTTTGACATACCCTAACTGTATTGACCATACTGAACCGGAAAAAAAAACACGCAGACTTAGACAAGACAAGCGTTTGAGGTTAAAAGTATATAAATTGTCCATTTGTTTCAAAAACGTTTGATCATTTTGGTAGATAAGACCCTTCTTCCTTGGCTGGGATCGTTTAGAGCCATTTGAAGCTGCATTTAAACTGCATTTTGGAAGTTCAAACTTGGGGGCACCATTGAATTCAGGAATGTTTTCCTCAAGAAACATAATTTCTTATCGACTGAAGAAAGCAAGTCATGAACATCTTGGATGACAAGGGGGTGAGTAAATTATCTTTGAATTTGTTCTGGTAGTGGACTTCTCCTTTAAGCATCATGGATGATGCAATTCCAAAAATGCATTGCAACATGCTTACAAGAGAAGAAATTGTTGAATAAAGTTATTTTTGTTTTCTTTCCACACAAAAAGTACTCTCATAGCTTCATAAAAATTGGGTTGAACCACGTGGACTATTGTAACAATGTCCTGACTACCTTTCTGGGCCTTGAATGTGTCAGTTGCAGTACTGTCTATGCAGGGTCAGAAAGCTCTTGGATTTTATCAAAAATATCTTAAGTTGTGTTCTGAAGATAAATGAAGGTGTTACGGGTTTGGAACAACATTAGGATAAGTAATAAATGACAAAATTGTCATTTTTGTGTGAACTATCCCTTTAAGACATGATTTTGGCTGTATTTATATCATAAAACCCCAATAGCTAAGAGGATGTACACTAGTAACCAGTGTGTTTATACTGTGTCTGTGTGTGTGGTAAGTCAAATCCCATCTGGCCGATCCTTGTGGGTCAGGCAATGCGAGGAATTATCTCTATTAGCAGTGATTCCTACATCACAGAGAATTGAGCGCTCTTTAAATAGCCACATGAGCCTTTGGGCTGCTGTGAGAGTCCTCCTCTACTCCACGAGGTCTCTGGAGGGTCCTGGATCTGTTACAGCATCCATGCTGCTCTGAGAGAGACTGAGTGTGGAGGGTGAATCAACCCTGATGCTATTTTTGCCTTAAGATGTTAATGGTGTTTTCATCTGTTTATTTCTTATTAGTCCCTTTCTCTCTGGCTCTTTTCCTTCTCTCAGAGTATCAGAGTTAGAAAATAATTATGATAATTATGATTTCTATTTTTATTTTAATTTTGGCTTTTAAAAGGGATTGATGAAACATGACAGCAAATGATGAGAAAAGGGAAGAGGATGGGGTAATCACATAAGAGAGTCTAAAACTTGTGTTGCCTACATGTGTTGTCTTGGCTCTGTGCTATTTTCTGTGATTTTTGAGTGAATTGTGAGTAAAAAATAATGTGGTTTAGTAATGGCGTTATCAATATAGTGGTATCGCGATAGCAAAACTGAAACGATAGGTCTTCAGAGCAAAAACTGTAAAAACTGTAGTTTTTAAATTACATTTAAACTTCTTATTCCAACATAAAAGGTCTTTTGCTTTGGCAGAGTATCTGTCAAACTAATTAAAGTAGTACTGTCAAACAAAAGCGAAAGTAAAAGTTTCAAAGCAAAGCGCACACTTCATTCGGGGGATCAGCTTGTGTTCTTTGCACCTCGGCTCAGTTCACAGTGAATGCAGTAAACTTGTGAGTTTACTGCGTGTTTAGGAACGCACAGCCACGAGTTATGCTTTATTTTTGCGGCAGATGATTACAGCATTTCACTAGACACATTTGTAAGCCTGTTTTCATTGAAGCTGGAGTTTTCCGTCAAAATAAAAGCTCTACTGTCGTTTCCATTAAAATAAAAGCTTAAAAGTGCAGTATGAATTGCTGACAGCTAGCGTTTTATATGGGTAACGTTACTGCAATCCAAATTTAAAATATGTCTTTCAAGTGTAGAAATTAGGAAAGAAGTATTATCGTTTCCCTACTGTTGTGGAAAGCAAAAATAATATATCTATGAAATATTCATTTTTTTTATTTAACAGTGCAGTTGTTTTACAATATATGACTATTACTGTCACATAAATAACAATAATATAAAATTGTTGTTATTATTATATTCTGATTTGTTTGGCTTCCTGAAAGACCACTGTGAATGTAATTTAGAATGAGACAGTATACCATAAAAAGAGGGTTGAGACCAGTGCTTAATTTGAGCCGGATCCTGTTCCGGAAAATGTCAGATTTTGGATTTTTGCGTTCCAGTATTTGTTTTTAAAGATCCGGCATTAACAGATGCATTAGATCATAACAGTGTCTGCGTGCATATGAGACAGAGCAAGCGTGGGTTTATGTAGATGTATTTGGAAGTTACGTATTGGTTCTCAATATTTTTGACCAATCAGCTTTGTTAAGTTCAAAATCGCACTCACTGATTGGTGCTTACTGCTTAACTCACTCTCTCCAAACGTGCACTACTCGCAAAACATGTTGTTTAGTGAGCAGTGGAATGTTTAGAGAGAGTGTAATAATACCAAATCAAGTGAAATATTATAATGTATAAACATTATAAACACTATCAACATAGTTCCCCTGACTCCAAAACAAATAATTTAAATGTAACGCTATTCAGAACAAAACATGAATAAAAAAAAATATATAAAGCTAAGAAACCAAAACAAAGCAAAAGTACCAGGCGTTGGGCTCACTTACCTCTGTAATTCGGCACAAATCCAAATGTTTCCATATTCACAATGTGTTTGAATTATGAGCTATTATTTATAATGTAGATCGTATATTGACATAGTGGACCAGTTATACTAGGCTGCAGACTATTTAAATTGATCAGTGTAGCCTTTTATATGTTTGGTTGACTGTATTTCATTTTGATAATGTACAGACTGCAATGTCAAGTTTAAATAGCTAGAATATGTGGTGTGTGTGCGAGGCGTCGGCGCGATCGAATAGCTGAAAGATAACATAACATAACATTGAAATCGCAAAGTATTTACTTTGTTTTTGCAAGCTCACGGTACAAACAGAACATTTGTGCTTTTGTAAAATAAAGCAAATAAACAGGATGCGCGTTCTGTCATCTTGGTTCTCTGTTTCCTTTCCGTGAACTTGTTTGCGGAGGGCCGTGCCTCTCATCTGTTTTAAATCTGTTAATTATGTAAGTCGGATATATTCTGCATATTTATACCGTTCATATATAGATTATGATTGTATTTTATTTTTATGACAAATTTTATATTTAATGTAACGTACTTACACATTGTCCATCATCTTGGTGACTTGCTTTTGACCCAGGGTTTGAAAACCTGTGCCCTAGGCTGTAGTTAGGTCCATGCAGAAACTTGTAAACAATGCTCTTATAGTTGTGGCATCACCGTTTAGTGATGTCATTGAATGTTCCCGGAAAGCTGAAGTCGTACTGTCATTGTCAGTTACAGTGCCTTTTAACTGCTCTTTTGGATCCAGTAATTATTTATTTACAAATTAAGCACTGGTTGAGAGACCCCTTTAAAGTTCAGGTAAAAGTCTGTTTTCTGACTTAAGTTAAGAACATGGGCTGGAGCTCTTAATCTTTAACTCTCAAAGTGCATTAGATCTTAAAAAAGCATCAATTTGTGGTGGTGTAAACAGTGATGATCTAACTTAGTAAAAACTTGGCAAAGACAAACTTCGCTAAGAGGTGTGTTTCGCTGAGTCATATAAACTACATTCACACAAGTGTGCTTTTCTCCATAATCTGACTGAGCCTGGCACAGTGTGCGCATGTGTTGATATTATTTATGTGATTATTATGAAGTATGTAATGAGGAGGTGAAGACGCGCAGCTGTCACACAGAGCAGAGCCAGCGCTGGAGTGAAGCCGCTTGTCAAGTGTTGCTCCTTCAATTCCAGCGCCTATTAAAAGCCTCGAACTCAATTATATTCCTCAGGAAGTTGAATCCCCCTTTGAGAGATGCTGTTGTGAGGCACGCTAAAATGATTCGGTTTGTCTCAAAGAGTCATTACTGCAATAATAAGGTGCGAAAGACTGTAATCCGCATCTTCTGAATCAAACCAAATCTTTGACTGTTTGGAACCACTTGATGTTTGTTTCTTGTCTCCTCAGAAGTGTTTGAGGCCTTACTGTTGGATCAGTTTGTGCTTCATTGCCCATGTTTTGTGCTCTGCGAAGTGATGTAGTGGGTTTTATATTGAAAGATGTGGACATACAGGAGGAGGCCACTGCATAAAAACAGCTGTGTTTTCATACAGTTAAGGTCAAAAGTTTACATCCCCCTTTCAGTCTGCAAAATGTTAATTATTTTACCAAAATAAGAGGGATCATACAAAATGCATGTTGTTTATTTAGTACTGACCTGAGTAAGATATTTCACAAAAAAGATGTTTACATATAGTTCACAAGAGAAAATAATAGTTGAATTTATAAAAATGACCCTGTTCAAAAGTTTACATACACTTGATTCTTAATACTGTGTTGTTACCTGAATGATCCACAGCTGTTTTTTTTTATTTAGTTATAGTTGTTCATGAGTCCCTTGTTTGTCCTAAACAGTTAAACTGCCTGCTGTTCTTCAGAAAAATCCTTCAGGTCCCACAGATTCTTTGGTTTTCCAGCATTGTTGTGTATTTGAACCCTTTCCAACAATGAATGTATGATTTTGAGATCCATCTTTTCACAGGACAACTGAGGGACTCATATGAAACTATTACAGAAGGTTCAAATGCTCACTGATGCTTCAGTAGGAAAAATCATGCATTAAGAGCCGGGGGGTGAAAACTTTTGGAATTTAAAAATCAGGGTAAATTTAACTTATTTTGTCTTCTGGAAAACATGTAACTATCTTCTGTAGCCTCCGAGGACAGTACTAAATAAAATAAATATGATATTTAGGCAAAATAAGAAAAATGTACACATCTCCATCCTGTTCAAAAGTTTTCACCCCGTGGCTTTTAATGCATAGTTTCTCCTTCTGGAGCATCAGTGAGTGTTTGAACATTCTGAACAATGACTGTATGATTTTGAGATCCATCTTTTCACACTGAGGACAACTAAGGGACTCATATGCAACTATTACAGAAGGTTCAAACACTCACTTTTTCTCCAGAAGGAAAAACCATGCATTAAATGTACATATGTATACATCTCCTTTCTGTTCGAAAGTTTTCACCCCCTGGCTCTTAATTCGTTGTTTTCCTTCTAGAGCATCAGTAAGCGTTTGATCCTTCTGTAATAGTTGCATATGAGTCCCTCAGTTGTCTTAAGTGTGAAAAGATGGATCTCAAAATCATACAGTAATTGCTGGAAAGGGTTCAAATACACAAAAATGCTGGAAAACCAAAGAATTTGTAGGACCTTCAGAAGGATTTTTCTGAAGAACAGCGGACAGTTTAACTGTTCAGGACAAGTAAGGGACTCATGAACAACTATCACTGACTTTGAGAAGACTGTTAATATCTTATGTTGTATCATTCATATATCAGTATTTTTATTTGTCTTTGCACACTCATATCTTCATAAAATTAAGATTGAACCATATCTATTGAACCATATTACATGAGTAATTAATGACAGAATTGTAATTTTTGGGTGAACTATCCATTTGTTTACCAGCAGCCACACAAAAAAAACCCTGTGAAGTCTCTCCGCCATCTTTTAGGGTGCGCTCGACGTCGTCCAATCAAACACGACGACTGTGACACTGAAGTGTGACAGTGAAGAATGGCGCTCCAGCGGTCTTCTCCTGCTGCAACACACTCGCGCTCTCCCTTCACTGTCGCCCCTGTCCAACCCACCAGATAACAAATAGAAAAGACGTAATTAATTACCATAATTGAAAGACGGCGTCCCTTTGAGATCAATTGTTTGCGGTGCTGGTGGCTCTTTCTCCCAGTGGTCACTGATTAATGGGATGCAGGACTGTAAATGGCCTCTCAGTAATGCTCTGTGTTGTTATGCATTAGCGGCTTGTAATGGAGGACTTTTTTTTTCCCAGCTTCGGCGCGCTCTGCCTGTCAGACCGCTCGTCCTCTTTAAGGTGACTGTGAGTCGTGTTTCTACACGCCGACAGTGCTCGGCGCTGACAGTACAAAAAGCCTGCGCTGGCTTATCCTCCCGCTGAAAGGGACTTGTGGATAATGATACAGTGTATAATTGATATTATGAACACAGGCCTTTTTTTCCTTTTTTTCCCCCCTCCTTTTGCAGAAGGCGGTGTCAAGGTGCCGGAACGAGCCGTTCTCTGGCTCCGTTCATGTGTGCGTCGCGGTTGTCAGTATTTAGGTCAAACAGAGGCGTCCTAACAGGAAATCCCGACTGACAAGCGCGGCGGAGGTGAGATATTAAAGAAGACAGCTTGTCTTAGAGTGGATGACATGCTTGCAGATTGAAACAAACACTCCTTTCAGTACCTGACGCTCAGCCCGGGCCTTTAACTGAGTGCTAGAACTACATTCAGCCGTTGTAGTCAAACATAACGCTCAATCAGCCTGGACCAGACGTCATAAGTGATGCCTACGAAGAGGACTATGAATGTACGCCATTAATGACAACCATTTTGTGGGATGATTAGTGGTATTTCACTAAATAAAACTTCTTTAAAACCTGTTAAACGGCAACTACCTAGCAACCCGTCATAATGCTTTCTTCAGAAAAACTGCATTCCGTGACAAAAACAGTATTATTTATAAAATTATAGTGGATTTGGGTGTCCGCCATGACACTCACTATAAGAAATACAGCAAGCAGAGTGATACAAACGGTGAAACGTTCGATATCACTAGAATATCACACACCTCTCAGCCAATCAGATTCGAGGACCAGAAAGAACTGTTGTATAAATAAATAAATAAATGTTCTGAAATGAGGAGGCAAAGTCCTCAATTTTATTTTTAATCAAATGTAAATTCATTTCCCAGTCACATTTTCAAGGTTAAATCAACACACAGAATATCAGAATAAGAAAAAAAAAATATATATTTATATATATGTTGTTGTTTTTTTACATTAACAGTGTAATCAGTATTATGTGTATTAAAGCCAAGTATGAATCTCATCAGCTTTTAAGCATTTTACATTTATTCCAAAATAATAACTCAAGACAGTAAGAATTTAAACAATATTTTATTTGTGAACTTATGTTCAGCTATTCTTTTTAATAGTTATCTTTTGAATTTTTTCAAAAGATTCACTTTAAATTTCACCAAGCTGATTACATGTATTCATATCATGACAATAATTACTATTAATAAATTATTATATTTTATAATAAACTAATTAATAATAGTTAATAATTAAATAAATAATAATACTTAATTAATTATAAAGTATTTTCAATTATGACTTTAACTTTTTTTCAGTTATTTCAATTATGATTAATTTAATTTCATTTTTATAATAAATAATAAAAAATAATAATAGTTAATAATTAAATAAATTATGATTAATTCATTAATTATAATTCACAAATCAATTATAAATAATTATAAATAATTAAAACTATTTTTAGCTATTTAATTAAAAATGTAAGTATTTTTTTTAGCAAATTTCAAAATTAATATCCATTTTGTGTTTATTTATTAATTTATATTTATGTATGTGTATATTATGATGAAAGGATGCCTAAATTTACTTATATGTGACCCTGGCTGTGCTGTGTGATTTACTGTTTTCTACATAAAATCATCCTTAATAGGGTAAAGAACATTCTGTGAAAATGTAAACTTGATATCTCTGTAGTGATCGTGTAAGGCCGTGTCAAAGATTCAAATCATAGTGAAACTGGTGGTTGAAATCAGCCAAACTATTATTTTTTGCATCCCTAGATGTTAATGCATGTTATCCACCTTATTTTTCAATGTGGAAGTGAGCTGTTTTCTGGTAATGTGTTAGACTTCTGGTTCATAAGCCGCTGTAGGAAAATAACGATAAGAATAACAAAGTGCAATAAACAGTAAAACTGTTTGCACTATAAACCACTGTGTTCATAATTAAGATAATACATTAAAATGATATGGTAAGACACACCAGTTCGCAATATCAAGCAGCAAAACGAGCTGTTTTGTATAGCTAAATATAGCTAGAAGCAGATGAGACCGGAAGCCAGACACATTAAACTTACAAATGGCGGTGCCTGCTCTTATGGTAAAAATAAGGTGGATTTTCAAGCCTTCTTTTCAATCCCAACTCCCTATAAACCCTTAAAGCTTCTCAGTGTCTTGTGGTGACTGGAGGTTGAAGGATATTTAAGTTCCAGAGAGGCCAGTTAGAGCTGCAGGTAATAAAAGCTTTTGTCATAGACATTGTGTATGTTGTGTTGCAGGGTTGTGGAAGAGAGAGAATGATGATGCTGGAGGACCGGAGCTTCTTATCTCCCTCACAGATCTGCCAATTCAGCCGCACATGTGCCAGCCGCTGTGAGCGGCTCATTAGATTTAGTGCTGCGCTCTGTTAAAAGCCTTTCTCTTTGTCTTGCCCTTATTGATCAGCGCAGGGCCAAGATTACAACAGGAAGGTTTAAATAAATCTGCTTTTTTAGAGTTAAATCCAATGACATTCGCTTTATATTGTCTCCGTAAATAAGCAGATGTAATCGGCTCAGTTGAGCAGGACGGAGAATGTGAGTGATATGGATGGTGTCGGAGGTTTTTGGTTGGATTTAGAACAAGGGTGAATAATTGGTTGGTCATCCAGAAAAGAGTCATTTGGGGTTAGTCATTCTATTTTTTGATGCATTGTAGACAAAACTTTGATCTGAGCTTCATGTCATTGTGGTATCAGCTTGAAATCAGAATTGACACCGTTTACGGTCTAATTTTGCATGAAATAGTGAAAAATTTGTCATGTTGTTTTGCCTGAGATATGACTTTGTAATACCAAGATTATTATAGTTAACTAAAACTAAAATTAAACTACATTTAAAATCATAAAATGTACTTTTGTTACACCATTTATAACCGAAAGTAAAACTGAAATCAAAAAGTAATAATAAATGTATAGACAAATTACAATATATATATAACCATTATATAACCATTGCTGGTTTCAGCAACTCCAATAACGTAATATTTAGCCCCTGGAAGGCTAATTTTTACCAGGGGATTCCCGCCAAAATGTGTATTTTACCCCATGGAATGCAATTTTTCCTGTGGGACTCCTTTCGAAACATGATTTGGCTAGTTTTGAGTAGCAACTAGGTGGGTTTTGTTGTGAAAACCTGGCAACCCTGATCAAGGCTACATTTATTTGATCAAAAATACAGAAAAAACTGTAATATTGCTAAATAGTATTACAATATAAAATAATGGTTTCTGTTTTAATATACTTTAACATTTTATTTATTTATTTTTTGGAACCTGTGGAAGTTTTTTCAGGATTCTTTGATAAATAAAATGTTAAAAAGAACAGCGTTTATTCAAAATATAAATATTTTCTAACAGTATAATCTTTACTGTCACTTTTTATCAATTTAACACATGCTTACTGAATGTAAGTATAAAATTCTTTCATAAAAGAAACAATAACAGTTTATTGACGCTAATCTTTTGAACCGTAGTGTATATTGTTAGAAAATATTTCTATTTTAAATAAATGCTGTTCTTTTTAACTTTTATTCATCAGAGAATCTTAAAAAATATCAACGCTTCCAAAAAATATTAAGCTGCACAACTGTTTTTAACATTGATAATAAATCAGCATATCAGAATGATTTCTGAAGAATCATGTGACAATGAATACTGGAGTAATGATGCTGAAAATTCAACTTTGATCACAGGAATAAATTAGATTTTAATGTTTATTAAAATAGAACATTAGTTTATATTGTTATAATATTTCACAATATTACTTTTTTTCTGTTTTTTTTTAGATCAAATAACAGCACTAAAACACTAAAAACTACCCAACAAACAAACAAAAACAACACCACCAACAAAACAAAAAAAAAAAGTCAAAACCAAACAAAGTTGCTAAAAGTATATTTAAAATTAAAGCAAAATTGGAATTTAGGACAATAAAAAGTGTTTTTTATAGCGACGATAAATAAAAAGTTAAAAACAACAGCATTTATTCAAAATACAAATATTTTCTGTCTTTAAGTCTTTCCTATCACTTTTTAGCAATTTAACATCCTTGCTGAATATAGATATTAATTTCTTTCAAAAAAAAGAAAGAATAAAAACAGAAAAACATTATTTTATATTGTAATAATATTTCACAATATTACTTTTTTCTGTATTTTTGATAAAATAAATGCACTAAAACACTAAAAACTACCAAAAAATAGACAAAACCAAACAGTTACTAACATTTTAACTAAAATTAAACCAAAATTGGAATTTAAGACAATAAAAAGTGTTTTTTATAGCGATGATAAATAAAAAGTTAAAAACAACAGCATTTATTCAAAATACAAATATTTTGTCTTTAATTTAACACATCCTTGCTGAATATAGATATTAATTTCTCTCAAAAAAAGAAAGATTAAAAATAAAAAAAAATATTTTACAATATTACTTTTTTCTGTATTTTTGATCAAATAAATGCAAAAAATAGTCAAAAACAAACAAAGTTACTAAAATTTTAACTAAAATTAAAGCAAAATTGGAATTTAGGACAATGAAAAGTGTTTTTATAGCAATGCAGCAAAATTATTTTCTGTTAACAGTTCTTAAATTTAAAAAAAAATTATAAAAATATTAGTATGAAGAACATTTCAACAACCTTTTTCCATTATAAAATTTTTTTTGTGCAATGGAAAGGTTTAATGTATTAAAGTTCTTCACGGAACCATAATGCCAATAAGAAACCTTCAGTCTTAAGCGTCTCGGACAAAAAAACAGCTTTCATTGTGTGAATTGTCTGTAACATTCCTTCTTTTTTCCAGATCCTGAAAGAGAGAAAGTCTTTCAGGCGTTTTTCTATCGCTCTCATCGTTCTGCTCTGCCACAATGACATGATATTCACTCGGCCGGCAGAAGAGGTCCATATGGAGAGTTTTTATTCTGTGTCAAGAGCCCCAGTAGGAGTAATTGCATCGTCCCTTCTGAAAAAAATTCAATCTAGTGCGACGCGACAGGCCAGCTGTGTTCAGGTAATGCTCAGGTAGACATCATCCGCTCAGGCCATCCTCGCAGGTAATAACACGTGCGCATGTACGCGCACAAAGGCACCTTTCTCTTTGTCATCTGCGTCTTTCTGTCCCCAAAGAGAGCTTCTCTGGCAGGTGATTTCTTTGTGTCCTGTGACACGAACCACATCCTCAAACGAGTTCAAAAGGTAGACGGGAGTCATCTCACGTTTCCAGCGCTGGCTATTTATAGCATGCTGTTGAAAGGAGCTGTCCCGTCCCTGATCCCCGTGCCGGCCGAAACATAGCATGCAGCAGACGTGTGAAGACCGACTCCAGCATTAAAGGAATCCTGTGCTGAGTCATTCTGACTAGGTGCTTGCATGTTTGTGTGATCGGTGCGCCAGCCCCCCTTCTGCTGAGACTTCAAACACGCGTCAGACACGCATTGGTTTGGTGTGTGTACGTGTGTTGGCCGCTGGCAGGAATGCCCCCCTTTTTTTCCCCTTAGCTTCTTTGGTATGCAGTGCTGGTGAAGTTGTCAGAGCAGCCTGGCCCCTCGTCGTCTCCCCGTGGACGGCGCGCTCTGACGCTGCCAGGGAAACGGACTCATCAGTTTGGTGAAATGGGACAGAAAATATGATTTATTCTCTGCATGCACTCACTCCTACCCCAGCAGAAGAAGACGGCGGAGAGGGATCCGGGAAAATCGGAGAAGAGGCATGGAGAGAGGGGGAATTGGAGGATAGTCAGGACCTTTATTTGCAGTACTGCAAGCTAATTTTGCACTTCATTGACGCGTTCTTTAATCAATGGCAAATATTTGTTGTCGTGATGGCATGCCTCCAACAGTCAGAGTTAGCAGAGCCCGGTGACCTTATACGCTTCCTGATTTTCTGCCTATTTCCTCAATAGATGAAATTGATCATTTTGACAGGGCTTTTTCTGTGAGAGATTGATTTCATTTTTGCCGTTTTTAAAGTGAAATGATGACAGTGGTTATTGTAAATGCAAAAGTTTTTTTTTACTTTTTTTTATAATTTATGTTATTTTACACATTTAAAAAAGCACACACGTGTTCAAAAGTTTAAAATGTGAAGAGTTCATTTCCAAAACTGCTTTTTTAACAATTTTCAAAAATCATGTTTTTTTCATTGTGCATTGCAATTAATCTCAATCAAAGTGCAGTTCCGTTATTTTGATATAAAGTAAAAATAAAAAAATACAGATAATGAAAACAATAAAGCACAATAAAAACATAACATAATAAAAAAGTATGATTCTTGAAAAAAAATAGTTATCTGTTTTTGCAAATAAACTTCATCTTCAGGTTTTTGAAAGAATGAAAGAAGTTTCTTATAGCATTTATTTGCAGCTACAATTATCCTATCAGAAATACAGTAAACAGTAATATTGTGGAATATAATTTTTAAAATATTCCATTTAAATGTGTCGATTTGAATATATTTTAAAGCGTAATTTACTCCTGTGATGACAAAGAAATAAGAAAGAAAGAAAGAAAAGAAAAGAAATATTAGAGCATATTCGATGCATATTAGAATGATTTCTGAAGAATCAAGTGACACTGATGGTTGGAGAAATGGCTACTGATAGATGGAAAGAAAATTCATCTTTTGCCATGACAGGAATAAATTGCATTTTGAAATATATTAAAATAAATAAGTTATTTTAGATTGTAATAATATTTCAGAATATTGTTATTTTTTCTGTATTGTTTAATCAAATAAATGCAGTATTATGTATTATTTAATCAAATACATATATTGATTTCAAATATGAATATCAAATATTATATGATTTCAAAGCTGATTTTTAGCATCATAACTGAAGTCTTCAGTGTCACATGATCCTTCAGAAATCATTCTAAAATTCTGATTTGCTGTTTAAAAAGCATTTATTATTATTTTTATTATTATTATGTTATTATGTTTAAGTTTCTTTGATGAATAGAAAGTTCAGAAGAAACATATTTATCTGAAATAGAAATATTTTGAAATCACTTTTGATCAATTTAAAGCATCCTTGCTAAAGAAAAGTATTAATTTCTATAATTTTATTTCCCTAAAAAAACTTAAACTGACTCGAAACTTTAGAACTTTATAATAATAGAAAAAAATGTTTCTTGAACAGCAAATCAGCATATTAGAATGATTTCTGAAGGATCACTGAAGACTGGAGTAATGATGCTGAAAATGTAGCTTTGATCACAGGAATAAATTACATTTTAAAATATATTCAAATAGAAAGCAGTTATTTTAAATAGTAAAAATATTTCACAATATTACAGTACTGCTTTTGCTTGTTGAGCAGAAGATAATTCTTTAAAAAAAAAATAAAAAATCTTACAATTCAGAAACTTTTGACTTTTGAAAATCGTAGAAACAGTTACTAAATAGTCACTGTTTCTACTCTCTCTTTTTTGGAGACAAATGGCAAAACTGGGAAGTTTATAGTTTTTGCACGCGCTGTATGTGAGATTTTCAGAGAGTTTTTACCTTTTTTGCTTCTTTAGCCTTTATCTAAGTAGCAACGATATGAGATATCACACGTTTTTTCATATTGCTTGTATACAATCAGATAAGGGCGCCAAGCAATGACCTATAAAACTATTCCCTTCACCTTTAAATAGCCTCACCCACTTTCTCTTTCCGTGCGTCAAGTTCACTTTGGTCCACACAACTCCTTTTAATCTGCCTTTTGCATACCCTTCGCATGGCGCCCTGCCTTGGGGATATTCGTCTGCGTCTTCCCTCCAAGGGCACTGTTGATGAGCTTTTCATCCGCCGCATCCTAAAGTGTTTATTAGCATACTAAAACTCCTCTCGCTGTCTATGCATGCCCAATCAGGCCTTTAGGGGTCCTCTGCCATCCCAGGATGCATTGCTTTTAGTTTAGTGATTATTATTGTGAGCTTTGGGTAACTTAGAGATCTGACTGTCTGACCTTTCTGCATACTTTACACACTTCAGTGAATATTGATATGTTTTTTAAACAAAGTACAGGGGTTAATCTGTCGATTTAGAAGTTTGCTGAAGTTCACCAGGCGATAGTTCAACCAAAACAGCTGACGGTAGCCATTGACTTCAATGGTATGGTAAAAATACTAGTGAAGTCAACTGTTTGGTTATACCAACAATCTTCGAATTGTTCTTTACTGTGTTCTATAGGAGAAAGAAACTCATACAGGTTTGGAAGAAGAGAATGGTGAGTAAATGACAGTATTGTCATTATTGGGTGAACTATCCCTTTAAGAATAATCATAAATATATGGTTTTTTTTTTCCTGATAAACAGCCATAAATTAGGAGGAAAAACCTTGCAACTTTTTATTTTTGCATCTTTTTCATTAACTAATGATTTGAAATCTTTGTTTTAATATGCCACCAGTATTGACTAAGGCACGTCTGTTCTCATAAGAGCCCTTGTGGTGTTTGGTCATTCATACGGCTCAGAGCAGCGGCTCTGGTGTCTGAGTCACACCACGCCGTCGTTGTTTTACATTTTAGATGACATAATGAATTTAATTCACCATTTTTGTGTGCTGCACAATCTTGAAAAGCAATTTACGATGAATCATAACCATTCACAGGGGCTTCATCAACTCCCATCCTATACGTGCATGTTTGTTGTGTATCCTGCCACAGAATGTACATGCAAAAATGCATATGCATCACATTCGAATAAAAAAAGGTGCATTTGCATTTCCAGATGAAAATACCAAAGATGCAATACAGCAAAGAAGTGCTGTTCTGTAAACACTGTATGAAAATAAATGAAAAAATTAAGCTAAACAATGAATTCATTTTAAATATTAGTGTTAACTGTAAGTGGACACCAGCCAGGGGAGTATGAATAGATGCTTAATTTATTCTCTGTGCTTCAGACTGACATTTCTTCATCCTACTTCACATTGGCTCTCTGCATTATAACACAGCTGAGGGGAGATGCTTATCGCAACTTATCTTCAAAGAGCGAGAGTGGGTGGAATAATTGCATCGGGGGTTGTTTTATAATAAATACTTTCTCATCTGTTGGGGCCACGGCATCTTCGGGAAAACGTTTTATGTAATCTTAAATGGGCTTCTTATTTGTCTGCATAGAAATGGACATGTGCCATTTATGCTATATGTTGTATTTCTGCCATGTATTGTTCATGTCTTTTACTATGAAGATTTAAGCGTTGTATAACCGCTTATTTTTAAAGTGGGTTTTATTTGTAATATATTAAACACATACTTTTGTTTATACTTAGAATAAATGCTTTTTATGATTATTTATATATTAAATATTATATTTTAAACTATGTAAAATATACACTACCAGTCAAAAGTTTTTGAACAGTAAGATTTTTAATGTTTTTAAAGAAGTCTCTTTTGCTCACCAAGCCTGAAATTATTTAATCCAAAGTACAACCAAAACTGTACAATTTTGAAATATTTTTACTATTTAATTAACTGATTTGTATTTGAATGTATTTTAAAATGTAATTTATTCCTGTAATTTCAAAGCTGAATTTGTAGCATCATTACTTCAGTCACATGATCCTTCGGAAATCGTTATAATATTATGATTTGCTGCTCAAAAAACATTTATTATTATTATTTTTTTTTCAGGTTTCTTTGATGAATAGAAAGTTCAGAAGAACTGAATTTGTATTTATCTGAAATAGAAATCTTTTGTTACATTAGAAATGTGTCTATCATCACTTTTGATCTATTTCTATAATTAAAAAAAAATAAAAATACAGCAAATAAGCATATTATAATGATTTCTGAAGGATCATGTGACACTGAACACTGGAGTAATGATGCTGAAAATTTAGCTTTGATCACAGGAATAATTTACATTTTAAAATATATTCAAATAGCAGTTATTTTAAATAGTAAAAATATTTCACAATATTACTGCATTTGCTGTAGTTTGGATAATATAAATGCAGGCTTGGTGAACAGAAGAGACTTCTTAAAAAAAACAAATCTTACAGTTCAAAAACTTTTGGTAGTGTTTTTGTTTTTAGTATTTATACTTACACTAAAAATGTATTTATTAACATTTTTACATTTATGTGATGTTTAAATCATTATATAAAACATTATGTAAAGTGTGCATTTTTATACTAATATTTAATACTTTCTCCTTGTTTAATGTAACATGCATAGTTGACTATAAGTGAGACATTTGAATAAAATTTGTATTTTTACATTGTGCAATATATGGTTAAACTAAATAAAATAGCATTTAAATAAATCTTTTCTTTTAAGACCAGTTGTTACAGTATCCACCTTATTTTTCCCATAAGAGTGGACGTGGCCATTTGTAAGTTTAATGTGTCTTCCGGTCTCATCCTCTGTTTTTAGCTCTGTTTGCTGCTTGATATTGCAAACTGGTGTGTCTAACCATATTTTATTGTATTATCTTAATTATGAACACAGCGGTTTGTAGTGCAAACAGTTTTACCGTTTACTGCACTTTGTTAGTCTTATTATTATTTCCCTACAGTGGCTTATGAACCGGAAATCTAACACATTACCAGAAAACAGCTTACTTCCACATTGAAAAATAATTTGGATGTATGAGAGGAGTTAGTTAACCTGTTAATTTGATATCTTTCTCCTGCTTTCTTCTCTTTTTTCCTTCCTTTTCCTCAGATCTCCTGGAATCTGGGCAAGATATACAGTGAGATGATATTCGTCAACGGATTCGTGCACTGCGATCCTCACCCTGGCAATGTGCTGGTGCGAAAGTGTCCTAAAAGCAATAAGACGGAAATTGTGTTACTCGATCACGGCCTGTATCAGGTAAGACATCGGCCGAGGCCGCCACAGACTCGACATAGAAGCAAATTCATCACATATTACACCCCATTATTCACCCGCTGGCTCCCAGTTCAGCTGCGCACTCAGGCCTATATGCGCCGCAGCAGACTAAAAGCATTTCATTTAAGTGGCCCTGAAGCTCTAGTGTGTTTTAAGAAGCGCACATGATTTCCACCTCCCTCTTATTACAAGCAGATATGCAAACACACCGGTACACACTCTCCTGCAGTTCACTGAACTTCTGTATTCCCGGAAGATGTGGCGGCTCTAAATAAATCCATGGAGATAATGTGGTGATAAATATGATAAAGCCGTTCTGGCAGTGACATTTGCTTCGTTTCTTGGTCCAAAATGCTAATTCGTGGCATGTCATGTTAAGTTTGCTGAAAGCCACGGGTTGTGTCTGAGCTGATTAATTGGAGTGGCAAAATGGTGTAGTCCTAGTGGTATTCCACTGAATTCTGTTTGTCTCATTGAGGGATTTGCTGGCCTTTAATTCAACCCAGCAGTTAATGAGGCCCATAAGATTTCATATTAGCAACTATCAAGTAATCTCATCTTTCTTTCTATAATACTAACAACATCATGAAACACAAGTTTCCATTTACTTTAGCCATCTAAGGCTCTTGATAGCTCAAAGTATTTGGATTATTAGTTTATGGTGACATTTGTGACCCTGGACCACAAAACCAGTCTTAAGTATCACGGGTATATTTGTAGCAATAGCCAGCAATACATTGTATGGGTCAAATTATCAATGTTTCTTTTATGCCAAAAATCATTAGGATTTTAAGTGTTCCATAAAGATATTTTGAAAAACATAATTTTGGATTAGTAATATGCATTGCTAACAACTTCATCTGAATAGCTTTATCAATATTTAGATTTTTTTTGCACCCTCAGATTCCAGATTTTCAAATAGTTGTATCTCGGCCAAATATTGTCCTGTCCTGATAAACAATACATCAATGAAACGCTTGTTTATTCAACTTTCAGATGTTGTATAAATCTCAATTTAAAAAAAAACTGACCCTTATGACTGGTTTTGTGGTCCAGTGTCATATTTGTCATTGTTAAACCATTCATAAGTAGTACTGTTCAAAAGTTTGGGGTCAGTAAGATTTTAGTAACTTAAAGTAGAAGTCCACTTCCAGAACAACAATTCACAAATAATTTTCTCACCCCCTTGTCATCCAAGATGTTCATGTCTTTCTGTCTGCAGTCGTAAAGAAATTATGGGTTTTGAGGAGAACATTTCAGGATTTTTCTTCATATAATGGACTTAATTGGTGCCCCGATTTTGAACTTCCAAAATGTAGTTTAAATGCAACTTCAAAGGGCTCTAAATGATCCCAGCTGAGGAAGAAGGGTCTTATCTAGCGAAACAATCGGTCATTTTTTGGGGAAAATAAAAATGTGTATACTTTTTAAGCATAAAATGTCGTGTAGCACAGGTTCTGGCATGCGCGTTCACAACGCTACATACTATTGAATCACGTGGAAAGGTCACGCCGAATGTAGGCGGAACCACAGACCCAGTGTTTACAAAGCGAACGTGCAAAGACTAAGAAAGCGCAAGTAAGTCAAACGCTGTTTACAGCCAAAAAGCTACAACGATGTCGGACACTTCTGAAGTTGTAGGAGAAAATAAGTTGGAGTTTTTCGCCATTCTCTACCTTTTTGAGCGGGAGTACACAGACGATGAACTTAGAGGTGATTCGTAGTAGTGATGGGAAGTTCGGATCATTTTACCGACTCAGACCTTTGAGTCTCGTTCAGCAAAATGAATTAATCTTTTTTCGAGTCATTTCGTTCATTTTAGCAAAATCAGCATCATGTGACAGCCCCATAAGATGAACGAACGACTCGAAAAACCCGCTTAAAATGAACGAATCGTTCAAGAATGACCCGTGGACGCGCATCCGAGAGCCTGTGCTACGCGAGCATTTGTGTTTAAAAAGTATATAAATTTTTTATTTTTTCGAAAAAAAAAATGACAGATCGTTTCGCTCGTACCCTTTTTCCTCAGCTAGGATTGTTTAGAGCCCTTTGAAGCTGCATTTAAACTGCATTTTGGAAGTTCAAAATCGGGGCACCAATGAAGTCCATTATATGAAGAAAAATCCTGAAATCCTCAAAACCCATAATTTCTTTACGACTGAAGACAGAAAGACATGAACATCTTGGATGACAAGGGGGTGAGTAAATTATTTGTAAATTGTTGTTCTGGAAGTGGACTTCTCCTTTAATACTTTTATTCAGGAAGGATGGATGAAACACTTTTACTATTAAACATTTGTTCAGATGCCTCAAACACTTAACAGAACAAATTGTGTCTCTGTCCAAGGTGCTGAACCAGGAGTTCAGGCTGGACTACTGCAGACTGTGGCAGAGTTTGATAAAAGGAGACTTGAAAGGCATTGAGCGTTACAGCAGGCGTCTGAGCGCTGGGGATCTCTATCCTCTGTTCGCTTGTGTCATCACCGGCCGCTCCTGGACGTCAGTAAATGCTGGCATCAGCCAGACACCTGTCACTCAATCTGAGGTAATCTATAAGCGTACTGTAACTGATTGCGTGTGTAATGGTATTTGTGACCAGGTCTACTACATACACTGTCAATATGTAGTTTCGACACACCTACACTTTCATTAATAATACTGGTTTCCACATGAAACAACACGTTATGTAGTAAACAACAACAAAAATCTTACATTTTAGCTAAACCAAAGTAGCCACCTTTTTAAACAGGAGATCGTGCGAATACTGGACATTTTTGGCTGTTTTTCCTTCATTAGCTGGTCCAATTCAGATGGTTTGTTAATGCTAGAACAAAGCTAAACAGTTGCTAACTTAAAATTAAAAAAGGTCGTAAAAAGGTCTTCAGGATTCCATCATAAAACCTGCAGAAACTCTCCTGCATCATGTCATTTTTAGAACTTTCAAAACTGTTATATGGAATTTTTGTTTACTGAAAGACATTATTGAAGACATTGTGTCAGTTGAACAATCAGTATGTTGTTAAACAGCAATGCAATCTATTGACCACACTGTACTTTTATTCCTCGCTGCCTCGTTTTCATTCCTGTCAAAAAAGGTCTATAACCAGGGAGTGGTCAAAACATCAAACACCCTTCCTTCTGCCAACAATATTGAAAACTGAAGTGCTATTTAGTGTTATTGGTCACAAAGGGCCACAATAACACCTGTTAACCACATTTCTGAACAAGGTTCACCTGTCCTCTCATTAAATCTGCATAACTAACTGTCCAGGTGGCTGGCCTGGTGGCCCCGTGGCCAGAGTAGTGCTGTTGGGCCGGTGTGATGATGGTAGAGGGTTTCTGGAGGCCAGGCCTGGCCGGAGCTAGCCTCTGTGGGGGACGTATGGCCATCTGGAGGGTGTCAGGGACATTTATTTATACTTTTATTGCATAAGCTTTTACGGGACGTAAAACAGAGTTTGGTTGTACAAGCATATTATATCAGAGCATCTGACACACTATTTGTTACCGCGTACATTAAAGCTATCACATTATTATAGGCCTAATATATGAATGATGAGTAATTAAATATTAACAAACCCTTTATAAAAAGCTTTAAGCATTACTACTGAGTATGCAAATTAGAACAGAAGTATTTAGTATTAATATAAAAATACACACTTGAAGCTTTGTTTTTGTTTTTTTTTAATATAATGACATCTAAATTTAAAAATAACATTTAAATGGTTTTCCTATAGTTGACTGTGCATATTAAAGTTTAAATATCTTTATTTTATTTTTAATATACTTTATTTTGTTTAATAATATAATATAATAGTACTATCTGTAAATATTTATTATACATTTTTCTTAATATAGTACTAAATATTAATAATATATATTTTCTTATTATGACATCTGAATTGTATTATTAACATTTTTACATTTATGTAAAGTTTAAATTATTTAAAATGACATCTAAAGCTTTAGGTGTAAAATAAACCATTCAAATTATGTTTATGAACATTTTTACATTTATTTAAAGTTGAAATCGTTATGTAAAAAAAATTATACAGTTTAGGTAAAAAGTTTACATCTCCCTTTCAGAATCTGTAAAATGTTAATTATTTTACCAAAATAAGAGGGATCATACAAAATGCATGTTATTTTTTTGTTTAGTAAAGACCTGACTAAGATATTTCACATTGAAGATGTCTACATATAGTCCACAAGAGAAAATAATAGTTAAATTTATAAAAATGACCCCATTCAAAAGTTTACATCCCCTTGATTCTTAATACTGTGCTGTTACCTGTATGATCTACAGCTGTCCTTCAGGTCCCACAAATTCTTTGGTTTTCCAACATTTTTGTGTATTTGAACCCTTTCCAACAATGACTGTATGATTTTGAGATCTATCTTTTCACACTGAGGACAACTGAGGGACTCATATGCAACTATTACAGATGCTCCAGAAGAAAAAAAAGAGGCATTAAAAGCCGGGGGGTGAAAACTTTTGAACACAAGGGAGATTTTTCTTATTTTGCCTGAATATAATTTTTTTCATTTAGTAGTGCCCTTCAGGAGCTAAAGAAGATACATGTTACATGTTTCCAAGAAGACAAAATAAGTAAAATTTACCCTGACCTTCAAATTCAAAAAGTTTTCACCCCCGGCTCTTAATGCATTGTTTTTCCTTCTGAAGCATCAGTGAGCGTTTGAACCTTCTGTAATAGTTGCATATGAGTCCCTTAGTTGTCCTCAGTGTGAAAAGATGGATCTCAAAATCATACAGTCATTGTTGGAAAGGGTTCAAGTACACAAAAATGCTGGAAAACCAAAGAATATGTGGAACCTGAAGGATTTTTCTGAAGAACAGCGGGCAGTTTAGGACAAACATATGACTCAAGAACAACTATCACTAAACAAACAAACACGGCTGTGGATCATTCAGGTAACAACACAGTATTAAGATTCAAGGGGATGTAAACTTTCAAATGTAGTCATTTTTATAAATTCAACTATTATTTTCTCTTGTGGACTATATGTAAACTTTTATGTCAAGTATCTCAGGTCAGTACTAATTAAAGAATAACATGCATTTTGTATGAGCCCTCTTATTTTGGTAAATTAATTAACATTTGCAGGTTCTGAAAAGGGGATGTAAACTTTTGACCTCAACTGTATAAATCTCAAAGTGTGTTTTGTACTAATAATGAATAATTCATTTTGTTCTAAGTAAGCCATTTGAATTAAATTTTAAATGAATGTGTTTGTGAAGCTGGATTTATTTTGCTCCATTTAATTTTACAAAACCAAACAGGATACAGTACCAGCCTTTGACTCCGTCAAATATACTTGACTATTAGCTGATTTGCGGCTTACTTGTTTTCAGATTCCCATCAGTTTCAGGAGCGTTCCACTTAGGCCTATTTAGGCAGTCATCTCAGCGTGCTGCATTTGAGAGCACTTTCCTGCAGGTGGCTTTTCTTTGTAGATTAATTACCCAGAAGCCTTTGCGAGGATAATTACGGCCCGGTCCACGGCCACTCATGTCGGGTGTGCTTTTTTAACGGGGCGTAGTACCTCTTCCCTTCTCTCTACCCCCTCTGAAAGTGTCTGATTCTCCAAGCCGTGCAAAAGTCTCAGCAGCCATTCCTCCTCCCAACATCATCAAATTACCAGGATGTTTTGAAGTAGTCTGGTCTGCCATAATTACAGGCAGTTATAAAGGCGGATTTCACATGTACAGCTGTGGCATTTGCAGAAAGGGAGGCTGTCTCATCTGCATAAGAATGGAGAGATAAGAACATATTGTATTGCCAGCACAGAATAATGGGCGTTAAAAACTACAACAACAGAGCTTCATGCTTTATGTTTCAGAAAGAGAAGACAAAGAATTCTTGCGTTTGAGTCTATATGTAGACGAATATACTTTGTGCAAGGGTTTTACTGGTGGTTCAGATAGTGAAATCAGACTCCGGCAGAACTACAGCCATTTATCAAGTACACATTATTCAGTATTTCATGTCAAAATTAACAAATACATATACACTGCCATTCAAAAGTTTGGGATCAGTAATGTTTTTAAAATTCATGAATTTAAATAGTAAATTTAAATTAAATGCTGCTCTTTTAATCAAAGAATCCTGAAAAAAAATAATAATAATAAAAATCACGGTTTCCAAATCGCCTTATTATAAAGTTTTATAAAGGATCATGTGACACTGAAGACTGGAGTAATGGCTGCTGAAAATTTAGCTTTGCCAGCACAGAAATAAATTACATTTTAAAATATATTAAAATAGAAAACTCTTATTTTGAATTGTAATAATATTTCACAATATTTCTGTGTTTACTGTATTTTTAATCAAATAAATGGTCTTTTGGCGAGACTTTAAAAAAAAAAAAAACAGCAATTTTAATGCTCTGTAACCTTTTTGACATCCAGTGCCATTTTTTATTCTCGTTTTAATTGCCCTTTTAATTGTTAATTAATTCTGCAGTGCTAAATGCCGGACTGTATTTCCCAGCATGCAGCGTGTCATGAATAAATCATGCAAATAGCTACCTCGTTGTTTAGTGTTTTTGTACTGGTGTTGTTCAGTTTGAGTTATGTGTCATGTGGCGACAACATAGCATGCATTTCTTGTGTTAATGATGTGTTTTTGAGTATTACAATTGTTGTATTTTGCGTGTGGAATGTTAGGAACTGTTCCCAGCCTATAAAGCAATGCTCAAGAACATATTTATGGAAGTGGTTTACTGAGTCTTGGATAGCTGTCCGCATGGTTCACCTCCAGGTCAGAGTGGGCAGATGCAAACACACACCTCACACTTGCCTCATCCGACCCTGCACTCTGTTACCATCCGCTGACTGCATCTCCACAGGGTTATTTACAAATCGAGCGGGCCTTTGGTGATATCTTACGTCTTTGTGTTTTGTAGATGGTGCATCAAAAAGTTTTTCATTTTATGTGACATAGTTAAACTTCAAAGACTGATGATGTATGTTGATACCATGAAGCTAATTGAGCGATTCTGTACAGTGCATTTGCATGTAATATAGAGATTTGCTAATTTGCTTCCTTTGTTCATTTTTGCAGTTTTGAAGTTTTTTTTTTTTAATGTTCTAATTTAGTAGATGAGGTTAAAGAAGTCTGTGATGATCTATTGTATAGGATGAGTCATGCTTGACTCCAAGCCCCCATGGCGTCATTAGCCCACGCACTTTTTTAGAAGTTTTCTTTGTGCCATATTTTTGTCTTATTTTACCTTTGCTGTTGTGAATTTATAAAAAATTACCCTGTTCAAAAGTTTAAATACACTTGATTCTTAATACTGTGTTGTTATCTGAATGATCCACAGCTGTGTTTTTTTGGTAGTTTGGAGTCCCCTGGTCCCACAAATTCTTTGATTTTTCAGCCTTTTTGAATAATTTCAACTATTATTTTCTCTCGTGGACTATGTCGACGTATTTTATGTGTAATCTCTTATTCAGGTCAGGACTAAAGAAGTAACATGCATTTTGTATGATCCCTCTTAATTTGGCAAAAATGAACATTTTGCAGATTCTGTAAGGTGTATGTAAAGTTTTGACCTCATCTGTATAATAGGTCAGATTATGTTGAACTATACTCTTAAAAATAAGGGTTCTTTATTGGAATTTATGGTTTAATGGTGACACATCATAAAAATCGAACTTTTTCCATGTTTAAGTCCTATAATCAGGTTCCCAGTGCATCTACCAACCCAGAAAACGTGAAAAAGCACAACCCAGTAACTTTGTTTTGTCTTTTTCTGCAAGCATGTGAAAAAGCGAGCGTGTCAGATTTCGCTCCCTCATGATGTGGTAACGGGATCTTATTGTAATCTGCACGTTATAATCTGCACGTTTCCACCCATGGCGCTGTCATTTTGTTTTCGCAAGCAACAACGGCGCACCAGTTCTAACGCCATGACAAAACTTGAGCAAAGCATGCTAACAGTTCTGTCATTGGCTGCAGACAAGCACTATTTAGAGTCCCAACCTCAGAGGAGACAAGACAGCAGTGGATTTATTGATTAATTTACTGTATATTTCACTGCTGCGGGTGTAATATAAAAATGTGATTTCTTTCCCAGCTGTGTACCGTCACAGCCATAACCGACTGTTTTTGTAACTCCTGTGTGATTTTAACATAAACTTATGTGTATTCGACAGTTTAAGTGCAATAAGACATGAAAGAGAACGTAGTTTAGTACTCACATGCTATGTGACAGACACTCTCTGTAGGCGTGCTTCACCCTATATCAGAAGTAGAAACTAATATGGGTTAAAATGCATGATTTCAGTGTAATAGACATGATAATCAAAACTGAACAGATGCTTTTTGTCAGAGTATCTGAGGCACGAGCTGTACATTTTAGAAATAGGGTGCAGAGCAGCAGCTCATTTGCATTTAAAGAGAAATGTATGAAAACATCAGCTTTCACTCATTTCAAAGTGATATAATAAATGATATGTGGGGTATTTTGAGCTGAAACCTGACAGACACATTCTGGGGACACCTGAGACTTATATTACATATTGTAATCATAGATCATAGATCTCCTTTAATGAAAAATCTTTAACATTCATGCAACCTTCCATTTACATTTATGAAACTTTAATTTTTAGAATTGTATATAGGATTTTAGACCTATACGATGTCAGAGATCAATTCTAGTGTGCTTGCAGAGTTTTTTTTTTTTTTAACTCCGTGTGTTAGTGTGTATGGACTGTATGTACTTTCCAGACTGGAGAAAGTAATATTTTTTAATGCTTGACAAAAACAACTGCTGCAAGAAAACTCTCAGTCCTTCACTTAGATTGCAGAGCTGGACAGTAAGTCAAAATGCTAGTTAAGTTTGGAGTTATTTGAGCTGTTCACTGGTGTAGCTATGAGCGAAAAAAGACAAGCCTTCTTGTCTTTTGTGAGACAGAAGGAACTGTAATAGGACCAAATAACTTTACATTTTAGCATAGAATTTTTGTTATGAGCACTTGCACAGATTTTGATTGACGGGAAAGTGACATGTCGACGGTTATAGCTGTGTGGCCATTTTTGCATGTAAGATACCATATAATTTCTTGCTTCAGATATTTACGTTTCACAGTTGTCATTTTTCTCAGAATTCTTATTGGGCATTTTTTGGTGTACATGAGTTGTTGTACGTTGTACATTACTGACAGCATGCGAACAACAGAACATTTTCTTTTCTGAGAAAGAGAATCAATAATATACAGTACGGTTGTGTATGTGCACTTGTTTACACCTGTGGCAGTATTTTGGAAAATGTAACACATAGGGAAACATTTGAAGATGTGTTCACTGACAGTAATTTGCACCAACCAGAAGTCATTTTTAATGAGAACTGGCAATTTAATGTGGCTTGATGTGAGATTATCCAGCTGAGCAGAGTGGTATGATCAAATGTTATAAAACTTCAGTGTTGCTTTTGCACCCTTACTAAAATCTAAAAAGCTTTAGTTCCAACTCATTAACAGATTTTTAATTTTTGGGGCAGCTACTCCAGGTATGAAGTTAATTTAATTAACAGTGAAAGTCAATGAGAAATCCTCACAGTAAAAGTGCATATGTTTGTGTGTGAGCTGGTGTTTGTTTAGGTAACAGTGCTTTGAGCTCTGTCATTGTTGTGTTTGCGATCACAGGTGCCCTCCTGGCCGTCTGAAGGGCTCTCAGTGTCTAAACACTCTGTGTCCAGTGCATTGCGCTTTCTATTCACAGCCTACCTGCTTTGTACGGGACTATCAATATTAATGCGGTCGTCTCTACAGAAACCAGCGGTAGCATCAGAGAAGCTCCTCTCTGTCATTCTAACCCTGAATAGAGATGCACTTGCATTAAATCTCCAATCAGCATTCAGCTTTACACATGGTCATTAAACGCGGAAATAATATGAATGCCCTAGGAATATTTTTGCGTAAGAATCCAGCTTGTTGTCAGTTAATCAAATTCATTGCTTTGCATGCATGCATGCATGTGTGTTTTGTGTGACTTTTTTATTCATTACAATTTTTTCATCAGTTCTAGTTCATTTTGACAAATTAGATTTGGTTGTTTAATTATTTTATATATTTTTAATATATATTTTTTGTTATTTTTTAATGTTAGTTTAATAGATAATTTTGTTAATATAATAATTTTGTTTATACATTCATACGTGGGCACAATTTATCAAAATATTTAAAGGTTTTAAGATCATGAGAAACCTAAATTCAGTCAAGTATGTCCAGACTTTTGTGTATATAACCACAATATTATATCAGTATCAAAAACCACCAGTTCTGTTGTTCAGCTTTGTTGTTTCCCTCTCGACAGTGACATTCATTCCGACAGTCTGCATGAAAAGAAACACACACATACACACACACACACACACACACACACACACACACACACAAAAACTCAACTGGAGCTACAGGTTTCTGTATTTGAAGTGCAGTAAAGGCAAAACCACTCAAACATTTTGATAAACACACACCATTAGTGTTGCGAGTGAAGTGGAGTGCTGGTCAATATGGGCCTGCCCCCTCATTAGAGAACACGCGCTCCTCGTCTGCCAGACCTCCACAGATAAAAGGCTTCTCTCTCTTTCTCTCCATCAGCCTCTCGTAGGTCTGCCTCAGCAATTACCTGCTACCCAGCACCGCTGCTGCCCACAGAAACTACAGCCCTATTAGCCCTCTGTACAACTACAGACATTTTTTATTTCAGCATGTTGTACAAAAGCTGTTATCTATTCACGTCTTTATTTGACTGCCTGTGAATTCTTATTTATTTGATTAAAAATATAGAAAAAAACAGTAATATTGCAAAATGTTTTTACAATATAAAATAATGTTTTTTATTTTAACATACTTTAAAATAGAATTTATTCCTGTGATGAAAAGCTGAATTTTTATCAGCTGTTACTCCAGTCTTAAGTGTCACATGATCCTTCAGAAATCATTCTAATATGCGGATTTATTATTAGAATGATCAGTGTTGGATAATATCAACAGTTGTGCTGCCAAATATTTTTTGGAACCTGTGATTTTTTTTTTTTTCAGGATTCTTTCATGAATAACAAGTTTAAAAAGTACAGTGTTTATTCAAAATATAAATATTTTATAACAATGTAAATTATTTATTATTAACTTTTAATAAACTTTTAATTATTAACTTAATACATCCTTGGTGAATAAAAGTATTAATTTCTTAAAAAAAAAAAAAAAAAAAAAAAAAAAGAAACAATAAAAATGTACTGACCCCAAACTTTTGAACCCCAAACTATATATATATATCAGAGGTTGCTCTAGACTTTAACATTGTTCGTCATTTTGACAGTCAGGGTCATAAAAATTCCGTCATAATCTATTATTACCCGTCATTATAGTGTTTAAAAACACCAAAATACACTGGGGTAAACAAAAAACGATTTCTCGATTTTAATAGATTTTCATTTTAATGAACCAAAATCGATTCCTAAATCACAATCCATATTTTGGTCTATGCTGTTTTCAGTTGATGAATGGACAGTACATAGTGCGTTTTCCTTCCAAAAATAGCAAAAGGCTAGGCTTTGTGTTACTTTTGATATAAAACAAAGTCTCAGATTTCAAATTCTGTCCATTTCATTAGAAATGCAAGCAATAAATACCGTATTGGCGCTCTTTAATGTGGCGTGATACATCGTTGTAGCTTCTGTGTACTCTCCTGTGCATAATCATCGTATGAGCAAAAAATAGAGATGTTTATCAAATTATCTTCTTTTCCATAGTTTACTCAAATGTGGGTTTTTTATATTTTTATATATATATATATATATATAAAGTTTGATCTGACAATATCTGAACACAAATTGCGCCCACATATGAATTTATTTACGAAACGTATTTAGTAAAATATTTATTCATTTTAATTTGTATGTTTTATTATGATTTTTATATGCTGATATAATCTGT
Source organism: Labeo catla (assembly GCA_012976165.1). Taxonomy (NCBI): domain Eukaryota; kingdom Metazoa; phylum Chordata; class Actinopteri; order Cypriniformes; family Cyprinidae; genus Labeo; species Labeo catla. Next base: position 539,411 of record VONZ01000006.1, on the reverse strand, counting down.
CTGTCTGTCTGTACACTATTTGTTGCATCACTTGCAGCTGCGCACGCATTGTGGTGGCTGAAAAAAAATAAAAACAGTGGTAATAAGTGGAGGGAAATGGGTAAAATCCACAGAATTTGAGAAAAAAATGTCTTCCTGTGCGTATTTTATAATAGTAATGCAAATTTTATAGAATTTCATCAGCAAAGATGCCCTATGAAGCTAAACCCAGATGTTTATGGTTGCAAGCTACAGACCAGATTGATGAAACCTGAATGAAGTCAATATAACCATAATATTTCTCCACTCTACTTTTTCTGCCAAGAGGTCTGTTTCTCATTTATTCTACTTTTGTTCTTATTCAAAATAATGCTGGCTTCTAATATCAGCTTCCCCTTCTTCTTGTTACACCAGCTGTGTAATATAAGTATTTTTTTTTCCGTTCTAAAGTGAGTGACAAAGGAGTTAGATTTGGATTTAGAAACTTGATGTAAACAGTAGGTATACATAATATGTAAACATATGCAGTTCATACAGGAAATAATGTAATAGACCTACAGTTACAGCATGAAATCATATTTAAATCGTAATATTTTACATAGATAAACATATAAACATATATAATTTTAATTATCCAATTCTGACTTTTTTCTCACAATTACAAGTATATATTGCCAAATTCAGCCTTTATAATGCAATTACAATGCAGCCTTTTTTCTTGCAATTCTGATTTTTCTTCTAAGAATTGTGAGATTTAAACTCGGAATTGCAAGACAAAAGTCTGAATTGTGAGATATAAACTTGAAAATGTAATTTTTTACACACTAATTCCGTGGCTTCCATAGACTGCTACTGCAGAACTGTCATTTTCTGCCACCAGGTTTCTGACTTTTTTTTTTCTCACAAATGCGATTTTATATCTCACAATTTTGCCTTTTATTCCTCAGAATTGTGAGATATAAACTCGCAATTGCGAGTTATAAAGTTTTGAGGGGAAAAAAAGACTATGTTCTCAGAATTGCAAGTTTATATCTCACTTAACTCACAGCTGAGTGTTATAAAGGCAGAATTGCACAATTTAGAGATAGAAAGGTCAGAATTGAGTTTATATGTCACAATTCTGACTTTATTTCTCAGAATTGTGAGTTTGTCTCACAATTCTCACTTTATAACTCGCAGTTGCGAGTTCATATCGCACAATTCTGAGAAAAAAGTCAGACGTGAGTATCTATCTCGCAATTCTGACTTTATAACTCGAGCTTCTACCTCACAATTCTGACTTTATGACTTGCAGTTGCGAGTTTATATCACACAATTCAGACTTTATTTCTCAGAGTTGTGAGTATATCGCGCGATTCTGAGGAAAAAGTCAGATTTGCGAGTCTATGTTTTACAATCCTGACATAATAATTCTAAGAAATAAACTTGCAATTCTGAGAAAAAATTCAGAATTTCTCAGAATTGCGAGTTTGTCTCACAATTCTGGCTTTATGTGTTACGATTGCGAGTTTACACCATGCAATTCTGACTTTATTTCTCACAATTTTCACACAATTCTGAGAAAAAATTGTGAGTTTATATCTCAAAATTCTGACTTTATAATACGCACTTGCGAGTTTATATCTCACAATTCTGAGAAAAAAGTCAGATTTGCAAACTTCTGTCTTAAAATCTTGATTTAATAACTCAAAATTATGAGAAATAAACTCGTAATTCTGAGAAAAAAGTCAGAATTGAGTTTGTATCTCGCAATTCTGACTTTTTGACAATAAGAATCGCGTGATGACTTTCATAACTCCGCGAAATAAAGTTTGAATTGCATGATATAAACTCGCAACTGCAAGTTATATAATGTCAGAATTTTGAGATATAGACTGATTTTTTTTTCTCAGAATTGCATGATATAATCATAATATAGTGAAAAAATGAATATTTTATATCTCAAAATTTGTCTTTATAATAAGCGATTGCAAGTTTATGTGTCACAATTCTGAGAAAAAAGGTCAGATTTGTGAGCTTCTATCTCACAATTCTGACTTTATAACTTACAGCTGCGAGTGTATATCATGCAGTTCAGACTTTATTTTTCAGAGTTATGACTTTGTATCACATTTACATTTTGGACTTAATAACTCACAATTCTGAGAAATAAACTCGTAATTCTGAGGAAAAAAGTCAGAACTGAGTTTATACCTTGCAATTCTGAGTTTATTATTGTGACTATTTCTGAGAATTATTACTTTATATCACACAATTTCAAATTTATGTCTCACAATTCTAAAAACAAAAGTCAGATTTGCGAGTTTGTATCATTGTGAGATAAAAAGTCGCAATTACTCTTTTTTTTTATTTTTTATTCAGTGGTGGAAACGGGCTTTCTATAATATATTGATATTTTAGTGATCAGATCCAAACATTAAGAAATGTGCTGTTACTGTTGTGTAAGATGCAACAATATCTATCACAGCTAAAAATAGAAAATTATACAGAATATAGCATAGCACTAGATTTTACTTCTACGTTTTTTTCCCTTCCATTTCTAAACATCCTGCAGGCTGGATTGGATTCAACTAGACCATGTCTTTGGCACCACATGCTGAAACTATACGTTAGATGCAATTACCTAAAAATACTGGGATCGTGTTCATATATGACACCGACATGCATTTTTGAATGTCATTCTTTCCATATTTTTTTACTTGTTGCGGTCTAATTACATGCCTGATTAGACAGAACATAATCATATTTGGGACCGCAGCCAAATGAACTAGAGTTTCTCTCAGGGATGGCAGAACGACTTGGCTACAAAATATGCTCTAAATCCTAATCTTGCAATCCACCGAACGGAACTGTATTCCATTTTGTTTGTTTTGCCGTGAAACTGGAACAAACATCAAGAACATTAGTGCTGAAATTGAAATGAATGCAATTTACATTCATTGTGCTGCTGAAATGCTCGCTTTGTGGATGAATTGAGAGCTGCAATCATTTCTGCAGGAAGACGACGAGGAGGGGGCGAAGAGACGGCGAAGATTGGGAGGAAGTGAGAGCTAGAGACATAGCCTGTCTGAAGATCATAGATATGGGCAGAAAAGAGCCATAGGAAGTGAAAAGAAGAGCGAGAGCTCAAAAAAAACACTTGGGAGTGAAGGAGTTAACAACAAAAGAGGTTAAAGCTGAGGTAGATCCAGTGAAACTCAGTTACGATACCCACCAAAGCATCAAGATCTTTTAAGACTAGACGATCAATACCGTCCAAAATAGGAGCATGGAAGGGCTTTTTATATAGACGCTTTGTGATGAGTGATTTGTCTGTACGTAAACATGAAGTTTAACACGTGAATTCGGTCGGGATGACCTACGTTTTTACTTAGTAAGGTGAAACAAAGAAAATCTCCTTTGAATCGATCTCCTCCGGCGGATGAAGCGAGGCCTTCTCTGCAAACACCTCTGTCCCCAGAGGTTTCTCCTCAGTCCTAATCAAAGTTTTTGTTGGCTTTGGGTCTGTTATCTGAAATTGGGTTTATGCTAAAATGGAAAAGTAACTACTGAGCTTTGAACCAGAGAATGCTAAGTGAAAACAAAGACCCAGAGGGCATCTAGAGCAGTGAATGTGAGTGCACAACCTGTCTGCCTGGCATTACACTGCTTGCCTGTCTGTATTACTTTAATGGTAGTTTATTTTTATTACATATTTAGATTTTTCATTATAATTATAATTATTTATTTTAATAATAATAATACTAATAATAATTAAAAGGACATCAACAGGAATTTTATTCTAGTTATTTTGTTATTTTTATGTGTGGCAGTCATTTTATAGAATGAGCGATGCGTTCTGTGTGATGGAAAATGTGTCTGACAAAGCTGACCCTCTCAGATGTTGCTGAGAACATGGAATTGAACATAATAGCTTTGCCCTTTAAACTTCTCAGAAATGATATGACTGCCTAAATGCAAGTTTCTTAGAGCACTGCATTGTTCAGTATGTGCTAAAGTCTTTGTCTTTTCTGACATTTCTTTCTCCATCTTTAAATGGGTTGTTTTGTCTGTGTTTTTCAGTTCTTGACGGCAGAGAGAAAAGCATTTTTTTTAAATGTGAAACTGTGCTCTTTCCTGGAAATCTGAAGGTTTTAGTGATTGACCAAAGCTCAGGACATCAAAAATGTGGAGGAGTTTTCTACATGCATACACTGTCAATCAAACAAATTGCTAAAATTATTAGTATATTGTTATGTTTTTTGTAAGAAATGCAAACGTTTTGACAAAATTTATGTTTATGTGAAATTTATGTTTATGTTTAAAATTTATGTGTTTAGATGGAAATATGACACAAAAGATATTTAGCCAAGATCGTCAATCATCATCAATTACATTTAATAATATAATAATATAATTGTAGTAAGTGTGTGTGTGTGTGTGTGTGTGTATATATATATATATATATATACATATACATATACATATACACTACCGCTCAAAAGTTCGGGATCAGTAAGACTTGTAATGTTTTTTGTGATCAAAAATACAGAAAAAAAAAAATACTGCAAAATGTTATTACAATATAAAGTTGTACAATATAAAGTAATGGTTTTTATTTTAATATACTTTATTATTTATTTATTTATTTATTATTGGAATTATCAATATTGGAAACAGTTGTGCTGCCAAATATTTTTTTTGGAACCCGTAATTCTTTTTTTTTAGGATTCTTTGATGAATAACAAGTTAAAAAGAACAACATTTATTTAAAATATAAATCCTTTCTAACAATATAAATCTATGCTATCACTTTTTATTAATTTAACACATCCTTGGTGAATAAAAATATTAATTTCTTTAAAAAACTTTTGAACCTTAGTGTATATTGTTAGAAAAGATTTCTATTTTAAATAAATGCTGTTCTTTTTAACTTTTTATTTATGAAAGAATCCTGAAAAAAAAAAGTATCACAGGTTCCAAAAAAATATTAAGCGACACAACTGCTTTCAGCACTGATAATAAGTCAGTATATTACAATGATTTCTGAAGGATCATGTGACACTTAAGACTGGAGTAACAGAAGATTCAGCTTTGCATCACAGGAATAAATCATATTTTAAAATATATTAAAATAAAAAACATTATTTTATATAGTAATAACATTTTTCAGTATTATAGTTTTTTCTGTATTTTTGATCAAATAAATGCAGTCTTGATGAGCGTAAGAGACTTATTTAAAAAACATAAGTCTTACTGATCCCAAACTTTTGAGTGGTAGTGTATATACACCCACACACCCACACACACACACTAAAAGTGTATTTTGTTAAGCCATAGCCTTGTAGACTGAATATATGTATGCTTTTATGCTTGTATACAAAAATATATTAAAGGGATCCTCAGATATTAAGACTTTGGCTTAATATAATGTTAATGATGTCTCTTACTGAAACATGTAGTAGAAAGCCCATGATAGATTTACATTATTTAAAAAAAAATACATATTTTGGACTATAGGGGGCGCCATTATTTAGATGATGTAAAATAGTTGCACTCGGTGAGCTACTGGCCTACCTGTTGCTATTCTTACTACAACACAATTCGAAAAATAAAATACTGATATGATGCCCACAGCTACTGAAAGAGCTTATGGGTGACGATGGATATAAGCATATGCCGTACTATCAGTTTTTCCCCACAAGGAGTCTAAATGCCCCCGGATATCAAGTGAAATCCGCGCTAAGAAACTCCTTCAGTGGCTGGGGCATTGTGACGAGCATCAGCATGTTTACATCCTACCAGGTTTTGTAAAAAACAAAAAACACAATTTGTTGAGTGAGCTTAAAATAATGTGTTACCCTGCTGCCTTAAATTTTTAAGTTCAGTCAACTCAAATAAGTTTAGTCAACTTGAAATGTTAAGTTGTACTAAGTAACAACTTAGATATTTTTGTTTGTTAAACTTAAAAGCTGGGTGAGTTGACTGAACTTAAAAATTTAAGTCAGCCGGGTAACAAATTATTTTAAGTTGACTCAACAAATTGTTTTTTTACAGTGTAGTGTTTCTTGTCTCAACTGTTCGTAAGCTCTTTCAGTAGCTGTGGTCTACTAAAAGCCTCAAAGGCATCAGGACTAAAGTGGAGAGAACAAAAACGCAGGTCTTTAGGAAGTTTTATTCATCCACAGGCATTTTCCCATTCTTTTCTCCTCTTCGTATCGTTAGGAAAGCAGTGAAGACTTACATCGCTTGCTAAAAATTACAGCCAAAAGCCGGACAATGTGGCACCAGTATTTTATTTTCCGAGTTGGCAGCGCCAGTAGCTCACAGAGTGCATAATTTCACGTCATCAAAATACTGGTGACCTCCTAAATCCAAAATATGTATAAAATTATGAGGATTTTTTAAATAATGTAACACTTTCATGGGTTTTCTACTACATATTTTAGTAAAAGACATCATTTATATTATATTAAGCCATATAAGTATTAATACCTAGTGAAAATGTAAATCAAAAATGACAAATATATACATTTTTTTGTAATAGTAGCAGTTAGTAAGTTAAGTTTCTTTTGGTAAACGTGGCCTCTTACCCCCTGCTAAGCCTGCTCAGTTTGTGTAGAGCCCTTGAAGGCCTATATGTGAATAATGAATTGTGGTGGCAGGAAGAATAGCATCCCTCCTGTGTAACTGCCTTTGTGTTTATCCCAGGGGAGTGCTTTTTTGGGCTGTTCATAGTGCTGTCCTCGCTGATCAGCCCCGTGTCTCATAATGTCTGCCCCGCAGCTGCATATAGTTGAGGGAGAGACTGTTCAGCCTGCTATATAAACCTATATGCTATCATGTGCAGTTCTCCTGTGGTCAGCTGTTTTTGTCTGTCCATCAGAGAAGAGCAGGTTCAGAGATTCTGTATGTTAACAGAAGGGTGAGTTTTTATGGGGTTATTTTTGTGTCTTTATTATTCAAACAAAAATACTGTGTTTGAGAGTAAAACTAAGTATTTTGTAATTAAAAAATAAAAGTTTGCAAAAAAAGTCTTCTTAAATCTCAAAAATAAAGAAATTGATAACAAAAGTATTTGCAGTGCATGTACTTTTCTTTACAATCTTTATTTTTCTTTGCGCACTTCAAACACTTTTCATCGCTAAACCACAAGTTTTGCTCTCCTTTCTGCTTTCTTTTTTTGCGAGTCTAAAATTTTTGTTTGCCAGTTAAAAAGTTTTGCTTGCGAGTAAGCTGTATCTCAGTGGGCGGTCTCTACCTACCAGGATGAAAGGCCTTTTTCTATTGGTCACTCTCGATTGAAGTGACCACGCCCACTACGTTGTGCCGCCGAGATGACTCGGATGACGATTGTAATCAAGGTAAAGACCATTATGACATGCAAGAGCATCTGACGCACGGAAGGTGCGGGAGCAGTGACACTTTCAGCAGTGACACAGTCCATCGGCATATGTCAAAGAAAACCGTAAGTGTCACTGGCACTGAGCAGTGGCGCCAGTGGCTTCCGTGCGTCAGATGCCATGTCACTTAATGTTAATACCGCTACTGTACGACTCTTGCATGTCATAATGGTCTTTACCTTGATTACAATCGTCATCCGAGTCATCTCGTGCCCCTCTATTTAACGGTATCGCCGAACTTACGTATTTAAATATGTGAGCATGAAAAGACAGACTACATAAGTTCACTTGTCACTGAGTTTAAGACGTTAACTTGGTTATCTTACCCAGTAAACGACCTGTTGTTGCTGTTGTTCGCCATGGCTGAACCTCGCTCGCTCCTCAGTCAGACTGGCGCCTGGCGGCACAACGTAGTGGGCGGGGTCACTTCAATCGAGAGTGACCAATAGAAAAAGGCCTTTCATCCTGGTAGGTAGAGACCGCCCACTGAGATACAGCTTACTCGCAAGCAAAACTTTTTAACTCGCAAACAAAAATTTTAGACTCGCAAAAAAAGAAAGCAGAAAGGAGAGCAAAACTTGTGGTTTCGCGATGAAAAGTGTTTGAAGTGCGCAAAGAAAAATGAAGATTGTAAAGAAAAGTACATGCACTGCAAATACTTTTGTTATCAATTTCTTTATTTTTGAGATTTAAGAAGACTTTTTTTGCAAACTTTTATTTTTTAATTACAAAATACTTAGTTTTACTCTCAAACACAGTATTTTTGTTTGAATAATAAAGACACAAAAATAACCCCATAAGTTTTGAAATTCTATCCCTACATGACTTCACACCTGTCAGTCTCACCTTTTTTTTCCCTAGCTTTAGAGAAAGAGCGGGAAAAAAACAAAAACAAACAAACAAAAAAAAAACCTGAGTGTGCTTGTTTCTGTCTGGGTCTGTATTTCTGAAGTACCCTTCAGTACCTAATGTTGAGCCTCAGGCTTTGTGACAGGGGCACACACTCAGCTAAAAGAAAGAACTTAAGCTCTCCTCTGAGTGGCTCTGGCCTTTTTATTTGGCGGACAGCTGTAGAAAGTTGGGTTGTCCTGGTGTGGCTTACTGTCAGAAAGCTGAGCTCTAAATAGTCCTCCGTCCAGTGAGCTTGCATTAAGCAGTTAAATCAATTTCTGATGTGTAAAGAATTGAATAGTTACTGTCCCAACCTCCCATCATGTACGCAGTCTCATAAATCTTTACTACTAACCCACTGACGTTATTAACAACCGCAGCTCTCGTAAACATGCATAAAAGCACCGTGCTTGCACACGTTCTCGGTGGATGAGTAAAGACGTGACATTTTAATTTCGTTTACAATAGATGTTTCTTCTTGCGCCTGTGCAGTCAGATGGTCACAGTAAAATCGAATCATAACCCAGACATTTTTCCATAGTGCTTTTCTTGGTATTAATGCTTGAAAGGTCTCAGGCATATTGTCTTAATGTGGAACAAATTCACTCCAAGGTTTGTGGTTTAGCCTCAAGTTAGCTTTTGTTTTGATATTCTTTTTCAAAAAGTGAACAGTGTCTGTTTGCACTTATCAGCAATTGGCCACAAGAAACCAGTGTCACATTTGCTAAGTCAGCTTGGTATTTATTGTACCTCTGGGCCATTTTTCAAAAATAAAAAAGTACCTCCACCTCGTCTCTCTTCAAACTTTGAAGTCGTTTCAATTTTTTTCAATCCTGTAAAGCATTCAGACACAATTATTACTTTGAGGTAATTAGAAATGTATTGTTTCTGCTTCATCCATTTGTTTTAGTAAGTGTTTATTCAACTTAGTGGTCCAGTATTTTAGTTATGCATTTGAAAATGTCATTAAACAAATTCACATTTATATGATGTACAGTGGAGATTAAAATTTGGAAAACAACCTATAATTTCCTAAATTTCAAGGTCACTGCTTAGTCCTATTTGAAGTTATGCTAACAGGAGTGGAAGTGCAGTTTTTAAGCAGATCTCATAAATTAATTGTATTATGAAGCACAGCATAAAAACTTAAATGAGGTATTTGAAATAGAACTCAAAATCAAAATGAGAGAACACTTACAGATACCTCCAAGTTACTGATTTTAATCAGGCATCTGGTGCTAATTTTCTTAATTATGACAAACTCTATTTAACTGGCAGCATTCCTCCATATTTCTTGAATATTGCAGGTTTACAATGACATCAATTAATTTAAGTCCTCCAAAAAGGCTGGTCGTCCACGTAAGACATATGCATGAGAAGACAGGATAATGCAGAGAATCTCAATCGGTTCAACACTGCAGCTGGAATTGCTTGCCAGTTCAGTGCTAAACAGGGTCTGAATCTTTCATTTTTAGGGCTGTACCCTAATATTCGACTAACCATTAGTCGACGAGAAGAGGCTTGGTCGACCAAAATTTTATTAGTCGCTTCAAAAAAAAAAAAAAATCCACAGGAAGTGGAGAAGTCACACGGTCTGTGACAGACAGATCATTAACGGCTGGTCTATGTAGTAATATAGTACATCAGGCAGGACATCCAAACGCTCACCTATCATTCATTAACCTCAAATATGGCTTTTCATCTGAAAGATGTATGTAGTAGCAGCTATACATGCCGGCTTAATCCAGTGTTAATCTCAGAAAATTTGCACTATTCAAGCGTCTGTGCGGAGCGTGGAAGCTGAATAGTAGCGCGCTCCCTGCATGACAGATGGAGGCACGGCTGCGATCACTTGCTCTTAAAATACTCTGTCCTTATTGGTCATACAGATAAAAGTAATACATCTTTTGCATCTTGTGCACTCAGAATAACAACAAAACGTTGCGCTTTTGTAAAACAATGAAAGCAAACCAGATGTGCTTTCTGCCATCTTGGTTTCTGTGAACTTGGGTTTAAAACTCTGAAAATCTGAGTATACTTGCCTCACATTCATGAAAAATGTATCTACAGAGAGTGAAATGTCTATGCTTAAATGAACCAATTCAAATAGAAAACAAATATTCTCAGATTATGTAATCTGTATGCAACCGCAGTGCGAACAGTCATATCGGGAATTCATGTGATGATTTTGCGCTAATGGGAGTCACTTTAAAGATTTTACTTACCGAAAGTTATCAAGACATTTGTGAAAGGTAATCAGTGGAAGTACAGTAATATGTCAGAACTCGTATTACAATGACAATATATACAAATAAAATGAGGGCTTGTATTATGAAAGTTTTAAAACTCTGCTCTCTTTTGTCACATCCTTGTCTTTATTTTTCATATTGCCTGTGCATAATTTTGCTGTCTTCTGCAGCAGATCACACTATTAATAATGCATAATTGCTTCCTTTATGCCCTCCGTGTTTACTTCTGTACGTCAGTGCTGCGCAAGTGTTGCCAAATTTGCAGTTTCCTCGCGAAATTGGGCGACTTTTTCCACTGTTGCCGCGGGTTATTTTTCAACTTCGTGGGTTGTACTGATCCCACTAACATGATATAGACCCCCCAGAACATGATCGGGCTAGTTTTGGACTCATTTTTAGAAACAATTGGGCGGATTTTGTTGTGAAAACCTGGCAACCCTGTATCCCGTATCCTTCTTTTGCGCATATGAATCAGTTCAGAATTATGATCTGTTCACACTGGAAATCTGATATTGGCCACAATTAAAACAACAATGTAAACAGTTATGCAAAAAAATTTGATCTGAGCAAAAATCTGAATTGAGCACTAAAGCTCGCTGTGTGAATGTAGACTATGTTGATTTAGTTGATGTAAATTCATTAGTGTTTACAATAGTTTCAAAAGTTTTCCACGCTGCATTTTATTTTAAATATCGACGTAATGTCTGATTGACTGATAATCCTATTGCAATTTTTTATACTCGTTATAAATATTCATAAATATGCATTGTTTAAAATCTCTTTGTGCATGTTTCTTGCGTGTTTGTGCCACATATAAGTCTTTATTCAAATCAGACTGTGGCTTCCCCAACATTTCTACAAATCTCCCAATGGACCTCTGTTCACTTGATCAGATTGACCCATTTCCTCAGTGCCTTGATACAGAAAGCTGCAGAGCTGAGAGCACTAAGCGGTTAATCCTTTTATGTAGTGATTTTGACTCCTCATGGGGATGAAATGGAATGTGTATTTGAAGCACTCGTGAATATGCAGAAGGACCGTCGCATTGTTATTTTAACGTCCTCTTCCGTATTTCCTCCTAGGGCAAGCTGTGAATTTTTCTTCATTAAGTATTCGACTGAGGGACTGACTATCAATCTCAATGCTCCTGAATGCTGACTGATTTGATGGGTAGCGACTTCGTTGGCCGGTTAGTTATGTGCAGTCCCGGGCCTTCTCTGGATGCTCACCAAGATCCCCAGAGGGAGGGCCGCTAGGACATGACCATATTCTCAACTTCTGCTTGTACCGAACAGGCAGAGATAGAGAGAGGCATGGCTAATCAGGACTGTCTCTCTCTCTCTCCAGCTGTCTGAGCTGGTAGCACGACACAGTTGGTCTGTCTCTGATTTTGTCCAATTCACGTCCACACAGAGCGATTGACCCTTTTATGCAGCGCACCGTTTCCACCCAAGAGTCATCAGGGGACAATGGCGCGTGAACGGAGCAGCGGGGTGACTTACCTCATGATTACCCCTCGTCTTTAAAGTGGAGAGATGCCTTGTAGTTGAACTTTGAAGTGCCGACTAACTTCAAAAGCAGGAGGCGAACGCAGAGAGATGCGGCCCGGCTGCTGAAAGGCAGAATGCGTCATCAGGCATGTAAAAAATTGCATATAACGGAGAATAATAATGATAATGTGTGATGTGACACAGAGGTACTCTTCAAGTAATTTAAACTAATAAAGTTAAAAAAAAAAAAAAACTTGTTTTACATATAGTCCACAAGAGAAAATAATAGCTGACTTTATAAAAACGATCCTGTCCAAAAGTTTACATACACTTGATTCTTAATACTGTGTTGTTACCTGAATGATCCACACAGTTGTTCATGAGTCCAGTGTTTGTCCTGAACAGTTCAACTGCCCACTGTTCTTCAGAAAAATCCTTCAGGTCCCACAAATTCCTTCTGAAGCATCAGTGAGCGTTTAAACCTTCTGTAATAGTTGCATATAAGTCCCTCAGTTGTCCTCAGTGTGACAAGATGGATCTCAAAATCATACAGTCATTGTTGGAAAGGGTTCAAATACACAAAAATGCTGAAAAAACAGAATTTTTGGGACCTGAAGGATTTTTCTTAAGAACAGCAGGCAGTTTAATTGTTCGGGTCAAACAGGGAACTTATAACAACTATCACCAAGCTGTAGATCATTCAGATAACAACACAGAATTAAGAATTAAGTGTATGTAAACTTTTGACTAGGGTCATTTTTATAAATTCAATTATTGTTTTCTTTTGTGCTGTCGCGAATTTAGCTCAAGGGAAATGTATATAAATAATTACAATTAATTATGATTAATTACAATTACTTATATCAGCTGCCAGTAGTAACTGTAGCAGAATCAATTTTCCATCAACTAATCTGTTCGCTCAGCGAACATTCAGTATAATCTTTATATCAACTATAAGAAGTGATATTTTCTTAGCCACAGAAAATGACTTTCTTAAAGTACCATTGCATTAGAGCATGTAGCTCGAATCGGAATCGTAAAGGGACATTAATTTGCAAAGCAGAATCAGAATCAAAACTCAGGTAATTTGTGCACCATAGTTTATTAACGAAGGACTAACACATAACTAATCTAAACAAACAAACATGAAATCACTCATACATGGGGGAATGGTCAGTGAGAAGCAGTTAGAGAGAGACAAGGAAATGAAGCTATGAAAGAGTCAGTTAACCACCTGCTGTGAAACCATCAGTGCTGTCTACAGCTTATACTAAACCTCTGTATGTTTAGTTAAGTGTACGATACTTGCATTGCCTTGGTCGTCGAACAAGTGTCCAAATGCAGTCTCTGAAAGTCTTGGTGGTTTGAAGCAGTGGTGGTTTTGGAATTGCAATCACATTCTTCCGGGTCTGAAGAGTGATGAATTCCAAAGATGTCCTGACTTGTTGGTGACTGGGAGTTTCTTCCCATGTGAAAAGTGAAGAAGAACCAAGAGCTGAGAGGGACCCAGCTGAAGTCCTGTGATCTTTGAGGAATGGAAAGACAAGGCCGCAAGGCCTGGCGCACGCTTAGGGAAGTCCTGAAGAGTTCTAGCTCATCTTCTTAGGTTCTCCAAGAACCACTGACTGGCTGAGGCGAGTCATGAAGATGAATTCCAGGTTTGAGTGGAACTGTCTGGCTCTTTGTGGTCGAGAGCCACAGCTCTGTATGTTGGGCCTGTCGGGCCCGCCGGGCACGCCCTGTGCTGGCTCAGGCTCCCTGTGGGTTCCTCCACACGGGCAGCAATCAGAAGATGTTGCAGACGAAGGAGAAAGTGAAGAGAGCAAAAAGAGAGAGGGGTCGATGCCTTTAAACTCTCTGGAGGCTGTGCCTCCAGGAGGTCCATGAACCAATGGTAACTTTCACCTTTGGAGAGAAAGTTTACGACTCTTTGTCTGTGAGCATGGTAATTTGCATATGTAATTCGATTGGGTGTTGATGCAAAAACTACTAAGGTTTCTTAAAACACTAACATGTTGCAAAGGTATCAACATCTAATTTACACCATCTTTTAGATCATTAAAATACGAACTCAAAGAGTCCAAGCATGACATAGGTGGGTTATACTACTAGTCATCTATCATAATACATGCATAAAACAGTAGAAAGATGAATACAAATACAACAGACAAAATTAAAATACAATGCAGTAATACTGTACACAATGACCTGGGCTATGTGTGATAGGAAGGTCAAAGAAAGGTTTGTCTGTGAATGAATAGGAAAGAGTCTATAGGCATTGTGTCTTTCCTATGGCAAATGTAGCATGGGCAGATGTGCATTCCTTGAAGCAATAAAACCTGTGGTATCAGATCGTTGTCCTGGCAACTGAGCCCTTTTGGGGTGTTAGTTGCTTTGGGGGGGTTTGTCTCCAGAGCTCCAGCATGTAGCTGGCCTGTTGTGTTTAAAGACTATTTGTTAAATGTAACAATTAATGTATGTCTGATTGGTCCAGACGCTACAGTGCACTATATGCAAATGTCTTTTATGTTAAATATATTATTCAGGTTAGTCCTAAATAAAAAAAATAACATGCATCCCTCTTATTTTGGTAAAATAACATTTTGCAGATTCTGCAAGGTGTGTGTAAACTTTTGACTTCAACTGTATATACTGAAAAAAAAAAAAAAAAACAACCACTGTGCAGTTCATAGAAATCTCTAGGGCCTGGGATTTACGTTCATCCAAAAAATGAGGGGAGGCAAACTCTTAGTGGGCTTTTAATCCGGACAGACTCAGTCCAGAGATGGGGAACATTGGAACAGGCCCCATAGTCAGTCTTGGACTATAACCAGCTATGCTGCACCACAGGAAACAAGGCAGTGAGCCTGTCAAGTTAGTCTTTCTTTAAAGAGAACGTGTGCACATGGATGGAGCGCATGTGTCACTGTTTTATTGTTGCCGCAAGTGGTGGGATATATATGCAGAGAGATGTGGGGGCATATGGGTTGGATGTTGGAGCAGTAGCTTGAGGTCATAGACCAAGTGTTCAGTGTCCTATTTTAATCCGAACCCCTCACTTCTGCTCGCTGCTGCTGCTGCCGGCGCCTGTAAATCCCACCCAAGCGATAGGAAACTTAAATCCACTTAATTTAGCACCTAATCCCCCCCTCCTCCGACGAAATTTTAGAGATTGAGATTTAAGGATTAGCAGATAAATGGACAGGAAAATGGAGCTTGCACATGTTTTTCAAGCTCAAGTCATAGCACAGCAATCAGTTATTAAAATACTGTTGCTGCTGGAGTGCACTTGGATGACCAGACTTTTTTTATCCTGCCAAGGAACCAAAGTAATTTCTGGGAACTCTCTTTTGGGAAATTGTCTTTGCATTGACTTTTCTTTTATAAAAGAACATGTTTGGGATTTTGACACCCTGACCTGCTTTGCTGCTTACTTTAGGTGATTGCCAATGTGTGATGAAAATCCTGTCAGATGTTCTGACCAATGGCTGTGTATCTAGACTACCGTTGTACAGTTTGTCACTCATTTTGATTTTCTAGAAAGGATTTAACCTTTACGTCAGGCTTCCATCTGAACTTAATCCAAAGATTGTCATGTGACTTCCTATAAAAATGATCAAGTTATTTTGTGAAAGAGGCTACATCGTATTTTTTCATAGCGTTTTTTCCTTGATGTCCACTTAATACATTAGTTTCTTATGCCCAAAGCGGTCTGAATCTACATTTGCATGACCAGATTATATTATCTGTGTAATGTTTTTCTGCATTTGAACAACTTCTTGAACGACCAGTACGTGCTGAATACTGTATACTGAGACCTGAGCATTAAAAAAATACTGGAACAAACTTTAGGTTCAGTGGTTCTGATTCATGCATTCAGTTTGGACAAAACATTGTAAAATACAGTGTCTAGTCGCTACTGAATCTACAACTCAAAAAAGGCACTGTCTAGTGTAGTCAGACTCTTCATAGACTCCTTTGAGATGAATTGGTTCATTTTAGTGAATCAAAAACATCCATTGCAACCAGTGTGTTCCAATTCCCAAACAAGTTACTCTTATGAATCAGTTTGTTTTAGTGAATCAAAAACATTCTGTGCGACCAGTGAAATCCAATTCCCAAAAAGTGACTCTTATGAATCAGTTCTTTTTAGTGAATCAGAAACATACAGTGCAACCAGTGTAGTCCAATTCCCAAACAAATGACTCTTATGAATCGGTTCTTTTTAGCAAATCAAAACCATACAGTGCGCCCAGTGTAGTCCTGTACCCAAACCAGCGACTCTTATGAATCAGTCCTTTTTAGCAAATCAGAACCATTTTATTTCAATTCCCAAACAAGTGACAATAACGAATCAGTTTATTTTAGTGAATCAAAAACATACAGCGCAAACAGTGTGTTTCAATTCCCAAACAAGTGACTCTTATTAATCGGTTCTTTTTAATGAATCAGAAACGTACACTGCAACCAGTTTAGTCCAATTCCCAAACAAGTGATGCTTTTGAATCAGTTCATTTTAGTGAATCAAAAACTCAGTGCAACCAGTTTAGTCTAATTCTCAAACAAGTGACTCTTATGAATCAGTTCTTTTAGTGAATCAAAACATACAGTGTGACCAGTTTGGTCCAATTTCCAAGTGACTTCGGGTTATTTTAGTGAATCAAAACTACAGTGCGACCAGTTTAGTCCAATTCCCAAACAAGTGATGCTTATGAATCAGTTCATTTTAGTGAATCAAAAACACACAGTGCAACCAGTGTATTCCAATTTCCAAACAAGTGACTCGGGTCATTTTAGTGAATCAAAAACTTACAGTTTGACCAGTTTAGTCCAATTCCCAAACATGTGACACTTATGAATCTGTTCATTTTAGTGAATCAAAAACATACAGTGTGACCAGTTTAGTCCAATTCCCAAACGAGTGACTCTTATGAATCAGTCCTTTTTTAGCAAATCAGAACCATACAGTGCCATCAGTGCAGTCCAGTTCCTGAACATATGACTCAGAACACACGAGTCGGTTTTTTCAGGTGAATCAAAACCATGGTGCAAACAATTTACAGTTATGTTGCACATATTTTGTTACTGAGTGGTTGTTCATATGACGTTGTAGCTTAAGTGTTGAAAGTACTATTTTATAAAAATTTAATGAATACTGTTCACATTTTTATTGGACAATTATTGGATTTCCTTTTTAAAGGGAAAAAAATATTTATTATATATTTTTGAAATAACCCATTTGGCAATGGAATTTAAAAAAAAAAATCAAAAGAACTAAAAGGAGCTGAAATTATTAAATTATGATTTCCTATTAGGCTCTGATATATAAATGTGGGTGGTCATGTGTTAATGTGGTTATGTGGCTCATGGTTTAGGATGACGGTTTCTTTTTTGATTCTAGGTCTGGGTGGATTTTATGCGATATCTATCCTTTAATATGTCTCGATCATTCTGTTCCTCTAGGCCTGTTTTTTCATCTTGCTGGTACATATTGTATGGCCACTGCCTCCTTTATTCCAGAGACATGTGTTTGGCATTGAGGAAGCTCTACACCTGTCCTGGCTGTTGCAGCAGCTTGTTGTGGGCCCTGGGCTGCTGGGGGTCTTCATGGGTCTCTGCAGGCCCCAGACATGTCTCTTGGCTCCCGGCCCTCTTAGGATAGATTAGCCCTGGGGTAAAATCGAGCCAGACACAACCAGGTCGATGCCAACCGTGGGACCAGTGCCCATATGATACCATCAGGGGCTGCTTGCATGAACAATTGGGCAATAATACAATACATTATTATTATATTTTGATAGTACAATCTAATTTTGGAAGGCAGACTATGTTTCTTGGAAGATTTCATTGAGAGTTTTGCACTCGGATAGTTGGTCCCTTCTGTCCTTATGATTCTTTTGGGTTATTGTTGGGTTATTTCAGGACAGGACACAGGGTGTCGGAAATGTTCAGCCGAACCCACCTACTGTCACATTCAACTCGCCTGCTCTTCACACCACAGCCAAGCACAGCCGAGAGCAGAAAATACTTCAGTGCCATCACAGCCCATATGTAGTGTAACGCTATCATCTTGGTTTATAGAGACTTAAAACAAGTTTCAAAAGAACATTATCTGGAACAACCCCAGCTTCTTGTGGGCTTTTAACAGGCAGCCATTTAGTTACTAGTCCAGATCTTTAACCACTAGGCTGCTGATTTATATAATATAGTATCAGTTTTGATTGACACATATTAGAATTTATATCAGCGCGCCTTGAATGAAGCACATTTTGCATTCTGGGAAAATCGAAATCAAAACTTGCAGTTATACAGCTCTTTGTACAGTTATGTTGTCAATTTGTGGTACTATAGGCTTATGCTTTTGCAATGACTAAATGAAGTTTAATTGCCTTAATCGAGGTTTGTGATTGTTAATTGTGAACTGTGATTTTAATCACTTGGTCTGCTGGTCAGTGGAATTAGTAGCTGTTAATGCAAATTGGCTCTGCTGTCAAACCTCAGCTGAACTAGAGTCCACAGATTCTCATAACAGAAAGTGTTTTTTGTTTGTACTGTCAGTCTGTTGTTTATTTTCCTTCATTTTTGTTTAGCATTTTTTTTTTTAATATTTGCTATATACACTACCAGTCAAAAGTTTTTGAACAGTAAGATTTTCAATGTTTTTTTAAAGAACTCTCTTCTGCTCACCGAGCCTGCATTTATTTGATCTAAAGTACAGCAAAAACAGTAAATTGTTAAAATATTATTACTGTTTAAAATAACTGTTTTCTATTTGAATATATTATCAAATTTAATTTATTCCTGTGATGAAAACTAAATTTTTAGCATCATTACTCCAGTCTTCAGTGTCACATGAAAATCTAATATTATTATCAACATGTACAACATCAGAGAAACTTGGAAAAAATTATACTCAGCTGTTTTCAACATAATAATAATAAAATGGTTTTTGAGCAGCAAATCAGAATATTAGAATGCTTTCTGAAGGATCATGTGACTGGAGTAATGATGAAAAAAATTCTTCTTTGAAACCACAGGAATAAATTACATTTTAAAATATATTCAAATAGAAAATAGTTATTTTAAATAGTAAAAATAATTCAAAATTTTTACCTTTTTTGCTGTACTTGGGATCAAATAAATACAGGCTTGGTGAGCAGACTTTGCAGTCAGTAAGATTTTTAAAAATATTTTTTATTTTATTATGCTCATAAGGTGGCATTTATTTGACCAAAAATACAGCAAAAACAGCAAATATTATTATAATTTAAAATAACCATTTTCTGTTTTAATGTCTTTAATGTCTTTAATGTCTTTCTTTTTTTTAATGTCTCTGTAATGGTAGAGTTGAATTTTCAGCAGCCATTTTCAGTGTCACAATTGTTTAGAAATCATGCAAATTAATCGTGCTTATGAGCTGCTTTTCATATCTTTTTTGTTGTTGATGTCCAAGGCTGTGTGTGTCCAGTCAAACCCAAAGATGAATAATGACATAAAATGTAATAAATGAAATGAAATAAATAAATAAATAGTAAACTTAAAATTATATATATATATATATTAAATTAATTGAATTAATTAAGAATGAATGAATGCATGCATGCATGAATGAATGAATAAATAAATAAATATGAAATAGAATATGAAATAATGCAACGTAAGTAGGGTAAAGTACAGCATACTGCTTAGTCAGAGACTGCTCAGGTATAAATATCCGCTTACAGCCTGGACTTAAACGTGGCTACTGTTGACATCTTGTGGGATCTTATTTTTCCATTCAGGCAGGGGGAGGAAGGGAGGTCTTCATGCCTGATTACTAATAAAAATTTGCCGGGAGTATCAACTCAGGGGGCTGATGTTGCTGAAGTGACACAGCCAAAATAGCTAATCTTCACAGTCGCAGTTTCAAGCACTTAGTTTCTCAGTTGTCTGTGAAATAAGCTACTCCATTTCCCTGCACCCAGCTCTCTCTCTCTCTTCTGTCTCTCTCACACACACACTCTTCCCTGCACTCTGCCCCCTAATACTGGATATTTTAATAACTTATTTAGGTGGGTGTGCCTTTAGAAAGGCAAGGCTAGAGATCATCTCTTATGTAGTCTACATAAAAGAGTAGGCCTGAAATTAAATTTTTCTCATTATTTATTTAAATATCATTATAACTCCATATGAATGACTTTGTTTTATCTGTGGAACACAAAAGGCACATTCTTGAGGAATATAATGGTCATTCTGTTCAGTATAATCACAAAATAGTGTAATCTTCTAACAACACTGTTTTGTTTTACTGTATCTCCCAGGATGTGGAAATCCGAACGAATGCGGCGCTGTACCTTCCTCAGATCAGTGAGCTGCTGAACAGGGTTCCCCGACAGATGCTGCTGCTTCTGAAAACCAACGACCTGCTGAGAGGCATCGAGACTATCCTGCAGACTAGAGCCAGCTCCAGCTCCTTCATCAGTATGTCCCGCTGCTGTACGCGTGCCATTGCCAGGTAAAACACCAGCGACAGCAAAATGGTGCTTTTTAATGTCTTATTCATGGTCCATAAGTTTGTTTGTTTTTTATGTATTTATTTGGCAAGGGTGCTAAATGGATTAAAAGTGAAGAGGCAGTAAAGAGTTAACACTATATTGGAATATTAGAATGATTTCTGAAGGATCATGTGACATTCAAGACTGGACTAATGATGCTGAAAATTTAGTTTTTGTGTCACAGGAGTAAATTATGTTCGGAAATATCTTAAAATAGAAAACAGTTACATAACACCTTGCAGAAACTGCAAAATGTTAATTTTTTACCAAAATGAAAGGGATCATACAAAATGCATGTTATTATTTTTATTTAGTACTTACCTGAATAAGATATTTCACATTAAAAAAAATGTTTACATAGAGTCCGCAACAGAAAATAATAGTTGAATTTATAAAAATGACCCTGTTCAAAAGTTTACATACACTTGAGTCTTAATACTGTGTTGTTACCTGAATGATCCTTCAGGTCCCACAGATTCTTTGGTTTTTCAGCATTTTTTGTGTATTTGAACCCTTTCCAACAATGACTCTATGATTTTGAGATTTGTCTTTTTACACTGAGGACAACTGAGGGACTCGCATGCAACTATTACAGAAGGTTCAAACTCCCACTGATGCTCCAGAAGGAAACGCAATGCATTTAAGAGAATTTGAAGATCAGGGTAAATTTAACTTACTTTGTCTTCTGGGAAACATGTATGTAACTTCTGTAGCTTTAGTAAAGGGCTGTACTAAATGAAAATATATAATATTTAGGCAAAATAAGAAGGCAAAATATACGTATTTTCATTCTGTTCAAAAGTTTTCACCCCCCGGCTCTTAACGCATCGTTTTTCCTTCTGGAGCATCAGTGAGCATTTGAACCTTCTGCAATAGTTGCATATGAGTCCCTCAGTTGTCCTCAGTTTGAAAAGATGGATCTCAAAATCATATAGTCATTGTTGGAAAGGGTTCAAATACACAAAAATTCTGAAAAATCAAAGAATTTGGCTTGACCTGAAGGACAGCTGTGGATCATTCAGGTAACAAGCGTATGTAAACTTTTAAACGGGGTCATTTTTATAAATTCAACTATTGTTTTCTCTTGTGGACTTTATGAAAACATCTTTTATGTGAATTGTCTTATTCAGGTCAGTACTAAATAAAAAATAACATGCATTTTGTATGATCCTCTAATTTTGGTAAAATAATTAATATTTTGCAGATTCCGCAAGGTGTATGTAAACTTTTGACCTCAAGTGTATATATTTATAAATCATAATCGTGTGTGTGTGTGTGTGTGTGTGTGTGTGTAAATATTAAATATATACATGTATGTCTGTGTATTTTTATATACATATACACTATACACGCATGTATATTATGTAAACAAACTTATATTTTGGATGTGATTAATCGATTTGATAGCCCTATTAATATTTATTTAATACAGATTTGGAATATTAGTAATATGAGTATCTTTTACGCCATTTTTTCTTTATATTTTTAATAATTTTTTTATTTTGAATCTTACCTATACAATATATTAGTGAAGTTCTATCATATTTAATGGCACATTACTTGAATATTCACAAGGTTAGAGTTTCAGCACCCAAATCCACCGTTTCCCACACTTGAGGAGTCTGTCTGCTCCTAAACGCCTCATTCTCTCTGTTCAGTGGCTCTCATTGGCTCATCTCTGCGTGTCTGCTCTGGAGCACAAGTCCCTGATGTCATCTCAGTGCTCAAAGACAGTGTCATCTCTCTCACACCAGTAACCCACAGACACTATCCCACGCGCCGCAGGAACTCTCGTTCATTTAAACGGACTCTGTGGGACCTCAAAAAGCATTTAAATGCGCTCAGACACACAGGTGCACGACTTACCAGCCCCTCGGTCTAACCCTGAAATGAATGCCACTATATTGTACTATATTGTACTTTCCACAGCAGTGAGCAGTGATCATATTGATTTATTCTCACCATTCTAATGAAGAACACGATGATTGGAGGAGAAAATCGTTCGGATTTGAAGGAGGGCTCCTGACAGTTGACAGCACGGAGACGCTCACGTCTGCCCGTAAAGGATTTCGGCACGGTACAGAAAGAAAGAAGCACCCAGACATGAAACTCAATGTCGTCTGCCTCAGCGCCTCTTTATTAAAACCAAATGGCAGCAAAGTGCAGAATGCAGAATCTAAAATCCATTACCAATTGCTATGCTCGCAGACACAGCAGAAAGAGAAAGACAGACCTAGAGAAGTAACCGGACCATCACACACTGATTTAGTTTGATGGGAGCTGAAATGTTTGCAGTATCATCTATTACGGTGAGTTAGGTTTTTATAGTACAAGCCGTAGGAATAGTTCATCCAAAAATGAAAATTCTACCATCATTTACTCAAACCTGTAAGGCTTTCTTTTTTATCTGTGGAGCACAAAAGCAGACATTTTTCAAAATTATTACACAAGACTTGTCATACAATAAGAATGCCAAAAAGCTCCAAAAAGGATAAAAAACAAACATGAAATAATTCAAACTACTTGATTTTCAAAGTCTCGACTTCATACAACAGGTTTTTACATCCAGATATTAAAAATGACAGGCTAAAATGGCTTGGAAAACAGTGCTTCAGTCACATAGACCACTTTTGTGGTGCTTTTATAGTGTTTTTGTCAGTTTTGGAGCTCCGGTGACTGTGAACTGTCTACAAAATGACTCAAACCTTAGTGCTTTTGTGTCAAATAGATAAAATTAACAGCATACTTGTTTGGATCGATATTAAAGGGATAGTTCACACAAAAATGAAAATTCTGTCATTAGTTACTCACCCTCATGTCATTCCAAACCAGTAGGACCTTTGTTCAATCATGGAACACAAATTAGGATATTTTTGATGAAATCCGAGAGCTTTCTGACCCTGCATAAACAGCAATGCACGTTCAAGGCCCAGAGGTAGTAAGGACATTGATAAAATAGTCCATCAGTGGTTCAACCTTAATTTTCTGAAGTTACGAGAAGATTTTTTTCACAAAAATAACACAATAACGCAAAGAAAACAAAAATAACGACTTTATTCAACAATTACCTCTCTTCAGTGTCGGTCTTTGACATGTTATTATTTTTCTTTTCTTTGCATACAAAAAGTATTCTCGTAGCTTCATAACATGAACGGACGGATGAAATGCTGATGTCACATGGGCAACATACAAACTGAAAGTTTCAAGAGTGACAACCGCATTTAAATTTAGGAGTGAGTCCCGTAAATTATTATGCCATGTACACACTGCAGCTACATTCGGTTGTCAGTTCACCTTTTACTCCTTAATCGTGTTCTGTACATACATAATTCACTAAAACACGTGAGTGACAACCGCATTAACTCCTGAAAAAAACAGGTAGGCCACGTACATACTGCAAGTTTCCGGAATAACCGCATTAAAACACGGGAGTGAGTCCTGTAAATTATCGCTCCATGTCTGTACTGTACAGCAGTCACTCCTGCATTTGTAACCATAGCAACATTTTGGTATCTTGTGGGAGTGAATAAGAATTTAGCCATTTGGTATATGCCATATTTTGGCTAAAGACTCATTTTGTCTGTCGATTTTAACTAAACTATCGCTGATAGACGTGCTGTGTTTTGTTTATGCTTGGCTGGCTGCTTTTGCCTTCTCCTCATATTTATAAACGCTTTTAGGCATGTTGCTTGATCTTAGCTCGTAAAGTAAAGACTTAAAGTGGTCTGTTGTGGATGAGATATGTTTTTTTTTAGTGTTATAAAACAAAGCATTTGGTGTTATAAAACATAATGCATGTATTTTAGGGGGTTTTCTTCTATGAAGATCTGGCAGCACACTTTACCGCAGGATTTGTGATTTCTTGCATATCACATACAGACAAAGACACATTTCTGATGCTTGTTTAAATACGTCATTAACAACTAGTTGTTCAGTTTAGTTCCGTACACACTGCGTAGAATTTCTGTAAATGCGGTTGTCACTACCTGCATTTTTCGGAAGTTAATGCGGTTGTCACTCCCGTATTTTAGTGAATTATGTGTGTACAGAACACGATTAAAGAGTAAAAAGTGAACTGACAACCAAATTTAGCTGCAGTGTGTATGTGGCCGTATGGACAACTGCATTTACAAAAATTCTACACAGTGTGTACAGAACTGAACCGAACAACTATTTGTTAATAACGTATTTAAACACGCATCATAAATGTGTCTTCATCTGTATGTGAGATGCAAGAAAACAACAGTGAAATTAGTCTCAACCTTGGCACATTTTGACACGGGGCTAGTTCCTCTCATGAGCCCTGCGGTAAAGTGTCAGTGTTGCCAGATCTTCCTAGAAAAAAAACAGCAAACAAGGACAAGCACGAAAAACACTAAAACAGAAAATTGCTGTTTCATAACACCAAAAAAAATCATACATCTCATATCCGCAACAAACCACTTTATTAATTAGCCTACATAAAGTCTTTTGTTTGATCTTAAAGAGCTAAAATCAAACAACATGCCTAAAAGCGCTTGGACATGGCAACAATGCAAGACAGAGCTCTCTAAAGCAGCCTCCTGTGCATAAACAAAACACAGCACATTTATCAGCGGTAGTTTTGTTAAAATTGATGAAGAAAAAGAATCTTTAGCAAAAATGTTGCTATGGTTATAAATGCGGGTGTGACTGCTGCTCTGTACACACATGGAACTGTAATTAACAGGACTCATGCGGTTGTCACTTCTGAAACTTGCAGTGTGTACGTGGCCCATGTGTGTACGGAACATCAGTCACTCCTGCATTTGTAACCATAGCAACATTTTGACATCTTGCGCGAGTGAAGTAGAATTTAACCATTTAATATCTGCCATTTAGTGGCTAAAGACTCGTTTTGTCCGTTGATTTTAACTAAACTACCACTGATAGACGGCTGTGTTAGAAAGCGCTGTCTTCCAGTGTTGCCATGTCCTCATATTTACAAGTGCTTTTAGGCATGTTGTTTAGACTTGGCTCATAAAGCTAGGCACTTTATGGGGTTAATAAAGTGTTCTTTTGGTGTTACAAAACATAAAGCGTTTGGGTGTTTTAGTGTTTTTTGTGCTTGTCCTTGTTTGTTGTTTTCTTTTTTTCTGTGATCTGGCAGCACTAACACTTTACCACAGGGCTCATGAGCACAGCTAGCCCTGTGTCAAAATGTGCTACAGTTAAGACTTCTTTCGCTGTTATTTTCTTTAATTTCACATACAGATGAATACACATTTCTGATGCGTGTTTAAGTACATCAAGAACTAGTTGTTCAGTTCCGTACACATTGTGTAGAATTTCTGTAAATGCGATTGTCACTACACTGTATTTGTTGAGTCAGCTTAAAATAATAATAATGTTACCCTGTTGCCTTAAAATTTTAAGTTCAGTCAACTAAAATAAGTTTATTCAACTTAAAATGTTAAGTTGTACTAAGTAACAACTTAAATATTTGTGTTTGCTAAACTTAACAGATGGGTAAGTAACCCAGCTGCCTTAAAATTTCAAGTTGATTCAACTCAAATATGTGAGTTGTCACTTAGTATAATTTAACATTTCAAGTTGAATAAACTTTTTTTAAGTTGACTGAACTTCAAATTTTAAGGCAGCCAGGTTACAAATTATTTTAAGTTGACTCAACAAATTGTTTTTTACAGTGTTACCTGTATTTTTTAAGAGTTAATGTGGTTGTCGAATGCGGTTGTCACTGCTGTATTTTAGTGAATTATGTGTGTACAGAACACAATTAAGAAGTAAAAAGTGAACTGACAACTGAATTTAGCTGCAGTGTGTACGTGGCCATGGATACTACCTTTCTGGGCCTTGAATGTGGTAGTTGAATTACTATCTATGCAGAGTCAAAAAGCTCTTGGATTTCATCAGAAATATCTTAATTTGGTGTTTCGGAGCTGAGTCAAGGTCTTACGGGTTTGGAACGACATGAGGGTGACTAATAAATGACAGGATTTTCATTTTTGGTTGAACTATCCTTTTAAAGGTGAGTAAATAATGACAAAATTTTCATTTGTTGAATGAACTATTTCTTTAAAGAACAGAAATCTGAGTTCTTTCTTTGTAGTCTATACAACCCACTCACTTTTCTTTGAAACAGACACTCTGTGAAGCAACGTCATGAAGAAATTAGGTTATTTTTCTTATTCTCCCCATGAAAGCAAAGTGACATTAGCATTCATTCTGTAGCCTCACACTGTTAAGTATTATTTTCAGCCTCACTGTACAAGTGACTAATGCAATCCACGAGATCGCGGTTCTGGAGGTGTTCCTGCGCTTTTCGAAATGCTTAATGGTGTCTGGAGAAAATTAGAAGAAAAAGCATCTTTTCTTTTACATGTTACATCGGTTTACATGTTTGCTAAGCCTTTTTTAATCACACTTTGCAGCATGGTGTGATGGGCAATATGTGGTGAACCACTGTACTACGGAACTGCTTAAACATGGACCTAATCCACAGTCTAGAATAATCAGTCATTTATGAAGGTGAGATTACTGGGATAATCATAATCGTTAATGAATATCATTGTAATACACAGCCTGTGTAGTTAATTAAGTGGTTAACTTTATTAAAGCATAGCTGTTAGCAGCTACTAAAGTACTTAACTATAAATGCTGGTTACACACTTAAGCATTTAAAGAGCTCTGAGAAATTAATCAGACTAATCACAAGTCCTACATTTAGTATATTTTGAGTAACACTGTGTAATATCTTTTATTAATAATTCTAAATATTAATCATGATTAACAGATCTAGTGCATTTTCATTAAAATATAAATATAAATGATGTTTAATGACATTTCTAACTATATTAATGTGCATTAACAATCTCATAAACATAACGATTTTTGGTCTTATTAATGGCCCTTCCTTCCATTTTTATAAAGTAAGCCAGTGACTCACCTGAAAGGCTTTTTTTCAAATAAAAATCTATTTGTCATGTGCCTATTATTTTAATAGTTTTGGCATTATGCTTGCTTCACTTGAAATGTGTAGAGTTTGTGAAGAGAGTTGCCATTTTGTAATTACATTAATTCCGACATAATGTGAATGCAACTGTAAGTGAGCTTTAGTCTTTACCAAGCAAATTATTAAGGACTGCAAGACTTATTTCTTGGTTTAGATAATACATATACAATACAAGACATTATGTTTTTTCAACCCCTCCCTCAGACTTCATTTTTATTCTTTCTACCAACCACTGAGCCGCCCACGTAGGATTGTTGGAAATCATAACGCAGCGAAGATGAATTTATGCGCCTCTTAAAAATCTACTAGATGATGCAGGGTGTTATGATATATTGTTTTCGAATGTGCATTAATTCCTCTGCTTTCTGTGAAAGTAGTCGTTTTTAGGTTTCGGACTTATGCAAGGTAATGAGAAACGAGAAGTGGAGGTGCATGCTGGGTTCACTCTTTCTGTCATTCTCTGTCCGCTCGCAGGGACCGACAGACTGAAAGACCTCTCGCTGAGCTAGGTTAATAATTCATCTGCTCAGCTGTGACAACATCTACTATATCTCATTTTGATATATTAAATGTTATCCATATTAAATGGATAATTCGCAAGATACACCAAGTAATAGTCTAAATATATGTAAAAATTGGTTTTGGCTAATGAAATTATTTGCACACACATACACATTACAATACTGTTCAAAAGTTTGGGGTCAGTAAGATATTTTTTGAAAGAAATGAATACTTATATTCAGCAAGGATGGATCAAATTGATCAAAAGTAACAGGAGAGAGGTAAGTTACAATATAATCTTGGAAAAATTTATCAGTTTCCACAATAAATGAATAAAAAGTGATAAAATAAAATAAAAAAATAAATAAATCAGACTTTAAAATAAATGTGCCAAATAGGGAACAAGTTATGTTTGAAAATATGGTTAAATAAATAAATAAAAGTGAACAGGTTAAATTATAATGTTTATACAGGTTAAATAGTAATAAAATAATATTTTACAATACTATTATGTTATATAATAGTATAATATATTATAATGTTATTAATAAATTAATTATGAATGATATTTTAATAACTAATATTTTACATTATTGTTATGTTTATATATATATATATATATATATATATATATATATATTTATATGATAAATTGTAAATCAATATTAATTACATATATATATATATATATGGAATAAAAAATAAGGTAATTGCAACTTTTTATCTTACATCTATGACCTTTTCTCACAATTTAGACTTTTTTCTCAGAATTATTATGTATTTCTTGCAGTTGCAAGTTATAAACTTGCAATGGCGAATTTACATCTCACAATTTTTTGTTTTTGAAGTTTTTTCTCAGAATATATCACATTTCTGCATTTCCGGGTTTATAATTACAAAGGGGAGAAGTCATAAATATGAGATGAAAAAGACTAAAATTACCTTTTTTTAAGTTTTTATCCCATGGTGGAAACTCGTGGCTTCTATACTTTTACTGTATTTTTGATCAAATAAAAGCAGCCTTTTACTGAAAAATGTGTACATAAATAAATAACATGTTAAATATTTTTCACAATATTATGTTTATAAGTTTTTGTTTTATGCAAAAAATATATATATATATATATATATATTCTAAAATAAAATAAAATCAGATGTATGTTTTAAAATGTGAAAATAAATAAATAAATGGTTAAATCATTTTTCACAGTATTATGTTTATACGTTTGTTTTGTTTTATGGAAGCTTGTTTTCACCATGGAATAAAGAATAAGGTAATTGTGACTTTTTATCGTACATTTCTAACTCTTTCTTACAATGTAGACTTTTTTTCTGAATTAATTTGTATCTTGCAGTTGCAAGTTATAAACTTTTGACTTTTGACTTTTTTCTCGGAATTGAGAGAGATTTCTTGCAAAGTTTATGAATTTATATGCTGCATTTCTGAGTTTATATCTCAGAATTACAGGGGTAGAAGTTGGAAACATAAGACAAAAAAGTGGAAAAACCCCGGAAATTACTTTTTTCTTTTAAAATAGTTTTTTATCCCATGGTGGAAACATGCTTCCATAGTTTTACTGTATTTTTTGTCAAATAAATGCATCCTTTTGCTGCAAAAAAAAACATTTAAAACATTTTTTCAACTATAAAATAAAATAAAATAAAATAAATAAATCAGCTGTGCCATCATGGGAACAAGTTGTGTTTTAAAATATGGTACAAACAAACAAACAAACAAACAGATAAATAAATGAAAACAGGTTAAATTGTAATAATATTTTACAATATTATGTTTATATATATTTTTTGTTTTGTTTTGTTTTTTTTAAAGCTTGTTTCCACTATGGAACAAAAAAAACAAAAAAAAAAAAACAAGGTAATTGCGACTTTTTATCTTAGATTTCTGACTTTTTCTCACAATTTCAACAGTTTTCCATGGTGGAAACATGCTTCCATAGTTTTACTGTATTTTTGATGTCTATCTATATATATCTAAACCTGCTAGATTCGGCAGGTCTGGCAAAAACCTTTGGACTCTGTGTGTCGAGCATGCAACAAGTTGCTGTTGACATTTTTTTGCAAGGTTTCTGGCAAAGTAGGACGGGTGATGATTCGTGACTGACTCCTGGGTTCCCATCAGTCCCTGCTTTCTGTTTTCAGCCTGTATTCTGTTCATGCTGTCGCTGTGCTCCTGTCAGAGGGTGGAAATGATACCACAGTGTGACATCTCCAGTCTGACACAGCAGCTACGGTCTGAAAAATCAAACTTGTCCACCTCAAAAAGCTCTGCACACTTTAAATACTCAAAAATTAGAGCGAATTTCACCATTCATTTTCCCCAAGGGAACGTGTAAGGAAATTAATGCGATTTCACTTACTGTTTGTCAGTTCAAAGCTGTTCGCTGTGACAATGTGAGATGCATTCAGGAGACCGGAGGAGTCATTGTTTTCCCCCCAAGGACATCCCACTTACTACGGCCTTGACACTGCTGTCTCTCTCTGTCTCTCGCTCACACTGTTAATATTACATGACCTAGTGTGCTCTGTCTAAAGTCCTCACTTATACCGTGAAGCCCGAGCCAACACAATCTGAATCATTTACAGCCAACTTACGTTAACCAGTGTAATCTCACCTTATCTTTCTCTGTGTCTCTGTGTCTCTGTGTCTCTCTCTTAGACACAAGAGGAACAAAACCAAGTCTCGGACCAGGCGACTGCAGATCTCTCTGTCTGAGCGTTGGTCTCTGTGCCAGATAGATCTGTACGAACTAATGTTGTGGCTCCGCAGCTCCACGTTGGCCAGATGGATCTGTTACCTCTTCTACTGCCTGCCCTACACAAACTGAGAACCTTGAACCAGGCCGTTACGCCCTCTGCACTGACCTCAACACACTGCCAAGTGCATTGTGGGTTGATCTTGAACTGTTTTTAATGAGTTAACTTAACAGACAGCTATAGTTATGAATGGTGACTGATCATGTGACTAATTAGTCATGTGATCAGTATGCGTCTCAATGCATGTTTACTTTCTTTTAAAGTATCCAAATGATTTTTCACAGTACTGTAAGTAAGTTTGCATCATGCAGTATCTCTGACTTATAAAATGCGCACATCATGTCATTTTACATTCCCTCAGATTTCAGAGCATCTCAAACATTTTAATATAACATTTACAGCATAACATAAAAATTATAATTAATTTATTTTGGGACTGTTTTTCTGAGTACAACTGTGGTTTATTTGTCATGCTGGATCAATAAATAGGAGCATTTTTATTTTTTTCGCGTTTGTTTGCCGATTTCCTTTTTATGTTGTGCTTTGTGTCAAATTTCAGTCACATTAAAGTAATTAATCTGTGAACCAACCTGTTATTTTTCACGTGGAACACAACAGATGAAAGTTTAAAAAATGTTAACGCTTTTCAGTTTGGTACAAATCAACGTATGACTAGGGGCTGTCATATATAAAGTATATGTTTGCTATATGCTAGTCAGTGTTATTTTAGTATCATTTATAGACTACAGACTACAGTTTTTAATTTTTTTTTTAAATATGTATTTTCTGAAACCCTATTGTAATTGTTAGAACGGCCAGGGATCAGCAGTCTTCACATATAACTGATCGGGCAGACCAAACCGTAAGTCGTAGAGATGATAGTACTCACACCATCTACAATGTCACCAAGGCTCGCCCAAATCAGCCTGATGGGGGCACTACAATGATCAAAAGTACGAAATCACTCATAACCCTGGCAAATTTACAGGTATTTTGCATTTTTTTGAACTACTTTTGCGAACTAGTCCTAGGTTTTTTTCACCTGATCGGAACCAAACCAGTGCAGAAAGATTCTCTGGAGAGTGAATATTAATAATTGTCAAAAAAAGTTGAATTTTCGACACTCCGTGTCAAAGGGACGCCAAAACGCTCGAAAGGGGGAGGGCCGCTTTTACTAAAACGACTATAACTTTCGAACGGAATGAGATATTTTCACCAAACTTGTAAGTAAAGCCACAGAGCTTGGCCACTTGGTGGCGCTATAAGAGGGAAAAAAAACATAAAAACTGCCATAACTACACACCCATTTGGATTAATCTGGAATCAGCATTTTGAGCTGTCATGCACACATCATGTTATTTTACATTCCTTTAAATTACAGAGCATCTCAAACATTTTAACATACCAGTTACAGCATAACATAAAAATTATAATTAATTTATTTTGGGACTTTTATTACATTTTTTTTAATAAAACGTTGGTTTATTTGTCATGCTGGATCAATAAATGCGAGCATTTTTATTTTTATATGTCTATAAGGACATTTGCGTATTTCAAAAGACATGGCTGCCATAGGCTGATGAACTTTGAGCACCTATTAGACAAGCTTAATGGAGGTTGATTGGAACGAAACTCAGTGGGCCTGTTTGCCTCACAGCCCTAAAGGTCTGTGATAAATTTGAAAGAAATCAGCCACTGGTGGAGGATATCGCATTTTTCAAGGGCATAAACAAATGTATATTGTGTGGTTTTTTACACATACGCATGATATTTGTATCATACGATAGACCCCCTCTTTCCGAACAACTAGAACCACTGCTGTCAATCAAAGCATTTGTTAAATGATTGAGACAATGTAGACAAACAAAAAAGCTACTTTTGTGAACTAGTCCTAGTTTTTTCGCTCAATCTGGATAAAAACACATGCAGTACAATTCTCTGGACTCTCTAGGTCAATAATGATCAAAACAATGTTGAAATTTACCCTTTGGGAAGCTATAACAGGGTAGTTTAAAAAAGGGGTCTTTCCAAAAATGCCCAAAAGCATATAAAGCCTAAATGAAAACTCAAAACTTCACAAAAGCTGCTGAGCACATGCACAGGTGATTCTAAACAAGCATGCAAAGTTTTAGGCAGATCGGACCACAGCTGGCACTACAACAATCATAAACGTTAAAAAACATAGTATTTCTATGGTGCTATAAATGACCAGGATTTGCCAAAAATGTATTTTAAATCACTGATTTAGATGGTTACAGGTTTGCTTAATAATATCTGATGTCTTTTTTCATATGTACTTAAATGTCTTAAAGCGCTTCAACCCCAGTAATCGGTCATTTTAGTTTTAATTTAAATAAAAAATTTAGATTCATTTTTACTTTTAGCAAGTGATTTAATTATGTTTTAGTTATTAGTTTTAGTTGTAGCTATTGTAATACTTAAATTTATAGTAAATGAAAATGCTAAATGCTGTCTTGCCGTCTACCTGAAAAATTGTATATTTTATTTGTTAATGTTTTATTTTATCTGTGCTGTGAATTGTGAATATGTAGAAAAGTAAATTAAATGCATAGTGGATCTTATAAAAAAAAAAAAACAAACAAAAATAAAGAAGACAGTATGTTGGAAGAGTTTGAAATGACATGAGGGTAAAATGTTCATTTTTTTGTATTCCTGCTTTAATGGATTCTTTTTTTTTTTTAATTTTAGGCCTACATTAGATATGACAGATATATAAGTGATATTCTCTGAATGCATTGCATCCAATAAAATCAATTGCTAAATGCATAAATGCTGTAAGCTAGACATGTATTAGATGTTAAAAAAATACATCACAGTTAGTCTTTTTTTTTATCCAGAGGGCAAATTTTGGATCAATTACCCCCTGTTCTTTCCTCCCAGGTTAGCTTTTTCAGGTAGACCCCAGTTGAGGGGCCACAGGAGCAGAGCATCACAGAAAACCTCTCACTTCCCCCCAGCCTGAAGGCAACGGCCAGCAGTCAGGAAGTCCAAACCCCGCCATACTAATGCCCTCAGGCTAGAGAGCAGATTTTAGCTGCCAAGCATGGAATGATGGACGCAGTTATCTGCTCAACAAGTCTCTTCCACATCTCTCTCAGCTCAGCTGCACGGCTGAAACCAAATTGCTAAATTCCAGCCTCACCATCCACAATAATGTGTCATTTACTGTGTCCACAGTTAATCCTGTCAGGCACGAATTGCAGCTATAGTGTTTCCAGGAACCATGCAAACTTGTAATTAATAATTTTAGTGGATGTGATGCACTCAAATTGCATAAGTGCGCTATTACATTTTTCTGTCCTCTTGATATTAGCTCTTTACAATCTCTGTTGTGTTATCCTTTTATCTGACCTGTTGTTGTTTGTCATGTCAGGAAAATTGCCATGTTAGCAATAGCTGAGCTGAAGGGTGAGGCCCGAAAAGATGGAGGTAAAACTAAAAAGTGGTAGTAAATGTGCTTTTTGATGACATGATGAAATGAAAGGCATTCCTGTAGAACGCTGCTGCTATCACATTCATATTTCTAACACAAAGCACTGCAATGATGTGCTGTTGTCTCCTCTGCTTTGTCTTTGCTTCTCCTGATGAGTCAGAAATGGAAAATCTCTCTCCATCTCTCTGCTGAGTCAGAAAAGGACAATGGCTGCTTTTTCCTTATCACTTTCTTTCCATCTCTTAATTAGACTCGACCTCTGTAGGCAAACCCAGAGCCAACGTTAAGCCTGTGTCTGCCCAGAATAAAAAATCCATCCATCTTGATCAAAAAGCTAAGTCTGGAGCTGCCAAATGTAATCACCCTGGTAATAGGTCTGAAGCCTCCAGTGGGTACAAAAAGACGCGCGGCGTTGCTGTAAGGTGACCGGAGAAGTAGAAGTTCAGCTTCAGGTGTGTTCTTTGGTTTATTTTCAGTATGGTTTGCAAACACATGCTGTAATTTGGTAATCACTTCAAGATAATGAAAGATGACCACCAAGTGAACTTTACACCTATACTTATAAGTTATTGGACAGTAGGATTTTTTAAAGAATGTTTTTAAAGAAGTCTCTTCTGCTCACCAAGCCTGCATTTGTTTGATTCAAGTACAGCAAAAACAGTAAAAATTTGAAATATTTTTACTATTTAAAATAACTGCTTTCTATTTGAATTTATTTTCAAATGTAGTTTATTCCTGTGATTTCAAAGCTGAATTTTTAGCATCATTACTCCAGTCACATGATCCTTCAGAAATCATTCTAATTTTCAGTTTTGCTGCTCAAAGAAACTTTTATCATTATGATGATGTTGAAAACAGCTGAGTACATTTTTTTCAGGTTTCTTTGATGAATAGAAAGTTCAGAAGAACAGCTTTTATCTGAAATAGAATTTTTTTTCTGAAGACTGGAGTACTGATGCTCAAAATTTAGCTTTGATCACAGGAGTAAATTACGTTTTAAAATATATTCAAGTAGAAAAGAGTTATTTTAAATAGTAAAAATATTTATATTTATTTTTTTTTACTTATTTTTTTCTATTTCTATTCTATTCTAGTTTATTGATGAACAGAAAGTTCAGAAGAACAGCTTTTATCTGAAATAGAATTTTTTTCTGAAGACCGGAGTACTGATGCTCAAACGTTAGCTTTGATCACAGGAGTAAATTACATTTTAAAATATATTGAAATAGAAAACAGTTATTTTAAATAGTAAAAATGTTTCGCAAAATTGCTGCTTTTGCAGCTCAAATAAATGCACTATTTTACCTAAGTGAGAACCACTGCATTTAAGAGCATCTACCTTTAGTAAACTTTGAAGACTATAAGAACAATCACTATAAATTTCCTGTTAATATGAGTATTAATGTACAATTCCAACTGTTGATGTTTTTTGAACTGCAACCTAATATGCACCAAATTAGAATATGCATATACTCAAATTGCACAATTGCAGTGAATGGGTGCCGTCAGAATGAGAGTCCAAACAGCTTACAAAAACATCACAATAATCCACACATTGAATTTAAAGTTTGTAGGTTTTTAGCTAAAATACAAGCCCATAATCCATAATAACCCTGCAGTTAAAAAGTCCTTGTGTTGCCTTTTAACATGAACAATTTTGTCCTGTTTTCGCTTGTAAATACTGCTTTATCTGTGCATATTTCTCTCCTGATTCATACGAGATGACATTTTCACTTGAAATAGCTTTAATGGTTAGAGGACTCATATTTTAGCTGAAAGCAACAATTTGAAGTTCAAAAGATCTTCATATTTTACTTTGTCCAGTTTTTATATTATCAGTGGTTTTGTTGCTGGGGTTTAGTGAGGAGAAGAAATAAGGCATAGGAAGTAAATTAAATGTCACAATCAATTGTCCCACATAGTAGAATGTAATCTCTTTACTTCCCTATGATGAATGAAGGGGGAGTACACCACTTACACCAGTCTACTATACCTCATGTTGCCTTTATCTATCCCGTTATCCTGTTTTATGTAGTGTTGTAATAGCGTTTGTATGCGTGTCTGTTTGTAACGGTGACCTTATTTACAAATCTTCTATTTTGCAAATATTTGCCCTTAACCTTATTCTCACATAAACCAGAATATATATTGCAATTAAATGCTCAAATGTTTGCATCCCTGCTTTTTCTGCTGTTAACCTGCTCAAAGCCTATAAGTCATGGATCAGGCCCAACCAGAAGTGGGACATCCATATCTGTTCTCATATGTATTTGCCACTCTTTGCTTTCTCATTTTATATTTGCCATAAAAAGTTAAAGGAATAGTTCACCCAGAAATTAAAATTTGATGAAATGTTACTCACCCTCAGGCTAAGATGTAGGTAGATGAGTTTGTTTCTTTATTGGATCAGATTTGGAGAAATTTAGCATTACATCACTTGTTTATCAGTGGATCCTCTGCAGTGTATGGGTGCCGTCAGAATGAGAGTTCAAAAAGCTGATAAAAACATTACAGTAATCCACAAGTAACTGACTCAAATTCATCAATACGACATTCTAACTTTGAAGTTTATAACTAAAATATGAGCCCATAATCCATAATAACATCTGTTAAATAGTTCATCCCCTGTTGTCAAATTAAAATCCATTAAAAATTTTGGTCTTTACAAGACATTAACTGATGAACTGGAGTCGTGTGGATTACTTGTGGATTTTTGTGATGTTTTTAATCAACTGTTTGGACTTTCATTCTGACGGCACCCATTTACAACAGAGGATCCATTGGTGAGCCAATTTCTCCAGGTCTGTTCTGATGAACAAACAAACACATCTACATCTTGGATGGCCTGTGGGTGAGTACATTTTCAACAAATTTTATTTTTTGGGTGAACTAATCCTTTAAATCCATTGTGTACTATTGTTCTACATTTATATTGTTAATACATTTACGAGAAAGCATTCATGTACACTTTGTAACATTGTATTGTTTCCTTTTCAAATCATCCTCATAATTTGGTTGGAGGTTGGTGTTTACATGTGAAACTCAGTCGCAGGAAAGGGAACCACATTCGCCTGGCCGTGTCCTGACGTTCTTAGGTTGGGTTGAGACGTGGTGGTTTAAGCGTGGCTATAGATTTAAGAGCAACGGCAGCTATGAAAGACATTTTAATCTGCTAATGGAAAATCACATTACATTTTTTCCCTCCAATTTGGCTCTTCTGTTAGTGCAATATTATAGATTCTGGATTGCAGTGCAGGCTAGGATGGAGCCACTTTTCTTCTGGCTGTCCACATGGTAAAACCCAGCATTTGAGATGGAGATTACTGCTCTCCCAAAGAATAATTTTCCCCTGGGATTATCTTCATTTGCTCTTATGCAGCCGCGACTTTTCTCATCGCAACCTATTATTCCATCAGGTGAGGTTGGTGTGTTACCCGAGGGGATCCAGAGTCCCTCTGAATGTTTCAGATGTCTGATATCTTTGTATGGGGTTCCCAAGGAAACTCTGGAAGGAAGATATTCATGTAATCCTGCCAGTCACAATGCTCCAGGTAAAGAAAACACTGCTTACCTCAGTTATACAAACTTCATATATATATGAAATTTATTTAAATCTTTTGTTTATATTTACTTTTTAAATGAAATATATCTTTTCACAACAAATATATTCATTAATTGTTATAACAGATATTATTTATATAGATTTATTTTTAAAAAATCAAATCAAATTAAATAAAATTCATTGATAGCTTTATATAAAATATTATTTATATATTAAATTTAATATAATAAACAAGTATGTATTTTAAATATATCACAGTAAAAATAAATATGATAAATATATTTACAAATATATAAATTCAAAACAAAATATAAAAAAAGTATAAAAAATCTGTCATTTTATAATAAATATTAATAAATTAAATAGAAAAAATGTAAAAAGTAAATATTTAAAAACTATATATATATATATAAATTATATATATATATATATAAATGTAATAGAATTTAGATATTCACAAATATATTAATTAGAAATATATTAATAAATATTGTTCATATATTACATCTAATATAAGAACACAAATATGTATTATATAATTTTTAAATATTAAAAAATAAAATAAAAGTAAAACAATTCATGGACAGATTCAAAAAGTAAATATTTATAAATAAAATTAATTTACTATTTTATGTATATATATATATATATATATATATACATATATATATGATGTATTTATGTATATGTATATATACATTTTAAAATAAATCTGTATATATTCACAGATATTATAATTCATTATTTATAATACATATTATTTATATATTAAATCTAATATAACAACACAAATATGTATTCTATAATTTTAAAATAATATTAAGAAATAAATGAAATAAAATGAAACTAAACTCATGGACAGATTTAAAAAGTAAACATTTGTAAATAAAATGAACTAAAATTGCACATTGTGTGTGTTTGTGTATATGTGTGTATACATATATGTGTGTGTGTATATATTTTTTTAATAAATATTAATAAATTAATATATGTGTGAATTAAATATGAATTTATTTCTTTATTTATTATTTCTATTAAGTATTACTTATGTATTACAGCAAATAAAACATTGACACCCATCCTGTATATATTATTAAGTTAACAGGGTTTGAACCTACAACCTTTATTTGTTTTTTTTGTTTTTTTCTTTTTTTTTTTTAAACCTTTCATTTAGCATCATTTCATCATATTAACATGATAAGAGGAGCTACAGTTACAACGGCTCAGGGGCATTCAGGCTCACCAGGGTCTGGAGATATAGTTCACGGCAGACAGAAAATTCTGTAGATGAAGAGAAGGGATAAAAAAAGACCAAAGAGAGCGGAAAAAAGTGTGCATGACCAAAGAACAATAAATCCAGTGGGCATGTATGCTGCTCCTCTGCGTTCTCAGGCTGCAGTGGGAAATGAGTTCATTTAATACTGTGAAATTCCATTAGAAGAGAACATGACGATTTTGTACAGCAGGCACGCCGGTTGCAGGCCCTCTTAGACGCTCATAATTCCCCCATAAGACCAACTCTGATGAAACGGCCAAAACATATTTATTCAGAGATTTAATCTCTGTAATCACAAAAATGGCTTTACTGTTGCTTTGGAAACAGACCAGAAGTGAATGACCTTATTGCGCGTGTATGTGTTCACCTCCTGTTTAAATGTGTAAAGTTCAAACCAATTTTCGAGCATTTGGTAGTGAAACAAATATTAGGGCAGTGAAAACAGCATTAACGGTTCAGCACCTTCCTGACACCGTTAAATATGATACTGTGCGAGTTCAAAAATTCATGCCGTTTTTGATTTTTATCCATTTTATGCTTTTCGCTCAGACAGCTGCTGCGGACCGGCTTGGCTACAAACTGTATTTATATAATGAACAAAATACAGTCCAGAGAATACAGCGAGCAGCATGACATGACAATCGTTAGCAGGTGCTGTTCTTGTCAGGCCTCTTCTCATCCCTGCATTGATCGTTTGGTGTAATTAAAGAAGAGCTTGCTTATGCAAAGCCCTGTGAATGAAGCACACAATCATTAATTAGGCTTAGATGAAACACATTGTCTGTGAGTTGCTCTTGAGATTTGTCCAGCGATAACAAAAGTGCAGTTAGTCTTGAGGCAAGTCAGACCACTCTTAGTAAACTGCCACTCTGCCTCGCGAGGATCAATACTAATCTTACTGATTCAGGCTAAGCTCAGACCGTTTCAATAAACAGGCAGCGAAGAATTGTACCCTGCTTCAAAAACATGCCAGTGTTGTCTTATGTAAGAGAATTTGTGCTCTCTTGAGGGAAAAGCACTTTTCCACTGGTTTAGCCATTGGAAATATCATTTGAATTAACCTCCAGATGTACACGGATTTTAGGTGAAAGCTTAGAGATGAAAATGTAGCATTTAACACTGCATACAAGTGTTAAATACTGTTTTTGATAGTGTTGTTGAAAACATTTCTGACAGATAATATCATGATGTTTTTTTTGCATTTGCCTTACTGAATGTGGTATCCTGTCAGCATCCTGTGGGCTTTATTGATTACTGTCAGTTTAAGTGCTGCAATCATAGCAGTGTTGCCAGACACTGCTATAAAAAAGAAATAAAAATTTGTTCAAATCTTTTGTAAATAAGATAAGATAAAGATATCACTAATGCTAGACTGCAACTTCCCACTTTATTAACTTTCTAAAGTGTCAAATTAAGTGGAAAAGACAAGTCCAAAGATGCTTATTATAGCTTCATCTGGCAACACGGCTATGCCCACATTCACTCACAACTTTCTCAAGCCTCATTCACTCCACCAGCATCTTGAAGTGATCATTTTCACACCACAGATCCTAAACATTTTTGCAAATTGTCTAAACTTAAATATACATAATGCAGACACTCATATAAGGAGTTTTACACCATGTCTACACTGAACGAAAGTGGCACAGCGCAATGTGACAAAATAGGTCTACTATAGAACCCATTATAATCAGTGATGCTGTCAACACCGGCTGCGACGT
Organism: Labeo catla; assembly: GCA_012976165.1. Lineage (NCBI taxonomy): Eukaryota > Metazoa > Chordata > Actinopteri > Cypriniformes > Cyprinidae > Labeo > Labeo catla. The sequence goes on along the minus strand of VONZ01000006.1, from coordinate 498,606 downwards.
GACACATCAAATCCCCGGCAGTGTTGCCAGATATAGCTGTAAAAATACTAAAAAAGAAAGAAAGAAAGAAAGAAAATATGCAACTTCCCACTTTATTAACTTTCTGAAGTGTCAAATTAAGTAGAAAAGACAAATCCAAAGACGCTTATAATAGCTTCATCTGGCAACACGGCTACGCCCACATTCACTCACAACTTTCTCAAGCCTCATTCAGTCCGCCAGCATCTCGCAGCGATCATTTTCACATCATGGATCCTAAACATTTTTGCAAATTGTCTAATAAAGCAGTGAGCCCCAAGAAGCCGTGGTTTACAGGGAATTTATAACAGCTAAAGGGTGTTGTTAAAAACCCTAAAACCCCCTTAGCTGTTATAAATTCACTGTAAACCATGGCTTCACAGGGCTTACTGCTTTTATAAAAGGGTTATTCCATATACGTAGTAAGGTTATACAAAATAAAACAAAGCAAATAAAGTGTAATGATATTAATAAAAACATTATTCTTCCACCAAACAATGTAGTTCCTCAGAAACGGCTGTGGTTGCAACAAAGTGTTTGCTGAGCAGCATACAAATGTAAACAAAGGTGTATGTTTGTAAAGTAATTTACAACATCTTTGAACACGGCTCAACCAATCAAGTGTTGCGAAATGACAGCATTTCCATTAACCGATGTTATGCAACTAAACATATTTTTTTCCTCTTACAGTAAGTCTTGGCAACGGATTTTGAGAGATTTTGAGAGATTTTGGCTATATTTAATTGAGTCAGATGTATGCATGTATCTTTACAGAGCACGGAGAACCACTTCAGAAACCTGTGCGCCACAGCTGGTATAAACAAAAGCATTAAGCTGGTTTTGGGCTAGGTTGAGTAGCAATTGGGTGGGTTTTGTTGTGAAAACCTGGCAACCCTGTGTGGCAGCGATCAGCTCCGGTGGCCATGTCAGAGCTGTAAAGCACTGCAGATGTGTGCACTGTGCAGTGTAAAAAGTCTAAGCATTAATGGCAGGGAAAGCTCCTTATACTTGAGAGCAGCCACATATGAAGTGTTTCTTTGAGGTTAGTACATTGAAAAATTATCATATGACTATTTAGATACGTAAATGTGATATGTAAATGCAAAATTACAGTTTTGCGAAATATTCCTTTATTTAAATTGCCCGAAGAACCACCTCATGCAAGCATAAAAACATTTTTGCTAAATTGACACGTTTCCATTAAGCGTATTTTCAATTCACAATTTCAATTTGCGCAATCTGAAGGGTAATGGAAACACAGCTACTGAAGACAGCATCATTAGCTGCGTTTTCATTAATCTTCAAATTGTGCAAACTGAAATTGCGAATTGAAAATATGCCTAATGGAAACACATCAATTTTGCAAAAACTCCCATATATCGCAAAAATGTTTTTACGCTCACGTGGCAATTCGAAAAACGAATATTTCACAAAACTGCAATGGAAATGGCTTTTTCGCATTTACAGGTCACCTTGCGCACACAGAAGTCACATCATCATTTTTTTATGTTCTATAACCCCAAAAAACACCTCATATGTGGTTGCTTACGCAAGCATTGACTACACAATGTTTGAATAAAGTGCTTTCCTTGCCATTAAAGCTTGGATAACCCCTTATTTACACTGCACAAGTATGCAGCGCATTACGGCTCAGACATGGCCACCGAAGCTGACCACTGCCACTTTAGTCAGTGCTTGTGTTTCAGAAGCGTCCCATAGGCAGCTCTTCACTCTGCTTCTGAAAAGTTAGACACCTACATTTACTACAATTAAAATTAATGGCTAGTGCAGTGGCTGCGATATATGTAAATCTACCAACATCTATTGCCATGAATTATCATGAGAGGATAAGTCGCATAACATTAGTTAATGCAAATGCTGTCATCTCGCAACAGTTTTTAAATCATCATTTATATTATATAGCAAAGGTTTTGCGCAAATCTGTAATGGATACATACTGATGAGTTCTATTGCCGTTTGTCGTGTAGTGGCACTTGCGTCCAGTATAGACACTGTGTTAAACAGCAAATTAGTCATTCAGAGAACAAATTTTTGTTTTTGAACGTAAAATTTACAGAAGTCTGCACTTCAGTGACCTTATAGCTGGCTACGGCCATGACACAAGCCTTGTAAGTCTTCTTGTAAGAAGCTTTAACAAGTTTTAAGTGTTCTTTTTACAGCATCCACTCCTTTTAAATGTCAATAGTATGACTAAGTGCTAAACTTATGACTTTTTCCCTCACAATACTGAGTTTATATCTCACAAATCCCTTTTTTTATTGCAATTCTGAGAAAAAAAATGGAATTGTGACATATAAACCTGCAGAGTGTTGATCAGTTATGCTCTGGGATTTATGTCATGCTCAGCACATTTAGAAACTGTTTCTTTCTTTGGGTGTGTTGTCTTTACAGCTGTTTTAATGCATGGAAATGTGTTAATCTGTAGGGAAGAGTGTAGTCACACCAATATCTCGATGGTACAGTTGGAGTCGGACAGTGATTCACACCTTTCTAAAAGCTCTCACTTCACACCTTGATGCTGGCAGAATGTCTGCTCAGGCCTACATTTAGTGTATGTTTGCAAATCAGTCTCTTGGGCGTCCTTTCTATTGTAAAACACAGAGTGTGTGGCTCTCTTACTGAATGAAGAAACACTGAATCTGATTTGCTGATGGCAAAAGTGTTTCTGGACAAAAAGAAAGATAGAAAATGAAATGTTACCCTGGACCACAATACCAGTCGTAAGTACAGGTATTTTTGTAGCAATAGCTAACAATACATTGTATGGGTCAAAATTATAGATTTTTCTTTTATGCCAAAAATCATTAGGATATTAAGTAATGATCATGTTCCATGAAAATATTTTGTAAATTTCTTACTATAAATATATCAAAACTTAATTTTTGATTAGTAATATCCATTGCCCTCAGATTACAGATTTTCAAACAGTTGTATCTTGTCCAAATATTGTCCTATCCTAACAAACCATACAACAATGGAAAGCTTATATATTCAGTGTTTAGATTATGTATAAATCTCAATTTCAAAACATTTACCCTTATGACTGGTTTTGTGGTCCACAGTGACAAATAAACTTTAAACCATACCTGGGAGTATTCAAAAAGATTATAAGTTTATATATTTTAGATAAACAAATGCTTTTGTGGATTCAAAAGGCTGTTTTTTTAGGATGTTTTGTTATCACACATTTGACTGTTTACTCAAAGGAAGTTTTAAAAGAGGGCTTTTAAAGATAAATGCTATACTGTTTTTAAGTACTCAAATTCAGTGTTATTGTGAAATATTATTACAATTTAAAATAACTATTTCCTATTTTAATATATTTTAAAATGTATTTTAATCCAGCGATGATAAAGCTGAATTTTCAGCATCATTACTCCTGTCTTCAGTGTCACATGATCTTTCAAAAATCACTCTAATATGCTGATTTGGTTCCTAAGAAACATATCAATGTTGAAAACAGTTGTGCAGCTTAAACCAGGATTTTTCAGGATACTTTAATGAATTTGAAATCTTGTGTAACATTTAAAGTCTTTACTATCAATTTAATGCATTGTTGCTGAATAAAAGTGTTAAAGAATGGCTTTGTTTTAAAGAATTGTTTATCCATACACATTTAAATATTTTGAGCTTTCAAAAGACTGTTTGAAAAGTGTTTGTTTGTTTACCTGTTTGTCTGTATTGAGTATTCAAAGAACTGTTTTTAGAATTATTGGAATGTTTGCAGTTTTCAAATGAAAATATACATCTGTCTGTTTACTTTTAGTGTTTAGAGAATTCAAAGGCTGTTTTAAACACTCAAATGAACACTGATAAACAAAAATACTTTTGAGTCCTATAAATACTTAAAATGTATGGCGTCCTTTGGTATTAAACATTGTTTTCCATCCTTTTTTTCAAAGTACAGAGTGAATGATCTATTGTGCAGTGATCCTTTATAAAGGAGGCAGTAGGGAGAGTATGCACAATCAATATATATATGTAGACAAAACTGAGCAACGATGAGCGATGGAGGAAGACGAGAGGAAAATGATCCCTCATTGATCTCTGTCTTACTATGCTTTATTGCTTCAGAGCGTCGAGTGAGATGGCAAAGACAATGAACGCACTATTATTTATTTTGAAACTCCGAGAAGTGGCGTGCGTCTGCGCCTCTCCCCAGCAGTTGGACATTGATTAACTCACATCCCTATTTTTACCAGAAGCCCATTATGAGTTTGATTCAGTCACGCATCGAACCTGACATTTCATTTAACTCGTCCCATAGTCCAGTCCCATCATGCACTGCTGAAATAATGTTTCTTTTATTAGTGTTGCGATACATTTGCTTGTCTGTTTTGTTTTCACTCACAGCTCATTTGTTAGTGAATGGGAGTTTCTGGAGGTACTGACCCAGAGAGGATCAGGGGTAGAATTACAGACGTTGGTCAGGTCAGATGTAGTTTTCATCAAGTTACAAACTGCTCTTCAGCTCACAAGACCTTTAGTATCCTGCTTAAACAGAGCTGTGAGTTTCACTGTTCATTTAGTTATTACTAGTTGTGTACCAGAAATAAACTTTTCCTTTAAGGGACATTTTTTTACATTTGAAAAAAGGGCAGTTTTTATAATAACATTATAATTATAAAAACCATATGCTATCTTTAATGTCACATACTTACATTTACCCAATTACTTTCATCAGTATTTTAAACTGTTGTCAATAAATTGTTTAAAACTGTGTCTAAATTAAACATGTACAAAAACAGGAGCTCATAGGGCTGCAATATTATGACCAAAATCATTACTGTAGATTATTTCTCTTTATATTGTAATAATGATTATTAATATGAATACAGAAAACAATATAAAACGTTTCATTAAGGACATGTCACAATTTGGCTTCACAGACAAACATATCGATCTATGGCGTTAGCCAAGTCTAACACAAGTTATGCAAAAACTCCCGTTATAATCACTAAATGTACGAAATTAATCTTTTATTTACATTGTATCTGTACTGTGTTGTTTATAATGAGGTAATTCACAAGCGTGCACACTCATCAACAGCTTCTGTGTTTTCAGTGCATCTGATTGGCCAATGCATTACTAAGTTCAACAGAAACACGTTTGATTGGTTATACGGCTCAGCGCTGCACAACACAGTGTGTATAAGCAATCTGATGCAGTGTGAGCGAATCTAAATGTAACTTAAAATGACACTTTTTATTCATTTTCACATTTCAGTGTAATCGCGATAGCTGCAATTTGTTGTTTAATTGTGTAGGGGCATTTTTTGCCACTTTGTCTTGAATTTATGGGGCATTTTTGTTCATTTTAGTGGTATTTTTTCCACAAGCCCTCATTAATTTCTAACCCTGTTGTATACAAACATTACATACTAATATATACTGTATATGTGACTATAGAGCCACTACTAGGGTGTGTTGCTTTGTTTTCTTGGAGGCAAGTTTGTACGAGATTCGTGAATTAGTCTGTTTCATAAAACAGTAAAACAAGAGTACCACAACGCATACCGGCGTTCTGACACAGAACGCCCATCTTAGTTCATCGCCTGTATTTTCTGGTTCGAATAAGTAAGACTGGGCAAAAATTTGAAAGTCATCCTCTCTGTCGAAATCTTCAGACATGTTTACGAAGACAAGACAAAGCGCAGCGCATCCGGGTTCTACGTCGAAATTGTTGAGGGGAAACTGTGGAGGCTCAGAAAGCTCTCGGATTTCATCAAAAATATTTTAATTTGTGTTGTGAAGATGAACGAAGGTCTTACGGGTTTGGAACGACATGGGGGTGAGTAATTAATGACAGAATTTTCATTTTTGGGTAAACTATCCCTTTAATGGAATGTTCAGGTTCTTTGGTTTTCAATATTGTTCTCAAAACTGGACATTCGTCAAATGTATTTTTTTTCTTGTTTGTTTTAAATGTTACTACTTGTTTCAAAATGTTCAGAACATTCACAAGTAACGTTCCCATAATGTTGCCAAAATGCTAAAATGGAATTTTCATAACCAAGAAAAAAATGGTTTAACTCCCTAACTGTCACCTACGTTTACTTCACCATATTACAAATAAATCCTAATCTAATCATGACAAACTGTATATCGTTGGAAAGGTCTAAGACTTTACCACTGTTTTGTTACAAATTATAGAGGAAAAGTAATAGATTAATTTATGTTAAGAGTGCACCTCAAAAATCTACATCAAAACAAGAGTTCTGTCACAAAAAGACTTTCTTCGATGCCTTTTTTTCCCTATCACACTTTAGATATCATAAGAAATTATATATCAGCTGAAAACTTAAAATCTCAAAATTCATCCTTTGAAAACCATCTTAAATTCAGACATTGCATAACCACTGAAAATGTACATTAAAATCATATTACAAAATGTTTTTGTTCATGAATGATAAAAATGTAAGTTTGAATAGTGAGTTTTCACATCTATGTTCAAAAATAGGAGTGACAGTTAAAGGGTTAAAAAAAAATGGATGTCTTGAACGCTCAGAGAACATTCCAAAATAATAGTTTTCTACAACCTGATCTCATGACCAAAACGTATCTGTGGGAGATGCAAAATACATACCAGTAAGTACTTATCACTACAAGTTTCCAACAGAAATGTCTACTAAAAGTGCCACTTAGTATGTGACATTGGTTTGTACATGTCACCACAGTTCTGACTTGAAATGTCCACTGACTGGAGTTATTCGCTTGTTAAGTCTGACGTCAAGCGTTCGTTGGACGCATTATGTTATCACTTAACAAGCCTGTAACTCTAATGCTCCATGACATTTTAAAATAACGTACATCTGCACTACACCAAAACCTACCCGATAGTATGAACAAAAGTGAATGTGATGTAAAAACGCAATTGCAAGCATGCCGTTTTAGCTTGTTTTTTGATATCTCATTTTTCAGCTCTTTCATCGTGAGTCATGTTTTTCACAGAATTCGTACCCAAAGTTTCTGCATCCTAAGTCCAGTTCTATGTCGGCTGAGCTACCGAGCAAGCTTGCGTCCATTTATGACCCCCTGACAAATTATTACCCCCTCTTGTTGAAAATTGCTACATGATTGCCTAACCCCAACCCCTCCTCCACACCTAACCCTAAACCTACCAATACTAGGGGGGTAGTAATCTGGGGGGGGTCAACACCGGAAAATGCAACATATGGAGCTGTAATCACAATTGTGTACAAAAACGATTACAAGTGCTTGCTGTTTTACCACCTCTAGTGTTCATTTCTGTTTTTTCTCTTGCAAAAAAAGTTCCCACAGGTACGTTTTTGTCATGAGATCAGGTCATTTTTCTAATTAAATGGGAACCTTTGCAAACATTTCTGTTAGCTGACAGCCTGATTCTCATTTGCTCTGGCAATTCAGAAAAATATGCCGTGAAAACTAATTATAATCATAATATTATATTTGTATCCTAAGTTAGCTTTAATTGTATTATAGTGCAATTTATGCCACTTCAATTGCACTAAAGAAAAAAATGTCACCCTTGCTATGACTCAAAGTAACATGAACCTACAAAAAAAATTAAATAAAATAAAAAAATCAGCACATGTAAGCTAATCAGCACTAACCCTGCTGATTAAATAGGTTTCTATTTAAAAGCAGGTGACTCATCATTGACGTAAAAAAAAAAGTGAGTATAGAAAACTGCATATCATTTTGAACTTCTAGAACTTTCCGGTGACGTTAAAGTATATCAGCTTCCATTCATGTGAAACTTTCTTGCCCACAATGTAATTTCACATAACAATCTGATTCCTAATTTGTTATTTGTGTTGCTGCATAGTGCTTCATTCGTTTTGCAGCATATCTCTGGCACAGACAACAGCTGCCATCAGGTATTCTTGTTGCATAACGTTGCCATGTATTATTGATGTGGATATTCCTGCCCTTAAACACACAGGCCAAGATAGAGTGACACATTATACCTCTACTATATCTCTGTGTATAGCTGCACTTCTGTTGCTGAAAGACCAATAAGGACTGTTGAATCAATATGGGACTATATTTAATATTCCATGTACCAATCTAAATTTATAATATCAGATTGTAACAAACTAGATTCAATATAACTTATTTGAACCCATAATTAATCTTATTGATATGTATATTTGGATTTAAACAAGCAATAGGTTTCTTTCTTTGCAGTAAAAGCCTTTGTTGGCGGACTGACAGGTGGAGATGTGTATATATGTGTACGTGTGCGTGACCTCTTCTGCCGTCATCAGTTTACATGCGAGATAAGGAGTCTCTAGGGAAAGCTAGCCTGTTTTGACAGCTACAATACCACACAGACCACTAACCCCAATGGGAGCCAGGCTTTGACTGTTCTGGGTAGCCATTAAACTTACAAATCAAGTGTAAACTGATACTTCTGAATAGATTTTGTAGTATGAGTGGTCACTTAAGCATATAGTTTGTTTGCTCACAGTCGTATGCAATGTTTGACTGTATGGATTTGTGAATGGTGAAAGAAAACTGAGGAAAACCCCCACAACCATCACCAACTCTCCTGTTCAAATAACATTTACAAATGAACAATAGTGTCCTTTGTTGGTTCTGCAGCTGCTGAACTTGAGTCAATAGAAAGTGCTATTTACTCAACCTCTGTATGTCATTTCCTGCTGTTAATGTGCTTCCATTATCTCTCGTTGCTAAAATTTTCATAAGCCAGAAGCACATTTTTAAAGAATGCTTTCTCGTATTGCCAAAACCTGATTTTATTTGTAAAACCTTTTTTATTTCAGAAGATTTTTCATTTACTCTGTTTTGAATGCATTCCCTCTGTGTATTTTTGTATCGTGGAGTATTTTTGTGCTAAACACTTGTGTGATTATAACATGATTGTGCACTTAGCTGGTGGTGGGGTCGAGGCGCTCACCATTCTAAGTCAACATCGTGACGCAGTGGACGGGAAAACGTCCCGACCTGCTTTTGTGTGGGCTGCTCTCTCTGCGATCCACTCAGCATCATTTATTTTGTAACGGAGGTCGTGCGTATGGGATGTGCTTTTAAAGCTCTTACGATGGAGTTAAGTTTACCGAGCCAAATGCCATGGTAACATGTTCAGTGGCACATTGTGTGCTGCTCTCAAACTTAATGGGATAAAAGACAGCAGGAAATCATGCAAGTTAGTTGGTATCTTGTCATCGAAACGGTGTGTTAGTATATTTCGATAAAATTGCAGTCCTGTGCAAAACAGATTAAGTCAATGGCAATTATTTAAAAAAAGGAACTTTGATTATAAAATTGGCTCTCTCTGTGCTGGAACAGAATCTATATACAATGCAGTGGATTGTAAAGTAGATAGACTACTCAAAAACTAGAACAGCATATAAAATGGCAATGTAAGTGCAGGAAGTGATGTATTTCTTAAGTTCTTCTTGGCTTGAAAATAAATAGTCATGTTGAGAAATAAGGCAAAATCTTTGTTTATTTTATTTTATTTCATTTTATTTAAATTTTTTATTTTATTTTATTTATTTATTTTTTGTTTGTTTTCTGGTAAAAAAAAACCATTGGTTAAAATATGATATATTTTACTTGAAAAGAAAAATGAAGTTGAATATTTTTTTTATTCAAACTCGATAAAAAATTGAAAAAATGTACTAAAATAAAATAAACATTTATTTTTCTTTCCCCATTGGCAGTATGTTTTTCACATTTTATGAAAATAAAAGACTTATCTTGTTGGAAAAACGTATTAAATCAATAACTCTGTCAATGCAAGAATGGAATTAGTTTACAAGAATTAGACTGGCTACAAAAAAATCTATATATAAAAATAAATCTTTATATATGTAAATTTTGCATGAAGATGATTATTTTATTTTATTTTTGCTTGTTCTGGTGAAAAAAAAATGATATTGATATAAAAACATGATATTTTTACTTCAAATAAAAAATGCCAAAGAAGTTTCATATTTTTAAAAAATATATATAAAAATAAATCTTTCAACCAGAATGGCATATTCAAATTTTGCAAGAAGATGAAATGTAAGTGCAGAAAGTGATGTATTTGTTAAGTTAGTTTAAGTAGTCTACTTTATTGTAGTTTATTTTATTTCAGCTTGTTTTCTGGTAAAAAAAAACAAACAAACAAAAAAAAAACATTGTTAAAACATGATATATTTTACGTGAAACAAAAAATGACACCAAGAAGTTTCATATTCAAAAAATATAAAAATAATCTATTTTATTTTATTTTATCTTAGCTTGTTTTCTGGTTAAAAAAAAAACCTTGTTAAAACATGATATATTTTACTTGAAAAGAAAAATGACAAAACAATAAGAATTTTCAGAGAAATCTTTAGTAAAATTTAGTAAAGTAGTGAAGCAAGACAAAAAATAAATAAATGTAAAAAAAAATAATTGTAGTAAAAAAAATACAGTGAAAAAAAATTCTTCTTGGCTTGAAAATAAATGGTCATGTTAAGAAATAAGGCAATTTCTTATTTTATTTTATTTTGTTTTCTTGTAACAACCATTGTTAAAACATGATATAATATTTTACTTGAAAAATGACATAAGATACGTAAGTATTTTCAGAGAAAAAATACTACTAATAAAATACACCTTTTTCTGTTTCCCAATATGTTTTGACATTTTATGAATATTTAGTTAGATTATTCAAAAACAAGACTTATCTTGTTGGGGAAAAAAAAACAGATTAAATCAATGACTCTGTCTATGAGTGGAATTAGTTTACAACAGCTAGCCTGGCTATTCAAAATAATAATAAAAAAAATCTTTCAACCAGAATGGAATATTCAAATTTTGCAAGAAGATGAAGGACTAGGCTCATCTGAAGCATAAATGGCAATGTAAGTGCAGGCAGTGATGTATTTCCTGTGCCGTTCCTCTACCCTTGTGGCTCTACACTTCTATTTAAAGCGAGCAGAATCGGCTTGACATAGATAAGTTCTTCTTGGCTGGAAAATAAATGGTCATGTTGAGGAATGAGCCAATGAAGACTTTTAAAGATGGCAGTGTAATCACAGTAATTAGAGTCGAGGTGGGAGGACGGAGCACTCAGGAGCCAAGATAAAAAGATCCACCGCTTCAGTAGAACAACGTGAACAACGGTGTGCATTATGCTTGCTTATTGTTTACATTTTTGCAATGAAAGAACAATTGAAAACCATCTCATCCATTTCCCAGAAACGCATCTTGACTGAAGGTTAAAACTCCAACTCGACTTGGAGGAGAGAGTGAGATGGAGGAGGAGTTTTCAGAGACTGGCAGACAGGAGGAGGATAGGGAGGAGGAAGTCGATGAAGTCAGATAACAGATTCAGAGAGACAGAAGTAGCCAGAGTGAGATAATCTCTATAGAATCAGCTCTGGGAAATTTAATGGAAGTTGGACCGATCTAGGGACAGGACGTGTCTAGTGTAATGCACTTATGATGTCAGGGCGAGTAATGAGCCACCCGACATCAAGGAAATGAGGCTTTGATAATGTCTGCGTTCCCAGAACTCGGGCAATGCCTATACTTCTTTGGAAAGAAAAGAGGCATGGGAAAGAAGTGAGAGAGAGAACTTCCCGCAATACATGCGGCTCAATCTATGTGAAAGAATGCTTGCAGAGGACAAATACTTTCGGCACTGCAGAGAGAGAAAGAAAGAGCGAAAAAAAAAAAAAAACCTTTTAGAGTGAGGATTGGTTTTGCTTTTTGTTATGTGATTTTGCTTTTTATTGTGGTGTTGTTTTTGTTTTTTGATGTTTTGTTTCTTTTGGTTGTGTTGTTTGTTTTGTTTAGGTTTTTGTTGTTTTGTTTTGTTAGTTTGCTTGTTTTTTCTTGTTTTCCAATAAAACATTATTTTATTTTATTTTATTTTAGCTTGTTTTCTGGTAAAAACAATTGTTGATGATTACTTGAAAAGAAAAATAATAAAATAAATAATAAAATAAAATAAATGTTTTTAAACAAAACAAAACAATTAAACAAAAACCTAAACAAAACAAACACAGCCAACAAAAAACACACGAAAGAAAACATTAAAATAAATAAATAAATAAATAAAATGTTGTTTGTTTTGTTTAGGTTTTTATTGTTTTTTTTGTTGTTGTTTTGTATTGTTTTGTGTTTTTTTTTCTTGTTTTCCAATAAAACATTATTTTATTTTATTTTATTTTATTTTATTTTATTTTATTATTTTTTTATTTTATTTTTGCTTGTTTTCTGGTAAAAACCATTGTTGGTAATTACTTGAAAATAAATAAATAATAAAATAGAATAAATATGGTTTTAAACAAAACAGCACAACAAAAACCTAAACAAAGACAAACACAACCAAAAAAAAAAACACTAAAGAAACATTTTAAATAAATAAATATAAATAAATAAATAAATAAAGATACATTTACTTCAGAAGAAAAATTTACACAAAATACTAACACTTGAAAAACATGAAAAGAGTATACTGTACATATTTGTTTTTCTTAATGAGTTAAAAATGCTTTTTTAAGCATAAGCCTTATGAAAATTGTTTATTTTTTTTTGTAATTTTATCTCATTAAAGGACAAGTTTACTTCTAGAAAAAAAATTTAAGAAATAAAGGTTTTTGAAGAAAATATGCCAGGATTTTTCTCAATATAGTGGACTTTAATGGTAGCTAAAGGGAACTGAAGGTCCAAATTGCAGTTTCAGTGTAGCTTTGAAGTTGGAGGAGGAAGTGATGATCGATCATTTAGCTAGATAAGCCCCTTATTCCTCAGCTGGAGTCATGTAGAGCCCTTTGAAGCTGCATCGAAACTATAATTTGGACCTTCAACCCGTTGGCCACCATTATAGTCCACTATATGGAGAAACATCCTGGAATGTTTTCCTCAAAAACCTAATTTCTTTGCAACTGAAGATCACATGGGGGTGAGTAAATTATCAGGAATTTTTTATTCTAAAAATGAACTTATCCTTTAAACAATATTTTATGTTTCACAGAGGAAAGGTAAATAGGTTTGGAACAATAGGCAGCAGTGACTCTCGACTGATCTGATGTCAGAAGGTTTGGGAATCCAAATAAAGGAATCATTAGCGGATATGCTCCTGTTATATAAAACATGTTGATCTCAGTATGCCAGATGGGAGCCTTTGGGACTGTGAAGGCACGTTTTCACTATTAATTTAGAGTCTGTTACTTAGCTAACTGTTGGAAGTGACCGTGTTTCTGCTTGTTTGTGGGGGGGGAGCAACAGAAACAAAAGAGTCGTTAAGACATACAATAGTGAATTCTTAGGTCTAAAAAATCGAACAGGTGAGGCTGTGTGCGGAGATAACAAGGGTTGAGTAAGTTAGACAGACTGTAAATGTGAGACACAGATATCCTGCACACGGGTTGATTCTCCAGCACAGCTTCAGCGTGGAGGGCTTGAGCAGATGCTCACAGAAGGTTGATCACAGTGAGAGAAAAAGAGAGAGATGTGCGATATGGAGATCTTGCTTGATGAATGTGAGAATCTCAGAGGAAATGTCAGTGAATGCTCCAGTGACTCAGTATGTTATCGCTCTTTCTTTTTTTCCTCTAGTTTTCTCTCTCTTTGTTTCTATCTGTCAGATTGTCTCTACAGTGACAATTTTTCTTAATGCCATTCTGGCTCTTCTGTCTTACACAAAACAATAGTTTGCAGCTCCTTACACTTTCAATCCCCTCTTCTCACTGAAATATTTTGAAACGATGACCTTTGACCTTTTTTTACATCCCACATGCAATTTTCTCTGAAAACTAGTCATTTTCTTGAGGTTTTAACGTTTAGTAATATTACCAGTGAGGTTTGACGTAAGTTGACGCTTAAGATTTGCGTCACCGTTTATTGTAGTCTGCCTATACTGCCAAAAATATTTATTTTCAGATATATTTTAAAATTGACTTGATACTTAACTCGAGACATATATATATATATATATATATATATAATTTTTTATTATTTTTATGTCCTATTTTTGTCAATATTGTGTATAAAATTATTATAAATAAATATTTATATTATCCAAAATCTTGTTTTAAAATAACATTTTGATCAATGATTTGGTGTGAAAAGGCTTCATTGCATGCATAAAAAAATAAATAAATTAATTAATTAATTAACATAAAATAAATTAAGTAAATTAAAATATAACATGTTAATTTTTAAACCTTGAAAATCATTGGTTCTCATAAACTTCTCGCACGTCATGACTGTTCACATGATTTGCAAGAACTAATAATTAAGTTTGACATTTAGGCTGCCATATTTGATGTAGTCTACCTATACTGCAAAAAATATATATATTTTCAGATATCTTTTTAAGATGTCTTTTTAAATATATGGCTCCCCCTAAGAAAAATTGTGCTTTCCACTGTGCCTGAAGAATATGATTGCAGAAAAATACATATGTTTGTATCGAACATTTATGGAGCAACATATTTTGTGTGAAAATAAATCATACAAGTTGTTTAATTTGTTAAAAAATCTCATAAATGTATGAGGTGGCAAGGGGGGCCTTTTACCCCACACACGGGGTAAAAGGCACACAGTATTGATACAAATACTTTAACTAAAATAATGTTTGTTTTATAATGTTTATAATGTTTGTTTTATAATGTTTACATTTTTAGTTTTGAACTAACCACGCATAAACGTTGTTTTCTCAAAAACACAAAAATGTACATTCATGTTGCTTACATATTATTGTAGCCTAGTTTGTGCTGATTACAGTGTAGCCAGACTTTAGCCATGAATATGTTTTTAAGATACTGATAAAAGCACAAATGTGAGCGCATGTCAAAACTTCTCCAGGGCCCCAAAACACCCTCAGACCCCAGAGGGTTAATACTTGTTCAAAACAATGACTTTAGCTATAAGTCTGTACTATTTTATGCTTATTTTGATAAATAAAATAATTATTTTTTGTTCAAAAATATACTGTCATTTAAAATGCTAATATAAAACATATATTTTAAAATACAGAAAAAAAATCATTTCAAAATGTAAAGATTCTGAAAGCATCGAAGGAGATCCCATAATAATTTAATATAGATTTACAGTAGTAACAACAAATTATATTTTATTATATGATATGATTAATAGCATGTTTTTAAATATGATGGTTTCATTCTAAACATGGTGATTATATCTAAGATTGACACCCAACATAATATATGATATTTACCATTTGAATCTAACAATGTCATGTGAACAAATGGAAAGTCAGCCTTCTATTAATTATCGTGTTAATAGTGTGCCTTTTAGCCCCAACAGCAGGGGTGCTTTTTACTCCATACCATACTTTTACATATTCTTTTGTTATTTAAAAACTGCTGTTTTAATTATCTTAAACAAAACTGAAAATCATTAAGAAGACTTTTGTCTCAAGATACATTTAATAATTTTAGCGATTGTCATTTGCTACTTAAATCTACAACATTTTTAAAAACATCAAATATTACATCAAGTAAGCACAGAATCAACTTTGCTCTGCTGCCCGCGATCGTGTCAAGGATCAACCAATATCGCACGTGTATGTTTAAAAGCGGATGTTTTGGAACATGCTACGCATCATTTTCTGCCACCTAGTGGTTTAGAGGAAAATAATATCAAAGGCGCCTTTTACCCCGGGGTGCCTTTAGCCCCGTCATACCCTACAACGTATACAAAACATGACCAAAAATATATTGATTTTAATATATACTTACATTTAGGTATTTATATTTCCTCAAATATTCCTTGGTCTTTTTTGTATATATTTTGGATACAAAAATATTTTAAAATATTTATATTGTCCAAAATCATATCACTTCACGAATAGACTTTGTTGACTTGTCATAATTTGGACTTTTTTTTTTTATTCTGCAGAAGAATGAGAATCTTACGAATTTGGAATGACATGAGGGTACGTAAATAATGACAGAAGGAGAAGTCTAGATGTATACATTAGAGATCATAAATAACGGGAAAACTATTCTTATAACTGATTATTTGCACTGTACATTTACCCTGAAGGTTTAATTATAGTGTATACAGTTTATTATTGTACCCCCAGCAGGAAGCTCTTCTCTATTTTATCCGATTTTATGAAATGGTGGCTTTAGATTTGCTCAGACTAAGACTTAAAATCATGCAGCAGAAACCTGACTTTCTTATGCGCTTTGCAAACAGAGGTCTTTCATAGTAAAGCCAGCCATTATGCAGTGACTGAACTTATCCTTTTTTCCCTTATCATCCTTTTACAACAAAGCTTGTGCTGCTTGTCTGATTTCTTTCTGACACTAGACTTGAATAAGAGCGTGTGTGTGAGAGAAAGATGCCTTGGCTGGTGCCTCAGCTCTACGGAAACCACAAAAAACAAAGAAAAATACTTACTACAACAGGAAATACTAGGTTAAAAGTAAACCCTCGAAGTGATAACTCCATAGGTCAGTCCCGAGCAAGGTTAAACAGAATATGAGAACAGAGCTGTCAGTTTCTCCCAGCATGCTCTCTTTTCAGCTTGTGTCATCAGCTGCAACACAGGAAGCTCAGGACTGTGAGTGTGTCAGTCAATATGTTGTTTACTTAGTCAATCTAAGTAAATCTGCTCTGAACTCATACCTGCGGGCGCAACATTGATCCACTTGACCCAGGCGGCTTCCAGGTTTAATTGAAAAAGAACAGCAGAGACCTTTATGAATTAACTGCAGAAATCAATATCTGCAGAATGCCAGCCTGTAAACTCTCTTCTTACATGCCGACGATGCCAGAGCAGCCAGCAGGCAGGTTGTTTGCAGAGTAAACAGATGGTTTCCTTTGCTGTCTGTTTTATTGTCTACTGTACAGGTGTACTGTACTGTTTTAGGCACTCAGAATTGTTAGTGAGCGCTAAGGCTGTCATTTGTTCCTCTCTTTTGTTTTATGTCATGTCATATTGAATGACAACAGGTGGTAAACATCACACTGTAATGTTTCAGTATAAATCTTCTGCAGACAAACCTCTCATTCTCATGCTATGTGGTATGTGGGAAGTCTGCTGCCTTTACATGGGCAGGTTAAGGGAATAGCTCGGCCTAAAATAAAGATTTGCTGAAAACTGACTCACCTTCAGGCCGTCCAAGATGTAGATGAGTTTGTTTCTTCAACAGAAAAGATGTGGAGGAATTTTGGAGTCAGAATAAGAGTTCAAACGACTGTTAAAAACATCACAATGATCCACAAGACTCCAGTCCATCAATTTGCGTCTTGTGAAAAGCTGCATGTCTGTAAGAAACAAATCAATCTTTAAGACATTTTTAACCTCAAACCATCACTTTCAGCTAAAATACCTCTATCCATCTATCCTCTATCCATAATATTGCTTTCTCTACTGAAAAAGTCATCTCTTCTGAATCAGGAGAGAAATACGCACAAGCAGTTGAGTAAATTTTCATACAATTTTCATTTCTGGGTGAACTATTCCTTTAGGGCTGCTTTGTAAAGATGCATAGCTGCATAAAAGCGATATTAATATGTGCAGCCATGTCTTAAATTAAATACAGCATCTGTGCAACCTTGTATGCTCTGTCTTTGATATTTATGCGATTAATCGCATTCAAAATAAAAGTTTTTGTTTATATATGCGTGTGTAATGTGTATATTTATTATGTATATGTATAAAGACACACACATACAGCATATATTTTGAAAATATTTACCTGTATTTATTATATATATATATATATATTAAGTATACCTAATATATATTATATTTAATATATAAGCACAACATTTTTTAAATACATACATGCATGTTTGTGTATTTATATATACATAATAAATATACACAGTACACACACACACATTATGTACACAAAAACTTATTTTGGATGCAATTAATCGTTGCCCAGCACGTGTTGCTTCAGATGCACTTTTGTGCTCTTGATTGATTAATTAATCGAAAGATCGAGTTGTTATTTTAATGAAAAAAAATTAAACATGCATGGATAAATCTTTCCCAATAAGATCAATAATGTGCATTTAGAAAATTCTGTCCCAGCAGTCACAGAATTCATGGAACGCCCATTATTTGCAATATACTTTCATGACAGTTTTACACATTTTTACCATGTTTAGAATGTAAATTCCACAGATTTTCAATCTGTCTCAGCCTACTAAATATGATGTATATCTTTATATCTATCAATATTTTGATATATCTTTGAATGTTCATATAATGTTAGTATCTTCTATACTACAGAAGATAAAAAGCCATGGAGTGACATGCCACTTGGCCTGGTTGTATACTTGGAGCGACAGGAAATTGGCGGGATGTGAGTGAATGAAGGAGATGTCAAGCTTTCAGGTGAAGGGACTGTTTCTTAGAGGGTGGCTTGGAAAGCTTGTCTTTGTGTAGTGTCTGAAATGTCCTGAAGGGGATAAAGAGAGCCAGTCTGTCACACAGGACTTGTAGATGCCTCAAGACCTATTAGTCGTTGGTGAATACTAGAATGGACAGGCGCACAAAAGAGTGGAAGCCAAACTTTCATTCTTACTGTGTGAATGAGACCAAAACACAGTCATCTCACAGGCACTGCATGGGATACAGCGCTACAAGAAGAATCCCAACATTGCAACATGCTTACCTCTGATAGCTTCTTTGCCTCAAACACGTATCATACAGCTTCAGATGAGCTTGACTCTGCAGGCCGGAGAGGTTCGATCCATTCAACTCGGAGATGTGCTCAATATTCTGTAGGATCTATGATGGATCATTTGGCCTGCAAATCAATGACATGGTCAACACCTATTGATCGCAATGTTAGTTTTTGAGCGTGTAGATTTCACTTACGTCCCAAGTAGCAAACTATCTGGAAAATAGCTTTATACTCCTTTGGAAGACCAAATACATTGCCACTAAACGCAAATAGAGGAGTTCAGCACCAAGGACAGCAGATTCTCCCAGGCCTTGCCTGCTGTAAGTGCACTTACAAATAAAACCTGAAGTAAAAAAAGACTAACATATTTGTAACCCTGGACCACAAAACCAGTCTTAAGTAGCATGGGTATATTTGTAGCAATTGCCAAAAATACATTGTATGGATCAAAATTTTTGATTTTTCTTTTATGACAAAAATGATTAGGATATTAAGTAAAGATCATGTTCCATTAAAATATTTTGTAAATTTCCTACCGTAAATATATCCAAACTTAATTTTTGATTAGTAATATGCATTGCCAAAAGAATCAATATGGACAACTTTAAACTTTTTTTTTTTTTTTTGCACCCTCAGATTCCAGATTTTCAAATACTTGTATCCCGGCCAAATATTGTCCTATCCTAGCAAAAAATACATCGATGGATGATACAAACCATACTCAGTTTACAAAAAAAATTACCCTTATGACTGGTTTTGTGGTCCAGGGTCACATTTATTGGTTATGTTACAATGGATCCCCCCTTTAATGAAAATGTTTTACTTGGTCCCAAAGTGCATTATTATAGAAAAAGTGTTTTTTAAGAACACTTAGTTTCATTGTACACTATCATAGAGTATAGTATATTTTTGAAGGGGAAAAATAGGATAAAATTACATAAGTTTGGGTCTAATTAGATTTATAGATATACAAAAACTATTTAAAACTAAAATGCTGAGTCAAAGGTAAAAAGTTACTCAACTCTGGTGTGGTTCTTCATTAGGTCTCCAGATATAACAACAGATTTAACACTTTTCAAGTATTGTTTATGAAAATCTATTCAATATATCAAAAAAAATAAATTTTAATGTGTTTCTCATAATGCCTGGTTTTAATAATAAAAACATTGAGCGATTTTTTTATATTGAAAACTGGTCAAAAACAACCACAGACACATTAACCCACATTAAAATGCGTTTTTTGCAGGTATTGTTGCGAAATGACATACTGTGCTTTTCATTTTTACCGAATTTCTTGGTAAGAAATGATGATGATGAAGAAACGGCGCGTTTCTGAGGGGACGTCATCCCAGGTCTACAAATGTAAGCAAACACAGCCATCTTGTTCACATTTCGTGTCCATTTTCCACATTTAAATGTATCTATCGTTTCAAAAAGAAACTCGTTTGTTTCTAGCTAAGTTTTCTCTCAGATTTCACTACACCTTTAAATGGCGCGAGCCTAGCAGTAAGAGGAAGGCGGGGTCGCGCGGCGCGTGTGTGTGAAAATCTCGTGATTGTCCAACAGTATCTCTGAGCGCGCGGCTCTGTGTAACTGCAAGCGAGCACAGAACGAGGCAAGTACACGCGGGTAAAACATCCTCACAAGACCGCGAAAAAACGTTATTAAGCGGCGTGGACCAAACGTATAGAGCCTGTTGGGAATGTAATGTGGATTATTACGCTTTGGGATATTTTTACGAAACTGAGGTTAGTCTGTTTCTTTTTTTGGTACGGAATGAATGAAAGCTCACCGGGATGTTATAAGTTCATCACTTACTTCGAGTGTTTACACTTAAAGGCTTGTTTTTACATTGTAAATCACGGTTGGTGTTGAATGCTACTTTTATTTTGGTGAACGCGGCGTGTTACACAGAATCGAAATAACTGACATTCGCTTTGTTTCGCGGAGAAGCGCGAAGAAAAATACTAAGATAAATCATCATTCAGGCCCACAAGAAACGGTTTAAGACACGCTGTCAAACTCTAAAAATACGTTTACGAGTATTTACTTCTAAAGGATAGACGGTCATCTTCTATACAGAGCACGGTGGAAACACTAGAATATTTCTGTCAGAGTTGACCGGTTTTCGAGACAAAATCTGAGGCACAAATAAACGTGTACTGTCTGTTTTTTGTCATTTGCCCGAAATATTACAGATATTTCGTTTATCTTAAGTTAGACAACATAGGCCTGTCTAGTAGTAATCACAAAAAAAAGAACGCCTTTTCCTCCGTAAACACGTAACAAACAATTTCGCGCTTTGCTCTCAGGAGACCTGTGTTTTTCTTAATCTGTAAAAGTAGCTGTGAATAATGAATAAGACTTCTCAGGTGTCTGGAGCCCATGATCAACTGCCACTCAGGATAAACAACACGCATGCCCACTGCAGGTCCAGCCTTATGAATGCACCTGGACATGGACTGGAGAAATACACAGGAACGCATATCCATGTTCTTTTTTTTAGAACATGTATGAAAATGTACAATACGTTTGGTATGAATTTTAGCTAAAATTTATTTTTAGGATGCACACATGTGGTGTACGCAGCCTAATATATTTTACTATTGTGATCTCTTAGTGTACAGCTTTATTTTGGGTTTTATTAGACAAAATGTGCAGGGAAATTAAAGCAGAGTCACTTATTAATTTTTTTTTTATTTAAACATTTCTGAATAGTTAAAGTTAAGGTTAAATTAACACGTTGCAGTGATTTAAAAATATTTACTAACCCTTATAAATAATTCGATGTAAACATCTGTTTTGATGCCACAATAATCGAAATGTTAGAATTTTTGGAACTGATTTTTGCATGCATAACATGCACATTCAGCTGTTTTTGTCTCGCTTTGAAGTGCTCAAGTGAGTACAGTGCATTATTAGAATATCTTAATTCGTTTCCATCAATTTGTAGTGGCTCATTTAGATCTCCTGGAATTTAATAGACTTTGATAATAATCCGCTATAATACACACTTGCCCGCTCACACACTCATTTTAAAGGTAGGCTATTCAACCTTTTGCTTTTTATCATTACATTTAATGTTTTGTCAAAATAATAATTGGGCTACAGACACTGAATTTGTGTCTTAACATTTTACCGAAATTTTAACACATCCACAAAGGCAGTATCGTTTGTTCTGAAATTGTCTGGGTGGATAATATTTCCTGCGCGCGGCCTTGTCACACACACTTTCGTCGACGTTTTATTATTATTATTTTTTTCACAGCTGACAGAAATGAAAACGAACACGTATGTCTGAATTAAAATAATATGTCATATATTTATTCGAGCGTGTTTAATTTCTCCATGACGCTCGAGTATAATTTCACCCTGTGGTGTTTTGTGACCTCTTTTGTGTGAAATGTAATGCAGTGTCCTCTCACCAAAATGTAAATTATTTTGTCGCTCTCTGCACATTTATCTGAGACTGACGTGCCTTATTTTAGGTGACTGAATTGTGCACTAATAATTTGGATCAAAAGCGAGATTTAAATGTATTGGAGCACATTTTATGTGTAAATTGTGCTGCATTTTAAACGGGTGGAACGCAGCGAAATGTTTTAAAAACGAAATATTAGAGCACAATAGCTTTTCAAATTTAATAATCCGTTTTAACGTTTTTCTTTCTTAAAAATAGGCTATAATTGACTATAATATTAATGTGCATCTATTTAAAATGTATTAAATCGCATTAAACGTTTACTAGAATTAAAAGAAAAGGACATTTATATTGTTTCGTTTCCTTGTATTTTGGTATCGTTTTGTTCTCACGAGTGTTGGTTATAATCTCCATTTACATATCAAGCCAAGACAGGCAATTTGATCTTAATGTAACGGAGGTATTTTTCCATAGAGATAAACGAATTTGAATAATTCGGACTGATAATTCTAAAACTGAAAAAAATATATATGTAATATTTCATTAAGTGAACGCTATGTAAAATATATTATGTACGTAGGTTTTGCTTGCCGAAAATAAATGTTGTGTTTTTCATGCAACATCTATGCATTTTTCCCTTTTGTAACGAATATCGCTCTCCAGCGTTTTGAATTTTTTTTAAATCCTTAAAATCGCCTTTTTGTCTGTGTCGCATAGAGGAATATTTCCTATTGGCGTTGTGTAATGCTCAGCCTCCAAAACGCTCATCGAATGTGCTCTGCCTTTCCAATACACCGCAGTGTGACGTGATCTTTCTGTCTTGATCAGAGCCCTATATAATGCACACACTCCACACCTTTACCACAGTGAAATTTGGTCATAAATCATATCACTAATCCTCTGGTTCTGATTGTGTGGGGTGTTATAGTGAATCATGCCACAAGGATGGTGTTTTGGCAAGGTGATGTAATGCCATAAATGACTGCTGCAGAACCGCTCCCGAGGTTCCCTCGGTTTAATCTGCTCACAAGTCGCTGTTCCTCTGCAGTGGGTTGTTTAGGGGGTTGCTGGTGGTACCCGTGCCCACTCTGGGTCACGGGGGGAGGTTGTATGAGGCCAGGTAGGAGCCTCACGCCTCCCATTCGCCGGCTGGCAGCCCGGGAGGAGAGCACCGGACGCTGATGTCATCCATTTTGGCCCAGCTCTTCCTCGCCCACACCTCCGCTCCACCACGCGGATGCTCGACGGCACCCGTGTCACGTACGGAGCCGAGCTCGCTGAAATGGCGTGCGCCTCCTCCCAAAGCCTCCATGATATCATCGGGGCGCACTGGAGGACATTTTGTCGCAGCTCTTCTGGTGTAATGGCAGAGCGTAATTGAGGCACCTGTGGTAAAACCCAGCTTTGTGTGTCTGATGAATGGTTGGGCCTGCTGTCATTAACATGCCCCCCTTCCTCCATTACACCTCCTTCTCCTACTCGCCGACTTTTAAAGCGGGATCCAAATGCAGGGGTTTTATTTGGTGGTGTCGTGTGCCGTTCCCAGTGGGGTGTGTCAATCACATATCAATGAGGACAATGATGTGCTCAGTTTAGCCTTTTCACCTCTCGCCTCCTCTTTGCAAGCCCTCGCTCGACAAAAAAAGAAAAAGAGAAAGCACACATGCATATTTCGAGGTGTGGGCGCGAGCCAACGTGGAGTATCTGTTACAAGCACGCAGTCTCTCGCTCTTTTTCCCCTCTTCAGCTGCAGCAGGCAGAGCTCTGACGGCATGCATTGTGTTTCGGCTCGGCTGAATCGCGTGGGCCGGTAGCACTATTGTCTTGCCGTACCTGCTGCCTACGCCTCTGGCAAGGACATGGGCAATATTAGATGTCTATTAGGTTACACCTCGCATGTTGCCATGTAATTGGAGCCTATTCATTTATGCACGTAGGGGACACATGTTAAGAGGAGCCGGAGCTGCGTTTTGCCTTCACAAAAGTCCTACTAATCTGTGCTGGTTCGAGGCCAATGTCAGCTCAGCATGGGAATCTTCTCTCATATGTGTAGAACAATACAGGCCATTTTGTTTGCACTTGAGGATGTTCAAAAATGAATCCATAAAACAAACAATTCCATTGCCCTTTTTACTGCATCTTATGCAAGATTATTTTAAAATAACAATGCACATTCAATTTAGATTTAACCTCATTTTCGATGCAGTACATTTTTATTATTATTATTATTATTATTATTATTTTGTTCAAAATGAAGGACCACACCTAAACTAAATATTTATGTATTTTTCGAATCAGTGTTTAGATGATAGAAATGTGGAGTATATGTCATGGGAATGTGTCGACATGCATATTATTGTTTTCATGCATTGTGCATCCTGCAGAAAGCCTTTTAATTTTCCACATCATCAGATAAACACAGACTCGCTGCTATTGAATGATAGCTGGAGCTGCCATGTGAATAATGCTGGTAATTTACGCACTAGATGACCGATAACGCAAGAATCTTTCAGGTAAACTGGCTCAAAAATAGAAACTTTTAATTAGGGTTTTATCAGGACGACGAGACTTCAAATGCAGCACTGAATTCT
The DNA here is from genome assembly GCA_012976165.1 of Labeo catla. Lineage (NCBI taxonomy): Eukaryota > Metazoa > Chordata > Actinopteri > Cypriniformes > Cyprinidae > Labeo > Labeo catla. The sequence goes on along the minus strand of VONZ01000006.1, from coordinate 473,951 downwards.
TTTAAGTAATATATTTTTATTCTTTTGTGTTTTATGCGTAAAAAAAAATTCACACACACTAGATAGACTGAGACATTGGTGGATTCGTTTGTAATTTGATGCTTTTCTATTTTGACAGCTATTGTGCGCTAGACGGGGCAGAGTAACCGTATGGACTACATTACCCACAAGGCATCATGCAGACTGCGCTGGTTTCCCTAAATACAGAAAGAGTCCAACCTGGAGGACCTGTCTGGATGATTGAGGTCTGAGGAGATACCAGAATAAAACAACACCTCAGCTGACACACAGCACCTCATCTGCTCGTCTTCTCAAGTCGATCCGTTCCAGGAAAGGTGGAAGAAGTACTTTTATTGTCGCCTGACAGAGATTGGATTGTTGTGCAATGTCATTGGCCTTATGACTGTTATTTAAGACTGTTCTCCCTCCTAACTCCCTCTCCTCTTTTAGGATATTTTTCTTTTGTCGCTGCGTTGACGATCTCACCTCTTCTCTAGTATCTCTGGGTATACTGTGGGATGTACTTTGGATATACTGACCTTTGAACCAAAGCGAATTCAATGATTTCCTCCTGTTCAGGATAATAACCCCAAATCTCCAGCACTTTTACAATGAATTTCTTCAGATTCCCAGTCCAGTTGCAGCTGCTGATCAGTACTGTGCTTGGGCCCTGCTTGGGCCTGGAGTTTACAGGGTCGCAAGGCCAGTGGGCACGCTATCTCCGCTGGGACGCCAGCACCAGAAGTGACCTCAGCTTCCAGTTCAAAACAGACGTGTCCACCGCCTTAATCCTGTACTTTGACGATGGTGGCTTCTGCGACTTCCTGCAACTCATGGTGGTCGAAGGGAAGCTCCAGTTGCAGTTCAGCATCGACTGCGCTGAGACCACAGTCGTATCAGACAAGCGAGTCAATGACAGCAGCTGGCATTCTGCCACCCTGAGCAGGTACAACCTGAGAACTGTGCTGGGGCTGGACGGAGCGAGCAAATCGGGCGAGGTGCGGCCACAAAGGCAGTACATGAAGATCGTTAGCGATCTCTTCCTGGGCGGAGTCCCTCAAGATATTCGCATCTCTGTGCTCACTCTCCCGACAGTGAAGGATCTTCCGCCGTTTAAGGGAATTATCAGGGAACTGAAGTACAGTAACAAGGAACCTATTCTACTAAGCAGCCAGAGGGTCCGCATGGACGTAGAGGGCATCTGCATGGAGAACCCATGCGAGAACGGAGGAACGTGCTCCGTTGTGGATGGGGAACCGCTTTGTGATTGTTCTAAGACGGAATATGTTGGCCGATTCTGCAATGAAGGTAAAACGGTTTATATTTTACATCTTAAGCAAATGTACAGCAGTACATACAATGTTAACATCTTTCCCCAAATGTTTATTGCCATCTAATCCTACTTGATATTGTCAGCTGAAATGTGAATAATGTTTCTCAGAATCCTTCATGCCACTGAAGCTTGATTCTTATGGTCCAGGTTAATGGCGACTCTTAGCTGTTTTGTGCATTGCCAGGCGATTTGCGCTGGGAATTTCTCGATCAAGACTCTCCTCTATTCCCCCATCGCTTCTCACGGTCAATTGAAAGCCAATGTCATTGAAATGCTCTACTAGCAAAGCCTGCGTTTTTACCTCTGTAAAGCACTAAGCTGTTTGTCTCTGGCAAGCGTTTTTGTCTGTGTGTGTGTGTTAATCGTACCCGGCTGAGGAGGTGGGGTGTTAGGATGTTAAGGTGCCTTTTCAGATCCCTTGGTTGTTTTTCTGAAGTGGCCATTTTAGTTTCTCTGGGGATTTGAGGAGGCCATTTCACAGCTCTGGGTTTTGTTGTTGCACCTCTTCAACAGAGAATGAATCATAGACGGGGGATAATTGCCAATTTTAAACATGTCAATTGCAATTCTTTATAGCGACATTACTGGTTTTCCTACAAAGAAAGTTTTATGACCTTGGTTATCGAATGTGCTCATTTATTTTCTGGTTTGCGCGCATTTATTTTCTAAGCATAATCATAATTAAACTAGTTTTATGTTAAACCACAGAAGAAAATCACAACTTTGAGTTCTTCCCCATGAAACATGTTTTAGATCCTCGTAGATGATCCTGATGGTAATGAAAGGTACATGTGTTTTGTTTTTTTTTTTTTTTTGTTATTTCTCTGCTTCTTTTGATAATTTTAGCTTTAAATATATGCTTTAAATTGCAACAAAAATCTGTATGAATTTTAATTAGCAAGAAAACTAATGTGTGTATATATATCCTGTCTTGATTAGGCCTAAACCTTTTTCCCCCTTGTGATTGGAGTGTTTAAGCTGGGTGATTGATCGGTGATCAGTGCTCTGAGATGTTACTCTCATTGTAGACCCAAACTCTCCTGTGATTCTCTCCTTAATTACACAATTACTGAATGTGATTAAAATGTTAGAGCCTGGATGCTATCTGTGCACTCAGGTATTTTATACAGAACTGAATGTATATGCATGTGCAAAGCACAAGACGGAGAAAATAAGAGAAAGGGGCATGTGTGAAAGACCAGGCACTAGGGTTAGATTTATAGGCTGTAAAGAGAACAGAGTTTTGGGCTTGATTTACAGCCGTTGTTCCTCTCCATCTTGTTTGGCTGACTGGGTCCTGCAGTCCACTGATAGGGGCTAAAGCCAGACGTAAAAGCAGCTTTGATGGCTTTGAATGCTGGGAATCAGTTCAGCCAATCATAAAAGAATAAATAAACCGTTTTTGGAGGCCATTTATATTGGTGCACAGGGGCAGGCTCTGTGAGACTACAGCTGAACTTTCTCCGCTGGCATCTCTTACAAATCCAAATCAAAACCAGCATTGTGAAATGACACATTAATGCGTTACATTAATGTCAATTGCCACTGAGCAATCTTAATTCCATCTTAATCTTGTGTCTTCAGGCTTTTGAAACATCTGTACGTGGGTAATAAATATCGGGTCGGAGCCATATGGCAAGCTGGTCCGAAGTGTTAAGCATTAGCCTTACGTACGTTTGACTGAATCCAATTGCCATAGCAGCGGCAACAACAATCTGACACCGCTCTCGATGGCCAGATGGCTAAAATGGCCTCGGAACTGTTTTGCGTTGCCGTGGCGTATGTTCCTCGCTCTGTGAAAATCGTGATAGCCACGGCGCTACATCATTTGCAAAAGCGCGTAATCTTTTGGCGGATTAGAATAATAAACATTTGGCAGCCAAACAAACGCTCAATCTGTCTTCCCATGCGGATGGTCACTGAATTGCTACACTGAGGTTTATGTTTAAGCCAGGCCACTCTTTACAAATCTCCTCATGTGTTTTTTTTTTTTTTTAATGTAAACAAAGCAAGTGCATTGTGAGGATATGTAGAATTTAGAGTTGTTTTTTTTTAAATCTAAACATTTTCTAGTTATGGTTAATGATATGTGCTATTTTTCTAAGTAATGGAAATTATATTTACGTTTTTGAACAAATTTCTAAGTATAGTTAATGGAATTATTTTGTTTTAGAAAATTGTCTAAATATGTTGAGAAACAGTTGTGAACCCTGATTAAACTAGTAAAGCACTCTTCACTTGTTGCTGTTGAGAAATCATGGAAAAGATCTTCCGATGTGCCACTACTAAACATTAATTTCTGTTTTTGCCACTGTTTCTGAGAAACTAGGTCATTGTAGAAGGCTGACAGTGCATGTAGACATTCATATTCCAGCCAGAACTTCAGTACAGGTCCACTCTAGAGCTGAATACATCAATCAAGTCACCATGGCTCTTACATCCTGAGTGTAACTCAGCAATCACATCCTAATACTTTCCCCACCAGGTTAATGCATCTCATCAGAGGACTTAATGTCCTGTACCAGCCTTTAACAAGCACAGCAGACAGACGCACACTTACACATTGGAACGTGTCCCGAAAATGAGGGACCATGAGAGACAACATATTGCATTTTCAGCCAGTACAGACATCAACACATACAGGACTAAATTAATGTCTAATGTAACTATAATTACTCTGCACTAAAAGCATTTCATGGAGGCAGACCCCATCAGGTTTCCCTTAATTTCCTGTATTAGCTGCAGTTTGTGTACGCACTGGCAACAGATAAATTGGTTCTTCAGCTTGTCAGTGTCTGGTACTAAAAAATCTGTAATACTTTAGAGTCATATAAAAATAATGTATGTGACCCTGGACCACAAAACCAGTTTTAAACATGATGGGTATATTTGTGGCAATAGACAAAAATGCACTATATGGGTCAAAATGATCGATTTTTCTTTTATGCCAAAAATCATTAGGATATTAAGTAAAGATTATGTTCCATGAAGATATTTTGTAAATTTCCTACTGTAAATATATCAAAACTTATTTTTTTATTAGTAATATGCATTACTAAGAACTTAATTTGGACAACCTTAAAGGCAATTTTCTCAGTATTTTGATTTTTTTTTTTTTTTTTTTTTTCCCCCACCCTCAGATTCCAGATTTTCAAATGGTTGTATCCCAGCCAAATATTGTCCTATCCTGACAAACCATACATCAATGAAAAACTTATTTATTCATCTTTCAGCTTTCAAAAATTGACCCTTATGACTGGTTTTGTGGTCCAGGGTTGCATATTGTAATCTGGATAATCTCAAAGTTAGCTAAATATTAATAAATAAAGTATATACACATTTCTATTAAAATTATTGGAGTATTTCCTCAATCTGAAGTTTTTCCAAATAACCTTTCAAAAATGAAAACGTACAGTGCCGTTCAAACGTTTGGAATCAGTAAGATATTTTTTATTTATTTATTTATTTATTTTAGGATGTCTCTTATGCTCAAAGTTCCATTTATTTGGTCAAAAACACAGAAAAAAGTAATATTAGGCCTAAATATTATTGCAGTTCAAAATAAGTTTTCTATTTTAATATGCTTTAAAATATAATGTATTTCTATGATGTAAAGCTGAATTTTCATCAGCTGTTACTCCAGATGATTACTCACATGATCCTTCAAAAAAAAAATAAATAAATAAATAATTATAATATGCTAATTTATTACCAATGTTGGAAACGATTGTACTGCTTAATGTTTTTTTTTTTTTTTTTTGCAACCTGTGTGTGTGTGTGTATATATATATATATATATATATATATATTTTTACTTTTTTATTCAGAGATTCCTGAAAAAACAAAGAATCTCTGAATAAAAGTAAAAAAAAATTCACAATAGAAATGTTTTCTAACAATATAAGTCCTTACTATCACTTGTATCCCTTTACTATTCCTTGCATCATCATCATCATCATAATAATAATAATAATAATAATAATAATAGTAACAATAATAATAATAATAATAATAAATAATAATAATAAAAAAATATTTTAAAGAAAGGAAAAAATGTACCGACCCCAAAGTTTTAATGGTAGTATATATTGTTACAAAAGATTTCTATTTTAAATAAATGCTATTCTTTTTAATGTTTTATTCATCAAAGAATCCTAAAAAATATCACAGAAAAGTGATATTTAGCAATAATATTTCACAGTATTACATTTTTAATTAAATAAAAACATCCTTGATGAACAGAAAAGACTTCTTTAAAAAAACATTAATAATCTTACTGATCTCAAACCTTTGAACGACAGTGTAATTTGAAATTTTGTCTCTACGTTTTTTTGTTTTTTTTTTTAAAAGCTTTTTTGCCATGTTTAACAGCTGAAGTTGAACACAATAAAAGCCACCACTGCTATAAATATCAAAGCTTAAGAATTTGCTGACCTCACTAATCGAGTAGTTGGATGTTCGGATGATCGTGAATCATCCCTAGCCAGAACAGATTAGAAAAATCGTAGATTAGCTGTTTTTCATCACACAGAGCATTGCAATGCCCGTTTATCAGTGTTGGATGCCCTTTGGTTTGGGAGACGACCAGAGTGCATTAATGAAATGAGTCAGCCCAGCCCTTCAGTGCCAAAGGCGGCCTGTGACAAAGAGAGAGAGAGCGAGCGTGTGTCTACAATGAGAGTTAATGCTACCAGGCTCTGAGTATGGAACAGTGCTTTAGACAAACATCAGCGTCCCATAAATCCACAGCCCTCTCTAAAGGGAGCAGGTTCTGTTGCCTGTTTGGATTTATGACCCGGGCGTGGATGTGGGCTTTGGGAGTGTAAGACATGGAAGATGAACTATACCTCTTAGATGTTGGTGTGTCATGGTGTTTCATAATAACTACAGATCTGATCCCCCCCCCTCTCTGGGAGAAGTGGGGGTGGATGGATGGATCCAAGGGGCATTTTAAGGGTTTCTGTGTACATGCACAGGGCAGATGTCTGCTCAGTGCATGCTGGCAGGTGTGACAGAGTTTGCATGATAGTTTTCATGCAAAGATAATATGAGTGGGCTCTAATGGCTGCAATGTTTCTCTCCTCTTTTTTTTTTTTTTTTTTTTTTTTTTTCTTTTTTTTTCCATTGTGTCTTCTTTGCTGCAACACCATCAGAGGCCAACAGCATCCCAGGTGAGTTGATAATATCCTGTGTTGAAGCTGTCTTTTACATGTGATGTAGAGTGCATATATTATTCAAATGTACAGGAACATAAACAGATATTTTCAAACATGATATTGCTGTCTTCACGTAATCTTAGAATTGCCATAATTAAAAATACTTAAAGTTGCTATGAAACAGATAAAAATAAATAAATAAAATGAAATTGACATAAATTAACTGTTCACAATAAGGTCTATAATATGGATTTGGGGGAAAAAAATCACTACATTAATATACATTCAATATACTTTGTCACATTTATATTAAACAACAAATAAAATGCATCACTCTGTAAAAAATTAGTTTTAAAAGTTTTAGAAAAAAAATATTGGAATATGTTTTACAAGGAAATACCATTTTAGTGCCTCACATTCAATTAAATGTGTTACTTGCCTTTTCTTTGTAATTAATTGTCAAATTTAGCTTCAGTTTAGTAAAGTGAGTAAAAAAAAATTCCTACAACAAATTGACTGTAGGTGACTTTGTAATATTTAGAGTTTTTTTGTTCACTTTACAACCAAAAAACTGAGCTGTCAAATTAAATATGAAGTCTAAATAAATAAAAATAAACATGTTAAACCAATAATTTTCATAAGCATTCAGGTAAATGTCTTACTTGCCATTTCTTTGTAATTAATTGTCAAATGTTTCTGAGTGTAAATAATTTCTACACCAATTTTTGACAACATTTGACTATGGGTGACTATTCAAAAGATATATATATATATATTTTTTTTCACTTTACGTCCAAAAAATTGAACTGTCACATTAGATACAAAGTCTAAATAAAGAGAAATAAACACGTTAAACCAGTAATTTCCTTAAACATTCAATTAAATGTGTTACTTGCCTTTTCTTTGTAATTAATTGTCAAATTTAGCAGTTTCTGAGTGAAAATAATTTCTACACCAATTTTTGACTAGATTTGGTTTTAGGTGATTTCATAATATTTACTTTTTTCCCCCCTACTTTACAACCAAAGCATTGAGCTGTTGCATTAGATAATAAAAATAAACAAGTTAAACTAATAATTTCCATAAAAATGCAAAAGCAGAATCTTTTGTAATTACCACTTTGTGTCAACTTATAAAAACTTTAAAAAAATATATAATTAAAATGTTCATAAACACTTTTTTTCTGCAAAGATGTGATGTCATGGTATGCTCTGATACATACCTAAAGATGTTCTTCTCTTTCTGTCACTTTCTTTGTTTCTCAAAGGATTTGCACACATGATGATGGCTGATCAAGGTATACCACACCCCTTCACTTGTATTTACTCCGTTGTGATTGATTATATATTGCATGCCTAATTTGATTGATTTTGCTGTGCATTGAATGAGCTAAACTGTAACTTTGAATCTTGAATGCATAGATGTGAACTGTGCTTTGACTCCTCCTTTTATATCTCTCCATGCTTGCCTTTTGTGGATACACTTTATCTCTCTGTTCCTTTCCGTCTCCTTTCTCAAGCCAAAGGCAAAGGTACAGAACCATTTTCTTCCTCAAGTTGTGCTCTCTTGTGTTTACATTCTTGTTTTTAGTACCTTTTTTGCTCATAGCTGCTCACCGTGGGTGACTGGATCAAGAGTATAATTAAATAGGAGTTAATTGAAGACACACACAAAAGGTATTCTGACTGGAGCCAAAATGGTCTGAACTGTTGCGTCTGCCTCCCTGGTGGTCTTATACCCAGTTTATATTTGTATCCGCTGCTAAAATGCTTAAACGGCACAGTATGACTCAGTTTTGTGAGGGTTTATCTAGCTTGGGACCATGAATGATGCTTTATTTGCCATGCAGTGTTTGTTGTGGTTTGGATCTTGCATGTGGAGTTTGGAGAAATGTTGTGTTTGTGTTCAGTCAGGTGCCACAATGACTTCCTCTTTGTTTTTGTTTTTTTGAAAGAAAGAACTGTGATATTTCAGGTTGGCAGTACATGTGTGCTGTCATGTCATTTCATAGCTGGCTTCTCTAGGGAGGCTTGTAGATGGGCCCGATTTAGCCTTGACTTGCTGCTGGGCTGAGCATCCCTGTGGAACGCTGTTGTACCACATGTCATCCTGCCGTCTCACCCGATCCAATATTTCAGCATGTCTTGGACTGGCCAAATAACTTCATTCTTCAATAGACAAGGCCTGGAATTGGCTTGATTCTTTGCAGGACTTCAATGCATCCACAAATGTGCGATCATACACAGTATAGCTGAATTATTTCAAAGTTGTCAGGTTTTTAGGGTGATTGCCCAGTGTTTCTCTCTGCTTGGACAGTTGTGTTTTTTTTTTTCCCCATAATGAAGATTTTGTGCAGACCTGAGTACATTTAGCTTCAGAGTTGGTTTGTTTTGATGGTGCAGCATATGTGAAGACTTGAGTATGTGTTTTTTTTTTAAGGGATTGATCAGTTGGCAGTAGTCGATTAAGAAAATGTAATAAATTCGAGACTTTTTTTTTCAACATTAAAACAATTAATTTGAAATATTTTTACTAGTTTGGGTGTATGCAGATCTAATTTATTTGTCAAGCAGACAAAATAATCAAAATTCACTTCCCTAGTACAGTTCTGGTGGACTTCATAATGATTTGCAGTTGGTTTGAAAGCAGTCCAGTCTAACAGACCTTGAAGAATTAGTTAACTTCAGAATTAAAATTTCCTGATCATTTACTCTGTCATTCAAGATGTTCATGTCTTTCTTTGTTCAGTCGCAAAGAAATCAAGGTTTAAAAGGAAGACATTCCAGGATTATTCTTTATATAGTGGACTTCAATAAGAGCCAGTGGGTTGAAGGTCCAAATTGCAGTTACAATGCAGCTCCAAAGGGCTCAACATGATCCCAACTGAGGAAGAATGGTCTAACAGGGCTCGAAATTGCGACCTTTTTGGTCACATATGCTCCCAAAATTTAATCTGTGCGACCTCAAAATATATTTGGAAGCATTTGTGCGAGTGCCAGAAATTGTTGTGGTGCGACTTGTTTTCATTTCTTTACAAAACTTTCGCTAGCCTAACTACTGCCCAGACTGCTGTGAGCTGATACAATGTCAGGTTTGCCGTTCTCTCCAACATTACATAACTAATTAAACTTGATCTTTACATTTTTAACTTTAATGCAGATTTTAGATATACGCCGTCAATCACTCCCTGTCACTGACACTGCGCTCCGCTGAAACTCGGAACCGGCCGTTTTTTTTCTCTCTCTCAACCAACCTCTGTTCCGGATTTGCACAAACTACATTGAAATTAGGGGTGCGTGATATGACGATTTTTGATTGTGGACAATTAAAATGGCTTCACAATCTGCTTTTAAAGAAATATACTATATTTCGTGCTACAGCGCACATTCTGTCAGACGCAATTCTGGCGCCTCCGTCTCAATATACTGTACAACGCGGCATACATTCACATCAAATGATAACTCAGCTTCAGAGTTCCACTCAAGCAGGCGCGTAATTTCCACTGGGGACAGACTTTTCAAAATCCCGATTGTGTCCCCCCACTTTCAAATTGTTATGTTAAATTAATGTCTTGTATTGTAGAAAGCACCGCCGAGAGTTAAGCGCTATCGTTAAAACGAAACCGAAAGTAAAACGCGCACGCGCCTTCAAAAGGAATTTTAATACCCCACTTAGAAAGCGACTCCCCAATGTGCGCAAATTGGGCTACATAACATATCTAGGCTGTAGGCTATAATAGGTTGTGTAGTTGTCTATAGCTCTGTGTCCACAACCTCAAGCATTACGTAGTCACGTTGGAAAGGTCATGTGTGACGTAGGTGGAAGTCCACTGTTTACAAAGCGAATGGGGAAAAAAGAGGTAAAACAATGAATTTTTTTTTTTTTTTTTTTTTTTTTAGAAAATGACAGATCGTTTCACTAGATAAGACCCTTATTCTAAGTCATCAGCTGAACAATTGGCTTCCAAGATTTCATCTTGGAAAAATGTGTATATGTCAGTTTATTTATTATATTGCTGGCTTAAAATGGGGTGGAAATTAAAACTCACACAGAATTATAGAGGCAACAGCAATAATCAAAAGATGGACATTTATTATTAAGCAAGGAACACCAAAGGACAAAAATATAAGACAAATTGAATTTATTTGGGTGAATATGGCATAATTTACAATATTACTTACATTTAAACTTGTTTAACAAGCATTTTTTAAATAATAAAAAAAGTTACATTTAAAAGTAGGATTTTAATTTGTGTATTCAACCGTTCTCTGTAATCACTTTTCACCTAAATGGCACTAATTCTCGTGCCGGTGTGTCGCCGAAATCTAAGCTGGTGATGACTGCTGTTCACTGGGGGAACTATAAACCTCGGACTACCGCCTCACGCTTCACTCAAAGCTGAAAGATACTGTGATTGCCTACATAACCTGCCAGTTATCAAACAGTACTGAGATTAGAGAACATATTTTAATATCAAATTAAATTAAATTTAGTATTATAACGAATAAAATCAGTTTGTTATGCAAGGCAAAAGGCATTTTCATCATGCAAAATGACTACATCATGCACCTGTCCTTGTATGTTGCATTGTGTAAAATAATATAATTTATAGCACAGTAAAGACATTATAAATGAAATAAAACTACCCAGCACCTGGGTAAAAAAATAATAAAAACCCAATAAAATGACCCAGCAGGCTGAACCCAGCCTTTTTTAAGAGTGTAGGTTTTGTAGAGTTGTAAGTTGCTTGGGGTGAAAGTGTCTGCTAAATTTATTAATGTGAATTGTGACTTGTGGGTTCACTTAAAATGAATACAGAATTGATCAACCAAATCAGGTGTGAAAATACCCAGACTCATTGGACATTAGAAACATAGTACAGTATAAAGGGTGTGGCTTTCTGTTGCATGAATGCTGTTATGAACTAAAATAAATCCAGGCATATGCTGCAATTCCACTTGCCAACCTAGTTTCTTCTCTCAACCCAATTTAAGTGCTAAGTCAGAGCCCAGTCAGCGAGAACCTGGCAGGCCGACAATACCGTATAGCCAGTAAGATGCATTAGCACATATTTGCCTGCGTTGCATCAACAGCATTTGTATTGTAGCACTGTCTCCAACACTGTCTGTCTCTCCCGCTACCGCCCTGCTTTAAATCCCTCTGCTAGACGGAGGGACATTATTACAAATCAGCCTGGCTGCACGCCCAAGTTAAGATGACAAGGGCTTCCATTTAGGAGCCCATTTGCATCTTCAGCGTGCTGATTGATACAATGAAATGTTTATTTATCTGCATTTGTTTCTAACGCCACGTCTGTTCCTTTCACCTGTCATCGCAGCTTGAGTTTGTACAGCACGTAAATCTCGAAATTTTCCTGTAATTTTTAAACCTTTCCTCTGAAACCTCTTGCTGTTAAACCTTAGGATGGTTCCTAATTGTAGTGCTTTGTAATATCTGACAGTCTTGTGTCTGCAGTACCATAAAGGGAAGAATTGAGAGGCAGCAGCTGTTTTTGGGTAGCCCAGGGCTTGTCGCTCATGTCTGCATATCTCAGGGCTCTCGGACGCCATTCCTCAGCACCCGTCTGAAGTCAATCATATCAGTCAGCACCCTGTTCTCCTCTCTGGCATAGGCATATGTCAGCAAACAACAGAAAGTCAGAGGACAAAGATGAAGAAGGGTCTCTTGGGACTTCCTGTCTCGCATTGTTTTTGACTCTGTCCTCTTTCCTTCCATCTGTTAGTTTATCTGTGATGCAACTTCCTTTTTATTTTCCCAGAGGAACCTTTTGGTGCTCAGAAGTTGTGCTTTCATAACTTAGGAGACATAATGGAGTCCTCATTTGTTTTTCTTTAAAGTATCAGCTTGGTCTAGGATGATCTCTAGAAAAAGATACTATTTCTTACACAACAGTATAGAACTTATTAAATTAATCTAGATGGCAAGCTTAGATAATTTGGTCTAAAAGAGCTTGAGAAATATTTGAGGTAGTGTTGAAAATGTTATGTTTGATTGCAGACTCTGGTATCTTGAAAAATTTGACCACAGTTTGTGACATTTATTATCTTTTCTGAAACTCTAGAGAAGAATTATGGTAGGTCATTATGGAGTTCTCATTTATGTCACAATGAAGTAAGTAAAATTGTGTATTGCACAGCGTGGAATATTGAATAAGGTATTTAATGAGTTCATATTAAGTTTGTGATATTGTTAAGGTCTCGTAATTTTCAGAAGAGACTGCTGTAAGATTTCTAGAGTCTTTAAATCTCCACTTTGCTCAGAGGTTGCTTTTTTAATAGCCTATTAGACATAATAGAGTTCTCATTTATGGCTTTTTGAGCTATCTGCTTTGTATCGGATGAATAGAAAATGATACAGCTGTGAGACGATGTTGACAAGTGTTGAGTATATAGCTACATATCCATTAGTTGGATTGCACTTGAAAGTTGGAGTTATTGAAATAAATTTGAGTATAATTTTTGAGATTGGAGGTCACTTTTCAGGAGACTGTAAACAGTAAAAAACTGGTTTAGGATTTACTTTGAAACATTTTGCTATTAAATTTCACAGAATTACTAAACTGTCAAGTAACATTGGATTGAACATGAAATTTCTTAATAGATGGACTGAAATAGTACTTTCTTGTAAAGCAGGCTCCAATAATCTAGTGTTAATTTTGTTAACGAAAACTGTGGCGCAAAAAGTTTGAAGTTTTTTTTCCATGACTATGACTAGACGACAACAGGCTCCGATAATCAAGTGTTAATTTCGTTAACGAAAACTATGACGAAAAATGTTTGAGGTTTTTTTTCCAAGACTTGACGACAACAGGCTCTGATAATCTAGCGTTAATTTTGTTAACGAAAACTATGACGAAAAAAGTTTGTTTTTTTCCATGACTTGACGACAACAGGCTCCGATAACCTAGTGTTAATTTCGTTGACGAAAACTATGACGACAAAAGTTTGAGGGTTTTTTTTCTGTACTAAAACGAGACTATGACTAGACGACAACTGGCTCTGATAATTCCTTCCATGACTAAAACGAGATGACAGCTAGACGACAACAGGCTTCGATAATATAGCGTTAATTTTGTTAATGATAGCTATGATGAAAAATTTTTGTTGACAAGGTTTTTTTCCCATGACTAAAACAAGATGATGACGAGATGACAATAAGGTCAATAAATTATAACTTTGACTGAATCAACATGTAATATCGTTAATGATAAAAGACCACACTAAAATGTATTTAAAAAAAAAAATTAAAACTATACCAAAATCTCCTTTTCATTTTTGTCAAAAAAAAGTAGACAAAATTGCAGACTGCTGTACATGCCTCTACTACACAAGCTTTTGTGTGCGTTTTCCAAATGTCATGATCAAATCCCCAAATCAGAGCGTCTCCGTTAAAAGAATAAATTTTCTACCCGGTATTTTGCTTAATTTTTGCAATCTGGCAACCATGCACACACGCTCTCTCTTCATTGCAGAAGTGCAAATGGTGATCTGAAAACACTGACAAACAAGCAAGCTGAAGTTTAGTGAGCTCCATGTTGTTTTTTGTTCGTTCGTTTGTTTGTTTTTTTTTGTTTTTTGCTTAAATTAATGTGCTGAATAAATGCACTTAATCAACAGCTGTTGTTTTAGTAAAGAAACATTATTGCAAATTGGAGTTTTTTTTGGAATTTCTATTAGGAGTTTCACAGTTATCATTTTTTTTGTTTGTTCGTTTTTTATTATATTTTATTATATATTTTATTAAATATTTATATTATGACCAGTTTTCATAATGTAGACAGAGACAGTGCAAATCTAATTCTTTGATATAAATTAATATATTAAATAGCCTATAATAAATCAGTACACAAGGTAAAATAAACCATGTGTACGAGTCCACATTCTATTGATTACTGATTCTACTCTATCGATTTTCTGTTGACTAAAAGTTCACTAAACAAAAACGGGACAAGGTTGACTAAATAAGATAACTAAAAAGTGCATTTAACACAGGACTAAGACTAATTTAAAAATGGCTGACAAAATTAACACCATGTTAATCTTTGTTTTATTAATCATTTTGAAAAATCTTTTTTTTATCACTGTAGCAGAAGTTTCCATTTGTTGTCCACTGAGCAACAATTGAGATCATTTGTGATTTTACTTTCTTGGTCATGCCTAATGGTATAATGTTTTTGTGTCTTTGTTTTGTCTGAGCTGTAGAGGTTTTTATGAGCTTTTCTGATAGCACAGTAAATGGAGTTTTAAATGGTTTTTTTTTTTTTTAGTTGTTTGTCATAATAGCTTTAAAACAATGTAGTGTCACTCACCTGTTCCTCTTTATCATTTTAAATCATTTGCAAAAAATATCATTGTAGTGAAATTAAATCAGTGCAAGTCTGCAAATATCGTTTGCGTCGCACAGCGGTTAGATTAGTTACTGTGGCTCTGGTTCAGACCGCCCGGAGATTCCACAAGTGTGCGGGTCTTTGATAGATATTAGTTGGTACAGGAGGCAGTAAATGAGTTGACCTTTTCGGACGGCAGTGGAGAGTCTGAGCTTTGTTACAGGACAGAGGGGAGTAGAAACACTGTAGCTCACGCTATGCTGATGAACTCACATGCAAGGTAATGAATTGCAGTGCCATTATGCAAATACTATGCTAATTATCTAATCAGATTTGATTCCATTAAGGATGTACCCAGCTTCCTAACCTTGAGAAGGCAGGGACTGATCTGCTCACTCTTTAAACATGTTTTCCTTTCTTTTTCTTTTTCTTTTTCTTTTTCTTTTTCTTTTCTTTTCTTTTTCTTTTTCTTTTTCTTAAATCCTTTCTCCTTGGCCATTTTGTTTTCCAGAATTATTTTCTTTTTAAAACCTTTACTGCTTTTCTCATATTTTATTTGCCTATTATTTTTTTATTTTTTATTTGAATATTGTTTTTTTTTTTTTTTTTTTTGCAAAAAATTTCAGACCTTGCCTTTTTCTTGCATTTTATTTTCCCATTTTCTATTTTTCTTTACTTTATTCTACTGCAGATATTTTTATTTTATATTCTTTTCTTCTAGTCATTTTCATCTTTTAAAATTCATCTCTTAAATTCTTTTTCTTCCTCCTCTTATTTTTCTTTTCAGTTATTTTCTTTGATTTGTTTTTTTTCCAATTTGCCAATTCTTTCCTTTATTTTTTTCATTGCCTTTTTCTTGCATTTTATTTTCTCATTTTCTCTGTTCTTTTCTTTTACTTTATTCTATTGCAAACCCTCTTTTCTTTTCTTCTTGTTCCTTCTAGAATTTTCTTCTTTAACTATTCTTCTTTTCATCTTTTTTAATTGAATTACATTTTTTTTCTTCTTTATCCCTTTTCCCACCCTTAATTTTTTTTTTTTTTTTATTGTATTCCTTTTTATTTTGTTTTCTTTATTTCTTTATTTTTTCCTGTTTATTTCTTTCAAGTTCTTTTAACTTTTCTGTTTCAACCTGAACTTTTAATTTCCTTTTCGAACCAAAATAACATATCTGACTGCTTAAAGGTTTAGAAATTTAAAAAGATGAGTCCTGTTGTGAATTATTATTATTATTTTTTTTTTTTTCATATTTACACCTTATTTGCTTCAGCACAAAATGCATTGCCTCCCTGTTCCTTGGAGTGGGGTGTTTTTATGGCACCAAACAGCGTTCTCTGTTACCACACATCTGAAGGCAGGTCTTCCTGACAGTGAGGTGACACGTGGTGTGTGTGAGAGCCAGATAATGAAATCTTTATCACATGTTTGGGAGGCCTGTAATTCCATTTGCTCTACTAATCCCTCGGTCACTCTGTCTCTCTGTCACTCACCGAACAAACCCGTCTAACAAGAATTCCCCTTCCATTCATCTTCAGTTTACACTCTTTTTAATGTCACGGATATAATGAGCCTAAATAAGCCTACTTTTAAAATAGACCCTGATTACTTTCTTAATAAAAGTAGGTTACAAATGTTGTCTCTAAGCAAATACAGGGTGTGTTTTTTGGAGGAGAGATGAGGCATGAATTCTCTGTTCGGTAACTTGCAGAGTCGTGTTTTGTATTTCGTGTTGTCCATATTTTTTTTTTTAAATGTCACGCACTGAAGACTCCTCAGGTCTCATCAGTGCAGGAAGAGCTCTTAGGAAAGCCTGATTGAGCCACCTTGCCGGCTGTCTGCTGATCAGAGAGCGATGGCCTCTCTTGTGTAATCAGGACCAGCCACACAGGGCGTCCTTTAACAAAATAGCCTCATCACCTCCCCCTCCGTGATCTCTCCCTCTCCATACGCTGTAACCGAGACAACAGAACTCTTCGCCGTCCCCCCTCCCCACAGCCCTCTATTTCCAAATCCCAAAGGCTTTTTTCAGCGCAACACCGAAAAGAACATCAATCACAACTGATACACACACATATACATGCAAACAAACAAAAAAATGAAGCCTCACGCTGCCACCCCCCGGTCCACCCATCTGAATGCAGTTATGCCCATAATTGCCTCCAATTTCCCTGAGTCACACCTGACATATTAAGCTACTGTACACAACGATTTCCTTTCCGGTCCCCAGAGGGAACAAGTGGCATTTGATTATGGCTAAATGTGATTATTGTCCTCCCGTCCAACTGGCTTGTGGCGGTCTTTTGTCCATGACGAAACAAGAGAACAAGGCGACCACTCTGATAGTGACGGACCAGCCCGGATGTTGCCTGCTGAACAAAAAAACTGTTAATTATCTGTTGAAATAGCCATTTGTGACAATGAAATGAATGAATAGAAAGAATCAGATGCATGAAAAACTGGGCAAAATGGGTGAAAACTGCTCTCACAAATATTTGCATTATAGGGTTTAACATGCAACCATGCTATATTTATAATTTTGTTATAATAATTGTGACCCTGGACCACAAAACTAGTCTTAAGTAGCATGGGTATATTTGTAGCAATAGTCAAAAATACATTGTTTGAGGCAAAGTTATCGATTTTTCTTTTATGCCAAAAATCATTAGGATATTAAAGGGTTACTCCACCCCAAAATGAAAATTTTGTCATTAATCACTTGGGGCATGTCGTTCTGAACCCGTAAAAGCTTTATTCATCTTCGGAAGGCTTGTGACTGTCCCATTGACTGCCACGTAAACACCACTGTCAAGACCCAGAAAAGTATGAAAGACATCGTCAAAATAGTCCATCTGCCATCAGTGGTTCAATCTGAATTTTATGAAGCGACGAGAATACTTTTTGTACACAAAGAAAAAAAATTGGTTTTATTCAACAATTCATCTCCGCTATTTTGGAGAGTATCCGCAAACTGTGTATGCCGTTCAGTGTCAGTCGCACCACACGGATACGTTTTCTGCGTATATTTATGCTTTGATTTGAACGAAAATAGTATCCGTATCCGGCGTGCGCAGTTCACGTCCATCGGATACTGGCGCTATGCTGACACAGAGGAGATGAATTGTTGAATAAAGATGTTATTTTGTTCTGATGGCAGATGGACACTTTTTTTTTTTTTGGATGTCTTTCATATTTTTCAAACCTCAGTCTTGACAGTGGTATTACTTGGCAGTCAATGGGACAGTCACAAACCTCCTGGTTTTCATCCAAAATATATTTAAATTGTGTTCCGAAGATAAATTAAGCTTTTACGGGTTTGGAACGACATAGGGGTAAGTGATTAATGACAATTTCCATTTTGGGGTGGAGTTACCCTTTAAGTAAACATCATATTCCATTAACAAATTTTGTAAATTTCAAAAATGTTTCAAAACTTAATTTAATTTTTGAGTGGTAATATGCATTGCTAAGAACTTGTTTTATCTTGGCCAAATCTATTCAGCTTTCAGACAATGTATAAATCTCAATTTAAAAAAATTGACCCTTATGGCTGGTTTTGTGGTCCAGGGTCACATATATATTTTTATTACATATTTTTTCATTATTATTTATTCTTTTGAAATGAACAAAAAGAAAAAAATGTTGCTTATAGCTTAACTTTGTTTGCATGTCTGTATGTGTTCTGACTGATGAATGCAAGATATTTTTGGCCAGTCTCATCAGACATGCAGAAGTAGGAGGCACATTTGCAAAAAAGACTGCTTATTTAAAACCACTTCAATTAGTAAGATTTAACCTCTCCGTTCTGCGAGGAGGAGGGGGGAGGGGGGAGGAGCAAATGGTGGTTTGCACATGCAAAATTTGAAAGTATAACAGTCAATGGTGTGTTTAGTTTGGTACTGTATCTCATTTAAGATATCTCCTCTCATTCTTTTTTTGAGACATCTCAATCACTTGGTTACATCTTTTTGAAAATGTTCTGCTTCAGACAGTAATAAGATTTTTTTTTTCCCACATTCAGAGTGAATAGCATCGGTCTGTTATTTGTCATTTTAAAATGTCATGTTTCAGTAATGGAAATTGATTCAGAAATGACACAACTTGTCTTTATGACACTGACAAAAATGAGACCGGGCCAGACCTAATGGAGTTCTCTAGTTTTTATAGAGCAAAACAATGAAGAGATATAACCTTATTTACTTTACACATAAGCTTATGCATGTTTTCAGCATGTTTTTGAGATGAAATTAAAGGCATACTTTTTGATGAAATATGTAATATTTCAAATATTTTCTAAATGTTGCACTGGCTGTAAGGCAAAAAAAGTTTGAATAAGCGAGAGACTTTTTATTTTTTTTATGCATGTTTTTTTTGGTGATATCTCCATTGCAAGGGTCAACACAATATTTATCTTTATATTAGGCATGATAAAGCATATATTTGTATTAATGAGAGTTTATATGTGAGTCATCGAGTGTAGATATCCGATTCTGGACGGAGGTCATACAGTGCCAAGCTGTAATTGCATTGTTAGAAGTGGGCAGATGTGAACATCTGGTATCCAGCAATGCATCTATTGATCCTCATTACTTTGTGTTCTTGGAGACAGCAAAGGGCTTTCATTCCCACAACTGCTCTTTAATTGTGACATGCACGAAATGAGCATATTTAGCACTATTAACCATCATTGATTGAGAGTTATTTGAGTCATTTGTACAGGCTTGCAGTGGTGTAAATGCTGGACATTGTAAGCATCTTTATTTACTGTTTAATTAAGAGCATTAATGATATCAAATATGGAATATAGCCAGTTAGCCGGATACTGTTAAAGGAATTGTTCAGCCAAAAAATTAAAATTTGCTTAAATGTAATTATAAGAGAGAAGTTTGTTTCTTCATCAAATTAGGTTTGGAGAAATTTAGCATTTTATCACTTGCTAACTAATGGTTCCTCTGCAGTAAATGGGTGCTGTCAGAATGAGAGTTCAAACAGCTGATAAAAGCATTGCAATAATCCACCAGTAATCTCTTTAGTCCATCATTTAATGTCTTGTGAAGTGAAAAACTGCATGTTTGTAAGAAACAAATCAATCATTTTGGCGTTTTTAACTTTAAATTGTCGCTTTGGGCCAAAAAAAACTTTGTGGACTATCATTATGACAGCACCCATTCACTGCAGAAGATTCATTAGTGAGCAAGTGATGTAATGCTAAATTTCTCTAAATCTGTTATGATGGAGAAATAAAATAGTCTACATTTTAAATGGCATTGACAATGAGTAAATTTAAATTTTTAGATGAACTATTGCTCAATTTATTTTTTAGAAATGATTTGTAGTAGTTTGGTTTTCATCTCTATTTAGGGATGCAAAGTTTTGTTAGAACAGATCAAATGTATTTGTCTTCACAAGACTAAAAATGAGCTCTTTTCCAAAACATAGTGAGCTGCATATGGAGGAATTAGTAACTAGCAAAGTGCTGCCTCAAGGCTGTACCTCATTTTGGCCAAATCTGAAGACACTATTAAAGGTTTTGGAACACGTTCATCATGTTAACTGAGGTAACTGGTAATGTTTCAATGGTTTTTATATTATGGTTAACTAAAGGTTGAATCCCTTAGTGCATTAGGGAGAGGAAACTTTGACAGTGTTTAATGTTTACAGCTCAGAACTTAGATAAGTATACTAGGGGCCCTATGAAATCCATTTTATTTTTTTCCAAACTCTGTTTTTTCCGTTTTAATTTTTCTGAGTTCTGTTTTTTTTTTTGTTTGTTTTTTTTTTTGTTTTTTTTTCTGTTTTAATTTTTCTCAACTCCTTTTTTTTAATGGTTAAATTAAATTTTATTAACCAAAGAGCATGTCTAATTAATTAAAATCATGAAACTTACACAATTTCACATCAATAAAGGTTTAACAAAAATTACATGTTTAGGGCCCTATGAAATGTTTTATTTTTTCTCACCATATGTTTTATCATCAAATTCTGTGTTTTAGCATGTCTAATTATTTAAATACATACTTAATTTATTCAAATTTATTCTTAAAATAGTCTTTTGAAAGGTTTTTTTCACCCCCAGAAATTATGTGTAGTGCATTTAAATGTTCTGGTTATCAAATGAAGGCATAAAACATTAATTTCATTTAGCTTTTAATTATTGAAAATTAAGCAAACTTTTTTTGGGGGCAAACAAAGGGGAATTTACTATTTAAAATTAAAACATGGAAGAAATGTGTGATTTATACCCTAAAGAAATAATGTTTGTTTCATTTTAGTAGTAGTAGTAATACAGTCATGTGAAAAAGTTAGGACACCCTATTGAATTCCATGGTTTTACATATCAGGACATCATTAAAAAAAACTGGTCCTTGGCTGGTCTTAAAATTTTGAAAATAAAACCTCAGATGAACAGCAACACATGACAAATTACACCCTGTCATTATTTACTGAACCAAAATAAAGCCAAAATGGAAAAGCCATGTGTGACAAAGTTAGGACGCCCTTACTGTTAACGTTGGAATTAAGAGGGTAAATAACAGTCAAGCACTGCTAATCAAATACTTTTAATTAACTGATCATCAGCAAGTCTGAGCGCCTCTATAAAAGCATAAGCTTTGACAGTTTGCTGGTTTGGAGCCTTCAGGTGTGTGTTAACACAGTGCCAAGAAGGTAAGACATCAGCAATCATCTTAGAGAAGCAATTGTTGCTGCCATCAATCTTAGAAGAGTAATATGGCCATTTCCAAACAATTTGAAGTTGATTCACAAGTGGAAGACATTTAAAACAGACACCTCTCCTTCCAGAAGTGGACGTCCCAGAATATTCACCCCAAGATCAGACCATGTAAGGTTCAGAGAAAATGGCAGACAATCCAAGAACTACACCTCAGACTCTACAGGCCTCAGTTAACATGTTAAATGATAAAGTTCATGACAATACCATTAGAAAAATATGGGACAAAATGGCATGTTTGGAAGGCTTGGCAGAAGAAAGCCTCTTCTGTCTAAAAAAAAAAAAAAATATTGCTGCACAGTTTAGGTCTGCAAATTTGCATCTGAACAAAACACAAGTCTTCTAGAATAATGTTCTTTGAACAGACGAGACCAAAGTGGAGATGTTTGACCATAACGCACAGCGCCAAGTTTGGTGACAACCTAAAGAGCATGTCAAGACAAACACCTCATACCAAAAGACAAGCATGCTGGAGAAGGGCTGATCATTTTGGGCTTGTTTTGTAGCCACAGGACCTGGGCACCTCACAGTCACTGAGTTGGCCATGAACTCCTCTGTATGTCAAAGTATTCTAGAGTCAAATGCGAGGGCATCTGTCCGACATCTAAAGTTGGGCCAAAATTGGGTCATGCAGCAGGACAATGATCCCAAGCACACCAGCAAATCTACAACAGAATGGCTGAAAAGAAAAGAATCAATGAAAGCTGTGCATAAGCAAATGCCCACAAACCTCAATAAACTGGCGCAACGTTGAAAAGAAGAGTGGTCCAAATTCCTCCAGAACGACGTGAGAGACTGATAAAGTCACACAGAAAATGAATGCTTCAAGTTATTGCTGCTAAAAGTGGATCTGCAGGCAACTGACTCATAGTGTGTCCTGACTTTTTCACACATGGCCTTTTCCTCTTGGCTGTATTTTTGTTAAATAAATAATGACACTGTGTGATATGTCATGTGATGATGTTGATCTGAGGATTTATTTTTCAAATTTTAAGACCTGCCAAGGACCAGATAATTTTTTATTATGTCCTGATACAGAAAACCATGAAATTCAATAGGGTGTCCTAACTTTTTCACATGACTGTATATCTGACGCAATGTCAAGTTAAACCAGACTTTTATTTTGACGGGTTGCTGTGTCTACCTTTTTCTGTGTGTATATGATATATAACGCTAGTTTTCCTAAAATGGAATGGGCAAATGCTCATGAAGTGACTCTCAGCAGATATTGTTCATGTATTTATGTCTTCATTCAGTGAGACGACAGACGCTGAAATCACTGCGCGATTCAGTGTGTGTAGTAAACAAAACCGCTCGTCTGCTCCATTCATTAAAACGGAGAAATGCAGAACATGCAGGATCCACATTTAAATGGTATTTCTGTGGCGTAATATTTACAGATAGTAGTCCACTTTGCGGTTTAATTTAAATGTAATGACCTACTTTTGGTTAATTCATTCAAACTTTGACAAATTCCTTGACATTCCGCGTTATTCAGTAAATTCCATTTTTGTGACTGGATTCCACGATTGCGTCTGTGTTTACCAAAACCTCAGTTTGGGGACATAGTGGCATTCTTATTAATAAAATGAATATTCTTATGTAATAAAAACAATGCTTATAGTTTTATAAGTCTTTAGTAATTTATAATATGAGCTATATGTGACCCTGGACCACAAAACCAATCATCAGTAGCATGGGTATGTTTGTAGCAATAACCAACAATACATTGTATGGGTCAAAATTATCGATTTTTCTTTTATGGCAAAAATCATTAGGACATTAGGTAAAGATCATGTACCATGAAGATATTTTGTAAATTTCCTACCATAAATGTATCAAAACTAATTTTTGATTAATAATTTGCATTGCTAAGAACCTCATTTAAAGGCGATTTTTGTGTTTTGTTTTGTGGTCCAGGGTCACATACATAAAACAACAGACATCAATTTAATGTCCTCCTCTAGATAGCTAAGTAAATATGTGTGTGTAGATATGTGTGAGACAACCTTACACCTGCTAGTAATCGATACCCCTCTCAAGCGGAACCTGGCTGCCATGGTAACCCCCATCAAGCCGTTTGTTTGGGGTGGTGTGTTAGCATGGTGCCTGGCCTGGTTTCTCTGGTCTTGGCTAAATCTAACCAAAGCTGACATTTTTGTGCATGATTGTGCATCAATGGAAATCCTCACACAGCTCTTCCAAATGCTAATTTCCTTTCCTGTTATAATCCAAAAGCAGGATTAAACGGTGCGTCATAGTACTCCCTCACGCTTTTATAATACCCACCTTCGTAACGAAGACTTACATGTAGGCATTTCTCACAATGTGTGGACATGCTGACAATATCTGAGAATTACGCTGCTTTCCGTTTAACTTCAAACGTCTTGCTTGAGAAAGTGCCACTTGATGTCGGACTTTGGCACAAGTGTGGTTTTGTCATTCCATATCCTTTATCTGTATCAGTTAGAAAATATCAAGTGGGGTATTGCAGACAAAAATGTTTCCTTAATGTGTTATTTTCTTAAAAAGAATTAATAGCACAACTAAACTGCTTTCTATACAACACAACACCTGATTCTGATGACTGCAGGAATAATGTCTGGGTGGATGGCAGATTCTGACCCACTTTTTTACCCAAGCCTGGCTAACCTGCCGTGTGTGTATGCGCTGAGCACCGTTTGAATTGTGTGCGTTGTGAAATATGCATGAGTCTTGCCTGGGCAAAGGGCCATGAGGAAGCAGGTCAGCCCTGGCCTGGACTTGAGAACCTGTTAAGTGTGTGTATACACACACACACCGACTGGACTTCACTGAACACATGCACAACAGCAGGTTGTACAGTCAAAAAAAAAAGAATAAGGCTTGTTTTGTGTACCTGCACAGGTTTTAATATTTGATTTTAATTTCCACAAGGGATGCACAATACTTTACTGGTTAATATATTTTTATAGTACTAATATTTAACATTAACATTAAAACAATAGTATAATATACACTGTAAAAACATTTTTCATGCTGGAGTACATTTTACAAGAAATTGCTATTTTAGTTTCAATGTTTAATTTAATGTTATTAACCTTTTCTTTGTAACTGTTACATTTGCTAGCAATTTCTGAGTGAAAATGGTTTTAAATGTATTTAAAATAATCATTGCTATTATTAAAATGTAGCAAATTTTGAAAAAAAAAAATTTCATGAATGAATTAATTTGTGGTTTACCTGTAGCATTTAAAGTGGTTGATTTGTTTGTAGTGTTGGATCTGGCCACTAAACATTTTAATCACACTTTCCTTCCTTAAGTTAATACCTGGAATCACTATAATTGTGCTTTTGCGAGACAGGATCCTCTCCTTGTTGTGGACACTCTGACCTGTGCTTTTGGTTAAACGCTGTACACATCTATTCTTTCCTGCTCTTCTCTTTCCTAGAACACACGCACAACGTAAGTAACCGGTATCGGTGTCGTGCCTATGTTTGGTGTGAGTAACCCCCCCTCAGTGCTTTGGAAGCCTGAGATAGTCACCTGATCTGGCCTTGCTGTGAAAGGGTAGAGTTTGTGACCTCAAGCCAGATGAGATGCCCTGCCAACAAGAGACAGGCAAAACAATGATGAAGGATGATTGTCCATTTCAAAGCTAGCAATATTTCATCAGAGGGCAATTACTGTGTCCCTTTGTGCGTAATTCGGAACATAAATGTTTTATAACATAAGTCGCTGTAAGATCAAGTTGTCTTCTGCTGATGTTTCACAAGACATTTGGTATGTTTACCTACAGATGTGTCTGTGAAAGCTGATGGCAAGAAGAAACATCGAATGCCGTTCCTTTAATAGTGTTATGATATAATCAGTTGAGAAATCCCATTGGCCCAAAAGACAGTTTTACCTCAGGCAAAGTCAATAGCAGAGGGCAGAACGTAATTTATCTGGTGCACACATCTGTTGTGTTGAGAAAACATAGGGGCCAGACCAGGAGATCTACTTTAGAATGCTGATGAACAGTCTGTAAACCTCAGTTATTAAAGGCTGACTTTACATGCGTCTTACTAGAAAGACTGCTTTGTTTTAATGTTTTAAAATTTAATTTATTCCTGTGATGCCAAAGCTTAATTTGAACTTATTTGGTGCTTAAATAACATTTCTTGATAGTATAACAGTGAAAACATCTTAAAGGGATAGTTCATCCAGAAATGAAATTCTGTCTTTAATTACTCACCTTCATGTTGTTCCAAACATGTAAGACCTTTGTTCATCTTCAGAACACAAATTAAGATTTTTTTTGATGAAATCTGAGAACTTTCTGACCATGCATAGACAGCGACGCAACTGACACGTTCAACAGTACAAATACGTTATGCAAACTATGCAATATCGCGTTCATCATTGGATATGTGTTGCCTTTGATAATGAACTAAATTGCGTAGCTTGTCAGTGAACTACGGCTCTGTCTATTTAATGCCACTCCATCTGACAGCAGGTGATGGAGATTTACGACTAATCACAGAACAGGCATTACTGACGAGATTGCGCATAATTGCATCAGATTTTTTGCACAACCCTATCGCTGTATAAACATCTCGGAGAGCCGCTTCTGGGATGCTTCAGAAACATGCCGTGGTGCAGCTGGAATAAACATAACCAGCGACGAGAGTGGTTGCGATCAGCTCCGGTGGCCGTGTCGGAGACGTAACGCCATGTAGACTTGTCACATGGGGTCAGTTAAAATGGCAGGGCGGAACGCGAGTGAACGCGATCATTCCTTCCCATTTACTATTAGTTTTAATGCAAAATAACATGAATAAACATTGCATGCCTCATGTAATTGCTTAGTCAGTGTTTAAACCACAGAAAGACATCAATAAAACGGCTTCTAAACAAAATGTCAAGTAGCATTTCTTTTACCTTTGCTAGAGAAATGAAGTTATTACGACCACTGTGTATTTCAACAAATAGAAATTTTATAAATTTATATAAAATTAAGTGCATTATGTGCAGTTTACATGTTTACCTATAAACATTCAAGTTAAGTGTTGATTATTATATTTAAAAATAAATAGTAATTAAACTTAAGTTTGGGATTTAATTGTAACCTTATAGTAACGTTAAAGGGCTCCCTAGTTTAAAAAAAAAAAAGTTTTTCCGCCTGCTATACTGAAATCATACAGAACCATGACCGAGGTACGTACTGAACCGTCATGTTTGTGTACCATTACACCCCAATGCGAGAATACTTTTTATGTGCAAAGAAAACAAAAGTAACAACTTTATCCAACAATTTCTTTTCTTCTGTCTCAGTCGTTGGCCATTCGGGGAGTACCATGACGAAGAGAAAAAATAGTTGAATAAAGTCATTATTTTTGTTTTCTTTGCAGACATAAAAAATTCTTGTAGCTTTATAATGCTGCGATTGAACCACTGATGTCATATAGACTATTTTAACAATGTCTTTACTGCCTTTCTGGGCCTTGAATGTGTCTATGCAGGCTCTCGGATTTCATCAAAAATCTTAATTTGTGTTCAAGAAGTGTTTATTTAGAAAATAATAGGGTTCCCTTTTGATTTCATGGTGACTTTAATGATACGTAATTCGTTAATTGAGAAAAGCAGATATTAAAAAACAAGCATTAGCACAAGCATTTAGCTCAAGCGTTTTTATTTTTAGTTACAACTTAAGCCAGTGTTTCTGGTGTTAGAAATCCAAATTGACACAAGCACACCGTTCCTTTGAGGAGGCGGTTAATGTTTTAAGGTCTTTAGATCCACCATCCACCATCACACCATCACAAAAGCATAGGGAAAAAAAAGGGTATTCTCTTTTTTTTTAATAAACACCGTGGGTCTTCGTCTCTCAGAAAGCTCGATTTAGGAAATGAAAGACTTCAAAGGCGATGTCGTGCCCTTTCATGTCCCAGATTAAACGCGGTACGCTCAGTCTGCATGAGTGGGTTTGCTCTACACGTGGGGAAATCCGTGCTGATATGATACGCGCGTGTACGCTTATAGGTGTTCCTCCGCATGACAGTTCGGTTTCATGCGATATGCAGATCCGTGCACGAGACGCTTGTAACATGATTGGCTTAGAATAGAAATGAGAAGGTGACACATCAGATTATGACATTCTGTCTGCTGTATTAATATTCCTTCCTTGTAGTACACTGGTTTCTGCGTGGATTGATTTTGTGTGTCACAAATAATGTCTACATACTAGACACATCAGATCTGACACAAACATACACACTTTTACATGGATACGTCTTTGGTCTGGTGTGTCGGGAATAGCTGGCAGCCTCATGCTGAAGGTGTGGACTTCCTGTCAAGAGGTCACTGCTTTGATTACCATTTCCCCTGTCACTTTCCCCCTCGTCTATGCGCAGTGGGAGTGATGGGTAACATAGCTGAGAGCGAGACCACCAGACATTCATGCTTCTGGGCTAATCACAAGCTGTTGTTTGGATGTCATCATGTGCTCATGTGTCAAGTTTGCTGCCAGGGTTTTGCAAGTCTTGCTCGTATGTGCCAGGAGCATTACGCTAGATGAGGACTTCCTCTGTTTACACCCACTGGCATCCGACATAGCTTATGAATTTAACATAGCCGACCTTTGGTATGAGAGTGTTTGCTATTTTGGGTAAGTTGACTGTATTGAATAAAATATTCAGCAATTTTAGTTCAGCTCTACTGCAAGAGCAGCTGTTTACCTGAAATCTCCTCTTATGGCAGAGTAGTTTTATTACTTTGCTGCCTCAGTCTGTTCAGACTTTTCTTCACTTATTTTATGTTCTAGAGCAAAAATGTCCAAGTGTCACCAAGTTATGTTTACCACAGACCTTATTTTACTTATAAATTGAAAACTGAGGGAATCCATGGCAAATTAGTCTTCTGGGTTCACTTCCAGAACAAAAATGTACAAATGTAGTTACCCTCTTGTCATCCAAGATGTTCATGTCGTTCTTTATTCAGTCATAAAGAATTTGTTTTTTGAGGAAAACATTTCAGGATTTTTTTCCATATCCTGGACTTCTATGGTGCCCCTAGTTTGAACTTCTAAAATATAGTTTAAATGTGGCTTCAAACTATCCCAAATGCGGTTGTAAACAATCCCAGCCAAGGAAGAAGGGTCTTATCTAGTGAAACGATCGGTTATTTTCATAAAAATAATAGTTTATATATATATTTTTTTTAATGTCAAGCGATCGTCTTGTCTTGCTCTGCCTAAACGTTTTTTTTCCGGTTCATGACAGTTAGGGTATGTCTCAAAATTCCCATCTCATGTTCTCCCTCAACTTCAAAATCATCCTATATCGCTATTTTACCTTTTTTGTTAAGGGTGTTTGATCTTCTTTGCATGTTTACTTCATAGGATGTAGGATGATTTTGAAATGAGTTTTGAAGTTGAGGGAGAAAATACGATCAGAGTTTTTCGACATACCCCAACTGTCTTGAATACACAGAGTTCAGGGAGAGCAAGACAGGATGAGCATTTGAGATTTAAAAAAGTATGTAAATTGTATTTCTTTTAATGAAAATAACTCTATAATAACTTTATTCAACTTTTTTCTTATCATTTCACTAGATAAGACCCTTTTTCCTCAGCTGGGATTGTTTACAACCGCATTTGGGATCGTTTAAAGCTGCATTTAAACTGCATTTTGGAAGTTCAAACTCTGGGCACCATATCAGTCCATTATATGAAGAAAAATCCTGAGATGTTTTCTTCAAAAAACATAATTTCTTTATGACTGAAGAAAGGAGGACATGAACATCTTGGATTTTAAGGGGGTGAGTACATTATCTGTGAATTTCTGTTCTGGAAGTGGACTTCTCTTTTAACTAGTTGGAAAGGGGTAGATTAAAGTAAATTATATTTTTTGTGATTTGATGTTTTGGACAAAATATTAACTGTCTATTTTTAACAAATTGTATCATGATTATAGCATTATTTTCTGCTTAGTAGTGTTTTCCTTCCAAGTTTAGTGTAATGCAGAGTAGAAAATGCGTTGCTTTTTATTGCCTAGTGCATTTAAAGTCAACATGAAATGGCATTTGCAGTCCATTTTACTTCTATAGTGTGACACATTCCCAATGCTTTTTTGGGTAAAGAATGTAAGTTAGGGCTCAAGTGCCTCCATTGGGAGTTGACTGGTTTGTGAACAGTATAGACATTTTGTACCAGATTGATTCTAGACTTGAATGTAAGTTTGCAGTCATTTGTGAAGGACGTCTTTGCCACTTTTGAGTGGAGACTGAAGGACAAGAACAACCTTTTTCCAAATCTATCATTATCTGCTGTTCAGTAATTTATATATGACCTTGGACCACAAAGTCAGTCTTAAGTAGCATGGGTATATTTGTAGCAATAGCCAATTGTATGGGTCAAAATGATTGATTTTTCTTTTGCGCCAAAAATAATTAGGATATTAAGTAAAGATCATGTTCCATAAATATATATTATAAATTTGCTACCGTAAATATATCAAAACTTCATTTGGACAACTTTAAAGGTGATTTTCTCAATATATATATATATATATATATATAAGACTCCTGTCTTATATATTTGTCCTATCCTAACAAACCATGCATCAATGGAAAGCTTATTTATTCAGATTTCAGATGATTTATAAATCTCAGTTTCAGAAAAAATGGACACTTATGACTGGTTTTGTGGTTCAGGGTCACATATTACTTTAACATCAGCTATCTTCAGATTACTGAGTTGTCATGAAATGGAAGTGGTTATAGTCTGTTCTTCCCTATTGTGACGAATATCTGTGTGAAATGGCTTCTCAAACAAGAAAAAATGTAGGATGGGATTTACTGGGATCTCAAGTGACTGACAGGTTGATGGGGAGGATGGATTATTTCCCAGCCCTCGCACCGGCACACACGTCATCATAAAAGAATAAAATAAGGTCTTTGCCATGTTTTTGATGAAAGATTATAAAGGCAAAAAAAGCTGTGCAAAGATTAATAATTTACTTTATAATAACCCTGCAGTATTTAGAAAAAGTACTGTCAATTTTGAGAGTGACAGATTGACAGATTTTAAAAAGGGGACATTAACAATGGCAACAGTAATTTTAGAGATGGAAGTTGCTGCTTTTGGATTAAATGCTGTTATAGTAATAATGCACACTTTGCAGGAATGTTTGTTGAGAAAGTAATAGGGGTCTGTCTGATTCTATGATGACTTCAAGCAAACAGCTGAAAAGGAATCACTTTTAGCAAAAAAATATTCAGTTAAATTAAATATTGAATTCTAAACTTGGAATTAATTGGAATTAGTTGAAAACACTTCAACTTTTTGTTATAGCTAAAAAACCTTTTTTTTTTTTTTTTTTAAGATTTGGCAAGAGTTAAAAATCCTCCCAGGTATGGCTTATTATAGTTGTTGTTTTTTTTTTTTGGTATAGTGCATGTATGTGGCGTTTTATTCTCCCTGCAGGCCTGTTTTCAAAAGAAAAAGTCTTTTTAAACTTTTATTTCTGGCACATTAGCAACATTCTGATGTTGCACTTACAGCAGTTTGTTACACACTAGTGTCAGTGAATAATGAGAGCCTGTGGAACATTTTGAAGCTTAAAATAATGAATACTCCGGAGGTGTTATTTTCACATTCATCCAACATTTGGTGAGTTTAAGGTGTCATTCCTCATGTCTGCCAATGACAGAGAGTGCAGAGGGGCAGAGGCATGACAAATAACCCACCCATGTATTACAGCCCCTTTTTTTTTTCTGTAGACATTTTGGTTAAATTTAACAGGAAAAGTGCAGGAAAATTTAACAGGAAGGTTTGGAAAGATGTATGTATATGGTTATAACACATGATTGCAGTGGAGCTGACATTATGTAATTCTACTATTGCTGTTCCGACAAGGACAAGGATGCATCACTTTCAAGCCAAAAGTGTCCCAAATGGACATTTGCATCAAAAAGAGGGGTGTTGAGAAGTCTATCATCAAAGAATGATTGAAGCTCTTGGGACACTTTAGCTAAAAGAATGATTTAATGTAAATAAATATTGAATAGCAGTACTATAAAGTGTATTCGCATAGGCGCTGAGCTGTTAGCACCACAAGCTCTGATGTCCCACTGGATGATTCAAGGCTTGGTTAGCTATGCCAAAGTGTTTATTCTTCCTCACTTTTATTTTTAGCAGCCAGCTAATATTAACAGTTTTGTCAACTCTACTGCGCCTGTGGCAAAAGCGCTTAAGTGTATCTTTTGCAATTTAAGTGACCTGCTTTCTGGCTTCGACTTTTCCCATTACTGGGAGTGACATTTCATTTAGGGCCCATCATTCATCTTTCTTGCGCCTGGGCCTGGGCCATGAGCGTCTGCGCCCTCTCTCTCTTGCAGCTGAACCTATTTTTACTTTTCTATTTATTTATTTATTTTTTTTAAGGAAGAGTCTAGCTCTCTTTTGTTCAGTTTGGGGGAGAGAAAAAACTTATGCATTTCAGACAGTGTATGAAAAGATACACATTTTGTTTGGGATCATCATATGTCAGTTAGAAACTGTTATAAAATATTTAGAAAATTTTAAAATTACAAATATACTGTCCTCATAGAAAATTATTAGACTTGCTTCTCTTTGTGCAGTTTTGTAAAAAAAAACAAAACAAAAAAAAAAACAAAACAAATGACAAGAACTTTACTCATAAAAAATTAAGAAACTTGCTCATTTGGTTTGTAGAGAGAACCTAAAGTTTGTCTACAGAGGACAAATGATGATTTTTTTTTTGGTCCCAGTACAATAGAACTTAAGGGCAATTTTGTTCAGAGATAAACTAAAAAGGCCAATTTGATGATGCAGGAAGAGTCACTGTGGTTTGTCTGTGAAAGAACCAGAAGGAGATGGTAGATGTGCCCTTTGGGGAGTAAATCAGCGCAAAATGAACGGCACCGGCTGCTTCCCACGCACACTCAGCTCTGTGTTATTGGACTGATTTTTATGCATTTGATTTGTTGGCCAATGGCCAATTCTGATTGCAGATGCTTTACAAACAAATTGGCTATTTTAATAATTATTAATTGCCTTAAGAATGGGACAAGAAAGAATGAAAATATGA
This sequence comes from Labeo catla, assembly GCA_012976165.1. NCBI lineage: Eukaryota > Metazoa > Chordata > Actinopteri > Cypriniformes > Cyprinidae > Labeo > Labeo catla. The sequence goes on along the minus strand of VONZ01000006.1, from coordinate 441,315 downwards.
GTACATGAACTCTGTAGCCATTTAAATTGGAGGCAACCACTACTTTTTTTAAACTTAATACACACAAAGATGCTGCATGCATGAGCCGTTTCTGATTTAAATTAAATTATAACTTCAATATCTGAAGCAAATTATGCTACATGAAACACCTGTGCCAAACCACACGTGAAAGATAACTTACTCCAGTTATCAGGCACTGTTTGTCTGGCTTTTTATTTTTTTATTTTATTTTTTTTGAGTGTGCACTAGGGCTGCAAGTTGAATCGAAATGAAATCGTAATCACGATTAGGCAGAAGCTGCGATTGTCGTGTATCTTTCAGTGAAGTACGGTTCTGTGATCAGTAGTAAATCTTCATCCGAAGGCCAAGGGGCGCTCTCGCACGGAAACGCCAAAACGCCCAAAGAAGACACCCACGAAATCACAATCGCTGCAGCTGTATAAACACAAGATTTAACTGTATTCATTGATTCAACGTGACTAATAAGCACACGCCTACGAGTGAGTTCTTATTATTATAATTTTCATTATAATAAAGTATATTTATAATACAATGCCTTTATCACTGCTTAGAATATTATGAAATATGTTGTGTGCCTTATTCTGTGTAAGAAGCCACATCATCTCACAGAAGGATTTATTTCAGACACTTGACTGACATTATGAAGTGAGTTTGGAATAAAAACATGTTATTAAATGTGGTATTTTCACATGCTTTCAGATGTACTACCTACACAGAGTCGTAGTTCACTGAGAAGCTACACAAACAGCTGTCATTATCGCGAACGATTTCTTTTGATTTCATAATCGCGCAATAATATTGTCTATTTTTTTGCGTAACCTATTAGTGAACTATGGCTCTTTGCAGTGATTGCTGCTCCATCTGAAAGCAGGTGATAGAGATTTACTGCTGATTACAGAACCGGCTTTATTGACAAAATGCGTATGGAATTTTTGATTAATTTTGATTTAATCGTGCAGCCCTAGTGTGTACACGTCAAGTGTAAGCACGTGTCAGAATAGCACACGAATGAATTGTTTAAGCAGCAAGATTTAAAGCACATGCAAATGAACTTCTGTGATTGCAAATAAGTGCAGAGTTTAGTGAGTGGAATTCTGCTGCCAAGTAAACATTTGGTGTGAATGTATGTCGCCGGAGACGGCAGAACTGCAACTGATAGAATGTGCGCTGTGGCACGATAGGCTTACTTTATTTTTTCAATAATAGCAGATTGTAGGGATATTTTAATTGTCAAGAATAAAAAAAATGTTCACATTGCATACCCTTAATTGCAATGCAGTGCAAATCCAGAACAGATTGGTCAAGCAAAAACCGACCGGTTCCGAGTTCCAAAAGAACGCAATGTGAGTGATTGTTGGCTAATATCTTAAATCTGAAAATCTGTAAAGATGAAGTTTAATTGGTTATGTAAGCTAATGTTGGATAGAACGGCTCAGTGTATCAGCTCACAGCAGTCATATACTGTGCAGTACTTAGCGAAAGTTTTGGAAAGAAATGAAAACAACAATTACCATCACTTGCACAAATGCTCCCAAATATATTTTGAGGTTTAGATTAAATTCTGGGAGCATATGCAACCAATATGGTCGCAATTTTGAGCCCTGCAATACGTTCATCCGTTTGTAATCTTTGTTTATTTTGTTTTTCAGCATTAATTACTTATAAGTAAAAAAAAACTACACTAAATGGTTTTATGCTAAGCTAGTTTGAACATTCTATCCACCTTATTCTTCATCACGAAAGTAAGCCTATGTGCGAGATTTCCCAGAAATAACAAGAATAACGACGTGCAGTAAGTGGTAAAACTGTTTGCACTACAAATTAAATTAAAATAATACATTAAAATAACATGGTAAGACACACCAATTTGCAATATCAGGAAAGCAAAAGGAGCCGTTTTGTACAGCTATAAATAGATACATTTTACAAAATGGCTTATTTACGGGAAACATAAGGTTGACAAGGTTGTTACTGGGACCCCCATTGAGCGTATACTCAGTTATTGCCTTTATGAAAGTGACCTTATTATCACAGGAAAATGATTTTGTTTCAAAAAGCACAATGATCAAGATAGCAGAATGGCCTAAATGGATTTTGAAACCAGTGAGGGTGATGTATCTGATTGCATGTTATGCAAGGTGAGAATATGAGTGACCCTTTTATTTTAATCAGCACCAATTATTCCTTGTAATAATTTTCATCATGATTTAATTATGGGAACATTTCTTTCTGTTATTGGATGGTGAGCTTTTCATATGTGGGATCCCCTGACTGGCTGGTTCTTAGATTATATTGGAAGAGATAAACATGCAGTGCATAATGGGTTGTAGCTCCAATCCAACATGACAAAATTACCTGTTCTACTGTCAGCACAAATGGCTGAGCATGAGTGCATGTGTTTGATTCCCATATTTGCCCTCCCTTAGAGCATCCTTGTTATAGTCTCTCTGCTGGAAGCCCTATCTGATTGAGTCAGAGACTGCAGGGTGCAGTGCATTCTGGGATGATGGCCACCCCTTTAGGGAAGCTGGTAGAGGCCATTGATAATTTGTTGCAGAGGCAATCTTGATGTCTTTTACATGCCTAAACTTAAAATGCAACGTAAGCACTCTAACATTTTATCTTATTTTTGAGGAGATCATTAGTTATTGCAATATCTTTTTTTTGTTGTTGTTAAATTATGGTGTTATAGAATTTTCATGATAATTAACTCCTACAATAATTAGAATAAGCACTAAAAACAACATGAAACAGCAGTAACAAACCATTTACTTCCATAGTGTGATTATGTAAGATTTTCAACATGAAATTGTTTTGTTTATCTGTCAGGATTTAATTGGCTCATGCAGAATAGGCATTTTAGGCAATGGTGTTATTGTCAATATTACATAGATTTTACATAGAAAACCCTTTTTAAAGTCACTTAAAGTTAAGAATTTTGCACAGCGTGTTTTAAGACGTCTGTTCAATTCTATTCTAGGTATTGATGCAAGAAAGAATAATAAATTATATCTCAATAGTCTATTGGTTATGGCTTCCAGCATTTTACATATTGTTTTAGCACAGCAGTGTACATTTCTGGCCAAACCGTGACTTGATAGTGAAGTTTACCCTGTGCTATTGTTGTGAAATTATCTTGAAACTCTTGAGCTGTCTGCCCTCATGTTCATGCAGGAGGGTTGAGGTGATACCGTTATCATTTTGAATGTGTGTTTCGCATCACTGGCAGTGTGCTGAAGATTTTTTGGGGGGTACCGAAAGCTCCTGCCCTGCCTCTGGCTTTCGATTAGGTTTGACAAACAAAATGGCTCATCGAAGACCACCTCCATTTTCTTCAGACACACTGGTTGAAAGAACATCATTTTTTTTTTTCTGATTCTTCATAGTGGAAAGCTTCCCTAAGGGGAAACATTTCTAACCAGCTCTGCTTTAACAAAGAACATTAACATGCAGAAACACAGCACTGAAAATGAAAGCAATTTGTGCTTTAAAGTTTGTTACATTTTGAAGAGCAGGTTGTTTTGTGCTGTTTTTAAATTTAAATAAAGAAAATAGTAAGTGCACATATGTTTTATTGCCATTTTTAGAAGACATTTTATATATTTATTGGTAACACTTTACAATAAGGTTCATTAGTTAACACTAGTTAACGACATAGGTTAACGTGAACTAAGAATAAACAGTACTTATACCTTAGTTGTTAGTTTTAGCATTTATAATGCATTATTAAAATTTTTGTTAACATTTAGTTAATGCAGTGTGAACTAACAAGAAAAAAACTATGAACGACTGTATTTTTATTAACTAACATGAACAAAGATTAATAAATAGTGTAATAAATGTATTATTCATTGTTCATGTAGTTAATACATTAACTAATGCTTACAGATGTGACCTTATTGTAAAGCATTGCCTATTTATTTATAGCAATTTTAGAATTTTAAGCTATTTTTTTTTTTTTTTTATTGTTTATTATTTTAAATTATATATCCATTCATCTATGGCAGCATACTAAATTCCATGTAGGCCAAAAAACTGTCTTTGACTTAGAAAGGGCTTTTTCTCACTTGTCTATATGGTATACAATTACATATGTGCTTTTATGGTGCTATTATTGTACATTTGATGTAAAGTAAATAGTCTATTTTGTTATTACAGGTTTTTTTCTCTTTCTTTTTATGCATTTTGTATGTAGTCAGATGGAGTGGATGTCGTACCAATCATTCGAGCACTCTGCCTTTGTTGTATTTTACTTATACCACAATGATTAGATTGCCAGATGTGCTCCACATTGGCATCAATTTTTTGACTGTCCAGAGACATGCATGGGTTATTTTTGGGTACTCAGATAGCCTTATTGTGGTAGGATCGGGAGACTGGGAGGAAGTCCAAATGCACAGTGTTCCCACTGAGACTGAAGCAGAACATAATGCACCTTCATCAAATTATGGATAGTTAATTACAGAAACTGTACCTTACAGTTCATTTCAAGTCTCTCTTCATTTCATTTCATTATTTATTTATTCATTTAGTTTTACTTTTCTTGGAACATTTTTTTTCTGTAAACTATTCGCTAAGAGACCCTGAGGGATTTTGTTTTAAATTTAATTTTTGTTCAGGGTTGACAAATAAATGCTACTTACTAATTTATCTCAGAATGCACAATAAACGGATATGCATAAAACACAAGTGTTGCTTTTTTTTGTTTAAAAGCACAGCTCAGCCTGTCAAAGGAGGGTGCAGGGAGACACAGTTGACAATTTTGGAGAGAGATACGCTGTTGTGATTGGTTGGCATGTGGTGCTGCACTCCCTGTTGGCCCGTCTGATTGGTTGAGAGCTCTCCGTGGTGCTGAACTCAAGAACAATAGTGCTGTAGTAGAGTGTCTGGTGCCCCCAAGGACAGATTATCAGGCCCTCTTCACTCTTCCTCATAATTTGTCCTGAAAGGATGGGGCTTCCACCCATGGCATGGCCTGTGTCTCTTGTGATTTCATGGAGAGATGATTTTGATGATTTCAGTGAATTGGTTTGGGTTAATCCTCTTTTGTTTGACCCCCTACCACATGCCCACTGACACAAAACTGTGCTCTTTGAGTCATTTTGTTGATGCTTTGTCTGCATGAGTGCAAATTCATTATCTGTAAATCTTTGTGAAGGAATAGTTTCATTGTTAATACTGTATATGGTACCCTAAACACTGTCAGCACTCTAAAAATCATTTTTTAGTTATATTAGCCATGATTTACACAACCACCTATTAAATTCTAACAGAAACCACTATTCCCATAATCTGTTAGAAACTCAAGGTGTTATTGATGTTCGGATTCTGTTTGCTCTACACATAAATCAAGACAGCTGTACAATCTGCCTCAGGCTGTTTATATAAAGCAAGTCAATTCAAGCACATGTACTGAGAGAAAATTAACCCAATTATGCCCCTTAATCAGTACCCTGCTCCCATCCAGACGAGAGTAATTGTAGGCCGCGTTCAGCACTTTGAAATTGAGGGCGGAAGAGGCCCCTGTCATTTTTGGGGGTCCAAGACGTCATATAAAGGTTCAGCCAATTACTGTAATCAGCCCCAGACAGCACAGTGTGCTCCAGTCATGGACAAAATGGAAAAGGAAACAGACTGCATCTTTTCTATTTCTGTTTGATCCTCTGTCTTATGTTCTCCTGTACTAAGATTACTGAATGTTGCATCCATTTGAAAAAATTTTCAGCATCATTACTCCAGTCTTCAGTGTCATGTGATCCTTCAGAAATCATTCTAATATGCTGATTTGCTGTTCAAGAAACATTTTTATTATTATATTATCAATATTTGAGTGCATTTTTTTTTTTTCAAGATTCTTTGACGAATAGAAAGATCCAAAGATCAACATTTATCTGAAATAAAAAGCTTTTGTAACGCTATACACTATACCATTGAGAATACCATTGAGATATATATATATATATATATAATATATATATATATATATATATATATATATATATATATATATATATATATATATATATATATATATATATATATATATATATATATATATATATATATATATACATATATATATATATATATATATATATATATATATATATATATATATATATATTACTTTAAGCATCTTCATATCCACAACAAGCTATGACGACTGATTCTTTTATCATGTGGGTATCCATAAAACAAATGAAACTAATTTTGTCAGAACATTCAACCAAATGTGGTACTAGTAATATATGTGTGTGTGTGTGTGTGTTTTATGTGAGTCTGCATGCGCTACATTGGATGTTGCTCTTAATGAGAATGGAAACGTATCTGATGGTATTTTTGTATAGTTACGGTTCACAGCTTCTGTCTTTGCCCCTAATGCATTCAGTGTTATTTTCATTTCTTTTTTCCGGGCACTATAGTACACAAAACACACGTTAGAGCGTTCAAGATTAACATATTAAAGGGAGATTTCAAAAACACATTACACTAAACGTCTTGTGTTCTTTCTGCCGTTGACTGCGTTCTCTAGGAGATTGTCTTTGAAGCGAGGAACAGGAAGGAGGAGAAGAGAGAGCGATGCCTTATGGGGCTAATGAGTGGAATCATAGCCGTTTGTGTAGCGAGTTTTGTTGATTAGCTAATATTTGATTTCTCCACCGCTCGTGCCTCGCAGGACTTTAGCTCACTGAGTTTGTTCAGGGAAAACAGCAATGACTTTTGAAAGCTCAGATTACAGTACCTTGAAAATGAAAATTAACCTGAAGGTTTTTTTTTTTTTTGAAAGTAAAGCTTTTTTCCATAAAGCCTATTATGATTCCGAAGTTACCCTTGAGAGTTACATTTTAGGTTTACGCTCAGCAAAAACAGCACCGAGGATGATAAAAGCTCTGGATTGATTGACACATACTGTCTCGGCACTGTCTCGTACGGAAAAACAGGACCGTGCACATGACTCTTGAAGGACGTCATTGCAATAAAAAATCTTATGCGTTTTACACATTGTGTGTGTTGTACTAATAGCCCTTTTCTTTTCTGTTTTTTGTTTTCATTTAGAATATTCTTCACAAAGCTTGAAATTACCGAGTAAAAAAAATATAGATTTTCCAATTTTGTTTTGTTTTGCAAAGAAAACACCTTGTTGAATGCAGTGACTGTGTTAGCAATGTGAGATAAGGCTATGAGAAAGCTAAGCTGGGAATGGTCTGGAGAGAGGGAGAGAATAGAGGAGAAAAACACTCCTCTCCTTTTGTTTCACTTGGTTTCTGACAGTCACTTTGCCGCTGAAGCTGTCCCATTGTGTCTGTGACAGCTGAACAGACTCAGATAAACAAAAGGGCTGCGTCTGCACTTCACTGCAACTTTGACTGCAGCTCCGCTGGGAGATTCCAGTCCTCCTCCTCTGATTTTCTTTCCCGTTTTGAGGCTTTTGATGAACGGTGCAGGCTTGAGATTTCCTTCATCTAAATTTTGAAGAATTTGGACATTGTTACCCTTTGATAATGAAATTGAATATGAAATCAGAAGGCCATTAAGTGTAGAATGAACTCAATCATGTGATTTGTCTCTGACCTGATAGTCTGTTAGTTTTCATTTGGAATATACTGCTATATATGATTAGACCAGTGATAAAATAGAAGTTAGACAATTAAAGGAGAACTCCACTTCCAGAACAACAATTTACAAATAATCTACTCACCCCATTGTCATCCAAAATGTTCATGTCTTTGTCTTCAGTCGTGAAGAAATTGTTTTTTGAGGAAAGCATTTCAGGATTTTTCTCCATATAATGGACTTCATTGGTGCCCCGATTTTGAACTTCCAAAATGTAGTTTAAATGCAGCTTCTAAGGGCTCTAAACGATCCCAGTCGAGGAAGAAGGGTCTTATCTAGCGAAACGATCGGTCATTTTTTTCAGAAAATAAAAATTTGTTTACCTTTTAAGCACAAAAGCTTGTGTAGCACAGGCTCTGGGATGCGCATTCACGTACTATTAAATCACGTCGGAAGGTCACGTGGACGTAGGCGGAACCACAGACCCAGTGTTTACAAAGCAAACGCTAGACTAAGACTAAGAAAGACTAAGAAAGTGCAAGTCAGTCAAATGTTGTTTACAAACAAAAAGGTACAACGATGTCGGACGATTCTGAAGTTGTAGGAGAAAATAACATGGAGGTTTTTTGACATACTCTACCTTTTTGAGCCGGAGCACACAGACGATGAACTTAGATGTGATTTGTAATAGTGATGGGAAATTTGGATCATTTTACCGGCTCGGACCTTTGAGTCTTGTTCAGCAAAATGAACGAATCTTTTTGAGTCATTTCATTCATTTTAGTAAAATCAGCATCACGTGACAACCCCATAAGATGAACGGACGACTCAAAAAAACCCGAAGACTCGAAACAGGTGAACTAACTCGAACGACTCATTCTTCCCGAGTCACATTAAAAATGAATGAAGAACGCTGAAGAACGTGCATCCCAGAGCCTGTGCTACACGAGCTTTTGTGCTTAAAAAGTAAACAAATTTTTATTTTTGGAAAACAATGACCGATCGTTTCGCTAGATAAGACCCTTCTTCCTCGGCTGGGATCATTTAGAGCCCTTTGAAGCTGCGTTTAAACTACAATTTGGAAGTTCAAATTCAGGTCACCAATGAAGTCCATTATATGCAGAAAAATCCTGAAATGCTTTCCTCAAAAACTGTAATTTCTTTACGACTGAAGACAGAAAGACATGAACATCTTGGATCACAAGGGGGTGAGTAAATTATTTGTGAATTGTTGTTCTGGAAGTGGAGTTTTTTTTTAATGTCAAAATTAAGAATAACAAAGGCTCTGACTTTGTTAAACTTTCTTTAAATGCTTTTTAATTATTTTATTTGCTAATTAGTTTTGAAAATGATCGATACTGGTAACTATAAAAATGCAATAATTGGCCAGCGATAATTGGTCGACCAAATTACAACTACATGACTGTGACAACTACATGTTTTATTTTCTTAATTTTCTTCTTAAAAAAATATTACTTCAGCAAGGATGCAGTAAATTGTTTAAAAGTGCCAGTAATAGATTTTTAATTGTTACAAAAAATATTTCAAATAAATTTTCTTTTTAAATTTCTATTCATCAAAGAATCCAATATATCATGGTTTCCACAAAAATATTAAGCATCATAGCTGTTTTCAACACTGATAATAATAAGAAATGTTTCTTGAGCACAAAATCTGCATATTAGAATGATTTCTGATGGATCGTGTGTAGGGCGCTATGAAATCCATTGTATTTTTCCCCATAATTAATTAATTAATTAATTTTTTTTTTTCAGTTTTCTGGATTCAGTTTTTTTTCTAGACTCTATTTTAATGGTCAAATTTAAAAAATGCATATCCAATTAATTGAAGTCATGAAACGTACACGATTTAACAGCATTTTTTTTTTCCCCTCAAATTTTTTTTACCAAAATTGTTTCAATTAATTTAGTGGATTCCAGTTTAATGGTTTCTAAATAAATAAATAAATATTTTTTAAACAAAATCAATTATTTATTTTTCAGAAATACTGTGTTGTGTTTTTACATTTTTCTGGTATATAAATTCTGGTAAAAACATTTCTGATAAATATTCCTTAAAAAATAATGTTTTAATAATAATATTTTTATATAATTAAGTAATATATTTCTGTCACAGTTTCTTCAAGTTAAACAAAATTTTAATTGAAGGGTTGCTGTGAAGACCTTTTAGTTTTTGTTTGTATATGATATTACAAAGCTTTGCATCACAGGAATAAATTACATTTTAAAATGTATTATAATAGAACATAGTTATTTTAAATTGTACTAATGTTTTATGATATTACTGTTTTTATTACATTTTTAATCAAATAAATGCATGAAATGATGAGCAGAAGAGGCTTTTTTTTTTTTTTTTCAAAAACATTAAAATCTTACTGACTCTAAACATTTGAAATAAATGTTAACACAATATAATATGAGAGCATTGGTGGCAGTCAGTTTAGTTTTGTTGTTTTCAAAAACAAAAATATAGCATATTTTTTAATGCTACATTTATAATGTTTTTGTTCTATGGAAAAGAGCCGCCAGACCTTTCTTCAGGTTTGATATGACCTGAGTGAGTAAATAACCGCATTTTTATTTTTTGGGTAATATATTCCTTGGAATATTAAGTGTACATGTATAAATGTGATCCTGGACCACAAAACCAGTCGTAAGTTGCACGGGTATATTTGTAGCAATAGCCAACTATAGACTGTATGCGTCAAAATTATACATTTTCCTTTTTTGCCAAAAATCATTAGGATATTCAGTAAAGGTCATGTTTCATGAAGATATTTTTTACATTTCCTACCATAAATATATCAAAACGTAATTTTTAATTAGTAATATGCATTGCTAAGAACTTCATTTGGAGGCGATTTTTCTCAATATGTAGATTTTTTTTTTTTTTTTTTGCATCCTCAGATTCCAGATTTTCAAATAGTTGTATCTCTGCTAAATATTGTCCTATACTAACAAAACCATACATTCCATCAATGGAAAGCTTATTTATTCAGCTTTCTCAATTAAAAAAATGTCTCCTATGACTGGTTTTGTGGTCCAGGGTCACAAATGCACAAATGAGCTCATCAAGTGAATGTACCCAATAGGTAAAAGTGTATAAAGGCATTAAACAGAATTTTAATGGCCATGAGCAAAGTGAACTTTGCAAAACTGTCTGTAAATGTACATCAATGTGAATGCGTTGACTCCAATACTAAGCAAGCAATGTTTTCTGTTATCTGATGAATAACTCATACAGTCTGTGACTGGAAAAGGTCAGCAGGAAAGCCCTACACGCGCTCCACCGATACTTCGAGCAGATAAACAATCCTTTCATCTCGTCCCACCGTAGCTGTTACAGGCCAGTTCGCTGTCATCCGGAGCACTGAGCAAACATGGCTGCCGTTTCTGCCTCTCTACGCTCTTCGTGCTCTAAAGTGAGAGTTATGTAAATTGGGCTTCAGAAGTAATTAAGTCGCAGATCACCTTTGACCAGACCTGCAGAATCCAGTCTGGTCTACTTCTGACTGCTGCCTGCCACATAGAAATGGATGTTACAAATATAGATTGTTGTCATGCATTTGGGAACTTTGTTTCATGACCTAAATGACGATAATTAATTACTCTCTCATTATAGGGCAAAAGAATGCATTAGACTGTAAGCCATTTGGATGAGTCTGTATGCATTTGTGCAATTATGTCATGTGTTTTCATATTGGTTCCTTCACCTTTCAG